>BTCW01000015.1:46402500-47002500 GCA_033239725.1 Echinochloa phyllopogon
ACTCTGTGAGTCACTGACACATGGGGCCCACTGACCAGAGTTGACCCGCTGACCGTTGACCCCGTTGACCGTTGACCGGTCAACGCTGACGTCAGCAGGGCCCACTGCTGACGTCATCCTAGGCGGACCCCACTGCTGACGTCAGCATGACGTCACGCTGACGTCAGCAGGCTAATTATTTGTCTGTTTTCTTTTTCGGAAATTATTTAATATTTTCAGAAAATGATTTAAACTTCGAAAATTAATAATAAATCAACCGTAGCTCAGAAAAATATGAAACCAGTTTCTATATTTTTCTAAAATCATGACCTACGCGTTAGTATAGAGTTTGGTGTTATTTGAGTCTTCTTTCGTCGCTGTTTTAGTGTTTCTTTGCTAGTAGTTGCGTCTTATTTTATTTTCGCGCAACCCTAGGAGCTCCAGAGAGTCAGGAGGAGCCGGACTACTACAACAACTGCTTTGACGAGGACGAAGACCTTTGCCCAGGTTCACGCCCGACCATCTCTGAAATACCTATTAGACATGCAAACTAGTATGCTAGCGCTTTACTTTACTCGCATGATAAACCTGCACTGCCTTTGCTATTATCCTGTTACCTTGCTACCTACTACTCACTTTATCAATATGCTATGCTATGCATGTGTTGGGATGGTTGTGATTGATCCTCTTGGCGTGAGTTGTGGGTGGTTTGGGAGGAGTAGTGCAGCTAGGCGGTGTAAGCGAGTAATAACAACTCGATCGTTGATCGAGGTGCTGAGGGGCTGCACTCGGGCAGTCCCTATGGGGTACCTGTTGCGGGTACATGGTTACTGGTTACTTGGGGTTTGGTACTCGGTGAGTACCTGAGGAGTTTGGGCGGCAATACCTGTTATGGGTGCCGATTGCGGACCGTTGCGGCGGATCGCTTGTGATGCAGATACTCGCTTTACCGAACAATTAAGGACCGAGTCGTGCCCCCACTTTGGACTTGGGAAATACCGTGCTCACCATCTACCCAGTATGGGGAGGGTTCCAGCAAGCCTACTCTAGTGCGGCGCCGAGACTGTAGGAGAATCGAGCATGATATGTGTAGGGGGGATTCGTTGCGGCGTAATCTCCCTGATTTACCACGGCCCCCGACTGGCCCCGGTGGGAAGGTTTCACGACCCTGGGGCAGATGTTAGATCGGATGTTTCCCGAGCCCAGGGAGACAGGATTGGCGCCGTTACTGTTTAGGGTCTTTGCTGTGGGCTGTGTCTCAGGTTGGTTGCGGACTAGCCTTGCAGCCCGGATGGATTCCTGGAGTGCCACCTCTGCAGAGTGTAAACTATACGTATAGCCGTGTCCACGGTTACGGACGACCCATTTCTGAGAAGCCCCGGTTAGCATGGGAATCTGCTTTCTTACCTCATCCTTGATTCGGGTTATGAGAGATTGGTCCAGCTGAGGCTGTTGAGACGAGGTGGGGAGGGAGCTCACCGAGTCGACTAGTGAGTGAAAGGTGTTGGTGGATATTGATTTGCGGGAACCTGCCGTGGCAGGACGAGCCCGATGGGAAAATGTGAGGCTGATGGTTGGTTTTGGGGTGTGGTTGTGCGAGTGTGAGCAGGAGTTGGTGATGAGATGAAATTGGGTTATTGCTGCTGCTTGCATAAGAAAACCCTGGCTTAAACCTTGATTATTTCTATATCCTTAGAATAGGCCACCTTTAAAGCTTGCATCATGTTATGGTTGGTGACGTGGACCTGTCCCATTTCCTTGGGGACAGACTTTGGGTTCTCAGGTGAAGACCCCGACCACGAGTTCAACCAGGACGGGTGGTACGACTGAAGGGTGTGCGCTACGCTCAAGGATGCCTGTGGAGGAGTGGTCCCTGTTGTTCTAGCTACCGCTGCGCAGATGTTTCTTATTGTCGTTTTAGCCCAGAGGGCTTGTACCAGACGCTTTGTCTTTATATGAGTCATGTAATGAGTCTTTTATCGTTGTATGGATGTGATATTCGACTGAGATGAGTTCTGTACGAGATAGCTGCTATTCCTGGGACTATCTCAAGGGTACAGGGAGTCGGGTTCTCGTTGGTGAGAATCCGGTTCGTCACACACACGAAGCACACCTCCGGAGCGGCATGCTGGGCATCGAGCACCACCGCCGCGCGCTGGAGCGCCGCCTGGCGGTCCTGGAGTCCCAGCTGGCCGACGCCGGCAAGAACGCCAGCGCGGAGGGCGAGATCGGCTGCGCCGCGGCGCACGCGCGTCGCGTCCTCGCCGGGTTCCGGCGGGAGGCGCTGCTCCGGGAGGCCCGTGCCGGCGAGCCCTTGGCGCGCAGGGCGCGGCGACATTTCACACGCGACAGCCCGCTACTGCTCCGCCTCAAGCTCTGCTGGGAGCTCGAGCGCGCGCTCTGCAACATGGACCGCCTGCTCGGGGACGACGACGAGCTCCACCACGAAGAGCATGGCGCCCGGCCGCCGCGGCCCCGGGACACCCGCTCGGTGTTGAGGGAGCGCGACCGCCCGGAGATGGCCGGCGGAAGGGACGACGACGCGGGCAAGGAGGCGGTGGTGCGGGCGCTGCTGGACGCCCGGCGGGGCCAGCGGGTGCTGCTGCTCATCGTCGCGGCCGGCGGGACGCCGACGGCGAAGGGCGGCGTGTCGTCGTCGGGGAAGTCCTCACTGGCGGCGATGGTGTTGGAGGACCCCAGGGTCCGGCGCCACTTCGAGGAGAGGTCGTGGCGCCGGGCGCCGCGCGAGCTGGAAGCCGCCGCCGTCGTGAGGTCCGTCGCGCTGGACACGCTGCAGCAACATGACCTGCACAACGGCAGCGGGGGCGCACCGGACGGCGAGGCCGCCATCGGTCGCCGGAGGAGGTCGCTCATCGTCGTCGTCGACGGCGCGTGGGGCGATGAAGAGCAGCGCAAGTGGGAGGAAACCCTGAAGCTTATCCCTTGTCTTGGTGCGCCGGGAGGCATGGTGGTTGTCACGACGAGCCGAAGACGAGGAATATAATGGCCTCTGCCGCTGCCGGGAAGTGTTCTTCTCTTTCAGTAGAGACGAGGACATGAGGAGGTGCTGGGGAGAAGCTGTTGGTCTACAGGCAAGATCAGTCGTGCTCAGCAGCATCTGCTGGAAGATTTGGAGAGAGCGGAGCACTTAGTCTCCACATCGTCGAGTAACGGATTTCCCCCGGCATCAGCGTTGCAGTGTCTCATGTGGAGTTGTAGTTGTAGATGTAGGTCGTTTGTTCTTGTTCATATTAATGTAATTATTAGTAAATGTGTCCGTGCGTTGCGATGGGAGTAAAAATAAGCTAGCACCCAAGTGTTGTTGTTAGTACATCCGTCTTGTTCCGATGGTACACCCAAGTGGATTGTTGCTCGCACATCCACCTTGTTCCGATAACAATCTATCTCTTATCGGTTGTGGTCTTGTGGAGCGGCCGCCATCGGCTGAACAAGCTACCATGATTATCACTTGTCACGGGTGCAGCCATCCACAATTCTATATTGTATCCGAACTACTCTCACCCTACTGTCGAGATTAGAAATTGCACTTTGAGTAATAAGATATATTTAAAAATTAAAATATATAATAATAACATATTTATCTCTCCTTATGTTTACTTCATAATTGTACCAAAGCTCTCCATCGAATTCCCAATCCACAATGCTCTTTCAAAATACTTCAGTTCATATTCTTTTATTTATTAAAAAAATATTTGAATCATATTTTTTATATTTAAATAGACTAATTCATTTGTACCAAATTTTCATAGTCAAAATTTATTTTGTGGTTTAATTTGTTATGTCCAAATCACGAAGCCCATCTAAAAGCCTACTCCTTATTCTTAAAACTAACCCTAACCACTACCATCTTTTTTTTTCTGCCGCTACTCTTCTCTTTCTATCCTGCTCCTTTTCTCTCGCCGAGAAAGGTAACAACGGGAAAGGGCGTCTTCGTTATCATCATCTTCCTAAAATAAATCGAATACACCAGCACAGCTCCCCAATCCAAGTAGCCCCAGCCCTAATTTCCTGTCACGCCAAATTCCAATCCAATAAGCATGGCAGCATAAAGTTTACTCATCTCATCTCTATGCTGCTTTCTCCATCGAGAGACAAGCAGTAGCTGGCCTGGCCGTCCCCTTCTCCTCATACACCAGACGCAAACAAAACAAGCAGCACATCTCCTTCCTCTTGCTAACGCCAAGCTCCAGAAGAACCATCCAATTAGCCATCCCGGATCCCCCTCTCTTATTCGGTAAGTGAAGCATCTTCAGTGCCAGGCTTGGTTGGAGGCTCGATGCCCTCAACAATGGAGCTCAATGCCCTCGAGATGTGATCTAGAGCATGTACGTGCACCGGGTAGGGCATCTGGCCGGCGCTGCGTCGGCCTGCAGCTCCGCAAGTTTCTCCCAGCTTGCATTCCGAGAGTGGTGCAGTCTGCCGAGTCCTGGCCAGTCACGAGAGTGGTGCAGGAGCCTCGCCGGCCATGGAGAATAGATTCCTATTCAATCACTGGCGTTCCGTGGCACGGGACTGAGCCGAACTCATGCTGAGGGAACACGACGCACGAAAACATACCGACGGCGGGCGAAACGAACAACCGACAGAACTTATGAAGGATTGGTTACTCGTTTTAGTATTAGGTATATATATATATATATATATATATATATATATATATATATATATATATATATATATATATATATATATATATATAAAGATTTCCCATTTCTTACATTAGGTGGGTATGTCGAGCAATGAAATGGTTCACCCGGCAAGTCCTAAAAAAAAAGGCTCGCAAGCCTCCCAATTCGTTCTGAAACTGCATATGCACGAATCTTGAGTCCATTCTCGGTCCTTTTTCTTGAACACGGAGGATAGAATGAACCTGACGTTGCATTTCTCATGAATCATGGCGGGCGCATACCGTGATAAATTTTTTGTGAAATCGTCTGGGAAATTTGTAGAGCGCGCGCCATTACTGGTTTTCAAGGACGTCATCTTTGATTAGCAAGCCCAGCAAATCAATCTTTGATGGGAGAGTTCGTTCGTGCTGTCGAGTGATCGCTGATGCCATGGACCCATGGTAAAGCAGCATAAAACGCGCAGTTCCATTCACCCAGTTTGTACGTGTTGCAAGAACTAGCGCAGCGATTCGCCGCCGGCCGTGCGCGGCAAGGTCGCCATTGCTCGGCACAGGCAGCCGTTTGAAGCGCGTATTCCGGAGGATCCGTCGGCGCGGCGGAGTAAGCGCGTCCTCTGGCCCGGGCGCGCTCCGTCAGCCGGCGAACGAGATCGGGCCCGAAAGGAATTCCATTCCATTCCTAAACGAAAGAATGGCCCTCCTCTGTGAATGAAATGAAGCAAGCGCTCCGGTGGACAGATCGCCTGAGCTCTTTCTTCTTCCCCGTCGCCGGCGGCCGGCTTCGACATTCTCATCAACTGTTACAGCTCGTTGTTCTCAGCTTAGCTGTCAGCCCGGCCAGCTGCTGGGCCTCTCCGTTCGTGCACATACGCTACTGTACGTTCTCCGGGACAAACAAAAACCTAAACAGCGCCTAAGAAAATCGGCACACAGCAGCCATGGATCGACGAGGAGAGAGAAAACCTGCCTGTATTCATTCTTTAGAGATTCCCACGTGATCTGCATGCCAGTGATAAGATTCCAGATCGGAAGGAATTCCGACCGAATTCGAGGTAGCCGTGGAATTCCATGGAGCCATAAAAGATGTATGACCAAGCCTCCCTGCCTTCAGTTCATCTTGACTGTATACGTATAATTGGCTGGCGGAGAGGAGAGCCAGTAGCCACTGTGTAGTAGTACAGTATATGACTATATACGTAGGAGTATATATGCCACTGTGTAACTAGTACGAGATTGCTTAACAGTTCATCTTGACAGTCGCAATCCTTGTTGCTGTTAATTTTTCAATTCAACAATTCAACAAAGTGAGAAGGTAAACAAAGTAGCTAACTAACCAAGCATTATTTAAGCCATTTTGTAGGGTGGTCCAATCCAAGCCAGTTCGTAATAATGCCGTTAGTATGATTTTATTGATTTGACCGACTTGTGCCTTTGTCGCGGGTTGACTTGGCTTGTTAGGCCTCACCGCACGCTTTTTAATTACTAAGAATTGCCAATTGCCGGCTATACAGATCCAAGAGTGCTAGGATTATTACGACCTCACTGGTCGCCCTGCTTGATAAAACGGGACAGTACCGGATCTTGCATTTGACTGGTATTCCCTCTCTGATCCAAGAGCTCTAGAGCAGAGCCTTGGGCCTCGTTTAGATTCCAAATTAGAGGCCAAATTTGAGAGTATGGTGTCACTTCGTAATCATTGTGTCACGGTAGCATTTCGTTTGTATTTGTGAAAAATTGTCCAAACATTGATTAATTAGACTCAAAATGTTCGTCTCGTCAAGTACAACAAAACTGTGTAATTAGTTTTTGATTTCATCTACATTTAGTACTCCATGCATGTTACGACATTTTGATGTGATGAGAATCTTCTTTTTGCATAGTGAAATTTGGGATGAACGAGGGCCAAGTACCAATCCCACACCCAGATCCAACCCAGGCCCAACTGGAAAGATAAAGAAAGCAATCCATGCCAATTAAAGATACAAAGGAGGCGTGGGAGTCGTGCTGAATTGACCAAAACCGCACAAGTCAAGGTTGATCGGCTACCTCAACACAGGTGATCTCACCTCACCACCAGTATTCCAGTGGAGTGGTACGTGGGGGTTTGCTTGTTTGATTGCTTCTGACTGACGATGGCGACCGATGATGCATGCATCTCTATCAGACCACCTACTGCATGCAATCCTCCATGGCTGATGGCTCCATCTCCATGACCCATGCTTTGCTCCTCCTCCTCCTCTAGCTAATAGCTAATGTAATAATCCTTTTTCTTTTTCTTCTTCTTCTTCTTCTTTTGGCAGTAGCATTGTCCTGTACTACGCTCCTGCCTGTCGGTTCCTGCAAGCATGTGTAACCTCGCTTGCCTCCATCTGATCCAATGCATCTTTCGATCTGTTAGACTATTACACAAAGAAATTAGTTAATTTAACAGCACTGAATCACTCCACAGATTCATCAGTAGGTACGGTACACCTCGCTGATCTATCAAGAGATAATTGATTATCCAAGATACATAGACACACTGCTACGTATATATCTTAATTATTAATCTTAGATAATGTTACGATCACCACCCAACAAGTTGCCCGCAGAGACTAAACATTACGTGATGATTAATTGCTCATCCATGAGGACCCACGTGTGCCTCTGATTACCTGCTTTTGGTCCCTTTTTCCCATTTCCTAATACTATACTGATGCTGCCGATGATGGCGCTCATGGGGCGCAGCCAGCAGCCAGGCGTCCTTAAAGAATTATCGCAGAGTGGCATTAGGTGCCGTGCGGCTAATCTCGCGCATCATGAGTTCGTTCATGCATGACCCCTGTCGCCTTACTACGTAATAAAGCCCGGATTAGGTGCTCTCATCAGGGGGGCACATCAGCACATGATGCACCTAGTATTATTTAACATGATCCTAATGCGAGATGTATCTGTCACATTATTTCAGTTTGGGACAGAAACATACTCCCTCCGTCCCGTGAAGAGTGCAATCCTGAGATTAAAAAAAATCCCACAAAGAATGCAATTCTAGCTGTAACCAACTGTTTATTTCTTAAAATAGATAATTATCCGCATGCACTAACAACCTCTATGCCAAATTTAGTAGGATTGAGACGGTTACTGAGGATAGCATGGTCATTTACCATTGTCATTAATCTGTCTGAGAAAAACTAGAATTGCATTCTTCACGGGACGGAGGGAGTATATGCTCTTCTCATTAATTGGAGATTGCTGTGCGCCCTCACACGTACTCCAATCTTATATGGTTGGGTGTTCCCTCTCTCTCTCAAAAAAAAAGGAAGCTTTAGGTGTCTCTGCAATATTGGTTATCAGGATCGCACGAACCGCCCATGTAATAAACAGCAAAAATAGCGCAGCCCTCAATCTGCTCCAACAAAATTCAGATTTCTGAAATTTATGTATTTCTGAATTCTTTTGCTCGCCTACATGCTTGAAATTATGAGTACTTCAGTTTTTGCACAGCTTTTGTAAGAAAATGGATAAACTCTTGCCAACATAAAGGCACTGTCCTACTATTTATTAAAGACAATGCATCATCTTTTTTTTAAATGGTGACAAAGGAAAGGAGACAGCAGCCACATGCATCCTTGTACTCTTCTCCACCATGAAACCACCACACCATGTTCTTCCTTGCTCTTTCCCAAGTGATCATGCCTTGGAGGCTTTCGGCTGCAGGAGCCCACACACGTGGGGCCCGGAAATCCAGGACATATAAATTTACTACTACCACCACTAGCATCACTGAACAAGGTGACATGTGGGCCCGGATATATAATGCTGCGAGCTAATCCTGGATCGGACCATCACGTGTAACGTATGGTGATTTTGGTTTCCTTAATGAGTTTGTTTACCTGCTTTTTACCCTTAACCGGTGAATGCGATGGCCGGCCGGCAACGTCCTTGTTGGATTGTTAGTAAAAAAGATTTAGAAGTAAAGAGATATTAAAGGGAGAAAAGGACCAGCGTCCACTAAGCTTTGTTTATGCTTTTGTTAGTGATGTACAATTGATGGGTAATGGGTTGCTGACCATGTAAACAGCAGCTGTCACCGCTAGCTTTGTTAGTTACTGCTTCATCGCAAGAGTTACCATACAACAGCTAATCTTCAGAGAAAATGTTAGTTAGCTACTAGACCATACTGTCACAACATAGAGTACTAGCTAGCTTCTCTGGACAGTGATAGTGGAACTTCCATTGTTTGCAGCATAAGATTAGTTCAAAACATTTCCTTATTAAGGAACACACTGTATACCTTCTTACAATTATTTTTAGTTATTCACCAAAACATTATCGATAATAAAGCTCGAACATTTCTACTTTTTTACTACTCTTAGATACATGGAAAATAGTATTGTCACATCATTTTGATTTAGCATATCTGCTTTGTTTTTCTTTATTTGTCTTTCCTTTGATTGAACGAACGATAGAGGCATGTGCACCACAAACCAAACTTTTTATTTTCTTTTTTTTTTGAAGTAAGAAACTTTTTCCTCAGAGAACAGCCAAACTAACATTAACAGGAAAGCAAAAATTTCGGGAAAAAAACAGGAAAGCAAAATAGCAGCCAATAGGAGGCTGCCAAGTAGCACAATAATATATTCCCTGAAAAAAAAGGGAGCCAACCCTAGTACCCTACCAACTTGAGGTCAGGGTGGCAATTGGCATATTTTGTTCGACAGTCTTCTCTCATCAGCGGCGGCCAACAGAAGTGGCGAAACCTGAAAGTGAGCTCTACGAAAGAGAGAGGGGCCAAACCAAGAAAACCAAGGAGGAGGGATCCGAGCCTCCGACCAGTATCTCCACCAGGAGTCTAGGACCTTGATTTTGTTCCCTGCTCCACTCCTCATTGGGTTGGTGGTGTCGCGGTGACTGGTGCGAGAAAGGTGAGGTTTTTGTTTGGGACTCTTGGATCAGAAATTCGTTTTCTTTCTTGGTTTCTTGCATTCTCGAGCTCTCTGGCCTGTTCTTGGTTCAGTGGGGGAATGGATTCTGTAATATCCCCGTTTTATTTCCTTTTCGTTTCCATTTTCCGCCTCGAAATTTATTGTTCCGTATCCATTTCATTTCTTGTTCTCAGTCAGGATCACTGACACTGTGCAGCAGCGGGCATAAATACTAACGCTTTTCTTTTCTTTTGCAGTATCAGGCACAAGTTGCAATTTTTAGGGAGTTTGTTGAGGAGTCGCAGAGAGTTTGGCGAGGCAAAGATTTTCCCTGGATTCGTCAAGAACGAGGCGTCTCAATCTGAAGCCTTTTCCCGGTTCAATCTAGCCTCCCTCAGATTCGGCCATGGAGCGGCAATCCAGCATCCGGCTGGGCGCGCTGGAGAAGCTCAAGAGCTTCCGGACGATGGAGAAGCAGAAGAGCTTCCGGGGAATCATGTCCCTGGAGCGGCGGAGCAGGGACAGCCCCGGGAAGCGCGGCGACACGCCGCTCCACCTCGCGGCCAGGTCCGGGAGCGTGGCCCACGCGCAGAGGATCCTCGCCGAGCTCGACCGGGCGCTGGTCTTGGAGATGGCGGCCAAGCAGAACCAGGACGGCGAGACGCCGCTGTACGTCGCCGCCGAGAAGGGGCACGCCGAAGTGGTGCGCGAGATCCTTAAGGTCTCCGATGTGCAGACGGCTGGGATCAAGGCCAGCAACAGCTTCGATGCGTTCCACATCGCCGCGAAGCAAGGCCATCTTGGTAAATTGTTATCTGCTCTTTTTTTACCCTTACCGTCAACGTAAAAAGTTACCCCATTCACAACCAGTTTTCTTAGCCAAAACAGTCAATTTAATGACGATTAGGGGTTCATCGAATGAAATTAGAATTTAGGCAGCTGATGTTGCAGTGAGTTGAGATTGTCCTGTCTTTTTAGAGAGGAGACTGTCTGTCCTGTTTGACTGCTGACCTATTTATAGATGTAATTGTCTGTCTTAGAAAAGTGACATGCTGATCTTGATTGACTTAGAAAAATACACGTGCTCACTTGAAGGATGATTAATTCAACAACTTTTTTTAATCTAAATCATCAGTACTCAGTTGTAGCAAGGATTGATATTTATTTTTCTTGATCTTTTCCCGAGTTTGTTCTCCTTTTGTGAACTATGCTAAGTTACTAGTGTTCCTTTTGTGCGGGTCAATGATGTGGCTATTGGTTGGTTGATCTTTCCAACTCTGTTCTCTACCATGAACTGGACAGCGAATTGAAATGGTACCGGTACTTTGATGGCTAATAGTCTTCTTCCATCTTGGTTTTGCAGAAGTTCTTAAGGAGATGTTGCAGGCTTTTCCTGCTCTTGCTATGACAACAAATTCTGTAAATGCAACAGCTCTGGACACTGCTGCAATTCAGGGGCATGTGGATATTGTCAATCTTCTACTGGAAACGGATGCTAGCCTCGCCAGAATTGCGAGAAATAATGGGAAAACAGTTTTGCATTCAGCAGCAAGAATGGGCCATGTGGAAGTTGTAAGATCATTGTTGAATAAAGATCCTGGCATTGGTTTAAGGACTGACAAGAAGGGGCAAACAGCACTGCATATGGCTTCAAAAGGACAAAATGCTGATATCGTGGTTGAATTGTTGAAGCCTGATAACTCAGTTGTCCATATTGAAGACAAACAGGGGAACCGACCTTTGCATGTTGCTACTCGGAAGGGGAATATCATTGTAGGTGATCACATCTTGGAATGTCTTTTATCTTTTTACCTTCTTTCAGCTATATAATTTTCTCCATCATTTGCATCCTACCTTTCACTCTATGAACCTATTTTATTAGGACAGTTTTGAGCATAAAGCTCATCAATTTTTGGCTTTCTGAATTCTGGCTCATATATGACTACTTCTTACAGATAGTGCAGACTCTACTATCAGTTGAGGGGATTGAGGTGAATGCAGTTAATAGATCTGGAGAGACTGCATTTGCCATCGCTGAGAAAATGAACAATGAAGAACTGGTAAACATCCTTAAGGAGGTTGGTGGAGTAATTGCAAAAGAGCAAGTACATCCTCCAAATTCAGCAAAGCAACTTAAGCAAACAGTCAGTGATATCAGACACGATGTCCAGTCCCAGATCAAACAAACACGTCAGACCAAGATGCAAGTCAACAAGATCAAGAAGAGACTCGAAAAGCTCCATATTGGTGGGCTAAACAACGCCATCAACTCCAACACTGTTGTTGCAGTGCTTATCGCCACTGTCGCCTTTGCTGCAATATTCACCGTCCCAGGAAATTTCGTAGAGGATCTGAGCCAAGCGCCTCCCGACATGTCCTTGGGGCAGGCATACGTTGCAAGCAACCCGGCCTTCATAGTCTTCCTGGTCTTCGATGCCCTGGCTCTCTTCATCTCTCTTGCCGTCGTCGTGGTCCAGACCTCATTGATCGTGGTGGAGCAGAAGGCCAAGAAACGGATGGTCTTCGTGATGAACAAGCTGATGTGGCTGGCGTGCCTCTTCATCTCAGTGGCCTTCATCGCGCTGACCTACGTGGTCGTGGGGCATGATGACTGGTGGCTGGCCTGGTGCACCATGGCGATCGGCACCGTGATCATGCTCACCACCCTGGGTTCCATGTGCTACTGCATCATCGCTCACAGGTTGGAGCAGAAGAACACGAGGAAGATCAGGAAGGCCTCTGCGAGCCAGTCCCGGGGCTCGTGGTCCCGGTCAGTCGACTCTGATGAAGAGATACTTAACAGCGAATACAAGACGAAGATGTATGCACTGTAGGATAACAACTACATGATGATGGATTCTTCGTACATAGCATTTCTGTTTTGCTGAGGATACTGGATAGCATTCACTGGGGTAGAACTGAAGCTCAGGACAGTGAAGAGGCTGGAGGATGGTATCGGTATCTATGCTTAGCTGAATACCTTGGTGCCACCACGAGGGCATTGCCTTTCAGCTCACCTTGACTGCTTGATGTATCTGTGATGGGTGGCACTCGCACCTGGAACAGACAATGATGATAAAGATAAATCCAATTAGAGTAGTACCAAAGAGTTCAGTACCAAAGTGTAATGGCCATGCATTCTGATCTTGTGCAAGATGATCTAAGATAGCGATAGCCAATACGAGGTGTTGCATTCAGCGATTGGCTCAACTCTTCTGGGCAGGTTGTTTGCCGGGGGGCCTTGGGGCCTGTGGTCTGTACGTGACACAGGGTTTGTGTTGACACCATGAAAACGATGATCAGTGATCGATCTCACAGAGTTTTCCAAGACTTGTCTGTGCAACAATCTAGACAATGATCATATAATTTGTTGACCACAGGAATGAAATATGTACGCTCGAATTTGCTGAAGTATAGGAAGCATTAGCATTCAGTATAGCCCTGAAGCTGAATGTTAATTTAACTTGTCCAGGCGGCATTGGTAGCTCCTTTTGGAATACCATTTGAGAGGAGTCGGGTTCAATATCAAGGGAAGGGAGCTGTCTTCAACCTGAAACAAACTGTTCTTGTGAGAAATAATTCCAGTCTAGACTCGAGTTTTAATCCTATCCTACCAGTCATATATAGCCATGCTTCTCGTCCACTGGTACGAGAAAATCTATCTTTCCGAAGGGAACTTTCCATGACGTGTAGTGCAGTAACTAACACATAAAACTTGAGAACACAGCTCTTGTACATCCAGCCAGCGGCACGGCACAGTGAAGGCAAAGGTGTGGGCACAGCCCTGCTGGAAGCAGGCAGGGCGGCAAGGATGAACAAACAAAGGCGATGAAGAATCCCTTCGATTGAAATATATTGTTTTTTTAGATTGATAGGAAAAGCTTTTGCAGAGAATGAATAATTGTTGGAAGCACAGATTGATTAGAAGACTATAGGACAGAGAAAGGTGAGAGAGCTTAGGATGAAGCTAGCTAGAATCAAACACAAAGAAAGACTTCAAGGAAGGAACATGCTGGATAAAGCTAGATTTGTATTGGGGTCGATGTTTCAAGGAAAGAACAAGTGCTTTTTCTGGCCGGCTTCAAGCAAGAATCTCTTGTTATTTGAGATGAGAATTATGCACGTCCTTGTTGCAGTCCATATATATAAAACCGATGGGCACGCACGAAACAGCTATCAGTGCATTTGAACTAACGGTGTCCTGAAGACCTGAACCATCCAACATTTACTCTAGCCTCTAGCCCACACAACACACCCACAGATCATATGGCAGCATTTCACTCTGCTACTACTCCGGTGGCTGCTGATCAGAGTCAGACCAACGACGCTCATACTCATACAGTCGAAGTGGAGTTGAAGAGAGCAGCAGAAAAGGTTATCAATCCTGTCTTCTCCGACATTGAAGCCAAGATGCATAGGTATCCTGCAATTTTCCGGGGCTTGATGAGCAAAGACGACCGCTACTTCGTCCCGCGCTGTGTGGCCATCGGCCCTTACCATCACCATGCTGATCATCACCTCCAGCGGGCGGAGGAGATCAAGCGCGCGGCTGCCTACTTCTTCTGCAACGACTCCGGCCACTCGGCTGAGATGGTCTACGCCAAGATCCTCACCGTGGCAGACGATGCCAAACGCTGCTATGATCACGACGCCATGGCAGGTTGTTTCTCCCGAGCTGAATTTGCCACTATGATGTTCCTGGATGGTTGTTTCTTGCTGCAGTATATAATTGACCGTACCACCACTGCTTGGCAACCCTTGAGTTCTTGGTTCTTGGCCAACCAGGAGAGCATCCTAAGGGATATCTTCCTGCTGGAGAATCAGGTCCCATGGCTGGTACTTGATGCTCTCATGGCCTTCATGCCCGCGCCCGTGCCTGCTATAGGCGAGTTCATCTCTGATGTAGCCAAGAGCTTCGAGGCCCGGGTCAATTTTGGTGATACTACAAGTCCTTTTGTCTTGAACGACCAAAGCTACAGACCAGCACATCTTCTTGACCTCCTCCGGTACTATCAATCAGGATTGAGTGAGGAGCCCAGTGATGCAAGCAGATCTCTCACCCTCGGTAGAGAAATCACGTCTCTGCCACAATCTAGCAGCGCCATCGACCTTGCAGAAATCGGTATCCACCTGACGAACAATAAGACAGCCAGGTTCAGGGACATGGGCGTGGGGAAAGGCATCTTCTTCTACAAACTCTTCTTAGCTCCATTGGTCATGGACGACTTCAACGCATGCTGGCTTCTGAACATGGTGGCGCTCGAGATCTCCTTGGCCACAAGGTATGAAGACAACACTGTCAGGTCCTACGTGCTGCTCATAGCCATGCTGATGAACCGCGAGGAAGACGTGCACGAGCTACGAGTGAAGCGTATCTTGCATGGGCAATTCAGCGACCAGCGCAGGCTGAGCTTCTTCAGTGACCTTGCAGAGCTCATCCTACTCACTAACAAGCACAAGCTTGTTAGAAAATTAGCCCTCGCGACGACGAGCCGTCCGCTAATCTCCTCCAGCGGAAGCGCCGATTAGATCTACCGAGACGAACTTGCAAGATCACATACGACACCGGACACACGATCTTTGTTAACGAGGTTCGGCCATGTGCCTACATCCCCGGGGCATGACTACGGGCGCTCCTCCCCAACCGCAACACCGGTCGCTTCGGGGTCCCGGCAACGTGCCACCTCCCCCTGCGAACCTGTCGGTATGTCGTCATGGTTACAACAGCAGCCCCCCTCTCATATTTATGAGGAGGCCCAGGTTACAGAGTTTGACACGAACTCTACCCTATACTGCTAAATACAACTCCAAGTCCCATCGTAACCGGACTCGTACAAATATTCGACACAATATCTAACAAACTCCACCTTGGCGAATATTCCGCCATCTCGAAGCCGTCTTGTGCGAACCTCCATGTACACCAGACTTGAGTTGTTGTCTTTGCCGCTCAACACGAGCTGCCCGACGAGCTTGACTTCTCAAACTCACCGCCCGAAGAAACACTGCTATCCCTGCAATTCCAATCTCCATGACTCCACCTGCAACTGTGCACTCTTCTCTTCCTATCATCATATGATACTGAGAACCTCACCGTCGCTATCTGAGTCAAATATTAGAAGTGCCGCCTCCCCCTGCGAACCTGCATCTTGAGCTCGCGTCGCGTGTCGCCACGCCACAGAGAACAACAACCCCATCAGCCGCCACGCTCCTATGTCGTCATCGCTGATCCTATCATCGTCTCTGCCGCTGCACACTGTCTGTGTACATCCGTGCTGCTCGTGAACCTCATCGACCTCCATGCCGTCGCACATGACGATGTCGACCCGTCAGTGAGCTGCACCCGCTGTTTGCTTCAACCGGCTTCAGCACCCGGTCAAGAACAGCCGATTGCTAGATGCAATCTCCGTAGACTTCTTCTGTTGACAATATACGGAGCAGGAAAATACCAAATCTATATCAAAACAGACTCCGACAACAATCCTAGCTTGCCTCAGTTTCCTTTTTTCATCACGTGACTTCCTGCCGCACCGCCATGCTGCCTATTCTTATTTTTTCTGAATCCTACGCGGTTACAACATGCATGCTCTCCTGGCCGCACACAAGCCACGCCATGCATATGCTTCCTGGGCCCACCAACACAAAAGATACGTGAAAACCAAATCCATACTGGACACGTCACATATCTTGGCAAGCTCAAACATGCACATATGACTCCACGTCTGCATGTGACCACCAGCATCACGACCGTGGCCTCTGGATCCTATCCGACAGCCGCTTCCATACAGCTTCACAGTCACGTAACAAACCACCCCAGTCAACACCAAGTCCACCATGGCTTTCGCCATCGAAGTCGTCGTTATCGTCCACGACGTCTTCCGGCCGCACCGTCGAAATTGGTTGTCACGTCTGACCGATCCCTATCGAACAGCAGCCAAATAGCTCAATCAGCCCCGATCTCCACGTCTGGACGCATCCCGCTGATGTCTTGCTCATCGGATGGTTCGAGTCTCCTCCTCGAAGTGTCCGACTCCACCGATCGAATCGTCGACCGCCACCGTGCTCCACCTTGCGCCATGTCCCTCCGTGGACATTGTGCGACTTCGACGCGGTGTGGAAACATAACCCTCGTATCTCCAGATGATCTTCGCACAGCCTCTAGATCCAATCCAACCAAAGCTCTTGATACCAATTGTTAGAGTGGCGCAAGCGGAATCCGGCCCGGCCCGCTATACCCACGAGCCGGCGCCCCATCAAGCCCAGGTCCACCGGAGCCACAACCAACCAAGGCCCAAGCCTAACTCAACACAAAAGACTAGTCTGATAGGTGAGGACTGCCCCCGCCTTATATGTCGTGCTCCACCCCCATCAATTTCCGATGTGGGACTAAACCTAACAATCTCCCCCGTCACACATCGGGCCCAACTCTTCCATCACATACAACCCATGTGATCTCCCGGAAGACGTTATCCCAGGCCCCGAGTCCAACTCTCCAGTCACAACTCGCCATGTGACCCTCCGGAGAGGTTCACGGGCTCCCCTCCCCAACCGCAACACCGATCGCTTCGGGGTCCCGGCAACGTGCCGCCTCCCCCTGCGAACCTGTCGCTATGTCGTCATGGTTACAACAGCAGCCCCCTCTCATATTTATGAGGAGGCCCAGGTTACAGAGTTTGACACGAACTCTACCCTATACTGCTAAATACAACTCCAAGTCTCATCGTAACCGGACTCGTACAAATATTCGACACAATATCTAACAAAGATATTGTGTCACATCAACAATATCTCCTCCAGCGGAAGCGCCGATTGAATCTACCGAGACGAACTTGCAAGATCACAGACGACATCGGAGACACGATCTTTGTTAACGAGGTTCGGCCATGTGCCTACATCCCCGGGGCATTGACTACGGGCGCTCCTCCCCAACCGCAACACCTGTCGCTTCGGGGGCCCGGCAACGTGCCGCCTCCCCCCTGTGAGCCTGTCGCTATGTCGTCATAGTTACAACAGCAGCCCCCCTCTCATATTTATGAGGAGGCCCAGGTTACAGAGTTTGACACGAACTCTACCCTATACTGCTAAATACAACTCCAAGTCCCATCGTAACCGGACTCGTACAAATATTCGACACAATATCTAACAAACTCCACCTTGGCGAATATTCCGCCATCTCGAAGCCGTCTTGTGCGAACCTCCATGTACACCAGACTTGAGTTGTTGTCTTTGCCTCTCAACACGAGCTGCCCGACGAGCTTGACTTCTCAAACTCACCGCCCGAAGAAACACTGCTATCCCTGCAATTCCAATCTCCATGACTCCACCTGCAACTGTGCACTCATCTCTTCTTATCATCATATGATACTGAGAACCTCACCGTCGCTATCTGAGTCAAATATTAGAATTTTCCACATCAGCCTTGCTCTTCGTTTCCGCTGCCATACTACGCCTGACGTCTTACACCGTAGTTTCCTGCAGCCCTGACCAACCAGATTACTCCAGTTGCAAGTACAGACATCCGCAGTCTATACTTCCTTCCAGTTCAACCCTTGAAGGTTCTCCGCGCCCTTCGATTCATGCTTCAGAACCCCGCACGTGCAACTCGAATCGATTCACGCCCTTTGCTGATTTGGAAGCGCACAAGCTCATCCCATGCAAACCTGCATACTGAGCTCACGCGGCGTGTCGCCACGCCACAGAGAACAACAACCCATCAGCCGTCACGCTCCTATGTCGTCGTCGCTGATCCCGTCATCATCTCTGACCCGCGGTCTGACTAGCCGGTCGCCGTTAGCCTCTCCGCCGTGCACCACGGTATGTTCACCCTCCAAGTGAACTCTCCGCCAGCCATCCTGAACTGTCCGCCTTGTGCCCCGCGAACTGTTCGGCCCACCAGTGAACTGCTCCACACCTCGACCATGTCAGCCAACCATCTGACTCCGCCGCTCCTGAGCACCCACTGGACCGCCATCGAACTCCTATCAGTTGCCTTGCACGCCACAACTGAACACTGTCGATAGCCTCCGCTCGTTGCCAACGAGCCCGCAACACCGGCCTGAGGTCTGGTCCGTCGACCGTTGTCTCTCCTCCTTCGCCTGTTGCAATTTCCATCAGCTTCCGCTACACCCCGTCGTGCCCTGTAGCTCCATTGTGCGCACAACCCTGCTACACTTCCGCGCGATACACCTTGTTGCTGTACACTGATCCGATCGACGTGACTCGTCGATCGCCAGACCATCCACCCTCGCCGTAGATTGTATGTTTGGGTTCATCGTCGAACCCCACGAGTCGTCATTACACTCAATCTGCTTGTTGAGCCGTTGCGCGAGGCCATATCCTGTGCTTCCTAGCATCCTCCGTACTGCAACCAAGCCTCCAGACAGCAACGTGTTAATCTCTGCTCGAAAAAAATAAAGATACAATACGCACCATGCATGCATGCACCACATGCATGCAACCCGTGCTTTGCTATTTTTATTCTTTCTTTCCTGATCTCGTCACGTAACTGGTCCTCTCCAAGTGCTTGATAGCTTGCAGCCAATGCTCTCTACAGTTGCACACACGTACAATCTGGACTCCGACACCCACATGCGCTAGCATGTCCGAGTCTTCCTGGAGCCGATCTCTCCACGCGCCGTGAGCAGTCAGGACACCCGACGGCCGGACACTCACGATCCACGCCGGCCGTCCCTGATGAGTTGCCGCTCACACAGCAACAACATCCGCAGCTAACACTTGTCGACAACTCGATGATAATCCTCTTGACTCCAGGTGATCTTCACACTGTCTCTAGATCCAATCCAACCAAAGCTCTGATACCAATTGTTAGAAAATTAGCCCTCACGGCGACGAGCCGCCCGCTAATCTCCTCCAGCGGAAGCGCCGATTGAATCTACCGAGACGAACTGGCAAGATCACAGACGACATCAGAGACACGATCTTTGTTAACGAGGTTCGGCCATGTGCCTACATCCCCGGGGCATGACTACGGGCGCTCCTCCCCAACCGCAACACCGGTCGCTTCGGGGTCCCGGCAACGTGCAGCCTCCCCCCTGCGAGCCTGTCGCTATGTCGTCATGGTTACAACAGCAGCCCCCCTCTCATATTTATGAGGA
The DNA here is from genome assembly GCA_033239725.1 of Echinochloa phyllopogon. NCBI lineage: Eukaryota > Viridiplantae > Streptophyta > Magnoliopsida > Poales > Poaceae > Echinochloa > Echinochloa phyllopogon. The sequence goes on from BTCW01000015.1 coordinate 46,422,144, forward strand.
GGCCCAGGTTACAGAGTTTGACACGAACTCTACCCTATACTGCTAAATATAACTTCAAGTCCTATCGTAACCGGACTCGTACAAATATCAAGCTCCTGCTGGCAGATCTCGAGGCCTACAGGCGCAAGCGGTGGATGTGGATTTCACTGCACAAGTTCATATACAACAACTTGAAATACATCGTCACGGTGTTCTCTATCATTGGTGTCCTTGTGGGCATCTTCAAGACACTCTTCTCTATCGAGCAACAGAAGCAGTAATAAGTAATATTAGACGGCTCATTCCTAGCTAGTCAGTGTTGTGTTATAAGTTTAACAAGTCGGGTATTTTCCCATGGAATAATAATTGTGTCGGCTAGAATTGTATTTTGAAGTCGAACTGATGTATTGGTCTCACGATTCTCATGTCTTCTATTCTGAAAATACAAGACATCATCATTGTATTTGTTTTACTATTCTCTTGTTAATTCTAAAAATCAAGTTATATTTCACACACAGTTGTTGTATATAGCTATATATAATAGATGTGATCAATCTAGACCGCTATAACCTGTAACCACCACGACGCAACGTTGTGGGTAATGTATTTTTCTAATTAACCGTTTCATATGATAATTTCTGAGCATCGAGAGTGAACGTGGTGGGAGTGGGACGTACGCTTTGGCCTTGTTATGAAATACAGTAATATGTATTTACGCAAGTTACAGCATCTTCAAAAATATCTAAAAACAGTGTCCCAAAAGAGTGGTTTGGACACTGCCAATAATTATTGGAAGTGAAAATGAACCGAGTTACGAAAAAATTAATTACTAAAAACTGCCACATCCGCAATTCATGCCCCCAAGGGCCCAACTATTTGTTTTTTAGCGTCACATTTTTTCCGGTGAAAAAGGTCACGGTCGCCTCCTTTCCTTCGGTGTTTTTCTTGTCACTATTTTTTTTCTGCGGAAACAGCGGCATCGGTGTTCTTTTGAGAAATAATTCTAGCAATGTTCAGACGGAGTTTAATCCTACCTTACCTTCCTTGTCATCTATTAGTGCCAGGAAATCTCTCTCTTTCCCCAGCAAATTTTTCGTGATGTGTAGCGACACATAACACTTCATAACACAACTCTTGTACATCTGCATGCTTTCGTCTAAGATGGCAAATTTATTTGGAAATTGTTCGTCCCCATCCTTGTAAGTTCTCTAGACGTTTCATGGCGTTGGCCTCGTGGCCACATCTACGTTCTTTTTGCTTCTACTTCTTTCGGCTTAAAGCAAACCAAAAATGAGTAGGAATCTTGTTCATTTCTACTTCTTTTGGCTTAAAGCAAGCCAAAATAAGTAGAAGCTAGCAGGTTCATCAATATGCTTTTGATGTGAATAAAAATAAAACTTTTTATGAAAAACATAAATGTGACATGCTTATTAAATTATCAACCCTAGAGTATCTACAAGAGACTAGCAATAATCTTAGCTAAATTTAAAGATTAAGAGGCTAGCTAAAAAATAAAAAACTTTCTAAAAGCAGAGCTTGACTCTCTGTATATTAAAACTGGCTAGCGCGCCTGGCTCTGCAAAGATAGCTAGCGAAGGAGAGGAGACATAGCGTGAAAAGATAGCCATTCAGTTGGCTAGTCTATTGGATGCTGTAACAACCCTAAAATTCCTATAGGTTTTGTTGAGTGCAAAATTTCGAATTTAAAAATTTTTTTGGTGGAATTGTGTGCATGCAAACAAACATATAAGAGTGTCTTCTATTTGCTCCCTAAATTCTTAGGCAATTTAAATTCAATTTAAAATCAATTTGAAGTGCTAAGGATGAAAGTGTGATTTGGATTTATTTGGATTTATTTGGATTTTTGGTTGGTTTGAATTCAAATTCTAGATTTGAATTCAAACACTAATTGGCCAAACTAATTGTCAACCTATCTAACTGTTCGTGGGCCGAATTCCCGAAGCCAAAGTCCATCTTTCACCCTTGAACTTCTTTCCCGAGCCAGCAACCCAATCGGCCCGCTCGGCCTTTCGGCCCAGCAGCGGCCCAGCCCCTTTCTCCCCCGCCGCGTCGCCTCCGCGTCGCTCTCCTCTTCCACTGACAGGCGGGCCCCGCCTGTCAGCTTTACCTTCCTCCCCGCGTCATCTCCTTCCTCGCGACGCCGCGCTCTCTCTCCTGCGGCCGAGCGCCCGTGACCCAACCACCCGAGCCCCCGTGCGGCCCGACGCGATTGCGCCGCGTGTCCGCGAGCGCTCGAGCTTTCCATCCGTCCGTCGAGCCCAGGAAACCCTAGCGCCTTCGCCTATTTAACCCGCCGCCGGCCTTCTTCTTCCCCAAGCCGCGCCGCCCCTTTGGGGTTCCATCCCGATCCAATTCGTGGGAGGAGAGGAGTAGGAGAGAGGTGGGGAAGGTTGTGGAGCAGTCGGAGCAAGGAGAGGAGGAGCCCATCGTCTTCCCCGCGTCGCCGCCGAGAACCGGAGCGTCGCCGCTCGTGGAGCCATCGACCCCGAGCCGGACCAGGGACGAGAGGGAGCGCACGAGCATCGCCGAGCCACGACGAGTCTACCCCGAGCTGCAGCGTACCTCGACGAGACCCTAGGTGAGCTAACCGCGGAGCCCCTTCTTCTTCCCCAACTCCGACCGAATTCCGCCGCCGTCGTCGTGCAAGCCCTCTGTGAGCCAGCCTTCGTGCTGTGCAGTATCTTGTGCAGGATCCCGAGCCGCTAACCGTGCCCAACCCGCCGTCGCCTTTAACCCGCGGCCGAGCTCTGCTCGCCGTGCGCGCGAACGCCGAGGCCACGCGCGGCCGTGGGCGACCACGAGCCCGCGCGTGTGCACCTAGCCGTGCCCCAGCAGTCGCTGGAGGCCACGAGCGCGCAGCCGAACCCAAGTCGTGCACCGTTGCGTGCGTAACCCGAGCCGCCGTCGTGCTCGCCGGCGTTCATGGCCGTGTCGCCGCCGTTCGCGTCGGTAAAACCCAAGCCGAAGCCCAAGCCATCCCTGTTTCACCCTGATCCGCTCCGCCTAACCCTAGCAAAGCTGTTCCAGCCATCCTAGACCCGAGCCGAGCCTTCTCCGGCGAGAACCGCCGCCGACCGTCGCCGCCGGTCGCGCTCCGGTGCGCGCCGCGCGTGTGCTGCGTCGCGCCGTGGCAGGCCACACCAGCATCACACACGCGCACCCACAGAAGATCCCGACCGACCACAGATCGATCCCGTGCACCCGGCTCACGTGGACCCCTCTCACGGTGCACCGTGGACTCAGTCCACCAGGCCAGATCCAACAGCCACCCCTTCGTGGGCCGAATGCTCGCGTTTAAGTCCGTTTAACCACCCTAAACTCTTCCGGCCCAGTCACTTTCGGCCCAAACCCAGCCCAGCCATCGTTTATTCTTTTTCTTTTTCTTTTAACTGCGCTGACGTATGGGACCCACCTGTCATACTCTGCGAGTCACTGACACATGGGGCCCACTGACCAGGGTTGACCCTGTTGACCGTTGACTCCGTTGACCAGTCAACGCTGACGTCAGCAGGGCCCACTGCTGACGTCATCCTAGGCGGACCCCACTGCAAAGAAACACTAATTATTTGTCTGTTTTCTTTTTTGGAAATTATTTAATATTTTCAGAAAATGATTTAAACTTTGAAAATTAATATTAAATCAACCGTAGCTCAGAAAAATATGAAACCAGTTTCTATATTTTTCTAAAAACATGATCTACGCGTTAGTATAGAGTTTGGTGTTATTTGAGTCTTCTTTCGTCGCTGTTTTAGTGTTTCTTTGCTAGTAGTCGCGTCTTATTTTGTTTTCACGCAACCTTAGGAGCTCCGGAGTGTCAGGAGGAACCGGACCACTACAACAACTGCTTTGACGAGGACGAAGACCTTTGCCCAGGTTCACGCCCGACCATCTCTGAAATACCTATTAGACATGCAACTAGTATGCTAGCGCTTTACTTTACTCGCATGATAAACCTGCACTGCTTTTGTTATTATCCTGTTACCTTGCTACCTACTACTCACTTAATAGATATGCTATGCTATGCATGTGTTGGGATGGTTGTGATTGATCCTCTTGGCGTGAGTTGTGGGTGGTTTGGGAGGAGTAGCGCAGCTAGGCGGTGTAAGCGAGTAATAACAACTCGATCGTTGATCGAGGTGCTGAGGGGCTGCACTCGGGCAGTCCCTATGGGGTACCTGTTGCGGGTACATGGTTATTGGTTACTTGGGGATTGGTACTCGGTGAGTACCCGAGGAGTTTGAGCGGCAATACCTGTTATGGGTGCCGATTGCGGCGGATCGCTTGTGATGCAGATACTCGCTTTACCGAACAATTAAGGACCGAGTCGTGCCCCCACTTTGGACTTGGGAAATACCGGGCTCACCATCTACCCAGTATGGGGAGGGTTCCAGCAAGCCTACTCTAGTGCGGCGCCGAGACTGTAGGAGAATCGAGTTTGATATGTGCAGGGGGGATTCGTTGCGGCGTAATCTCCCTGATTTACCACGGCCCCCGACTGGCCCCGGTGGGAAGGTTTCACGACCCTGGGGCAGATGTTAGATCAGATGTTTCCCGAGCCCAGGGAGACAGGATTGGCGCCGTTACTGTTTAGGGTCTTTGCTGTGGGCTGCGTCTCAGGTTGGTTGCGGACTAGCCTTGCAGCCCGGATGGATTCCTGGAGTGCCACCTCTGCAGAGTGTAAACTATACGTATAGCCGTGTCCACGGTTACGGACGACCCATTTCTGAGAAGCCCCGGCTAGCATGGGAATCTGCTTTCTTACCTCATCCTTGATTCGGGTTATGAGAGATTGGTCCAGCTGAGGCTGTTGAGACGAGGTGGGGAGGGAGCTCACCGAGTCGACTAGTGAGTGAAAGGTGTTGGTGGATAATGATTTGCGGGAACCTGCCGTGGAAGGACGAGCCCGATGGGAAATGTGAGGCTGATGGTTGGTTTTGGGAAGTGGATGTGTGTGTGAGCAGGAGTTGGTGATGAGATGAAATTGGGTTATTGCTGCTGATTGCATAAGAAACCCTGGCTCAAACCTTGTTATTTCTATATCCTTAGCATATGCCACTTTAAAGCTTGCATCATATTATGGTTGGTGACGTGGACCTGTCCCATTTTCTTGGGGACAGACTTTGGGTTCTCAGGTGAAGACCCCGACCACGAGTTCAACCAGGACGGGTGGTACGATTGAAGGGTGTGCGCTACGCTCAAGGATGCCTGTGGAGGAGTGGACCCTGTTGTTCTAGCTACCGCTGCGCAGTTGTTTCTTATTGTCGATTTAGCCCAGAGGGCTTGTACCAGACGCTTTGTCTTTATATATGTCATGTAATGAATCTTTTATCGATGTATGGATGTGATATTCGACTGAGATGAGTTCTGTACGAGATAGCTGCTATTCCTGGGACTATCTCAAGGGTACAGCGAGTCGGGTTCTCGTCGGTGAGAATCCGGTTCGTCACAGATGCGATTTTCTCTCTTTCCTCTTTTTAGTTAGCCAACCGAATATACAAAACCTCTTGGAGATGCTCTTGCTCCGTAGGAGAGAAAACCTCCTGTGCCTTACAAACTTATTATAAGCTCTAAATGGTGTTTATTTTATTTTTTTGGCTGCCCGCCGTTGCTCATCAGCACTTGAATCGAAACTGCCAACGAGCTGTCGAAAGGGTGTTCATGATAACTTTTAAATGTCGTATGTGAGAGTAAAATTCGGTGCTTAGCTGTTGACATCAAAACCCTCCCAACGGGCCAACTCTAATCCATGGTTAAGCTTAACCCTGGGTTAAGAAGCCGCCTTTTGGAAATTGGAAACCGCCGTCTCCTCTTCTCCTCTCCCCCTTCCACCCCGAAGCCTCCCCTCGAGCCCGAGAGCAAAGCAAATCAGACGAAACCCTCCTCGGCTTGACGGCTTCCCATCTCCGATCCCATGGCGCAAGACGAGACCCCGGACTCCTCCGCCTCCCCATCCGCATCCGGCTCCACCGCCGCCGCCGCCCCGGCCGCCCGCCTCAACGCTGCCGCGCCCGAGTTCACCCCCCGATCTGGCGGCCAGCACCACGGCAACAACCCCCACCGCCGCCACCACCATCAGCCGCATCACCACCACCAGCACCACCACCAGCCGCACCAGCACTACCAGCCGCGGTACCAGCAGCAGCACCACCACCAGGGGGAGGATGACGGGAGCGCCGCCGCGGCGGGGGAGGATAAGGAGGGGCCTCCGGGCGCGGGGCAGCCGCCGCAGCCCCGGCTAAACGACGCCGATGCCCGCAAGGTCGTCAAGCAGGTAGCTTTCCTACCCGCCGCGCTCGATTGCTTTGCTATCTGCTGTATTGCTGTATCTCCGTATCAATTGTGAGCGATGGCTGGTGCGAATCTGGAGCCTCGAGCGAACCTAGATCCTAGTGTTGGTGAACTAATCGTAAGGATTAAACTAATGATTGCTTGTTTGCTGCTCCACAACTTAGTTGCAACCTAGTACGTAGTGGAATTTTTTGATTTTGAGTTTCAGCCTTTCAGATGCATTCTGGACTGAGATGGCTACATGACGTGGCATCCCTCAATTTTGATGTATGGCTTAGAAGTATCTTATCTTCGTGTTAAGTTTCATAGCTACCGCTAGCAAGATAAGATTGTGGCGCAGTTGTACCATGGCACAGTAGTGATCATTGGAAGGAGAAAAAAACTGGACCATGATAGGGCCAATTCTATTTTTAGAGTAACTCGTGAAGTATTTTCCTGGCCAACGCTGCATGGTTCATACACCATGCAAATACATGGTATAGTGGGAAGGGAACAGGCTGCATTCGTGTTTGAGTGTGTTAGGGGTGGTGACAGGAGATGGCGGCAAGGCGTGAACTTGCACTTTGTAAGCATGCATGCCAATGCTTGGTGAACATGTGGGCAAGTTGGATTCATCCGTTGCTTCTAGGGTATAGCAAATGCGACAAATTACGGATTTGTCGTATTTCAGAAATTAATTTAGCTTGTAACCTGTGCACGCATATGGTAGGTGGAAGTGTTACTTTACCGTTTTTCTGTTTTAGGACAATACTCCAGAAAATGGAAAGAAGTTAAAAACACCATGATTTCATTGCTTTCATGCCTTGCATATTTCTGAAGCGGTAACAGAAAGTTGGAGTTATAGATACAGGTACAAAAAATATAAACAAGAGAAAATAGCTCCGCTTATTATTGCCTTTATTTTTTTCCCTGATTTCCTATTTATTTATCTCCTCAAACTACTGAAAACAAGTCCACTGTACTTCATTTTTTAGGCTTTTATAATTACCCTTTTAGTTTCTCATTCATTGGATGCTTGATTTCCATATGTGTTTCTATGTATCCCATGGTCCATGGATTAAAATGTATTTGACAACATGACAGGTGGAGTTTTATTTCAGTGATATCAATTTGGCCACAACTGAACATCTGATGAAGTTCATGACTAATGATCCAGATGGATTTGGTAAGTCCAACTGGGTAATTTCAAATAAACTGGTATATGTACATTTTTGTTAGATGGTTCCTTGCCAAGACCATTTGAAATTTGACGATGCACTACAAAAGTAGTGTTTATGATGGTTCTAAAAAAAAGCTATTTTTGATGCCATGCTTCTGGTTATCCCTTATTTGTGTGTTACTGTAAGTTACGAGCCTGGGAACTACCTAACATTTGCCAATAATCATGTTCTGCCGAACTATTAACACATTTTTAGAGATGAGCAAATGCTGCCCTTTAGTGTTCCTAATTTGCTCACATTGTTTGCTGTGTTCATTATTGGCTGTGCACCCTTCATGAAGGTTAGTGCTAGAGAGTTATTTAATGCCTTTTCTGTATTTCATCAAACAGCACTTTAATTCTGCCAGATCAGCAAGCCATGAACGTGATTAAGCAAATGCTCACCTCGATATCTTTATGTGATGTTTTGTTAAACTTGTGTATTCTGGTGAGTGGTGATATTGACATTTCATTTTGTGTTTGCAGTACCAATATCTGTAGTTGCAGGTTTTAGGAAGATCCGGGAGTTAGTTTATGACAGATCCTTGTTGGTTGCTGCATTGCGCACGTCATCAGAACTGGTAAACATCTTAATCTATTATCATGCTTACCACTCTTACTTTCTGATTTTTACGTTCTTGTGAAATACGAGTTCACTTTGTTCTTTACCATACCTTGTTTGCATATTTTACGTATTTGCTTACTTGAGTAATAAGGTTTCAATAGTCAAACCTAGTAGATGGCTCTTATGGACTCTCAATTCTGGGGTAAAGCAGAAAACAAATATCTTCACTAAAGTTCCATCCTATGGCAAGAACTTTCTTGCCATGTTCTTGATATATCTTCCCCACATCCGCAAGAGATGCTTGATGTTTTAGTCTTCACTAAAATACCGATTTATATAATTTATAGGTTGTTTCGGAGGATGGGAAAAAGGTTAAACGTCTACAGCCCTTCAATGATGAAGAAGTTCAGGTTAGCATCAAATTAATCAAATGAACTGTTCACTGTGTATAGACTGCTGACAGTTATCCTTTGTGCACCCAGTCACGCATTGTTGTTGCTGAAAATTTACCTGTGGATCAAAAACATCAGACTCTTATGAAGATTTTCTCGTCTGTTGGGAGGTATGTATGTCTGTTAGCACTAACATTTGCCCATGCAATACTGAGCTCACGAGCCGTCATATTATCTACATTGCAGTGTGAAATCTATACGCACCTGCTATCCTCAGGATGGTGCTGGAGCTGCTGCTAACAAACCATCGAAGTTTGAGATGCGTTTTGCTAATAAGGTATTTACCTTGATATATACCTTCTGTATGAATACGAAAAGTTGACCAGTGAGTGGCTTTATGGTATGAAACAATGAATGCACTTTTTTTTAACAATTTCATTATGCTGCTCTTGTAGCTGCATGCTTTTGTGGAGTATGGTACTGTTGAAGAAGCTGAAAAGGCGGTATGTTAGCTTGACCTTTTGATCCAGATACATGCTTTCCTAGATTTGGTTCACTAATAGAAGGAATGCGCTGCATAGGTTGCTGAATTCAGTGGTGGGGGAAAGTGGAAAGATGGGATTAGAGTTTGCTCTCTGCTTGCCTGCCTGGTACTCCGAATCCTACCACTGCTGTTTTTTCACTGTCCATTCTGTTGGATGCAGTAACGGGATGATAGTGAAGAAAACACTTATACAATATCCTCTGTTCTACTTGTTATTTTCATTCTATGTAGAAGCATGGGTATGCTGCAGATGAAGATGGTCCTGACACAACTGGCCACCCACATGACTATGGTACAGATGATGCTACCCAGATCTCCGAAGCACATCTTGATCGTCAGGTACTGCCATGCCCCTGCCCCCCCCCCCCCCCCCCCTTTCATGTTGCTATCACTGGGTTCAAATTTGTTAATGATGGATATTCTAACCACGAATTTCATAGGCTGACTTTTTCAAAAAAAAAAATTCATAGGCTGACTTTTTCAAAAAAAAAATTCATAGGCTGAAGATGGTTTCCATGACAAGGGTGGGATGAGGCAAGGGAGAGGGCGAGGCCGTGGAGGCAGAGGCAGTGGTCGTGGCCAGTACTATGGCCACAATCGAGATGCCCACCATCCGATTGGCACTCCTCCATCGGAGCACCCAGTTGTCCCAAAGCCACCCCCAGGCCCCCGCATGCCGGATGGCACAAGAGGGTTTACCATGGGCCGAGGGAAGCCGCTCAACCCTACCCCAGCTGCTGCCCCAGGCACAGATGCTGCCCCTATCACAGCTGCTGCACCTACCACTGATGCTGCCCCTATCACAGCTGCTGCCCCAACCACTGATGCTGCCAGTGGTTGAGTCCATGCCTGTGGTGGCCTGTTGCCCTGCTCATCATCAGTCATACAAACCGATGACAGTGAAATCCTTTGCTCAGGTTCTAAAACAGATTGCTGTGACGTGTTGGTTCATTTTGATATATGTGATCTAAAAGAGAAGATATGTCTGGTACTGTGGTACATGCGTGTATACTAACACCGGAAGTCTAAACAACTGAACATGTACTGTGATATGTAGTTAGTAGAAAAATAATACTTGGCAAAAAAGAGGTTATATCATCTGCAGCGTGTCTTATGCTCCAAAAATCTTTGAAGCATGTTTGGTTAGCTACCACGTACAGCTGCAATCTTAAAGGGATCTTGAATTTTTCGGCAGTAGCCAACAACTTTTGGCAAGGTATTGTCAGGTTGGAATGCAGAAAAATCGTATGCAAAACTGTATCAACAACCGAAAGATTTGGCATATAGAAAACTATTGCAACAACTGAAGGATTTGTCATAGGTTTATCTAGTTTTGTTTATGCAAAGTTTGGGAATTCAAGGGAACCACGCACCATATACATTACAGATTCCGAAAATGGCATTAGAGGTATATATGCTCCCTTTGTCCCCTGGCTTCCAAGCTCATGTCCATGTTCTCCCATCAGCTCTTCCTGTGCTCCTCATCAGTGTTGCTCTCCCTGCACGGCCGCCGGCGCCGGAAGCGGGCTCACCGCCGCTCCTAGTCACACTCTTCCCTCTCGGCGGCAGAGCATCTCGCCTGTCCTGTAGCTGCAGCTCCGTCATGCCCCTTACCGTCGCCGGCGGACACGGCGGCCTCCTCGCCTTGCCATTCTCCTTAACATCTACACCAGACCCAGGATCTTTGCTCCGAGAATTCACCGCCGATGGAGTATGGCGTCGGAACATTGACCTGGTTGTTGTGATCAGATTCTTGGGTGCCTTGAAAGGGATTTCTTGGTCTGTCACTCCCTTGATCTCGCTTGTGCCGCTGGTTTGGCTTGCATAGCACCTGATCTCCAAGTGCTTCTTGGGTGCGCCACCGGTTAGGGTACCTGGAATAGCTGCTGCAGCTGCCTTCTGATGCCTATTCACCGGAGCCTTGTGGCTTGATCTCTGATCTGCAGTGTAAGGTTGCTTCTTCTCTTTGGAGGTGGCTGCAGCGCCTTTGGTGAATGTTTTTCTCGATGAAGAGTTGGATGTAGGTGATGCTGATCGTGCCGATGTTTTGGTTGCCTCTGGCTTGGGTAAGAGCTGCCGTACACAAAGAGATCAAGAGAGAGATAGATTCTCAGCAGATTGTTACAAAATCTGGTTAGTAGTGATAAATAGATATCTAGTAGTATTAGCATTCAGTGTACCCTTGAAGCTGACGGTTTAACTTGACGAGGAGGGATTGGTAGCTCCCTTTGGAACACCATTTGAGAGGAGTTGGCTGCAATCTCAAGGGAAGGAAACAGTGGTGCAGCCGGGGGTGTCATCAGCCTGAAATAAACTGTTCTTCTGAGAAAGATCCCATCCTATGCAACAATATGGATTAGAGGGTATAGGCTCGAGTTTAATCCTATCCTACCAATCATAATCATGCTTCTCGTCCACTTCTGGTATGAGGAAGTCTCTCTTTCCTGGGGGAGCTTTACAAGCATGACCACCTAGTACAGTTAGGTATACAACACTGAATGAGTGGATCCACTTTAGAGGAAACAGTTGCACAAGATTTGCAATGATAATGGATGTGTTCATGACCATTCCTGATAACATGCACAGGAAAAAGTATTGCCACAGCCGAAATAGCTCACCTTGGATAGCTTCAAACTCAACCGAGTACATTGGTTCCAAGAGGTTCACATCCCTATCCTTCTCACGCTTGTACAGCTCCCTGAAGAAAACGATGCTCTCGTCTTTGTCTTTTTGAACCGCAGATGGAACCTTAGCCTTGCCGATTCCGGCAATTCTCCTCACACGGTTCATCTTCAACAAAGGTATGTACCTTTGCAGCTTTGGACAACAAATGAGAGGATCAGAGTTTTGGAGACTCTGACAAAGGTTACATGAGTACTACTCAAAAGATTCCAAATTTGCCGGCAATTCCAAGGCTGCTGGAATAAACTGCGTACAGGCTACAGAAATATAGTTAATTATTGATGAACACGGATGGATCAATGCAACCAAATGGAAAATTATTGACTGATTCAATGGTTTAATAAGCATAGTGTTGCTTTGCCCTTGTCCTCTAGTGCCACAATGCCCCTTCTTTTCGTCTCTCCTGATTGTCGCTCCGAGTTCCCCTGTCTAGGTCCTTCTCTTTTTTCCTAATAAGTTAACTTTTTTAAATCAAAATTATAAAAACTCTAATGCAATTGGGAGTTAATAGATGCACACAGAAACTTGTGAATAAAATTTTGCAGCGTCTCTGCAGGTCCGGGCAGTCCCATATGCGTAGGGATTTGAGGGCTGGGAGCCGCTGGAGGAGACCCCGAGGAAATTTCTCTATCCCTGGGCACGAATCAATCATCAACCGCTCAAGGGAAGTGAGACCATCCATTCCATCAGCAGGCAGCGTTTTCAGCGCACCGCAATGCCTCAGAGAGAGTTCCCTCAACTTGGCCAGATCTCCGAGGTTTGAAGGCAGTGCCGCTAAACTTCTGCTGCCGTGGATGCTGATTTTCTCGAGGGATGCGGGCAACTTGGGGACCTGGAGCAAGCTGTCACAATGGCATATTGTTAACCTTTCCAGCTGGGGCAGCGGAAGGATTTCCTCTTCCTCACACGATGAGCCGTTTCCCTCCAGTTTGGAGCAATACGCAATTAGCAGAGATCGAAGGCGAGGGAAACATCGGAGCTCCTCCACAGGCCAGCGGACAATATTGGAGCATGAACTGATACCCAATTGTTCCACGAGGACAATAAAGCAGTCCTGAAGCCCATGTTTCAATTTTGATTTGTTAAGTATTGATATGAAGCTGTCGTCACCCTCAAGCTGCAAATATCGCAAGGTGTCCAGAGGTCTTTGACTCTGGCTTTGCTGGTCATCTGGAGGCATCACCATGTCTACCAGCAATCCTGCTATCTTTAAGCGAACAAGAGACGAGAAACGACCCAATGGCAAGCACATCGACAAACTGCCTTTTCTACCGTCATGAGTTAGTTTTAGATCTGTGAGAACGGGTGTTTCTGGCAGACTTGCAAGCTTATCACAATCTTCAATTTCTAGCTTTTCAAGCTGGGGAAAAATCACCGAGCTATTATTTTCCAACTCAGGCAACTGTATTAACTCCATCCTCTTCAGCTTTGGAAATATATGTAGAGAGCTATTGCATGCTCCGTCTTCCATGTCAATGTTCTTATATAACGTGGCCAGGCTTTCCATGTAAGCCAAAGACAAATGCTCAAGACAGGATGACAACCATACTATTGGCAGATCCTTACACATTGGGCAGTTTTCCATAATGAGTTCTCTCAAGCACTGGAACATTTGAGGGTTTCTCATCCATTTCGAGATTGTGAGGCCACCATACCCATGTACCTCCAATGTTTTGATCTCACCATGTGGTACGAGAGATTCTAGCACCTTCTCATGATTGTTGGAATCATCAATCGTAGGTTTGTTGCAAAGTTCATAAATGTCACCCCAATACAACAACAGTTCATTTAGATTATATTTTTCGTGGAGATTGGACTTTGACCCACACTTTACTTTCTTCAAATTATATAGTTCCAACCTGTTGCCAAGTTGTTGCAAGCCTTCAAGCTCCTCGATTCCACATCCATCTTGTGTATCCACTACAAATGTTGTCAGTGTGCGAAGGTTGTGCAATTGACTAAGTTTTGGAGGCATCCGTTCCAAACTACAACACCCCAAAAGATAAATATGACTCAGCTTCCTCATAGTTCTCATACCCTCAGGTAAATATACTAGCTTGGAGCAGTTATTAAGCCTCAATGTCTGTAAGTTATACATCGTACACAATGAGTTTGGCAAGCTAACAATGTCCGACTCAGAGAGATCAAGATACCGTAAATGTGTTGTACGTATGAGCTCCACATGGACAATTGAAGTATCTCCACAATAAAAACGCAATGCTTTTGATGACATCAGTTTTGACTTCATCAGATCCTTGTCTGATGATGATGGTGCCAACAAAGTGTGAAGATATTTGGTGCCTCTGAATAACTGACTAATTTTGTTCAATTGATAATTTGTACAAATCTGCAAGTGGCGGGCATCATTTATAGACGGGTTCTGTTGAATTAACTCTTCTGCAGTTGCACATTCGTTTGCAACATCTTTTGCAAGGTCATGCATCAAGTCATGCATTTTACATCCATCTACCTCTTGCGTTGCCCCATATATATAATGATACTGGAGTTTCCTCACTACTATCACATCATGAAGAAAGGCCCTCCAAGACAACTCTCTGAAGACAAATTCACCTTTTTCTGCCAAGTCCATTGTCCCCTCTTCATGAATATAACCGTTTGCCATCCATAGTTGGATCAACATGTCCTTCTCCATCTCGTAGTCCTTGGGGAAAACTGCACAGAAGGCAAAGCATTGCTTCATCTCAGATGACAAGTGTTTATAGCTCAGCTTTAGTATGGGCAACACCTCATCTTTGCCTCTACTGGTATCACTAATATTGCAATTTGCGATGGCCTCCCATTCCTGGACCTTTTGTTTTGAACTCATCAAGCCACCCATTGTCTTCAGTGCAAGAGGAAGTCCCTTGCACTTGTTGCTGATACATTTGCCAATTCTGACTAAATCTGCCTCCTCTTGTATTCCTTTACTGAAAGCTTTCTTTGAAAACAATTCCCATGAATCATCTTCACTCAAACACACTAACTCATGAGTTGGAAGGGTGCCCATTATCAAGGCAACCCTTTGGCTTCGAGTTGTGACAACTATCATGCTTCCTGATCCGCCAATAGAACAGAGTAGTGGCTTCAGGTCGTCCTCCCACTTGTGTTGATATTCATTCCAGACATCGTCAAGAACAAGAAGGAACCTTCTACGGCCAATAGCTTCCTGCAGTCGCCCGCGCAACAGCTCAATGGTGTCAGGCAGGTCGCATCTGCTATTTGTAGCCAACTCAATTACAGATCTCACAAGAGGAATAGCTTCAAAGTTTTCAGACACGCAGTGCCACATCTTCAACTCAAAGTGCTTCTGAATCCTGTGGTTGTTGTACACCATCTTGGCTAGCGTGGTCTTGCCCACACCCCCCATCCCAATGATCGGCAACACTTGCACGTCATGCCGATCTTGCTGCTCCAGCAGCAGCTCCACCACCAGCTGTTTGATCTTGTCAAGCACTTGTTTGAGGTCCCTGCTTGCCTTGTATTCTTTGAGGCAAAGCTGCTCAGTACCTTGCTTGCCATGGACTGGCCGCTCTCGGCCACGCGCCGTAGCACCTCGTAGTGGAAGTTGTCGAGGACGTCGTCGGCTTGGTATGCGGCGGCCTTGAGCTCCTTCATCCACACCTTGACGGCGCGGCCAGCCTCACTGTTCGCCTCAGCCTTAACCTCGGCGTCAGCCAGCAAGGCCTGCACGTACACTAACTGGCGCTCCAGCTCGCGGCGGTCGTCGTCGACGCCCCACATGCGAGTGACACTCTGCACGAGTGTGTCGGCCGCCTTGCCGATCACGCCGCGCACCACAGGGAGAACCAGTGACTCCGCCATCTCGCAGATCTAGCTTCGTGGGATGGAACCGTCCTCAGCTAGCTTGCACTGGCTGATGAAGGTGGAGGCAGTAGGCTGCAGTGCTAGGCAGCTAGCAGTGTAGCAGTACGAGTGTGGCAACACCGGCCTAGATCCAAGAGGCCAAGGCTAGGTATGCATCCGCCTCTTTGAGTTCAGCAAGGGCCTCGATCTTGATGTGCCAATCCAGGCTTGAAAAGATTCGTTCTATCTTCTGTGCCTCGATGTGCTCATTAATAACAATGGTCAAACACTAAAGCAGCCTACCCACTGCAGCTTGATCTGTCAAACTCCCATTTGAAAAGGCTTTGTTCGAGGACTATAGGAACCATAGCAGAAATGTCTAGTAGTACATAGTTTTTGCTGCACTAGTTTCCCATGAAAACCTGGCTGGCACTTCCCAGAAGCGATATAGTGTTCCTACGATCCGTGCAGTCCATGGGACACGAGTGCTCTCTTCTGAATTCATCGTCAGATAGCTGGCCACAGAAGGAATTGCCATGATCGATGATAGAACCCAGCAAACTGGTCACGACAAGTCGCAAGGAGCTAGTAGCAGCTGATCACTGATGACTCGTCAACGAGTGAGTCAACACGCGGAAACTGGCAAGGAGGCCGGGAAGCAACGGCTCTTTGAAGGCACGGGGAAGCTCACTAGGAGAAAGAGGCATCTATCTATCTATGAATTGAAGCTGCTGGACGTACTAATATAATGGCACCCGGTGGCTGGGTGACGTACACTAACAAAGATGATAGAGCCATCGAAGACACTGGCCACACGAGCTGACTGACTTGTGTGCTTGCCAACAATAATAGTGCTCAAGCAAAAGCATATATAAGTGTACAGATTCCCATCAATCATGGCTTTCCCAGATTCCTGTGATTCAGAAGACGACGAAAATGATTTCTAGGTGATCCAGAACACACATATCGAACCACATCACTACGGTAAAGCGCGGCTCTTGCTCTCAGTGTAAGGCACCCGCTCAGGCATTTCTACAAGCACCCCGCGTGCATAGCATATAGCCATAGCGGCTTGGCTACACTACACGGCAGGAGAGGCGACGATACGAGAAGGCAGTAGGAGAGAGGGAACACGACCTGGTGGATAGATAAAGCAGCCGGCGACCGGCGTAGTCGCGCTCGCGCCTCCCTCCGCTGGAGTGGCCAACCAGCTGACGCGCCCCCAATGGCCGCCGGCGGCGGGTGGGCGACAGGCAAGAGCGCGTCGCGTTGGTGGCGCGCGGGTTCGAACATTCCCACAGTATGTAGCCGCTCCGCGGGCAGCCCATGCACGAGTTCGGATGGAGTAGGCTTTATCACTGTATCGCTCACATCCGCCTTGGTACACATGATTAGGAATCAGGCACGGCACCGTCTGCGCCATTCAACTTCTGGCCGCATATCATAGCATGTCCTGAAACATCATCATGTCAAAAGAGGACAGGTTATTAATCATACACGAGGCAATTTAATTGGATACAATAATAATGCATATGTAAAGGATAGTGGTCATATGGCGTGGTTGCGCGGGGGCGGCCGGCAGTGACAAAGCTGTCGGAGGGCATGCGATCACGGGGGTTGCCTACCTTACGCCAAGACGTCTGCTCTACGGTTGGTGGCTGATGGTCTTCATTGGGAGGTTGTTCAGCTGCTCGCAGCGTTCAGCGGCGTCTGGTGTTGCATGGCAACTCCAGTGCGGTGCGGGACAACGTTGAAGGACGGCGCTTGCAGCAACGACAACCGGTGACGACTTGGCCTGCAGCGGATCGCGGCGGGGTGTTCAGCACGGCTGAACTCTCCTGGTGCGGTACAACGTTGGAAGACGGCGCGGGCGACATCTTCGGTCTCCTGACCTGGTGGCGATGTCTCGTGAGAGGGGAATGCAACGTGATGATTCGAACCACGACGGTGGTCTGGAGGCTAGAGACAGTTCCGGGGGGCGGGGCATCCCTTCTTGCTTCCTCGGCGGCAATTATTGAAACGAGTCCAGAGCGTGGAGCCGTGTGGCGGGGTTGAGGCCCCCGCACACGAGTGCGAGGCGTGCAGAATGGCGGGTTGGAGGTCCCCGCGCATGCGACAGCGGAAGTGGCGATGCCCCCGCGCGTTGAGTTGCTCTGGACTCGGTGGTTTCATACCGTCGGGCGGTTGGTTTGGGTGCAGCAGTACGGCGGCGGTGGGTCCTGCATAGCGGTGGCCCTCTAGTTGCGGTGGTGTGTGCCCTCCCGGTTTCTTTATCGGCGCTGGATCGCTTCAGCGGTTTCGATACCCGCAGGTGGGAGGTTATAGGTGGAAGCTGTGGTTGTGCTCGTCTCCTCCGTCGTTTGTGAGTAGTGTGTGGCCGTGTAGATGTCCCAATCCGACCAGCCAGCGAGTGTTTGCGAGTGGTAACCCGTGTTGATGTCCCAATCTAACCGGGCGAGCTGTTGTGTTGTTTCCTTTTCTTTCCTTTTCTTTTCTGTTTCCTGCCTATGGCCTTTCAGGGCCGTAGTCTTGTATTTTTTCTGCTATATCAATAGAAACGCACTCGTCGAGTGTTGTTCGTTCAAAAAAATATAGTGAACAAAGTAGGATGGTATTCACGGGGAGTGAGCGTATCTATACTTAGTGGTCCTTTAAAAAAAAGCACACAAACAGGGCGGTATTACCGTGGAAATGCATATGTAAAAGATAGTGGATGGTATTTACGGGGAGTGAGTGTTCATAGGTGCGAGGATATGTATGCGTAGTGGTCTTTTACAAAAAAAAAAACAAACAAACAGGGCGGTATACCATGGAAATGAAAGTGACGCTATTTTATTCTAGTGAGAAATAAAAATAATTAGGAAAGAAATGCGTGATGCAGCACATGTATCTGTTAAAATATTTTGAGGTACCGATTAGGATGCTTGCAATAGGGTTTGAAAAACAAACATAGAGAGAGTGGGTGACTCTCTTGGTAAAAGATAAATTGTGTATATGTAATTAATGAGTTGTACCAAACGTACATGACACGTTAAAACTCGGAAATGAGTCAAACGGCAACATACAAAGGAAAACAACATATTCTGCCCACCTTGTACTGGAAATACTGTAACATTCTCTGTTGGCAGCATCAGCGCATGTCAGATTCATTGGTGCATTTCCAAAGGGAAGTCAAGGCTGGGCGAGATTGCAATGTGACTTGGTTTGAATGACACATCTCTACGTGTTGCACTGCTGCCTACTCAATGAAACTGTGTGACTTGGTCTCTATCTTATCTGTGTAAGTCTGGTGCTTCTCTTTCGAGCTGATCAGATGGATGAACCAGAACCACCTCTAATGAAGTTTTCTCCTTCTTTGATGAAGATTCAGATGTCGGTGACGCCTCTAGATTGTTTGAGATCTGTCGTAGATAATGAGTTCAAAAGAAAAACATGAACGGCACTTGTTTACTGAAAACAACCTGAGATCGATGCATTAACACGAGCATTCTGACTTATGAGGACTATATACCCTTGAAGAGTTGAAGCAGAAGGTTTAACTGGTTCAGGAATTAGCAGTGTAGCTGGATGTGTCTTCACCCTGAACCAAACTGCTATCCCGAGAAACAACAATTCGAGCTGAGCAAGAAAACGTCTAGCTCGATGTCAGCAAAGGTGTTGAGTTCCATAGTATGGCAGAGGTGGGCATCAGCATCTTCTGTGTTTTCTTCATCCCAATCGCACTAATCTCTTGAGATGATTTCCCTTTCAGTCTGTACCTTTTCCTTTGGGCACTTGTGACTGACTTGTCATGTGCACGATCATCCTACACTGCTGCAAAAGGGTAAATAAACAATCAGTCCCTGTATTCACCCATGGATCACGTCATAACTGCGGATCAAGGATTTGAACACAATTAATTAAGTTTCCCCCTCTATCGTTACACGGTTGGGAAAAAGTACTAGGTGTTCGCCTCTGCATTTTGTGTACGTCGATCAGCGAGACAGGAAATTAAACTTCCGTGCCACAGAATGGAGGAAAATTTTGCTTGTATCATCCTTGCCAAGAAAAAAGAAAAAGTAAGAGGCTTGTCATCCGGAAATGATGCTTATGCAGCACAGAACCAGAGGAGGAGGCACGGATAGGGCAATAATGTCGAGTGCCCCGCCTAGTCCAAAGCCATCTGAACTCCAGGCCCTTGTTTAGATCCCAAATTCTACCCCCAAAGTTCACTATACAAAAAGAAGATTCTTATCACATCAAAATGTCATAGCATGCATGGAGTACTAAATATAGATAAAATCAAAAATTAATTACACAGTTTTGTTGTACTCTACGAGACGAACATTTTGAGCCTAATTAATCAATTTTTGGATAATTTTTCACACATACAAACGAAATGCTACAGTGACGCATGTACCCAAAAGACTAAAGTTTGGCTCCAATTCTGGGAACTGTTTAGATCCCAAATTCCACCCCAAAGTTCACTATGCAAAAAGAAGATTCCCATCACATCAAAATGTCATATCATGCATGGAGTACTAAATGTAGATGAAATCAAAAACTAATTGCATAGTTTTGTTGTACTTTACGAGACGAACATTTTGAGCCTAATTAATCAATGTTTGGACAATTTTTTACAAATACAAACGAAATGCTACAGTGACGCAATGATTACGAAGTGACACTACACTCCCAAATTTGATGGGATCTAAACAAGGCCCAGGAGTCATCTGATGACATACTGACAGGGAAACCAAAACAAAGGGAGTCAGTACGCATTCAGATAGACAAGGAATTCAGTCGCAACACATGCATACATGTGAAGAGTCAAAAGGAAAAGGCATGCATACAACCTCAGTTGCCTTGAGAACTACCGCCGCAGGAGGGAAGGAGCCACTTCACTGCCTTCTTTCTTTCGGGTGCTGGTGCTGGTGCTGGAATGATTTTATAGGGAATAGAAGCGACCAAGTCAAAGTACTCCCCACCTTCTCTGCAGCGTCTCTGCAGGTCCGGGCAGTTCCATATGGCTAGGGATTTGAGGGCTGGGAGCCGCTGGAGGAGACCCTGCGGAAATTTCTCTATCTCTGGGCACTCAGCAATCGACAACCGCTCAAGGGAAGTGAGGCCATCCATCCCATCTGGCAGCACTTTCAGCGCAACGCAATTCCACACAAAGAGTATCCTCAGCTTGGCCAGATCTCCGAGGTTTGAAGGCAGCGCCGCTAAACTTCTGCTGCCGCGGATGCTGATTTTCTCGAAGGATATGGGCAACTTGGGGATCTGGAGCAAGCTGTCGCAACTGTATATTTCCAACCTTTCCAGCTGGGGCAGCGGAAGGATTTCCTCTTCCTCACATGATGAGCCGTTTCCCTCCAGTTTGGAGCAACTTGAAAAATGCAGAGATCGAAGGCGAGGGAAACACCGGAGCTCCTCCACAGGCCAGCGGACAATATTGGAGCATGAACTGATATCCAATTCTTCCACGAGGACAAAGCAGTCCTGGAGCCCAAGTTTCAATTTGGATTTGTTAAATATTGATATGAAGCTGTTCTCACCCACAAGCCACAAATATCGCAGGGTGTCCAGAGGACTTTGACTCTGGCTTTGCTGGTCATCTGGAGGCAGCACCACGTCTACCAGCAATCCTTGTATCTGTAAGCGAACAAGAGACGAGAAACGACCCAACGGCATGCAAATCGACAAACTGCCTTTTTTACCGGAATAAGTTAGTTGTAGATCTGTGAGAACGGGTGTTTCTGGAAGACTTGAAAGCTTATCACAATCTTCAATTTCTAGCTTTTCAAGCTGGGGAAAAATCACCGAGCTATTATTTTCCAACTCAGGCAACTGTATTAACTCCATCCTCTTCAGCTTTGGAACTATTTGCCTAGAGGTTTCTCCGTCTTCCACGTCAATTTTCTTATATAACGTGGTCAGGCTTTCCATGAAAGATAAAGACAGATGCTCAAGAGAGGATGACAACCATACCATTGGCAGATCCTTACACCATGGGCAGTTGCTCATAACGAGTTCTCTCAAGCACCGGAACATTTGAGGGTTTCTCATCCATTTCGAGATTGTGAGGCCACCATACCCATGTACCTCCAAAGTTTTGAGCTCACCATGTGGTACGAGAGATTCTAGCACCTGTTCGTGATTGTTGGCATCATCAATCGTAGGTTTGTCATCAGGTTGACAAGTGCGACCCCAATACAACAACAATTCATTTAGATTTTGTTTCTCGTGGAGATTGACCTTTGACCCACACTTTACTTTCTTCAAATTATATAATTCCAACCTGTTGCCAAGCTGCTGGAGGCCTTCAAGCTCCTCGATTCCACATCCATCTTGTGTATCCACTACAAATGTTGTCAGTGTGCGAAGGTTGTGCAATTGACTAAGTTTTGGAGGCATCCATTCCAAACTA
Organism: Echinochloa phyllopogon; assembly: GCA_033239725.1. Lineage (NCBI taxonomy): Eukaryota > Viridiplantae > Streptophyta > Magnoliopsida > Poales > Poaceae > Echinochloa > Echinochloa phyllopogon. Next base: position 46,444,026 of record BTCW01000015.1, read on the forward strand.
CAACACCCCAAAAGATAAATATGACTCAGCTTCCTCATAGTTCTCATACCCTCAGGTAAATATACTAGCTTGGAGCAGTTATTAAGCCTCAATGTCTGTAAGTTATACATCGTACACAATGAGTTTGGCAAGCTAACAATGTCCGACTCAGAGAGATCAAGATACCGTAAATGTGCTGCATGTGTGAGCTGCCTATGGACAATCGCAGTACCTCTGTAATCAAAACGCAACGCTCTTGATGGCATCAGTTTTGACTTTAGAAGGTCCTGATGGTACCAAAATAATGGCTCATGACTCAACAAAGTGCGCAGATATATGCTGTCTCTCAATAACTGTTTGATTTCGTCCCATAGATGGCTTCCTAAAATCTGCAAGTGACAGACACCATTTATTGATACTTTCTGCTGGATTAACTCTTCTGAAGTTGCGCATTCGTTTGCAACATCTTTTGCAAGATCATGCATCAAGTCGTGCATTATACAGCAATTTAGCTCCGATTTTGAGGAATGATCATAACGACCGTAGTTCCTCATTGATATCACATCTTGAAGAAAGGACCTCCAAGCTAGCTCGTTGAAGACAAATTCTCCTTTTTGTGCCAAGTCCATTGTCCCCTCTTCCTGAATATAACCGTTTGCCATCCATAGTTGGATCAACATGTCCTTCTCTATCTTATAGTCCTTGGGAAAAAAGGCACAGAAGGCAAAGCATTGCTTCATCTCAGGTGGCAAGTGATTGTAGCTCAGTTTTAGTATGGACAGCACTTCATTTTTGCCTCTACTGGTATCACTGATAGTGCAATCTGCAATGGCTTCCCATTCCTGGACCTTTTGTTTTGAACTCATCAAGCCACCCATTGTCTTCAGTGCAAGAGGAAGTCCCTTGCACTTGTTGCTGATACGTTTGCCAATTCTTACTAAATCTGCCTCCTCTTGTACTCCTTTACTGAAAGCTTTCTTTGAAAACAATTCCCATGAATCATCTTCACTCAAACATGCTAACTCATGAGTTGGAAGGGTGCCCATTATCAAGGCAACCCGTGGGCTTCGAGCTGTGACAACTATCATGCTTCCTGATCCGCCAATAGAACAGAGTAGCGGCTTGAGGCCGTCCTCCCACTTGTTTGGGTTCTCGTTCCACACATCATCAAGAATGAGTAGGAACCTTTTGCGGCCAATAGCTTCCTGCAGTCTCCCACGCAACAACTCGATGGTGTCAGGCAGGTCACATCTGCTATTTGTAGCCAACTCAATTACAGATCTCACAAGAGGAATAGCTTCAAAGTTTTCAGACACACAGTGCCACATCTTCAACTCAAAGTGCTTCTGAATCTTGCGGTTGTTGTAGACCATCTTGGCTAGCGTGGTCTTGCCCACACCACCCATCCCAGTGATGGGCAACACTTGGACATCCTGCCGATCTTGCTGCTCCAGCAGCAGCTTCACCACAACCTCCTTGTCATCATCCCTGCCAAATATCTCCATGGATTCATCCAGCGCCGAGTGCGTCTGCCGAGGAAGAGCTTGCATCGTCGGTGCCTCCTTGAGCACCACCAGCCCAAACGTGTTCATCTCCGCCACCAGCTCGTTGATCTTGTCAAGCACCTTTTTGAGGTCTCTGCTCGCCTTGTAACGGAACACAAGCCGATTCTTTGAGGTGAAATTGCTCAGTACCTTGCTTGTCATGGACTGGTCGCTCAGCGCTTCGCGGCGCAGCGCCTCGTACTGGAAGTCGTCGAGGACGTCGTCGGCCTGGTAGGCGGCGGCCTTGAGCTCCTTCATCCACATCCTGACGGCGTGGTTGGTCTCGCTCTTCACCTCGGCGTCGGTCAGCAAGGACTGCACGTACACCAGGTGGCGCTCCAGCTTGTGGCGGTCGCCGTCGATGCCCCACATGGCGGTGACCTTCTTGATGAGCGCGTCGGCGGCCTTGCTGACCACGCCACGCACCACGGGGAGGACCAGTGATTCAGCCATGGGAGGCCCGCCGGAGGTGCTAGGATGGCTCTCACTTCTCACCAAGCAATGGTGACTTGAGCTGCACTGCTGCTGGTGGAGTGGTGGGTGAAGCTTGAGCTACTGGAAGAGAGGGAGGAGCGAAATTATTGGTGACTTGGTGAGTACTCACTCCACTGTTCGTCGTCAACGCATGGTCTCCCTTGCTTTTCCCACTGAATGATCAAGCAGCCAGAGAAAGGCAGAAAGCAGGTGAGGTTGTGGTTTTCAGGTCACTGACACTGACCTGTTGGCCACCATGTCTGCAGGCCCATCAGGCAGTTGCCGTGAGGCAAGCTCAGATGAAGGGAGACGAGACATCTCGGCTCGAGCAATAATGCCTCATTGGCAGCGAAAGTTCCCATCTTCTGCGCTGGAGCCTTCTCCGGTTTCTCTGAACTTGCTACCCGTGGCCCAGTCAGGCAGCCACTCGATTGGAAACGCGACTTGACAACCGCAAGATACGCGCGCGGGAGTGATCTGGGATGCCTTCACATTGGAAAAAAAAACATCAGTAAAACTGGTGGCAATATTACAAGAAAGAACTAACAAGAAGAAGAAAAAATAAAGTACATACGTCTAACTTCAGAATGGATGTGCTATTATCACAAAAGAATAATAGCAATGAACCTCCCTCCAAGCAATAATGCATTGCATGATCTTATCCACTAGTAGGCCCAACAAAACAGTCCTTGTAGGAACCTACGAACGTCCTTCTTCCATGCCTGGCTCACTCCCATCACCACGGCAAACCCCGTATATGTCGAGTGTCGACATCTTTACCGAGTGTTTTTTTACGGGCACTCGGCAAACAACCTTTTCGCCGAGTGCCAAACAAACAACACTCAGCAAACAAAAATAGACTCGGTAAAGAGATGTTTGCCGGGTGTCAAATAAAAAACACCCGGCAAACAATTTGTTTGCCGAGTGTCAAAAAAATGTACTCGGCAAAGAAGCTCTTTGCCGAGTGTATTATATTTGACACTCGGCAAAGAATTAATTTTTTCTTTTTTTACCACAAGTGATTCAAATAATAAAATACAAAGACTAAAAAAATTATATGCATGTTGTTTGCCGAGTGTCAAAAAATGCACTCGGCAAAGAAGCTCTTTGCCGAGTGTATTATATTTGACACTCGGCAAAGAATTAAGTTTTTTCTTTTTTAACCGCAAGTGATTTAAATAATAAAATACAAAGACTAAAAAAAATTATATACATGTTGTTTGCCGAGTGTCAAATAAAAAACACTCGGCAAAAAAACTCTTTGCCCATTGTATTTTAGTTGACACTCGGCAAAGAATTAAGGTTTTTTCGTTTTTGAACCGCAAGTGATTCAAATAATAAAATTGAAATGAGTAGAAAAATTATATGCATGTTGTTTGACGAGTGTCAAAAAAATACACTCGGCAAAGAAGCTCTTTGCCGAGTGTATTTTCTTTGACACTCGGCAAAGATGTGAGTCCAAATAATTTTTAATTTCTAAAACAAGCAAATTAAGTCTAAAAATTATGAAAATTATCATGAAGTGATGGTATCACATATAGAGGCTATGATAAAAAGTTGAGAACATTTCGCGCATTTTGTTATAACTATGTTTATAGAATCAAAACATCTCACAAGAAGTGTACATGTAATTGTATGAGACAAAGTTAGTAGATGTATGTTTTGAATACAAACTTTTTAATATGATCTCATATGAAAAAATACTTTATAACAAAGTCGTACACCTCAACGAAATATAAAACTTTGTAGTTGACAACTTTTGTATTTGAGATTGTTTAACACCTTAAAATATTATTATAAGTTATCTAATTTGAAATTTGAAAGTTTTAAAATGACCTCGCATGTGAATAACTTATATATGGAAGTTGTACATATCCATAAAATATAAAACTATGTGGTTGACAACTTTTTAATTTGAGATTGTTTATTAGTTTAAAATATACATATAATGTGTCTAATTTGAGATCTTAAATTTTTGAAATTTCCAAATAACTTTGGATGTAAATATGTTCTATATCAAAGTTGTTGGTCTTGAAGAGATATAAAAGTTTGTAGTTCACAACTTTTTTATTTGAAATTGTTTAACCATTCAAAAATTCGTTACAAACACGGGGAGAAAACACAAGTGAATAGTTGTTCGCCACGTCAGCGATCCAACTCCATCAAATGGAGCTCTCCCATTGGCTCTTCTTTTCTCCACCGGATTGCTCCCCACCGGTCTCCTCCTTTCTTTATTCCAGCACCGTCCGTCTCTCCTCTCTCTCTAGCTTATTCTCCTCCTCTCTCTCATCTTTCTACTCTCTCACCGTCTCACGCTCACTCAGCTCGCACGGAGCAGCCAGGCCGGAGCAGGCAGCCGGGCGGGCGTGTGCGCCGCAGCCGTCGTCAGGCGCAACGGCGCCGCCTCGCGCCCCACCATCCGCACCTCGAGCTTCTCCTCCAGGCCGCCCGACGTCGAGCACGCCATCGGGTTCCCGGCCTTCCGCGCCGCCTCCTGCTTGGCCTCCGCCTCCGGCTGCTCCACGCAGCTCTTGTGGCGAGCGGCGCGGCGGAGCTCTCGCGGCGGCGACGCCCCTGGCCGGCGCGCGAGCGGCGGCGGACCCGGCGGAGCTCTCGTCGTCTACCTCCTCCAGCTCGTGCCCCCTCGCCGTCTACCTCCTCCACCTTGCGCCGTTCGCCGGGCTCACCACCTCCGTGCTCCGCACCTTCAAGCGCGGGCGTGCGGTGGCGGCGCGGCCGCGGGCGTGCGGCGGCGCGGCCGGCCGGGCAGCACAAGCAGTGCGGGCGGCGCGGCGCTGCCGGCGCAGCGGATGTTTTTTTTATTTTTTGGGAAACGTTTGCCGAGCGTCGGTTGTCATTTTTTTTTAATTTCTTGAAAAATGTTTGCTGAGTGTTGGCTTAGCACTCGGCAAAGTTTAATTTCTTGAAAAATGTTTGCAGAGTGTCTGTTTAGCACTTGGCAAAGTCTTCGCCGAGTGCACGATAAAAAGCACTCGGCAAATAGGGACTTTGCCGTAAGCTGATATGCCGTGTGTTACACTCGGCAAAGACTTCGCCGAGTGTTTTTAGGGGTTTGCCGAGTGTTTTTAGGGGTTTGCCGAGTGTTTGGGACACTCGGCAAAGCTCCGGTTTCCCGTAGTGCATGTGCCATAACCTGCTAATCAGTAATTCAGTATGACTAGGTGGGTGTGCTCTCTGGGAGGACTGGATGAAGAAGTAAACCAAGGCTATTTGCAACGCGTGAGAATCATTAAAATGCTGGTTTGTAAATCTGCACCAAGCCTACAGTTTAATTGCTAATATAGGCTCACAGCTTACAAACTGATGATGAACTCCCTTAGGTACTAGTGCATGCATTACTAGAACAACGGAAATCAGCACGAACAGGAAGATGCTAGAAAGCAGTCAGAGAGCTCTTGCCGGTAGTGACGACGTTTCAGTGGCAGCAACAGCAAAGGACAGTTTCAGTGGTCGGTGGGCAAGTGGCGACGGTGGGCATATGTGCCTATCAGGCCGAGGGCAACCGGTCAGACCGGTTTTACTGTAGTCGATCTGGCAACGGCCAAACCGATCTGACCGGTTTCCCTATCCGGTCTGACCGGTTTCTCCCGTGTTGGAGTAGGTTTAGGACTTTAGAGTTTTATCCCATATTGTAAACTGACCTAAAGGGTTACGACTTCCCCACCCTATAAATATAAAGAGTCATGGCCGATTGAGAATAATCATCCAATCGAACAAATACATCTACCTTTTATCTTTTTACTTTATCTCTTTTCCCTACTTTTTCAATCTATTATCATGTTGTTCTTCCTTCGTCTCTATGTCGATTGAAGGCGTTCTAGGTGGCCTGCCAATCCTAGAACAACCCAAGGTGCGCCTGTCCTAACGGGGTCCCTCCCGGACGGGCGTTCGTTGGTCTTTCGCCGGGCACCGCCGGCGAAACCGGTCTGACCGGTTATCAAAACCGGTCTGACCGCTTTGCGCGGAAGGGCAGCAAGGAGCACTCCGCGTGCTTGTTGTTGGCGCGACTTCGTGCCAACAAATTGGCGACTCTGCTGGGGAAGAAATCTCTGGTTATCATGGCTGATTTTTCAAGTGATTTGATGTCGCGTAAAGAGCTGATTGAAGAATATTATCAAGAATATGACAAAGCAATTGAAAGGATATTCTTGTCTTGCTTCATTAAGACAGAACAAGGTGTCATCAAGATTAAAGAGTTTCAGCCACCATCGAACATCGCCGTATTAAAGGAGATACAATCTTCCGGTACTATATCTACCCGTCTATCTGCTTATGTTAAATTTTTGATTTCTAAAGAGGATAAGGTAGATTCAATTCCTGTTGTTCAAAAGTCGGTTGTTGAAAAGCCGACTAATGATATTATTGATCCTTGCAATTTGCCAAATTGTGATGTTGTTGGTCAAGAAACAAATCGGCCGTCTCTAGCCGAAATTGTTGATCCAACATCCCCTAGCCAGAGCATAGAGGTTACATCTAGCATTTCGACGCTCGGGGGGCAACAGAACAAAGGCAAAGGTGATGGTTGCAACACAACCAGTCTGGCCGGTGCCCAGACCGGTCTGACCGGTTCTAAAACCGGTCTGACTGCTTCACCTAGGGCTTCAAAAAATAAACCAAAGATGGTTAAGCCAAAGAAGCCTGAGATTGGTGTTTGGAAAACCATTGAATCCAAAGGCCGTCATAAGCATTAAAGAGAAAAGCCGAAGTGTAACAAGAAACTTTCGGCTAAGTCTCAAAGACAAAATAATGTCAATGATGCTAGTCGGTTTAAAAATTCCAAACAGTCAAAATCTTCTCCTAGAGAGAAGTTCCATAATCGAAATCGGCAACGGAATAATTCTCACAAATCAATGATGTTTTCATCATATGGATCACCTACACCGATGCCATGTGAGTTTTGTTTTAATGTGCCTTATTTTTATTCTCCTTGGTATTATAATTCATATATGCCGTCTCCTCCTAGATATTTGTGTTCAGATTATATTACCTATAGGGAGCCGGTAATTAATGAGCCATCACCTATGCATAATGACCGTTTTGATCAAAAGAATCGGTCCACACAGAAAAATAAGTGTAAGGTGATTAAACAAGTCTATCGTGTGAAAAAGATGGAAGATTAAATAAAAATTCAGAATTGACACTAGACATAGAAAAGCCGATAATTGAAAATTCATCGGCTAGTTCTGTTGATCAAATTGTCCCCAATAATAAGCATATCACAAATATTATAGCTGAGCAACAATCATGTTCGACTGGGGGGCAATATGATCTCAGTGTGACTGGTTCTGAAGGAACCGGTCTAACCGGTTCTAAAAACCGGTCTGACCGGTTTGACAAAAAAATTGATAAATCTGCAAGTGTCACTTCAAAGAGCAAGGTGATGAAGAAGAAGCCAAGCTTTGCTGAATTGTTACATAAATATCAGAAGATAGCCGAGCAAAAGCAAAGTAATCGGTTAGAAGATCAAAGTCGGAATTTTTCATCACCAAAAGCAAAGAAGCATCGACGGTCATCACATTGGTCTTCATCGTTTTTTCCATCGATGCATGTGCCATGGAATACATATTCAGGTATAAACAATTATGATTCATTGTTTTGGTATGATCCTTGGTTTTCTTTTTACAACTATCAATATTATTCTTATGATACACCAAGAAGTTACAATTGGATGCCATGGCCAAATCAAAGCTTCAGTTGTTAGATATGACGTTCATAAGCCGAAATAGAATCATAAAAATTGCAACATGCATAAATTTGATATTTCGGCTACAATAGCGTCCATAAAGATTTAGAGACCATTATATGGACGATGTACTGTTAATCATCGTCTTTAGTCAATATTGATCATTGTAGATGTTTTCTGACACGCAAGCTTTGCCAGAAAACAGGGGGGCATATGTTCGCACCCAAAATTGGCAGTTGCCTATCAGGCCGAGGGCAACCGGTCAGACCGGTTCTAGGAAGCAATTCATCAAAGATACGATCACACTTGGAAACATCAAATGTAAACTTAACTTCTTCTTGCCGACCTTTGCTAACCGGCTTAAGTGATGTACAAGAGTAAGTTTTTTCTTTAGAAGGTCATACAAATTCAGCAGCAAGTACTTCTTTATCACTATCACTTGAATTATCAGAATCATAATCAATTATATGAACATTGGAACGACGTGATCTAGAAGTATCTCTTTCTTTTTCTTTATTCATTCGGTTTTCAACAATTAAAGCTTTAATCTGAACTTGTGCAACCGAAAGAAAATCAGAACCCTCTATTCTATCTCTTATGGACGACCTTAAACCCTTTAAGCAAATATCAGCAAGGTCCATATCAGTGATTGACAAATTGAAACAACGGTTCTTAGTTTCTTTAAATCTCTTAATGTAAGCAGAAACAGTTTCATCTCTACTTTGTCTAACCGATGTCAAATCTGTCAATTTCAATTGCAAACTCCCGCTATAAAAATGATCATGAAATTTACGCTCTAACATATCCCAAGATATAATAGAACCGGGAGCAAGTGAAGAAAACCAAGCAAAAGCGGTGCCAGTCAATGATAAAGAAAATAAACGCACTTTAAGAGCATTATAAGCACCCGCTTCTCCCAGTTGAGCTATGTATTGACTAATATGTTCCCACGTGGTTCGGTCATCATCTCCACTAAATTTAATCAAATCAGGCATACGCCAACCACGTGGAAGAGGAAAATTATCAAACTCAGCATCATATGGTTTTTGATACAAATTTGCGTTACCAATATCAACACCAAGTTTAGTTTTTACCACATTAGCCAAATCTTCTCTAAATTTGTTAAATTCAGCCCAGTTAGGATTATTTGGCTGTTGTGGTTGCACACTCTCCAAATTCATCTTATTTAAGTAGGGAGCAATCTTAGCTTGAGCTAGCCTATAACTTTCAAACACATCATCAGGTATAACATTTCTTTGAGCAGATGTGTTAATTGTTGTACTAAATTGAGGCTTAGTAGTATCCAAAGTATTAGTGTGAGCATAAACCATCGAATCAGGTAAAACAGAAAGTGGCATAGGCTGCTCATGCACTATTTCAAGCGCATTGGTCAGACCGGTCTGACCGGTTCCCTGATCCGGTCTGACCGGTTTGGCCGTGTTCGGCCCGGTCGGTTGGAACGGCAGGGATTGACCAATGGCAAATTCAGGTGGCATACCATACATATATTTTTCAGTGTTAACATTAGGTATGGGTGACAAGCTAGGAAAAACTCCCCCACTGGTATTAATTTTAGGAACGCTACTACTAGTTTCATTATTGTTAAAGCAAGTAGTAGTCCTATCTTTCTCAAGATCCTCTAAACGTTCTAAACGAGCAATATATGAGGCAAGCAATTCATCACTTTCTACACTATTTTTAGGAACAGTAGTAGAAGGAGTTTTCTGTGATTTACTTACAGTGGGTATTACCTCAACTTGATTGTCGTTTAACTTGATCGCCGGTAGCTCAAATTCTTCCACTCTTGCTACCTTGCCATGACGATCTTTCTTGACGCCAGCCAAAAATTGTGTCTTCATGAAATTTTGTAGCGCCTCAAATTTCTTCTGCTCCTCCGGAGTAAGATCTTCCAATGAAGCCGTGATGATGTTATCCATATCAAGATCACATCGAGATCCCATCTTGCCTGGAGCTTAGATCGAACGGTCTTTGAAAACCAGATCTTCTATTTTCCCCAGCGGAGTCGCCAAAAGTATGTTGACGCTTTTTCTGGTCAACACACACGAGCGCCGGATCGCGCAAACGAACGAAACGATGAACTCGCCGCAGCCCAAATTTGTTGGCACGAAGCCGCGCCAACAACAATCATGCGGAGTAGCTCCTTGCTGCCCTTCCGCGCAAAGCGGTCAGACCGGTTTGGATAACCGGTCAGACCGGTTTCGCCGGCGGTGCCCGGCGAAAGACCAACGAACGCTCGTCCGGGAGGGACCCCGTCAGGACAGGCGCACCTTGGGTTGTTCTAGGATTGGCAGGCCACCTAGAACGCCTTCAATCGACATAGAGACGAAGGAAGAACAACATGATAATAGATTGGAAAAGTAGGGAAAAGAGAAAAAGTAAAAAGATAAAAGGTAGATGTATTTGTTCGATTGGATGATTATTCTCAATCGGCCATGACCCTTTATATTTATAGGGTGGGGAAGTCGTACCCCTTTAGGTCGGTTTACAATATGGGATAAAACTCTAAAGTCCTAAACCTACTCCAACACGGGAGAAACCGGTCAGACCGGATAGGGAGAAATTCTATGCCCTCAAGTAATTTACTTTGCCCAAGAACCTTTGCAAATCTTTCTTACAAGTAGGGGACTTTACATTGTTGATAGCTTCAATCTTTTTACGATCTATTTCTATGCCCTTTTCATGCACAATAAATCCCAAGAACTTTCCAGCCGATACACCAAAAGCACATTTGAGTGGATTCATCTTCAATTTATATCGACGCATTCTTTCAAATGCAAGCCTTAAATCAGACAAATGAGAATCTGCTCCAGCCGATTTGACAACAATATCATCGATATAAACCTCTACTATAATGCCAAGTAAGTCATGAAAAATCAAATTCATAGCCCTTTGATATGTGGCGCCAGCATTCTTCAAACCAAAAGTCATCACTACCCACTCAAATAGACCAACAAAACCCGGACATAGAAAGGCCGTTTTGGCTATATCCTCTTCGGCCATAAATATTTGATTATAACCTGCATTACCATCAAGAAAGCTAAGAATTCTATGTCCAGATGCAGCATTAACAAGAAAATCGGCTATAGGCATAGGATATTCATCTTTAGGAGTAGCTCTATTAAGATCTCTAAAATCAATGCAAACACGAAGCTTTTTTGTTCCTTTCTTTTCAACAGGCACAATATTAGAGATCCAATTAGCATATCGACAAGGCCTAATGAATTTAGCATCTAGCAACCGATTGATTTCTTCTTTCACTCGGTCATAAATATCAGGATTAAAGTTTCTACGAGATTGTTTAAAAGGCCTAAAACCAGGTTTAATGGGTAAACGATGTTCAACTAAATCACGACTTAAACCAGGCATTTCATTGTAACTCCATGCAAAACAATCAACATACTCCTTTAATAACTTTATTAATTCAGATTTAAACAAAGGATCAAGATTCTTGTTTACAAATGTCGGCCTAGGTATAGTACCATCACCAATATCTACCTCCTCTAGAGGATCAGCCGACGTAAACCCTTGTCCTAACTTGCTTAAATCATCAAAATCTTCAATGGCCTCACACATATCGTTCGTATGCGCCCGATAGTGCTCACGCCTCTGTTGTAACCACTCTAGATTCGGATCCATCAAATCATAAGAGATGGTATAGCCAGATCTCTGATCGGCCTCATAACAGCAGTAGCAAAGCCATCCTTGGTGCAACTAATGATCTCACAATCAGATAAATCTAAACCAGATAAACACTTAAGATTTTCATGATCATCCATAGTAGAACTATCGGCCACTGCAACACAAGCCGACGTATCTCCATGAACGACCTCTACTTCATCATCTATCCATTGAATTAAAAATTGATGCAAAGTAGAAGGCACACATTGGTTTGCATGAATCCAATCACGACCAAGGATTAAACTGTAGTTACCTTGTGTCTCAGCGACGAAGAACGCAGTAGCCAAAGTCTTGCTTCCAACAATAAGCTCCATAGAAGCAACTCCTTTAGCGCCCATAGGTTCACCTCCTCCAACGCCGCTGATGGTCATGTTGGTCTTGATCAACTCCTCATCTGAACCTCCCAGCTTCTTGAACAGAGAATACGGCATCAAGTTAACTATCGCCCCTCCATCCACGAGCATGCGAGAGATGGGCTTCCCATTGATATGACCCTTCATGTACAAAGCCTTCAGATGACTTTCAGTAGCTTTAGGCTTCTGGAAAATAGCTTCCTTTGGCCCAAAATCAAGATGAGCGATGCTTTCCTCTGATAACACATAACCATCCATAGACATGTGAATTACATTAAGTTCAAAATTCATACGCTCAGGAGAAGAATCATAATCAACAAGCTCTTCATCATCCTCTGAAGTAGATACCGATGATAACTTGCCATCACAAACCAAAGAAGTAGGAGAAGAAAAACCGGGCGGCGCGTCGGGCAAAGCGGTCTGACCGCTTTCAGCAACCGGTCTGACCGGTTCAATCGGTCTGACCGACTCCCCAACTGGTCTGACCGGTTCTGTCTGGGAGCTAGTCTTGGCTCTCCACTCTTTTCCTTGTGGAATCATGGGCCTGTACTTGTTGAATGCTTCGTCTCTCTGCTTCTCTAGCTCTTTTTCCTTCATCTCCTGAAACCTCAAGCGCTGAAGCTTCCTCCTTTGAGTACGAGATAAACCAGGAGGACACCATCTTGGCAAAAAGTACTTGGAGTTAGAACCACTTCCACTGTCCTCATGATCATTATCAGAAACAGATCCCTTTTGGATAGGTGTCTCAACCTTATTGTCTATGACAATCGGTCCTTTGCCACCGTCTCCAAGGGGAACGTTCATCAACCCAATCTGAATAACATCTTGATTTGTTGTCCTCTCTGGGTCAATATCCATCTTATGCACCTCCTCATGCTGTTTTGGCTTGTAAACTTGCTTCATAGGAGGTGTTGCCGATTTCTCAGGAAAACCGGTCTGACCGGTTTGTGAAACCGGTCTGACCGGTTGGGTCTGATGACCCTGACCAGATTGGCGAAGTGCCAAACGGTCCTGTCCAGGCCTCGAGATTCTGCTCAGTGCTGGCCTTCGTGGTCCTCCCCATCCATGTTGGAAAGGCTGCTGATACGGCACCCACATTACTCCATTATTATCATAAATTGGACGAGGTGGATATGAACTTGATGCCTCCCATTGCGGAGCAAAATTTCTCTTTGGCTGAGAGCATTCTTCTTGAAGTGGAGGCACTCTCACTCTCTTTTTTACCGGCCGATCACTTGTAACGGCCCTTTGCTTGGAGTACTTATCAAATAGCATATCAAAGGTGACCTTTGGTCTAAGAGTACTCCCTTGATTCTTTGCAACATTGAGCTTCCAATTTCCAATCTCCGGACGGCTTGGTTTAATCATCTTTGGACGACCCTGGGGAAAACCGGTCTGACCGCTTTCCCTAACCGGTCTGACCGGTTTGTCCTGTACAGGCTCAAACGGTCTCTGTTCGGTGGGAACGGTCGACCCTTGCCCCCCATGTTCAGAGGCTCTCACAGTAACCTTGAATGTTTCCCTGCCATCTGGAGTTGTCTCACATGCAACTTCTCGAATCAACTCTTTTCCCCTCAAATCAGGTTTTGCTTCACCAATCACAACATTCTTTCCTTTGGTTGCTTCGGCTTGATGCGGCCGAACCAAGACCTTAGGCTGCTGTAAATCCATAGTATTGACAGGGAAAGGAGTTTTGTCCACTTGCATCTCATGAAATGTCAAACGACCTTCATTTATGGCCGATTGAACCTGTCGACGAAACACATTGCAATCATTAGTGGCATGAGAATAAGTATTATGAAACTTGCAATATGCACGCCTTTTCAATTCCTCAAGTGGAGGTAATTTATGAGATAATTTAATATTTCCAGATTTAAGCAATTCATCAAAGATACGATCACACTTGGAAACATCAAATGTAAACTTAACTTCTTCTTGCCGACCTTTGCTAACCGGCTTAAGTGATGTACAAGAGTAAGTTTTTTCTTTAGAAGGTCATACAAATTCAGCAGCAAGTACTTCTTTATCACTATCACTTGAATTATCAGAATCATAATCAATTATATGAACATTGGAACGACGTGATCTAGAAGTATCTCTTTCTTTTTCTTTATTCATTCGGTTTTCAACAATTAAAGCTTTAATCTGAACTTGTGCAACCGAAAGAAAATCAGAACCCTCTATTCTATCTCTTATGGACGACCTTAAACCCTTTAAGCAAATATCAGCAAGGTCCATATCAGTGATTGACAAATTGAAACAACGGTTCTTAGTTTCTTTAAATCTCTTAATGTAAGCAGAAACAGTTTCATCTCTACTTTGTCTAACCGATGTCAAATCTGTCAATTTCAATTGCAAACTCCCGCTATAAAAATGATCATGAAATTTACGCTCTAACATATCCCAAGATATAATAGAACCGGGAGCAAGTGAAGAAAACCAAGCAAAAGCGGTGCCAGTCAATGATAAAGAAAATAAACGCACTTTAAGAGCATTATAAGCACCCGCTTCTCCCAGTTGAGCTATGTATTGACTAATATGTTCCCACGTGGTTCGGTCATCATCTCCACTAAATTTAATCAAATCAGGCATACGCCAACCACGTGGAAGAGGAAAATTATCAAACTCAGCATCATATGGTTTTTGATACAAATTTGTGTTACCAATATCAACACCAAGTTTAGTTTTTACCACATTAGCCAAATCTTCTCTAAATTTGTTAAATTCAGCCCAGTTAGGATTATTTGGCTGTTGTGGTTGCACACTCTCCAAATTCATCTTATTTAAGTAGGGAGCAATCTTAGCTTGAGCTAGCCTATAACTTTCAAACACATCATCAGGTATAACATTTCTTTGAGCAGATGTGTTAATTGTTGTACTAAATTGAGGCTTAGTAGTATCCAAAGTATTAGTGTGAGCATAAACCATCGAATCAGGTAAAACAGAAAGTGGCATAGGCTGCTCATGCACTATTTCAAGCGCATTGGTCAGACCGGTCTGACCGGTTCCCTGATCCGGTCTGACCGGTTTGGCCGTGTTCGGCCCGGTCGGTTGGAACGGCAGGGATTGACCAATGGCAAATTCAGGTGGCATACCATACATATATTTTTCAGTGTTAACATTAGGTATGGGTGACAAGCTAGGAAAAACTCCCCCACTGGTATTAATTTTAGGAACGCTACTACTAGTTTCATTATTGTTAAAGCAAGTAGTAGTCCTATCTTTCTCAAGATCCTCTAAACGTTCTAAACGAGCAATATATGAGGCAAGCAATTCATCACTTTCTACACTATTTTTAGGAACAGTAGTAGAAGGAGTTTTCTGTGATTTACTTACAGTGGGTATTACCTCAACTTGATTGTCGTTTAACTTGATCGCCGGTAGCTCAAATTCTTCCACTCTTGCTACCTTGCCATGACGATCTTTCTTGACGCCAGCCAAAAATTGTGTCTTCATGAAATTTTGTAGCGCCTCAAATTTCTTCTGCTCCTCCGGAGTAAGATCTTCCAATGAAGCCGTGATGATGTTATCCATATCAAGATCACATCGAGATCCCATCTTGCCTGGAGCTTAGATCGAACGGTCTTTGAAAACCAGATCTTCTATTTTCCCCAGCGGAGTCGCCAAAAGTATGTTGACGCTTTTTCTGGTCAACACACACGAGCGCCGGATCGCGCAAACGAACGAAACGATGAACTCGCCGCAGCCCCGCCCAAACCGGTCAGACTGGTTTAGGGATCCGGTCAGACCGGTTTCCTTCGGGAGCTTCGGGATGAACCTAGAATCACCACCTCGGGAGGGACCCCGTCGGAGATGGCGCGCCTAGGGTTGCTCTGAGATCGGTCAGGCCACTCAGAACCTCCTTGATCGCCGTCGAGACAAACAAGGAAAGCAAAGGGGTTGGAAAAGCTAGGGTTTGGAGATAAAAAGTAGAAAGATAATATTTGATCGATTGGATGATAACTCTCAACCGGCCACGGCCCTTTATATTTATAGGGTGGGGAGGTCTTGCCCCGCAAGGAATCCTTTTACAATTTGGAAACGACTAGGACTCCTAATTCTACTCCAACTCGGAGTAAAACCGGTCAGACCGCTCTAGCAAACCGGTCAGACCGGTTTGGCTGTTGCCAGATCAGCTACAGAGAAACCGGTCTGACCGCTTCCTAGAACCGGTCTGACCGGTTGCGCTTGGCCTGATAGGCAGCTGCCAATTTTGGATGCGAACAGTCACTAAAATGATTGGATTACGTAGCCATACAGAGTACAAGGGACGTCGTCGAGCAGGCTTGGTCCATGTTTCCGTTCAGTCATTTCTACAAGCACAGCTCGTGCACTAGCATGCCTACTCTACTTGGCTTGGCTACAAGAAAGGAGATGCGACACACCATGACCAGGTAGAGAGAGAACGCGACCTGAATGAATAGAGAAGAAGCACGCGTAGCCTGGCTTGCCGTGGGCAGGGGCAACCGACCGATCCGTCCGGCAGCGGTGGCCACCGGCTAGGAAGAGTGCGCGGCGAGACGGCGTGGCCGCGCCCAGGTCCGAGCAGTTGAATGGGGGCGCGCACGCGGTCGTGGCCACGGATACGAGCAGCCCGCGAGGCCGGAACCACGTACTTCCTGATTTGATAGTTTTTTTTGTGAGAGACTAGGTGTCGTGCCCGTGGTTAAAAAAATTATAGTGCAATATAAGAGCATCAACAAGACAAAATAAGACCAGTGCCCTTCTCTTTTTTGAAAAAATATTTTATTCCTTGAGCAGCAAAACCCGATGATGCTTTTATCCAAAAGGCAATTACATTTCAAGAGTTGCCTCGAGAACGTCTATATTTGCTTCGCCCTAGTCTTAGGTCGACATATCAAACACCTTCTGAGAAAGAGCTTGCAGGATATGCAACGTGCATACACCAGTGAATAACTACCATGATTGTCGTGGGCAGTGACATATGTCATACACCGGTGAAATGCTAAGGCCTCGCAACGTGCATACACACAAGTGGGACACCCAAAGTTTGGATTCCGCTATAAATGTGTCACTGTATCATTCCATTTGTATTTATGAAAAATTGTCCAAACATTGATTAATTATGCTCAAAATGTCCGTCTCGCAAAGTACAACAAAACTGTGCAATTAGTTTTTGATTTCATTTACATTTAGTACTCCATGCATGTGCCGACATTTTAATGTGATGGAAATCTTCTTTTTTCCATAGTGAAATTTGGGGTGACTTGACTTATCCGTGTTTGGTTGGTGGGGGATGAAAATCCCCCCGTGAATCTAATAAGCCTAATTAATCCATGATTTACTACAGTACTGCTAAAGTACCATCATCTAATCATACAGTCGAAGTCCCCGTTAGGCGAACTAACCCAAAATTTTGTACGTAGTTTTGTAAACTGACTTTATTTAATACACTTAATTAGTGGCCAAATATGTGTAATGCTACAGTAAACGTATGGTTAGACAATAATTAGACAATGTAATGCTATTAAGCCTAATTACACCATAATTAGACAATGTAATGCTACAGTAAACGTATGATAATTATGTATTAATTATAGCGAAATTAGGCTTGTTAGGTCCGTCTCGCAAAATAGACATGACTTTTATAATTAGTTTATGTTTAATACATCTAATTATCATTTATTTAAAATGCTAAACTTTAGCGCCCGGATCCAAACACTATCTAAGATGGCTGTGCTCGCAGGGAGGACTGGACGAAGCTGTAAACCAAGGCTATTGGCAATGCGTCAGAATTACTAAAACTATGGTGTGTAAATCTGCACCAGCCTACAGTTTAATTGCTATAGGCTCACCTCTTACACACTGATGATGAACTCCCTTAAGCACTAGTGCATGCATTACTAGAAGAATGGAAATCAGAACAGGAAGATGCTAAAAGCAGTCAGCCGGTAGCGACGACGTTGGCTAGATGTCCGTTGGAGCATGTGGCAGCAACGGCAAAGGACGGTTTCAGTGGTCGGTGGGCAAATGGTGGCAGGGCCGCAGCCGCAGGGGGGTAGCAGCTGATTAGTGTATACCACCACCAAAAGGATTATTGGACTACGCAACCATACGAGCAGGCGCGGTGGATGTTTCCGTTGAGTCATTTCTACTTGGCTTGGCTACAAGAAAGGAGATGCGACACCATGACTAATTGACTAGGTAGGAAAAGAAAGAGAGAACGCGACCTGAATGAATGGAGAAGAAGCACGCGTAGTCTGGCTTGCGCGCCGTGGGCAGTGGCAACCCGCCGATCCGTGCCGTGCGCCAGCGATGGCCACCAGGCAGTGGGGTGCGCGGCGAGGGCGTGGCCACGCCAATGCAAGGTCCGAGCAGCTCACTAATGGAGGCGCGCACGCGCCATGACACCCTCCTACCAATGCCGGCCGGCGGGGGTGACGTGTGATTATTCGCCGACGATAATTTGGGATCTAACGCCATGTTTAGTTTTCAAAACGCAACCCCAAAGTTCCCTATGTAAAAAGAAGATTCTCGTCACATCAAAATGTCGGCACATGCATTGAGTACTAAATGTAGATGAAATCAAAAACTAATTGTACAATTTTGTTGTACTCGGCGAGACAAATATTTTGAGCCTAATTAATCAATTTTTGGACATTTTTTCACAAATACAAACGAAATGCTACCGTTGTGCATTTATAACGAAGTGACATTTACGAGCACACCATTACGAGTGTAGAGAAAGAGCCCGATCTTATGCTGGCAGAATGCCTATCCGAGATCGCCTCCTTGAGCGCCGGCAATGCGCGGCGGCGGCAGGTCCGCGCCAAGACCCGAGCATATGACGAACGAGCCGGAGGAGTGACGCGGCCAGCCCCTTGCCTCGCGTGCACGAGAGGAGATATTCTGTCCACCTTACAATAATATACGATTAAATAATATATGATTATTCTCTATCGTCAGATGTTTATATACTAATCTTTTTAATCAGTGGTACTGGGCACCCTAGAAGTTAGCTCAACATTGTGCAAGACTCATAACCCGGATGGCAACTTTATTCTGTCCACCTTACAAACTTCGGTCTCGGTCCCTTCGATACCATCTTCCCTCTCGAAGCACATTATCCTGTCTGCTGGCTGGCCCAACGTCTTCATTCATCTTGTCACAGCTGGCGGTAGACATTTGCTGACTTGCCTGAGCTTTCTCCGTTGGCAGCATAGGCTCATCTCAGATTCATGGGAAGTCAAGGCTGGACGAGATTGCGATGCTGACTTGGTTTGAATGACACCTCTCTGCGTGTTGCACAGCTGCCTACTCGATGAATCTGTGTGACTTGATCTCTTATCTATGCGTAAATCTGGTGCTTCTCTTTGGAGCTGATCAGATGGATGAACCACCTCTAATGAAGTTTTCTCCTTCTTCGATGAAGATTCAGATGTCGGTTTTGAGATCTGTCGTAGATAATGAGATCAAAAGAAAATCATGAACGACACTTGTTTACTGAAAACAATTTGAGATGCATGAACACGAGCATTCTGATTTCTGAGGACTATATACCCTTGAAGAGTCGAAGCTGAAGGTTTAACTGGTTCAGGAATTGGCAGGTCCTTACCTGGAAAACCATTTGGGATTTGGCTCCCATAGTCGTGTCTCAAGCGAAGGAAACAGCAGTATGGCAGCAAAGGTGTTGAGTTCCACAGTATGGCAGAGGTGGGCATCACGATCTTCTCTGTTTTCTTCATCCCAATTCTCTTGAGATGATTTCCCTTTCAGTCTGTACCTTTTCCTTTGGCACTTGTGACCAAGTGACTTGTCATGTGCAAGATCATCCTACATTGCTGCAAAAGGGCAAATAAACAATCAGTCCCTGTATTCACCCACGGATCATATCATAACTGCATATCAAAGATTTCAACACAATTAAATTTCTCACTCTATCTTACGCAGTGAGCTCTTTTACGGTGCTCCATATACTATGCTATAAAAGGCCTAGTATATAAACATCCAACAGCTAAGATTAATTGTATACTAGTGAAGACTTCACCTATGATATAGGTAGTATATGGGAGTAGTATAAGTAGTATAAGGATATTATTGATAAAAAAACATAAACGACAACACTATTATATATTTTTTGACATCAACACAAAGTTATAATGTTATTAAGGGTGGAAAGATCGGAAAAAATTACTTAAAATTTATGATTAGATCTTCTCTATATTAGTATACTACTAAGTACTAGTATGGAGCACCGTATTGGGTAAAAGTAGCAGTTGTTCACCTCTGCATTTTGTGTACACCGATCACCAAGACATGAAGAAGCTTCTGTGGCACAGAACTGAACAAGCTTCTAATCTGCTTGTATCATCCTTGCAAAGAAAAAGGTAGAGGCAACGCGGAGCACCCTGCCAGTCCAAACCCATACGAACTCCAAGAGTCATCTGATGACATGCTGACAGGGCAACCAAAAAGAAGGGAGTCAGTATGCATCTGGATAGACACGAAATTTCACTTGCAACAAATGCATACATTGGAAGAGTGAAAAACAAAAGGCAAGCATACGCACCTCAGTTGCCTTGAGAACCACCGCCGCAGTAGGGAAGGAGCCACTTCACAACTTTTTTATTTAGGAAACTGGTGCTGGAATGCCTTTTTCGGGAATAGAAGCGACCAAATCAAAGTACTCCCCACCTTCTCTGCAACGCCACTGCAAGTAAGGGCAGCCCCATATGCGTAGGTATTTGAGGGCTGGGAGCCGCTGGAGGAGACCCTGCGGAAATTCGTCTATCCCTTGGCACGCACCAATCGACAACCGCTCAAGGGAAGTGAGCACATGCATCCCATCAGCGGCATCAACAGGCAGCGTTTTCAGCGCACTGCAATGCCGCACAGAGAGTTCCCTCAGCCTGGCCAGATCTCCGAGGTTTGAAGGCAGTGTCGCTAAACTTCTGCCGCCGTGGATGCTGATTTTCTCGAGGGATGCAGGCAACTTGGGGATCTGGAGCAACCTGTCACAACCTTCTATTACCAACCTTTCCAGCTCGGGCAGCGGAAGGATTTCCTCTTCCTCACATGATGAGCCGTTTCCCTCCAGTTTGGAGCAACTTGAAAAACGCAGAGATCGAAGGCGAGGGAAACATCGGAGCTCCTCCACAGGCCAGCGGACAATATTGGAGCATGTCCTGATATCCAATTCTTCCACGAGGACAAAGCAGTCCTGGAGCCCAAGTTTCAATTTGGATTTGTTAAATATTGATATGAAGCTGTAGGCACCCTCAAGCCGCAAATATCGCAGGGTGTCCAGAGGACTTTGACTCTGGCTTTGCTGGTCATCTGGAGGCAGCACCACGTCTACCAGCAATCCTTGTATCTGTAAGCGAACAAGAGACGAGAAACGACCCAACGGCATGCAAATCGACAAACTGCCTTTTTTACCGTAATAAGTTAGTTGTAGATCTGTGAGAACGGGTGTTTCTGGCAGACTTGCAAGCTTACCACAATATCTAATTTCTAGCTTTTCAAGCTGGGGAAAAATCACTGAGCTATCAATTTCCAGCTCAGGCATCTGTGTTAACTCCATCTTCTTTAGTTTTGGAAATATTTGCCTAGAGGTTTCTCCGTCTTCCACGTCAATTTTCTTATATAACGTGGTCAGGCTTTCCATGAAAGATAAAGATAGATGCTCAAGAGAGGATGACAACCATACCATTGGCAGATCCTTACACCATGGGCAGTTGCTCATAACGAGTTCTCTCAAGCACCGGAACATTTGAGGGTTTCTCATCCATTTCGAGATTGTGAGGCCACCATACCCATGTACCTCCAAAGTTTTGAGCTCACCATGTGGTACGAGAGATTCTAGCACCTGTTCCTGACTGTTGGCATCATCAATCGTAGGCTTGTCGTCAGGTTTCCAGCAAGTGCGACCCCAACACAATAAAAGCTCATTCAGATTTTGTTTCTCATGGAGATTGGCCTTTGACCCACACTTTACTTTCTTCAAATTATATAGTTCCAACCTGTTGGCAAGCTGTTGGAGGCCTTCAAGCTCCTCGATTCCATATCCGTCTTGTCTATCCACTACATATGTTGTTAGTGTGCGAAGTTTGTGCAGCAGACTAAGTTTTGCAGGCATCCGTATTAAACTACAACACCCCAAGAGATAAATATGGCGGAGCTTCCTCATAGTGCCCATACCCTCAGGTAAATATTTTAGCTTCGAGCATTCATTAAGCCTTAGAGACTGTAAGTTATACGACATACATATTGAGTTCGGCAAGCTAACAATGTCTGAACCAGAAAGATCAAGATACCGTAAATGTGCTGCATGTGCGAGCTGCCTGTGAACAATCGAAGGATCTTTGCAATAAAAACGCAAAGCTCTTGATGACACAGGTTTCAACTTCGTCAAATCCTTGTCTGATGATGATTCCATCAACAAAGTGCGAAGATATATGGTACCTTGGAATAACTGGCTGATTTCTTCCAGCTCATGATTACTAGAAATGCACAAGTGATGGATATCGTTTATTGGTATGTTCCATTGAATTAACTCTTCAGCAGCTGCACATTCGTTCGCAACACCTTTTGCAAGATCATGCATCAAGTCGTGCATTTTACAGAAATTTTGTTCTCGGTGTGAGAAAGTAACATAACCAGAATGGACACTCCCCACTGATATCACATCTTGAAGAATGAAGGACCTCCAGGCCAACTCGTTGAAGACAAATTCTCCTTTTTGTGCCAAGTACATTGTCCCCTCTTCATGAATATAACCGTTTGCCATCCATAGTTGGATCAACATGTCCTTCTCCATCTCGTAGTCCTTGGGGAAAACCGCACAGAAGGCAAAGCATTGCTTCATCTCTGATGACAAGTGTTTATAGCTCAGCTTTAGTATGGGCAACACCTCATCTTTGCCTCTGCTGGTATCACTAATATTGCAATTAGCGATGGCCTCCCATTCCTGTATTTGTTGTTTTGAACTCATCATGCCACCCATTGTCTTCAGTGCAAGAGGAAGTCCCTTGCACTTGTTGCTGATACGTCTGCCAATCCTAACTAACTCTGCTTGCTCTTGCACTCCTTTACTAAATGCCTTCTTTGAGAACAATTCCCATGAATCATCTTCACTCAAACACACTAACTCATAAATTTCAATGGTGCCCATAATTGTCGCGACCTGTGGGCTTCGAGTTGTGACAAGTATCATGCTTCCTGATCCACCAATAGAAGAACAGAGTAGCGGCTTGAGGTCGTCCTCCCACTTGTTTGGGTCCTCGTTCCATACATCGTCGGGAATTAGTAGGAACCTTTTGCGGCCAATAGCTTCCTGCAGTTTTTGGTGCAGCTTTTCAATGGTGTCATGAGGATCACATGTTGTATCTGAAGCCAAATCAATTACAGACCTCAAAACAGGAATGGCTTCAAAGTTTTCTGACACACAGTGCCACATCTTCAACTCAAAGTGCTTCTGAATCATGTGGTTGTTGTACACCATCTTGGCTAGCGTGGTCTTGCCCACCCCCCCCCCCCCCCATCCCAATGATGGGCAACACTTGGACATCCTGTCGATATTGCTGATCCAGCAACAACTTCACCACAACCTCCTTGTCGTCATGTATGCCAAATATCTCCATGGATTCGTCCAGCGCCGAGTGCGTCTGCCGAGGAAGAATTTGCAGCGTTGCCTCCGCACGCACCACCAGGTCAAACTTCTTCATCTCGGTCACCAGCACATCAATCTTTTCGATCACGTTCTTGAGGTCTTTGCTCGCCTTATTACGGAAAACAAGCCGATTCTTTGAGGTGAAGTTGCTCAGTACCTTGCTTGCCATGGACCGTTTGCTCAGGGCCTCTCGATGCAGTGCCTCGTACTGGAAGTCGTCCAGGACGTCGTCGGCTCGGTAAGCAGCGGCCTTGAGCTCCTTCATCCACGCCTTGACAGCACGGCCAGCCTCACTATTCACATCGGCCTTCACCTCGGCGTCGGCCAGCAAGGCCTGCACGTACACCATCTTGCGCTCAAGCTCGCGGCGGTCCTCGTCGACGCCCCACATGCGAGTGACGCTCTGCACGAGGGCGTCGGCCGCTTTGCCGACCACGCCACGGACCACAGGGAGAACCAGCGACTCCGCCATGTTTTCGTTGCTCGCAGGACGCAGGCCTTCCTTGCACTTCCTCAGCCACAGGGAGAAGAAGCAGCAGCTGATGGAAAGAAAGAATAAACTTAGTAGGGGCGAGTAGGGGCAAAACAAACACGTTGATATTTTCGGGATTTTGGTCGTCAGCCACTCAGCCTGTCAACCATCAATGGAAGGTGGACCAAGGCAAGTGGGCAACAGTGACGGGGAAGATAGTTCAGCAAGGTGCACGCGTAGGCCGACTGACTTGCATTATTGCGTACAGATGAAACCACACCACCAGAGAGAAAATAAGGCAGCGTGCTCCCGCTATCAACGGTCAGGCATTTCTACGAGCACTCTGCGCGCACGACTACAGGGGATGCGGTAATCGAAAGTGAAGGACAGAATGCAACCTTTGTGGGAGGGAAGCAGGTGCGATCGGCTTGCTCTGGTGCACGCCGGAGGCCGAGCTGCCGACGCCGACGCCGACGCGTGGTGAGATAGCCCAGCGGAGGCCCTCGCGGTGTAGGGGAAACCGAGCCGAGCTGTCGGTGCCACCAAGTTAGGGGCCGGGCTAGGGAGGGGTTGTCGGAAGAGATCCGGCGCCGACGGAGGGGTTTGGGGGCGGCGGTCGACTCGGCCGGGGTGACGACCGCTGGGTGGAGGGCGGGGCGGTGGAGCACTCCCAGTGGGTCGCACCGTCGTCTTAACGCGCGACGGATCACGCGATAACGTGGTCCTTTCATCTGTGCCGATTGCTTGAGTTGTTTAGATGTACGATAGGGGATGGGAATTTGGGGTCCGAGGTCACTTCGTAATCATTACGTCACTGTAGCGTTTCGTTTGTATGTGTGAAAAATTGTCAAGAAATTGATTAATTAGGCTTAAAATGTTCGTCTCGCAGAGTACAATAAAACTGTGTCGTTAGTTTTTGATTTCATCTACATTTAGTACTCCATACATGTACCGACATTTTGATGTGACGGAAATATTCTTTTTGTGAACTTTGGAGTTATTTTTTGGAACTAAACAGGGGCCTCCTTCTGGCAAACGCCAAAGAGGGTCAGATCAACGCCGATGCTCATTGTTTTCTTCAGATCTAGCGCTGCCTCTTTGCTTCTTGGTGAACGTCATATTCACGGTTAACCTGCACAGATGACATTATTATTACGACTAAGAAGCAGACTGTTCTCCAACCGCTCAAGGGAAGTGAGGCCCATCCATCCCATTAGGCAGCACTTTCAGCACACCGCAACCCCACACGACTAGTCTCCTCGATCAGCTTGGCCAGTTCTCCAAGGTTTGAAGGCAGCGCCACTAAACTTTTCATGAAGTAAATCTCGAATTAACTTGGATCAACATGTCCTTCTCCATCTCATAGCCCTTAGGAAAAACTGCACAAAAGGCAAAGCCTTGCTTCATTTCAGATGACAAGTGCCTGTAGCTCAATTTAAGCATGGATATCACTTCATCTTTGCCACCAACAGTATCAGCCATGCTGTTACACAAAATGGCCTCCCATTCCAGGACGTTTTGTTTTGAACCCAACCCATCAAGCCACCCATTGTCTTTAAAGCAAGAGGCACTCCCTGCTTGCATTGCAATTGTTGACGATGCATCTGCTGATCATCACAAACTCTTCTTTTTCTTGTACTGCTTTACAAAATGTTTCTTCGAGAACAATCTCCATGAACAAGCAGTTTCTGTTTATATTGCTGGTCGAGCAACAACTTCAGTACCACCTCCTTGTCGTGGTCTCTGCCGTAGATCTCGTCCGGTGCTCAATGTGTCTCCTCGAGCAACAACTTCAGTACCACCTTCTTCGAGGTGAACTTGCTCAGTACCTTGGTTGCCATGGATTACACTAGTCTATTCCAGTTCTAGCAATCATCATCATCGCAACGCCGGCCCTAGCGATTATTTTAGACAGAAGAAAATCTTTAGAAAAGTTATGAGAGGGACGCGCACTATAAGGCTAGTCTCAGTGAGAGTTTCATAGACAATAAATTGACTGTCATGTCAATATTTTTGATGATGTGTCACTGTATTAATTAAGAGAGGTGAAATGAGTTTCACGGTGATAAAACTCCATGTACACAATTACTAGACAGCTTGTGTAGGAAACAACAATTGATGAAACTATGCATTGAGAGGGAGGTGTTTCATTCTAATTTCAAATATTTTTAGATGATGTGTTACTCTAGGTAATTGTGTCAACGAAACTTCCATTTCCTCCGTCTCTAAATGTAGGTCATCGTTGGTTTTCGTGCCACAATTTTGCTTTGATTGATAGAAAATACGTGCAATATTTTAATTTTAAAATAAATTTATTAAAAAACTAGATTTAAATATCTATCTAATGATATTCATTACGTACCATATTCGATGTTTCTCGGAAAGAAAAACGACGTCCATTTAGACGTCCATCCATTTAGAGACGGAGGGAGTAGAACATAAAGATGCAAGTCGACAGCATGCGCATCACTGCCATTCATGGGCACTAGATTCGATTGATATAACGGCCGTCTGGGCAGTTTCGGTGGCATCATGGAAGCGAATACAAACAGAAACTGCAACTGATCCAACTCTCGTGGAGGTTTTACGAATTTGAAGAGGAACGTGCAGGACATAAGCTGATAAGCAGCACCCAGTGTGAAACACTGCCAAGTAATTGAACTATGATGCATTTGGTTGAGCTAAAACCGAGTGCTCGTTTTCCAAAGGCCACGGAACACCAAACACCGAAGGGCATATAAAGAGGCTACCACTTGATTCAAATGCACCACAATACAAGCACAGACAGGTTACACAGACGCAAAACTTCCGCAGCCTTTTGATGATTCTGGGGCTAGAGGGTTTCGGTACAGCTTTGCCAAAGCAAGGCCCCCATCCAGGGCAGGCGCTGTGAAGAACAATGGTGCAAAAATAAATCTAGAATAATTTTAATCCTGGTCATCTTCAGCATCGACCGTTTCCAAGCCAGAAGGTTGCCACTTGCATGGTTCCCCGACCACATCACCGCCCCCAAAAACCAAATTGGATCTACAAGCAAAACAGCTATGTAGGTCAGATTGATGCAGAGTTTCTAATCCATTGCACTTGTGTACATCATTTATAGCAGCTAGTATGGACCATAACTCCAATGCAAGACCAATTAATGTTGCAAAAATGCACACTGCATTTAGCAGCTATGAACACGTCTGATACAAGTTATGATAATATGTAACCGCAAGGCAAGTATACCCATTTAATCATGCAAAAGCGCAAAGGAAAACATTTTGAAGATTTTGTTATACAACTGAATTTTAAAAAACAATACTAAGTACTCTACCGCCATACTATATTCTAGTTGATTTTAAGCCTTTGATGAGTTGAGACAATTTCAGTTGAAGACCAATTATATCAAGGCTAAAGCTTATGATAGGACAAAAAATGAAGTAAACAAGAAAAAAAGGCACAGGGCAAATTCAGAAACCTCACAGCGAACATGGACATGAGGGTCTAGAAGGCCAACAAAGGAACATATTCACATACCCAGTGAAAGCCACTTCATCTTCTGGAAATGTATGTTGTCCCAGTCGACCTAGAATACAAGAGAAATTTACACCCAGTCAGCATTTCAATGACAAGTATAGGCTTTGACATCATATCATCAGGGATGCATCCTACCTCCCCTGTTGCTTTCCTCCATAACCAGGTCTGGTATTACTTGCACCTTTGTCATGTCTTACTCCATTCGCAGCAGCTGTGTGTATAGATGGCTGCCCAATTCGCACTTCATCTGAGAAGCCATTGTCTTGGGTGCTTCTTACTTTGCCTGAAATTGTTACATCATTGACCCCCTGCATGATGTTAAACTGGTCTGTGTAGCCATTTCCGGAAGGAATTGCATTTGATGATCTGGAATCAACTGCAGGCCCTCTCTTTTGTCGACTGCTTTGTGCCACAGGGGTAACAGCAACAGAAGGCAATAATGATGGGTATGGAGCAGAAGATGCCGTAGCAGCAGCAATTTTTGCAGCAGCTGTAGTAGCAGAGATGATCTGTTGTGCTCCTTCACGAAGGTGAATGAAGTCTCCCTGAATCACAAAGAGCTGCAGAAGCAATTAACATGTCAGACCCAAAAAACTATCAAGTATCGACAGATTGACTAAGCTCCATGAAAGCAGACCTCTGGATGACTAGCCACAAAATCGTCCAGCTTCCCATATTGCTTCTTATAGTCATGCCAGTGAAGAGGGGCCAACATTTTTCCAAGCCTATTTGGCAGCTGAGAAAAAATTGCACTTGAATCAGAATTTATTCTCTACCCTAGCAACTAATTAGGGATGAGAAGTAACTCACAGTTGTGCTAATTCTGATTCCACCATCAGGCCCTGCAGGAACAGCACGGACGATGCAAGCCAATAGAGATCTCTCATCTAGAAGAGCAGGCTCCTTCGGTACACGAGGCAACTGAGAACCAAAACCACCTGATTTCACTGTGTCAACCTGATTTACAACATTATTAGGATTGAATTCTGCTGCATTATTTTTGAAGTGAATCTGGGTAGTTGATGCAGAAATGTTCGAAGGATTATGCTGCTGCTGTCTAGGTACAGGCTGCGGCTGCTTGTCAGATGCAACTCTTTCATCCTGGTTTTAAATAGGAGCTAAATGTGAGACGCATGCAAATAGAATGGAGAACTATAAAATAAACTCGTAGTAAAATAGAAACCTTTGATTCAGTCTTTTGCTCTTGATGTTCAACCATTCCAGTACGGCTGTTCACATTTGATGGTGAATCTTGTTCTTTGAAGGAGGCTTTTTGTTGCTCGTCATAAACTACATGTTCAGCCGCATTCGGTCCCACAACCTGCGATTTTTTCTTTTTTAAAAAAACAAGAAAAATAATGAGGGACTAACCTTCGAGTTGATTGCAAATTGCATAAAAAATCAAACATCAAGCAAGAGACTAACCGTGAGTTCATGAGTTGATTCAGCAGGCACGCTTGCAGGACTCAGCTGTTGCTTCCCATGGGCATCAAGATGATCTTGATGGCTAGCCTGATTTGGCTTAGTGGGCAGCTCATCAGTACTGATAGCACCTGCTTGTAATGCAGTCTGCTCTGTTTGGGATGGTTGATAGTTTGTTTCGTCTTGTGGTTGTGAAACATTTTGTACTTCCTAAATCAGAATAAATTCATTATAAAATCAAAATTGGCATACTTTAAATTAATATGTGCAATGAGATTCAAAATTTAGTTACCTGCTGATTTGCCCAATGCAAGTTTGGTTGAACTGTAGACTGTGACTGAAAACTGCCAAATTGAGGAAGACCAGAGTTGGGTGATGCTAAAGGTTGAGGAATGCCTTGATGAATCATATAAGAATGCAACCCAGCAATATGCGCAGGCGGAGCATAACCACCAATGCCCAATAGAGATGACGGAACGGGTACAGCAGAGCCATTATTCCCCTGAAAATACAAGTTGAACATCTTGAAACAAAGTTATGACTTATATATTTATAGAATACAGAAGTTACTGCAATAACAGTATCTGAAAACATAAAGTTTAGAAAGCAGGAAGGCCAAAATATAAGGACACCAAGTTACGAAAACCACAATACCTGAAAATAGAAATAACTCAAAAAAACATATAGGGCATAAAAAAGGCATAATGAATTGTGGTGAACTTAAGTCAACCAAACAACAGCAACTGTTTCAACCTTCACCTACTAAAGACAGATATCCAAATTGCTTGCTGAAATCACTTGAAATTCATAATTACCTTTACAGAGACATCCACACTTCCATTATTTTTCAATTGTTGGTTGCCATCTGCTGTAGCACTACCATTTGAAGCCACGCTGTTAGCTATGCTTTGAACAAATGATGATTCAGCTGACCCCTCCCGAGAAACTTGCGGAGCATCTTTTTGTGCACCAGACCGTTCTCTTGCCTCAGTTAATTCTAGTTGAAGTTGTTGTATTGTATGCAAAAATCCCCGCTGCATTTCAACATACTGTGGAAAAACAAGAGGACAAAGTGAAATTCTAGTCTAGCAAAGGGAATGTAACAAAAACAAGTGTAATGTAGGAAATCAAAGCATATATGAATACTGGAATGGTGTTTTTACGCCAAGATACTTACCTGCTGTTGGGAACTAATCCAATATTGATTAAATTGCTCCATGCGTTCACGTAACTCAACTTGTAGGGATTGAGACTGTAAATTATCCATTTCTCGAACTTGGGCAACCCAAGCATGGGCTTCCCTCAACTGCTCGTCTTTGTAAAGAATGTTCTCTTGAGCAACCCTATGCTGGAAAAGTAAAATTGCTATTCATAAGTGCCTCAATTTAGAATCACAAGAAATCATGCAACAACACCTACTATTCAAGAAGAAACTCTCCTATAACTAGATGACATTTTCAATGCTTAGAAACAGTATAGAAAACTAAACAGGCATCACAATAGCCTAAGATTCTCACTCAATACAATAAGCAAATATAATAACAAAATAACTAGAGAAGGATGTGGAAGTGCTGGAACATATTACAGAGCTACTTGGTACATGCTATCAGGATTAGTGCAGTAAATTCATTCCAGACAACTAGATGTCAGTGATTTCAAAATTGGAAGGTAAACCAACTTCTGTCACAGAGATCATGCAAACTAAGACAACACTCTATCAGCAATGAAGTGCTCAGTTTTGGGAGCACGGTAATGTAGTCACAGGATAAGCAAGCAGAGAAGACAAGGACCATATAAGAATAGTAAAATGGAGATGACTTATAAAAGAATACCTGTTCCTCTAAGGCAATGAACTGGCTTTCTTTTTCTCGCAGATGTTCTTGGAGATCATGAATTTGTTTAAGATGTTGGGCTCTTTCAGCTTCAGAGTTGTCACGTTCCCTTCTGCAGTAAATTAGAAAACATTGAGCATCTTGCCATGCGATGAATTGTTGATTGTGAAGGTATGAATATATAAAGGAACAATTCATATTTTGCATGAACAGGTGAAGAGCTCTGATGGTTTTTTGACTCAAAAGCAAGGTGATCACAAGGATGCTTGCCATAGAAGCAGCCAGCCAGAGAACCTTGACAAGGTCCACAGCACGTATTGAAAAGAAATTTGAATGTTGCTTCAGATTTTAAGGAAGTGATGAATAGTACCTGACATTTGCCAGTTCTTTGGTCTGTTCTCTAAGAAGATCTTGATTTGCCCACACCTGAAAAAAAAAGTTTCAGAAAAGATGTCGGACTATCATCACCTCTTACTGTGATGATTGCAACACGTAAAAGTGTAGATCACTGACCGTTTGATGGTCAATTTTCAGAGCGTTCAATTCTCTATCCTTGTCATTGAGTTTCATTTCTAGCTCCAGAATGTACTGCTCCCGCTCATGCAGTTGATCCTGTTAAGTTCGAACAGCAAATTTAGTTTCAAATAAGGGGCAAACAATACCAGCATACTGTCTGGTGTTGTGACTGAAAAAAAAACGAGGTAAGAAACAGGAACATGAAATCAAAACAGTAAGATTAGTGAACAAAAAAATCAACCAAGAACAATGCATCATGTAAATTTCTTGAGTATCAACCACTAATAAAATTTGTTCGTCATCATTTCAGCACAAGGCCAACAGCGCTACACTCTCCACCACTATGACATGAAATTGGTCAACCCTTTCAATGCCAACACTATAATTGAACCGATAAAAGATACTTAGAATTCATGCCAACGAGGCCTATCAGAAAGTCAAAATCAATAAAAACAAGATGTACTACACTGTATCCCTAGCAAGCATTAGCCAGTACTACTGGCCAAATCATCACAATCCGTAAATTAGCATGTGCTAATAGGGCCAACACTGAGTACGCGAAAGGGAAGCAAAAGGTACAACCTTGAGCTTGGCAGCAGCTGCAGCGTGCTCCTTGGCAGCGGCCTGGAAGCTCTGCTGCGCCTCGATGATCTGCGGGTGCGCGATGGCCTGCGCGCGCAGCTCGATCTCGACCTGCTGCAGCTCCTCCCTTTGGCGCACGACGCTCTGCAGGCGCTGCTGCAGGATGTCCTCGCTGAGGCCCCCACTGCCGTCGATGGTGATGGCGCAGAAGTCGTCCAGTCCCCGCGCCCCTTCCTGCATTCACAGCGCCCAAAGCGGTCATCATCCCCCAGCGTACCACACGACGGGAACCAAATCCGCACAAGGGAAGGTTGACGCGAGAAAAAAGGCTGCATTTATTGGGTGTCGTGCGAGTAAGCGAGCACGCACGCACCTCGTAGATGGCTCGGTCCTCCGACTGCCCCAGCTTGCCGTGGTCCGCGGCGTCCTGAAAAGCAGGCAAGCAAGCAACGGCACGGGGTGAGTAGTACGGTAGTGGGAACGGATTGTGAACGTACGAGGGTTTTGTGCTGTTGGGGAGGTGGGCGAGAGGCGGCGCGGGGGGGGGGGGGGGGGGCATACCTCGGCGCCATTGGAGCGGAGCGGAGCGTCGGGGACGGCGCGCCACTCCTTGCGCGCCGCCGCGGTCTCCATCTGCGGCGGGGTGCCGCGGTCCCTGCCCCGCCCCCTCGCGGGATCGGGATCTGGAAGGGCGGCGGCTAGGGTTTTGCGCTCAGCCGCGCCCGCGGGGACGGCGTGGAGGCGCGAGGGCGACGGAAGGCGAGGGGCGGAGCTAGGGTTTACGCGCGCGCGGGAGGGGAGGGCGGCGATCGGGGGACGGGAATTCGGGTGGGGATTTCTGCTGGGTGCCGGCGTGCGATTGGGGGAAGAATGGAAGGGGAGAGAGGAGGAGGAGGCGACGAGGAGTGGCGAGACTGACCCGTGGATGCGTGCGTGTCGTTTTGTAGGAGGGCGATGGGCGACGGCCGCCGCCGTGGGCCCTTCTTGGGTCGGGTGTTTCAGGTGAGTTTCACGGCCTTCCGTTCATTGGGCCACGACCCCGGCCCGTTCGCCGCGGGCTGCCGGGGGCCCGAATGCCGCTGGACCGGAGTTGGATGGAGTTGTTGAGGGCTCGGGCGGAGGTGGTGGCTTGAAATAAAGTACACCCAGAAAAATTTCAAATCCAGTTATTATATCGTGTAAATTTCCACCATATTTAGTTGAACATTGTACTTATACAATGAGGCGTCGCATCCTCGTTAATTTTTCTCTAGCTCCGATCCTCTTAGTATTTTTTTTACTAGTAAGGTGCCCCCGTCCAGTAGGAGCTATCGTCAGCATGTACATATAATTTGATGAGACGGAGATAATAGCTCCGAAAAAAACGTAAAAGAAAGCCAAGGCCCAGGTTGTGTTGTCGTGGGCAGTGGGGTTGTTGTTGGGCTATTGTCGTTGACCCCAAGGCAGCAGATATGAAAAGCAAGTTAGCCCACTGCCCACAGGCTTACGTTA
This sequence comes from Echinochloa phyllopogon, assembly GCA_033239725.1. Lineage (NCBI taxonomy): Eukaryota > Viridiplantae > Streptophyta > Magnoliopsida > Poales > Poaceae > Echinochloa > Echinochloa phyllopogon. The sequence continues at coordinate 46,477,245 of BTCW01000015.1, forward strand.
TACAGCCCACGAAAAATTCCAGCAAATGAACATACAGGTCGGCCGACAGCCCATCCATCCATCCATCCATCTCTAGGCCGATTCTTTGTTGACAACTTTCTCCGAGCATGGGCCTCGCTCCGTTCCGACACCACAACTGTTGCATTCTGAATTGCTGATGCGTTTGTATTTTTTTTTCGCTCATCGTATACAGTAATTCCGTACTAAAATGAGGGTATAGGGTCACTTCGTAATCATTACGTCACTGTAGCATTTCGTTTGTATGTGTGAAAAATTGTCCAAAAATTGATTAATTAGGCTCAAAATGTTCGTATCGTAGAGTACAACAAAACTGTCCAGGAATCTTTTTTTTGCATAGTGAACTTTAGAGTTGGAATTTGGGATCTCAACAAGGGCTGAGGCACGTGATGAGCCCGTGCCGGTACGAGCTACTCAGTCTCCATCCAAGCAAGCTCATTGGCTGCCGCGTCTGCACCCCCGGACCTGCTTGGTCTCGCTGAACGCTACTGCTTCATGGTCATGGCCATGGCCCGCCCCTCCTGCACCCTGCACGACCCAGGCATCTCAATTTGGGAGCTTCCAATTTGAGAGTTTTTAATTATTGAGAGTTTTTACTTCAATTGGTAGAAAATATGTGCAACATTTTAATCTCTAAAAAAATTATTAAAAAACTAGATTTGAATATCTATCTAATGATATTTATTATGTACCATAAATATTAATATATATTTTTATATATTCAGTCAAAGATGATTCTCGGGAAGCGAAAACGACCTGTATTTAGAGACGGATGGAGCAGATAGCAGCATCGCCACGCCCATATATGGAACGTGTCTGCCTGCTGTCTTGAGCCACACGAACCAAGCAACTAACCTCGCTCTCCCTTTTCTTTTTCAAAAGGACATATGATGCATGCGAGCAAAATTAAATGGCCACAAAATAAGATATATCCAACGCAACCCGTGTGATGATGTGTCGAGGTGTCTGAAAGTTCTACGCGCATGTGAGTGAATGTGACTCTGAAGGTGTCGGCGTCGAGCACGTCTAGTGGTGTCCTGTGTTCTAGAAGGATGGGCACTATTTGGTCCTGAATATATATCGAATCACATATCTACTATTGGTTGTGATAAATACGCTATGTTGATTACATTGACCTCTACATACGCATAATAACCACGGGAATGGAGACCTAACTACCCTTTACACACACAAAGGGCAATGGTTATTTAAATCTCAAAGAGTGCGCGCCTAAAAAACACTCAAACGGCCTGATCGTCATCTTTAACCTCTCGCTCGCTCTCTCCGCTCCTTGCGAACCTCCGCCACGCCGCTCAGATCTCCTGGCCCCTTCTCTCTTCCTTTCCGGCGTCTCGCCGGCCGGCAGTTAGGGTGGGGGCCAGTCCCTTGCTCATGTATAGTTTTTCTTTTGTTCTTTTATGCTTGCTGTTTTCCGGATGAGATCGAGCTCGAGGTTGCTTGCCCCATCGTCGTCGTTGGCTTGCCTACGCTCATCGTCGTCGTCTCCGTCGGTCAGGATCCATCACCCATCCAGCTATTTTTTTAGCTCTTTGCTTTTTCAAGATCAAAGATGTTTGTGCGTGCCTTATGCGTGTGATCGACGATGTGAGGCCGACTGTACCCTTGATTCTTCATCCAAGTTCAGACGTTGCTCTGCCCTCCATCAGGGTGCTGCTGCAGAGGCCACTTGCCCGCTTGCATTGATGCCATTGGCATGTGTTACACTAGCTCTCTTATTTTATTCTCGATCCAGTACGTTATATGGGAAAACAGTACCGAGGAATCTAGACAAGGGACATCACACGTACCATTCCAAATATTGGTGATAAACCACCGCTCTGATAGCAGTAGATTTAATTTGTCTTGAATAATAGTATCATGTGACACTATTGTTACTTTTGCTATGATTTATATAGATACGTTACAGCAACCAAAAGTATCATTCAAGGTTGTATTTCTGCATTGGGACCATATGCCATTATTGATGTCCAAATCCATGGATGCAAATAGTATTAACTTGTGTCAATATCATTGTGCAGTGGTGCTTGTATATCAAGACATGATCTCAAGATGACAAGGAGCTAAAATTATCCCTGATAATACACTCTTTGTCTACAAATATAAGAATTTATGGGTTTTGGCAAAGTCAAATATTTTTTATCTTTGATTGTCAATAGCAAAAAAGTATAAAGATTGACAACATAAAAATAATGCTACTAGATTCATTATGAAACCAACTATAATACTATGTAGTATGTAACCCTTTCTATTTAAAATAAGGTTTTATGGTGTTCTTACCCCTACTTTGAAGTGCAATTGTGATTTTAAAATAATTATTTTCTATGGATATTATTGGTAAAAGTAGAATATTAAAGACTCGCTTGATGTCCTAAAATGGTTATATTTGTGGACGGAGGGAGTATGTACAAAGGACCACAAAAATAATGCACAAATGGATGCACTTGAAAGTTCTAAACACAAATGAGTAAGGGTGTGTTTGGATTCTAGGGACTAAAGTTTAGTCCCTCAAATAAGTGATAATTAGAAGCATTAAACATAAACTAATTATAAAACTAACTGCATAAGTCATATCTACTCCGCTAGACAAACCTAACAAGCCTAATTAACCTATAATTAGTACATAATTATCAAATTATTACTGTAGCATTATATTATCTAATCATAGACTAATTAGACTTAATAGATTCGTATCGTAAATTAGTCATTGCTTATGTAACGCATTTTTAATTAATCTATATTTAATATTTCTAATTAGCATCCTTCTATTCAATGTAACCAAACAGGGCCTAAATACGGTCTAAAAGCCGATATTATGCACATACATTCATCTTTCTCTTTCGAAGAAGTTATTTTGTCTCTATCCCATCAATAATGACAAAAGTTTTAATTTTGATGGGTTATTGATTCCATGCCACCCTTTTTGGAAAAAAAAAATCTTGAAATGTACTGTCCTTAATTATTCGTCATGCTGTGAACAATTGATCCCTATTTTTTTTCATTTTCACTCACCCTTCACCTCTTTTTTCTCTACCCATTCATCCACGGCAACCATGCAATGAAAACCTAATAACTGCCCCCCCTGTACATCCCACTTTAAGCTGCATTTATAAAGTCAAGTCATTTTCTCATTCTCTTTTTGTCCTCGTCATAGAGTGGCAAAATACCACAAGATGTTGTATGTATAACTATGGCACGAAAACCATTTAGAAAATATAGCGGCAATATAAAATCCAGTGACTTTTAACAAATTATGGTCACTTCACAGGACCAAAAATATCCCTCTTAGAAACAAAGGGACATCAAAGTATAAAAGCTTATACCAACTTAAAGTAAAAACTAACTTGTCTAGTCTTGAGACGGTAGATCAAATGGATACGTGGTTGCTTTTCTAAAGCACATATTTTCGCAATCAGTGTGAAATGTTATTTATTTGATCTATAATAGTGTAAGTCCATGGCAAAATTAATTAGAATAGTCCATCGATACATGCTCCTACAATAACTAGTAATTTTAAGAGAGATATAAGATTTAAGAGGATAAATTTGAAGGCATATGGAATCAAAATTGCCTACATATTTTTGGTCTCACTCATTAGTTTGATATATCCTATTTGAGTTGCAATAGCAATGTCTTACTAAAGTTTATGAATATTCCGTGACAAATTAACTAGATCTTATTGCATAGTACAACATATAGTACATCAATCATAAATGTATATTAGGGCTTGTATAGTTTGCCTGGACCATACCCGAACAACACCATCCTGAAACCAATATATATACTCCAAACAACACCATTGCCATGCGTAGCTATGAGAGTTGATAAGTATCTTTTGTTTGCTCAAAGCGAATGCATATTAGTTTTGTTCAGATCATATATGTATTATTAAGCAAATGAAACATTCGTATAGCTTATGAAAATATATAGTATCGGGTATGTAGCAAATCCTCCCATATAATCTCAATATCGTGTCAACTGCTGGAAGAAGGAACATATGAAAGCACATATCATGGATAAAATAATTAAGCTTTTGTAAGAGTATACGGATGAATATGACTATTTAGAAAAGTATATATTTATTCTTGTTCTTCAATATATATGAAGGAATGGCATGACAGAATTAATGAAAATAGCTAATAATTAAGGCGCGTGACACAACACAATACATGGAGATATATAGCAGGGAATGAATATAATCGAAGAACACATGAATAGCACGGATGATAACATATATATGCCAACACGAACACATAAATAAAATGACTGATGATGAGGGTGGTATATATATGCTAGCTGTGGGAAAGTGTTGAGATTACCTCAAATTTGAACTGATCTCAAACTTGGCAGAAACGCACCTCCTCCACTCCAAACACTAACTGAGAACAACGTGCCTTCGAAATTATTTACCTAGAAGCATCATGGCGAGTGGCGACCTAGCTAGAACATAACCGCAATCTCGCTCGTGGTCAGAAGAAATACGCACGCGTTACAATTTGGGGCCAGATAGTAATTTGAAGCCAGCCAAAGGCTGCCGGCGACAAGCTAGCTAGCTAGCTAGCCGCTGTGCTGCCGCAGCCTGTGGAGCAACGCCGCGTGGAGGCAGCCCTCGTCCCGGAGCTCGGCGGGCACGTCAACGACGGCGTCCTGCACGGTGACGCCGCCCACGCGGCACGCGCACGCGTGCTGCACGGCCAGGTCCAGCGACCGGAGCGCGTCCATGAGGCGCGCGGGGGCGTGGCGCGCCGCCGCCGTCGTCATCAGCCGCACCGCCGCCGCCTCGCGCCCCGCGACCATCCGCACCTCCAGCTCCTCCTCCTCGCCGCGGCGGCGGCGTCGTCCAGGAAGAAGGGGTTCGCCTTGCGCGACGCCGCCCGCGTGACCTCGGCCTCGAGCTGCTCCACGCGGGCGCGCAGCTCGGCGATGTAGGCGGTGGCGTCGACGAGGAGGGAGGCCTTGTCCATCCGGGTCACGTTGGGCACGGCGGCGCGGAGGTCGCAGAACCGGCGGTGGAGCTTGTCCTGCCGGTGCCGCTCGGCCTCAACATGGCTGACGGCAGGGCCGCCGCCCCCGTTGGACCCAGGCTTCCGGCCCCGCTTCGCCGGGCGCAGCTGCCGGCGGGTTCCTTCTGGGCAGGTCAGCGGAGCCCGCCGGCGAGAGCGAGCCCCCGTCGCCCCACACGGCTCCGTGTTCTACTGGTTGGTCGCCCTGTACGTTGTCGTCGTAGTCCATGTCCATCAGCCATTGCTCCGGGACCTCGGTGTAAGGGAACTCGAGCACCAGGCCATTGCCGGCCGTGGAGAAGAAAGAGGCTGGGGAGGGTGGGCTGCTGGCGGTGGCGGAGGAGGTAGGAGGCGCATGCTGATCCATGGAAGCTAGCAGCACACAAGACAGTACACACACAATACTGTATGCTGCTGTGTTGTCAGTCACTCCCCTCAAACAGACGTATATATATCGTTACAAATCAGTGTTTTAAATATCCGCTAGGACCTGGTGGCATGACTCTCTAGCAGCTAAACTAAATTAAGTTTATAGTCATTAAATTGTATACGGCGCAAATAGTTATATCCTGCCTCAAACAGCTATATATATAACCGATTATAGTGGCAGTCTGGAGCCATGTATGTAGGCGTCTCTTGTGCTAAGACATGGCTGTGGTCGATCATCTATCTAGTTAGAGAGGACGACACGAGATAACGGATGAAATATATATTTATATACTTGTTGTTTTGAAAAATAGAATGAATAGGGAAAATATCACATATTAAATGCAGCGTGCACATATACATATGATCTCACTTCTGTTTACGTGGCGCGAGTCTAGATGTAAAATATTTTTCCATAGTGTTTTTCTTGTAACGAAAAAAAGACAAAAGTGCTCCAGGCGTGATTTCTTGTAACACCTTGTTTGTTCAAAACTGTAACTTTGCCGAGTGTCTAGCAAATCCACAAATACACTCGACAAAGGATTTGCCGAGTGTAACACACGGCAAAGAGCACTCGACAAACCAAGTGTTGGCAAGGAGCGGCAAAGAGCGGTAAAGACCTCTTTACCGAGGGTTTTTTGTCGGACACTTGGCGAACCCTTTGCCGAGTGCCAAAAGAGACACTTAGCAAACATTTCTAGAAAAAATAAAAAAACAAACAACGGCCGCGCCACTCATCTGCCCGGCCGCACCGCCCGTCGCCCGGCCGCGCTGCTCACCCAGCCGCTGGCCTCCGGCCACCTGGGCGATGGGCCCCAGCCGTCGGTCGCCTAGCCGCTGGCCCTCAGTCGCCTGGCAGCCTGGGCGCTGGCCCTTGGCCGTCCGCCGGCCTCTTGGCGCTGGACCCCGGCCCCTTGGCGTTGTTCCCCGGCCGCCGGGCCGTCGGCCGTCGGACCCCCGCCTCCCACCTGGGTGCTGGCCCCTGGCCGCTTGGCGCCGGTCCCTGGCCCTGGGTGCGGGTCCCCGGCCGCCAACCGTTGGGTGTTGGCAGCCTGGGCGCTGGCCCCCCGCCGGTGGAGCTCGTGAGGGATTAGTGTTTTCTCTTTGCTCTTGTATCCAAATTTTAGATGGCTAAACAATTTCAGATGAAAAGGTTATAAACTAGAATTTTTACATCTCTTTGAGACCAACAGCTTTGATATAGAACGTATTTACATCCGAAGTCATTTGAAAATTTCAAAAATTCAATATTTCAAATTAGATACATTATAAAGATATTTTAAATTATTAAACAATCTCAAATTAAAAAGTTGTCAACTACAAAATTTTATATTTTATAGATATGTACAACTTTGATATATACAACTTATTAACATTTGAGATCATTTGAAAAATTTAAAATTTCAAATTAGATAGCTTATAATAACATTTTGAGTTATTAAACAATCTCAAATACAAAAGTTGTCAACTACAAAGTTTCATATTTCGTCGAGTTGTACGACTTTGGTATAAAATCTTTTTTCATATGAGGTCATATAAAAAAGTTTGTATTCAAAATATACATACACTAATTCTCACACATACAATCACTCATACACTTCTTGTGAGATGTTTCGATTTTATAAACATAGTTATGACAAAATGTGTGAAATCTTCTCAACCTTTTATCAAAGCCTTCATGTGTGATACCATCACATCATGACAAATATCATGATTTTTAGGCTTCATTTGCTTTTTTTAGAATTTAAAAATCATTCGAACAAACATTAGTGGTCATATTTCTTGACACAAGATATTCAATTTTTTTATTTCATGGGTAACGCCTCAATTTGGGTTAAATAACATGAATATAATTTTTCTACTCATTGTATTATATTGTTTCAATCACTTGAAGTTTAAATTTCACTTTATTCATAAAATTGCTTGAAATGTAATTCGTTAATTATAACAAACAAATAAAAAATATACTAAATTTTAACATGGAGCAACACATGTTGTATGTGAAGAGTAGGAAAAGTTTTGAGGTTGGAAGAGAAAAAAAAAACTTCAATTTTTACCGAGTGTCAAGGAAAAACACTCGGCAAACCTCTTTTTTGCCGAGTGCCAAAAAAATACACTTGGTAAAGAAGTGGTTTGTCGAGTGCCAAAAAAAACACTCGGCAAAGATGAGGTTGAGTGTTTTTTTGGCACTCAGTAAAGAGTTTGCCGGTGTGTTTTTTTACACTCGGCAAAGACCTGATTTGCCGAGTGCCCAAAAAAATACACTCGAGAAAGATTCGAACACCCGATAAATTTAAGATTTCCGGTAGTGGTTGTAATGTGACATAAAGAAAGATGAAAAAGACACTCTTTCTCATTTGCAACATGAAAAAAAGGTACGGAACACGGAACAGACGCTCTGTTTTTTTGCAACGTGAAAACAGTGCGGATCCCTAGCATGTCGTTGGTTGCAACTTTTTTTTTAAAGAGATCGTTGGTTGCAACTAAAACGAAACAAATTGCATGTACTTATGCACATGCAGTATGCAGCAGTACCTCTGTTCCTCCCTTAATATTAATCTGAACTCTTGTCTCCTACGCGGTAATCAGAGTACCGTAATATGAGTGAGTAAGGGTGACTCTATAGTTTCTTATCTTTTTTGCCCCTAGCTATTTGATTAGTGTCTTAGCTTAATTCCATTGCTAGTACATACTCCAAGCCGGCGTCTATCTCGACGAAGCAAATTAAATTCAAGGATCGGATACGATCGGAGGAAATTAAGCGCGCATGCTAGGGATCGATGTTTAGTATCAGGACTACCGGCTTTTCCATAAGTATCAAGGAGCTAGGATAAAATCTTAATTACTTATGGCGAACCTATAGCCGAGACTTGTTGGCACTGTCATTATGTGTCTAAGGAGAAATTCGCTAACGGCAGGCATGCCTCACTAGATTGTTGGCTCCGCCACTTATCAGTGTTTTTAGAGCAAGGCTAATAGCTTCGCCCATGGCTGGCGGGATAAAATGCCAACGTGTGAAGTTATTTAATGTAGCTGCAGCGGGGAGCGTGAGCCAATGAGAAGCGAGCGCTGCAGCAGGGCAGCGAATGGGAGGGAGCGTGGCACGTCTCCCCCCTCTACCGCCGGCGTCTGACGAGTAAGACGTTCCACTCTCTCCTCCATGTCGGATACCGTCTGTTTCTCACCGATTATTAAACTTACTATTATTGGGTGGCAATTTTTTTTTAGAAATTACTGTATTTGGAGGGCAATATTTATGCATGCCAAAGTTGGACGAGTCAGATCTCGACGTCGTCTGGCTTGGGACCCGCGTGTCCACGTCTATGGGCTATGCCCTAGCTCGTGGTTACGGTGGTCCAGGAGGCAAGAGGGTTTTCCATCGCTATTATTACCGTCGATCGATGGGGAGCGCTAGCTTGTACGGTCCTGCTGCACCACGTCGTCGTTGTCGTCGACCTCGTCATAGTACTCCTCATCCTCATCGTCCCCAGGAGGCCCCAGAAGCCATGTCGGTTGCGGAGGAGTACGTACGTGTACGTGGTGCCGGAAGGAGGAGCGAGGAAGCACGCACAGCGCAGACCACCGATGCCGTGCTTCCTTTCCTTTAAAACAGGCATATAAAGACTGATGAGAAGACCACACATTTTTCTAGGCATATATAGGAATAGGAAAGTATATATATATATTTAGTTTAGGGAATAAGAATATACTCCCTCCGTCCCACAATATAAGGCGCGCACGTAATTCAAGATTCAAACTTTAAAAGTTTTGACCTATAGTTAATCTTTCGTAATAAAAACTTTATCTAACAAAAATAATACCATTAGATTTGTATTTAAATGTACTTTTATATAACTATAATTTTGTTGCTACAATCATTATAGTATTGGAGATATTAAGAGACAAATGTTAGTATGGAAGACTGTGCCAAGTTTGACCGCGCCTTATATTTTGGGACGGAGGGAGTAAGAGTTAATAGTGATGAGACCTATAGCTAGCTTAGCCAGCGCCCTGAAAGTAAGGCAGCATAAAATCAAGAGCTAGAGCAGCTATGTGGTCGACATGGAATGGACAACGACAACCTAGCTTCCATGGAGCTATATGCTCGATGACGACCTAGCAGGAAAAGGACCCATACCCCAGCTGCACTTGAAAATCTTTATATAGAATCTCATTTCGGAGCTCTTAAATCTAGCACCTACATATATAGAATCTCTTTCAGACTTTCGAAAAGCAAATGCAGCAGCAGATCGAGCACAGACAGACACCCAGCAGGGAGCTAGGCAGAGGTCAGAGACGAGCGGGGGCTAAACAATATCATGTAATAACTCCGTCGTCAGAGGGGTGAGGGCAACGTACGGAGCCAATGAGCTAGATCGATCCTGTGCGTCCAGAGAGATCGCCTCGTGCTTTTATATATATGTATGTTGGTGAGTTTAGGTAGTGTTTGGTTTGTCGGATGAATCGGTTCTTTTACAGTCCATCCTGAATTTCAGTTGTATTTTATTTTGATACTTCATGCATGTGCCGATATTTTGATGTGATGAAAATCTTCTTTTTGCATAGTGAAATTTAGGGCTAAAATTTGAGAATAAACGAGGCCTAAGTTTCTTCCTGGTACAAGCTAAGGTGCCATTGTAAACATGCCTGGTTGCCCCCGCGTGCTGACCTCGCATGTGATTGCAGCAGATGACCACCCAACGCCCCCTTTGCTAGCTAAATAGCCTGGGTTTCCCTAGCTATATAGCTCGTACTCTCTTCGATTTTGTTTGTAAAGCGTACCTATATATTAGAATTCAAACTTTATAGTCTTTAACCAATAATTTAGCTAATAATCTGTAACTTTTATAATGTAAATTTAATATGGTTGTATTTGTAATTAAATGTACTCTTCAATGATCATATATATTTTTGGCGGAATAGCCAAAATCGTCCTCCAACTATCGTTGAAAGCTCATTTTCATCCCTCAACTACGAAAATGGCCGTTCTCGTCCTCAAACTTTCGCAACCAGCTCATTTTCGTCCCTAGGCTGACGTGGATTGCCATGCTGTCTCCTCGTCATCGTCCTAGTCAGCATCTCATTCGCCACGGTTATGAAATTTTATTCTACCCTTACCCCTTGGCCCATCTTTGACTCATGTTCTACTGGTTGCAGAACATGTTGATATATCCTCTTGTATACCTCAATAGAAAAACACTTATGCACATTTTAGTTTGGCTCTTCAGTGATCTTGAACAGGGCAGCACATGCAAATGCATAGGGAATTTCTGAAACTTGGCAATATGGCCATTTTCGTAAATGAGGGGGCCAAGGGGTAAGGTAGAAATAGAATTTCATAACCGTAGCGAATGATATGCTGACTGGGACGATGACGAGGAAGACAGCGTGGTGCTCCACGTCAGCCCAGGGACGAAAATGAGCCGGTTACCAAAGTTTGAGGACGATAATGGCCGTTTTAATAGTTGAGGGACGAAAATGAGCTTTTGATGATAGTTGGAGGACGATTTTGGCTGTTCCGCCTATATTTTTAGAGCTCTTTTACGGTACCTTATACCACTGATTGGTGGTATATGGTATAGAGAATGGGTAATATTGTAATTTGTATCTAAATATGTTAACTAAGCATCATTTTTCTCGTTCTCGACAGCGGCACGCATCGCCGATTCAAGATCCATGCCACTAGAGTGCCTTAACTATCGGCCCGAAACGCATGATCGAATGAAAAAAAAATAAAATATATCTAAATTAAAGTGGTGTCATTTAGATTTTTTTCCAATAATACCCTTATACTGCTATACTACTCACCATATACTGCATATACCACCGATCAACGTTACACTAGTATACAATTATTATTAACCGTCAGATATTTATATACTAGTCCTTTAAATCGGTGGTATAAGATACCGTAAAAGAGCTCTAATTTTATAACTATAAATAATATAATATAAGATAAATGGATGATCAAAATATGATTTAGAAGACCATGTCAAGTCCACTCACGTCTTATAAACATGAATGGAAGGAGTAATATAGTTGGGATTCTTAATCTCAATTTGGAAGTAGAGGCTAGAATATGATTTTATTCCATTGTGTATATTTTTTAGAACATTATTCCTTCATGCGTTCACACCACACAATATGATTGGCTTGTCATATATACAACTCTTACGTTCAACAAAAAAAAGATGTATCTGATCTAAAATAAGAGTAGTTTGAAATGTACCGAACTAAACAGGTAAAACTAAAGGACCATGGTTCCATTCTTTAATCTATATGTATAAACAAAGGGGAGGCCCTTACTGTTTTTCTCATTAAAAATAATGAAAACTAGAATTACACACAATATTTACAAAGAAAAGAAAAGAATGCGACAAGGATAGGATCCTAGCTAGCTAGATCCCAAAAGGGAAGGAAGGGACAGAAACACAGTCAACCCATAAGCTTGGAGATGTGTTTATGTGAAAGAATGAACTCTTTGCATGCATCTTTGCCTAAGGAAGAAGGTTGTTTACTATCAACTAACCTGTGAATGACGCAAGAGGTTACAATAATTATTTCTTTGAGATAATGGTGGATCGCGCACTTGTTCATATCTCTCTGAAAGATCTCTTCAGCACCATTGACTAAAGTGACAGTAAAACAGGGTGATCTAGAGTTTCTTCACGTATAGATGTGCAAAGGACACATTTATAATAGTCCAGCTCAAAAAACTTCATCTTCAAAAAATTCCTTGCCTAAAAGCCTGTCCAAATTAAGACCTGTGAAAGACCTAGGAACTAATGACGTGCCAAGAAGAGACTTTTGTAAGGAGACTGGTGTATTGCCACTGGTTATGATTGAAGCATCATATCATGGTCTATCTAGAATGTCACTGGTTAAGATTGACCTAGGGCCATGTTTCTTTGCTTTTTAGTAAAAAAAATTCTAAAAGGAATCTTACATGCATGAAGTATTAAATAAAGTCTATTTGCAAATCCTTTTAGGGATGAGTGTAACTTTGCGCGACGAATCTAATGAGCCTAATTAACTCATAATTTAGTACAGTAATGCTACCGTAACCATCCTCTAATCGTGCGGTCAAAAGCCTCATTAGATTTGTCTCGTGAATTAGCCCAATGTTGTGAAGGTAGTTTTGTAAATTGACTTTATTTAATACCCTTAATTATTGGTTAAACGTGTTTGTAAAAAATTTCTCCCACCAAAGAAACACGGCTATAAAGTCAAATGAATTTTTCAGCAAATTTGATTTAGGAAAGAAAATGCCGAAACTTTGGGGCCTCTATCAAACGAGAAATTAAAGAGCTATGAGGTAATACTCCTGGTAGGATCTTGTAGGCTAATAATCGTTGAAGCAATAAATAATTAGGTTATGAAAAACCTCGTGCCTACTCAATGCCGTGGCTTGTCGCGGAAGCCTTCGTATGCATTGATGAGGGTGAGCTAACTTGACCATGATTGGTAGCTGGTTCATAGGATTATTAACCAATCACGATCTTTTTGGTTGCCATATATGAGGTGGTGTGGCTCTCTACTGCTCTATCGTCTCCGTATATGATTTAGATGTTATTGTTCACGATCTCCGAAATGTAACCTTGACTTATTATTTTTACAAAAATATTTATTAAAAAATAATATATGTATATTTTTATAAAAATATTTTTTTAAGATAAATCTATTCATATGGTTTTCACGTTTCCAAACTAAACGAGAACTGATTCTCCAGTCTTGTGTGTGGGCCAAAAAGCTAATCCATCCGCCCCAAAAATAATGATGTTTTAGCATTTAAATTTTATCTCATAAAAAATGATGTTTTAGTATACATGATTAAATTGGAAACAAATCTTATGCATGCATTAAATGGAAATGAATTCTTTTCATTTTTTGCATAAAAACTCAACTAATTGAGGGTACATGTGTCTTTTTCATCTACAATCTGTCCATAAAACTCTAAAACATCTTTCCTTTTAGGACGGAGGAGTATAGGTTTCAAAAAATGAATATAGGACGAGTAAGTTGTGCTACCCGTTTTCCAGGCTGATTCTACTATCCACAACGGAACACATTTATCGCCAAATTTTGAGTGATAAAATGTAATAAAATTTATTTTTTATATAGATGTACGAAGGCTGTATTATACCTCATGGGAATATCCTTTTTTTAAAAGGTCCTTTTTTTCAATTCCTATCCCGCAGATAAAGATGGATCTTTGCGTGGATGTGAGGGACTCAGAACTCAGATCCGGTGAGGCGCTTCTCCGTCTGCTTCTGCCACCGAGGAGCAGGCTTGGCTGCGTGCATCGGCAAGCAGGGATCGATGGACCACCTCATCCACTTGCATTGTACTGACTGATATATGATGTTCTGTTCCATTTATGGCATACGCCCCACTCTCTCGGACCCCTCAGTAGATAGCCAATCCCTTGATCCGGGTGTGTGGTTCTTGGAAACTCTGGTGTGTTTGGTTGGGAGGGATAGAGCACGGGACAGAATCATCTCTATTTTTCGAGACAAGATGATTTCACGAAGTGTTTGGTTGGAGGGATGAGATTGTCCTAATTTAATGTTTGGTTGGAGGGATGAGATTGTCCTAATTTAGTGTTTGGTTGGAGGGATCGAAGATGGATGAAATAGAAGGTGTTTGTATGCTGTTAGCTACATGGGTCCACGCGTCATCGAAACAACATGCAGGGTCCATGTGTCATGCCCACAACACCTCGCCGAAACCTGTGTCGCCATCCGCACGCTCGCGGCCGCCCCGCCGTCCGCCCCACTAGGCCATCGCGCCACCTCCGCCCACCCCGCCCTACGAGACCGCCGCCCGCCCGCTGCACGATGCCACCTCTGCCTGGCGCGGCCGCCGCTCGACACCTCCGCCTCGGACGGTCGTTGCACTGCATCGCGGCTTGCTGCCCGCCCCGTGGGTCCTCCTCGTCCCTACCAGCCTCCTCGCGCGCCCCGCGTCTGCAGTCGTTCTGCCCCACGCCGTCGAGCTCACCTGCTGGGCCGACGCCACCTCCCATGGTCGCGCCACCGCTGCGCTGTCCTGAACGCTTATAACTGGAGTACAAAGAGGAGGCGGCCATAACGGGCAGACAAGAGAAAAAAGTGCAGGGCACAGACGGAAGTTGACGCCGTCCGGAAGTGACAAGTTGGTCCGCCCATTTTAAAGGTACCGCGCCATCCCTCGTTCTTAGAGAATATTCTTGTTAAGATGTTGTCTCATCCTCACTGCTTCCCAACCAAACACTTGTAGGGATGAACTCGTCCCGTTCCGTTCCGTCCCGTCACTTCAACCAAACATAACCTAGATTATAACGCGAGAGGAAAACCCTACAGACCACAGATCAGAAAGAGCACAACGGCACAAGGGGAGCAGCTGCAGGATGCATAGGTGCTTCATCAATCTCTTAGCCTATTTCCCCCACAATTTCTAGTATTTCAGTTTCACGTCATATAAGGGTATGCGTCCGGCCTGGCGGCCTGCAGCTCAGAGGTTGGCTGTGTCTGCACTTCTGCACTCATATTGATCAGGCCATCAGGCTGCACTGCATGGCTCCACTTTCCCACTTGCGCTGCACCATCCATGCCATAATTTGGACTGCACAGAGTATTCTCCGTACATTTTTTTGAGGAACTCTACGGTACGCCGACCTGAACATTTTCATTGATAGAATAAAGATTTGCATCACAAGATTTGTGAAGTCGGGGAGAAAGGGAACAAAAAGGATGAAGAACTACACGATTACAATTTGAATATCCTCAATCCGTTTACACCACTCCTGGAGGTCTTGGCTCCAGGATTGCGCACACGGTGAGACCAGAGAAGGATGTCCTGAACAATGCGAGCAACAACAAGGGAAGGGAAGGCGACATGCTCCCGGAACATTTTGGCATTGCGATTCTTCCAAATATTCCAGAGGACAGCGGTGGCTACCATATGATGCAACCAGCCAATGAAGTGGTATATTCTCCATAGATGGCCAGCACAGAAGAGAAACTCTACAGTAGTCGTAGTTGTTATAAAAAAAAGATCCAATCAAGTGGCTGGTGCGCAAATGAAGTGGTATATACATCAATGCCTTTCAAATTTCAATTGTGTGGTACTGCGTCTAGGTATGAATTCGTCTTCTGTTTTTTTGGATAAGAAACAGGTAGGAGTTCTGCCGTTCATATGGTTAAAAATAGTCTTGAGTTTTTCTTCAATTTTTTTTTAAAATCGTCTTCGGTGTGGACTGGATCCCTACGCTACCTTTCTAAATCACACACATGTTGCTCTCACCAATTAAAAGTGAGGTCCCCTTTGGAATGCGGGATTTTTTCCGTTTCCTACATTTTTCCTATGGAATTGAACTAATTTCTGTGAAATTCGTCTGCTAGTTCTGTGAAATTTCTACGTTCCAAAGGAGACTTGAGCCTTATATATTACTGTTACCACTTGATGGTCCCTGGCATGAATCGGTATATAACTGATTATGTTCTCTTTATTGGGAAAGCAAATAAAAGAACTTGCAAAAAAAGGCAGGAAAAAGTACCTTTTCAAAGTGTAGCGATCAAATGGATGGAAGAAAACAGAAAGTTATACACGTGAGTGAACAATATATGATCGATTCAAATAAAGTGTACTCATCTGTCAAGAGAGGGATATTTGGCTCTTTATTTACTGTTGGTTGTGAAAAGTTTTTGATTGGGTTGTTGATTCCATACCACTATTTCCTATATCATTTTTTTTTCTTGAAACATGATCGCTGAATTATTCTGTCTGATATATAGGACTGTCAATATAATGTCTCTACTTTCTTTTTTGTGGTCAACGAAGTTACACAGAGAGTAACATCGTCGAGGTTTTCGTCCATATATTGCTATCCTTTTCCTACTGCTACCAGATGATCAACGGACCAACCATATAGAAGTTTTCCCCGTTGGGAAGGTAATTTACAAAACTTTTTCCCATTTTGCGAAGGTAATTTCTGATGCATGTCCAAAATTGGTCCATCGAGTTTAGTCTACACACTGCACTAAATACCCAGGGTACAAGTTAGCTCCACACATATCTGGATACTAAGAACAAATGTGTGATATTTTCATTACTACGGCAGAAGACACATCTTCCATCACCCTGTCAATTTTTCCTAAGCAAATTGTCTTTGGTGAGAATGGCATTTTGATAAATCATCCATATAAAGATTTGATCTTAAGGGGAATTTTAGCTTTCCAAATCACATTTATATGGAACTCCATTCTGATCACTACTACAGAGAAGTGGTTGTAGATAGAAACAACCAGATTTCTCCCAAAGCCACTTAGGGGCATCATTTTCATTTTTCAACGCAAAAAAATTTAAAATATGTATCAACTATCTCAGTTGGTTGTGCAAATTAATGCTCATCCAGCCGTCTTCTAAAGCTTGATTAGATCACTGGTAAAGAATCCGCTTTTAGTCCTGGGCCTCAAAGGGCTTTAGTCTCGGTTCTGCGATCGGGACTGCAATCGGGACTACGGCCCGGGACTAAAAGTCCGAGCCTTTAGTCCCGGTTGGAGCGCCCGGGTCCCGGTTGCATCGCCCGACCATCATTTTTTTTCTTTTCTTTTGTTTTCTTTTCTCATCGTCTCATCTCATCTTCACAACAAGTACTCACAAGATCCACACAATACAAGATTCATTCACAGCACAAAATCACGATTCACAAACATTACAACCACCACAGATTCAACTATAGTACCACAAATTCACATTAACAAGATTCACAAGAACACCACAAAATTCACAAGATCCATACAACACAAGATTTTTCACACGCGCCACCGCCTCGTCGGAGCCACAACACAGCAGCCGCGCAACCCCGCGCCTCCCTGTCGCCGCCACATGGATTTGCGGCGGCGTCGCCCCGTCATCGCCCTGCACTTGATCGAGGAGCTCGCGCCAACCTGCTGCTGAGCTCAGCCGTCGGTGGCGCTTCACCGCGGGCGCGCTGCCGTGCTCGGTCGTCGGTGGCCTTTCCCCGCGGGCGCGCTGTAGCACTCGGCCGCGCGCCGGAGCTCCTCACCGCGCCGCCTACCGGGCACCGCCGCTCCTTGTCGCGCCGCCCCCTCTGCTCCTCGTCACGCCGGCCCCGGCCCGCTCCGCTCCTCGTCGCGCCACCCCCACATTGGAGCTTCGCCCCCACGCCGAACCCGCTCCACTCGCACCGTGGCTTGGGAGGCCGCGTGCCTGAGCTCCCACGCTGGACCCGCTCGTGCCGCGCCGCCCGCACGGAGAGAAGATAAGGAGAGAGAGAGAGAGCTCAGGAAATAAAGAGCGAGAGTGAGAGACGAGATATGAGCACTGGATATTTTTCTAAGTGTGGGGAGGCCGCGGGATGGCTCCATCCGGGACTAAAGCCCCCCAGAGTTATGGGCGGAGCCTCCATCCGGGACTAAAAGCCCCCTACCAACACCAACAGTACGATAGGGGGCGTTTAGTCCCGGCTGGGGGCTCTGTCCGGGACTAAAAGTGACTTTTAGTCCCGGGCGAAGCCCCCGCTACCGGGACTAAAGGCCCCCTGCCCCATGTCCCGTTTGGAGCCGGGACTAATGCTCATATTAGCCCTGGCCTCAATTTCCTTCGGGACTAAAGGGGTGGATGAAAAATGGTTTCTCCACCGGTGGATATGGCAGCCCTATTAGCCACCGTCAACATCTGTTCATTCCAAACGTAAAACAAATCATGGAATTTGTCCCTTACAGAGATGGAGCCACACAAAATGTCATTCCAAAAGTCAGTCGAATATCCATTTCCTACAAGCATCATTCTACCTTTTTCATGTAAAGGTCTTTAACTTTCAATAATTTATCCACCTTGAGGAATTAGTATACTTCCACTTCAGAAGTCTTACATACACAAGCCTGTTTAATATATTTCCTTTTCACAATTTGTTGCCAAAGGTCTTCCCCTTTCTCTAGTTTCCACCACCATTCTAAATTGATACCTATCTTCCTTGTATTAGTCAAAGCGCCTGGGGTAGCCAATTGATCGGTTCAGATGAATAATGAATTCTGTCAAAAAGTAAAACCTGCGCGCATTGTATGCGTACCAAAAGAGCAAATACGAACGACAGGGCTGTTAAGCACGACGTGATGTTGGGCCGGAGAGAAGGCCCATCCGGCCGGTCGGTCACTCACTGTGAGCACTGGAGGGCAAAAAGCATCTTCAAAGTTCACTATGCAAAAAAAACATTCCAATCACATCAAAATGTCATAACATGTATGGAGTACTAAATATAGATGAAATTAAAAACTAATTGCACAGTTTTTTTTTACTCTACGAGACGAACATTTTGAGCCTAATTAATCAATTTTTGGATAATTTTTCACATATACAAACGAAATGCTACAGTGGCGCAATGATTACGAAGTGACCCCAAACCTCCAAATCCCCACTCCCCTATTCTCCATCTAAACAAGGCCTCTCTTGAGACTTTTCTGTTGTGGGCCAGCCTAAAATAAAACTTCGCGTGGGAATTGGGACAGTCCATGGAGAGATGATTGGCTGCATTGCATGTGACGACTGATGTCACACCCACATGCATGCAACAAAAGTATAAAACTAAAAAATAAATGTGTACATCAAAGAATAAAGCAATTGCACGTACACATCAAGAAAAGTTTAAAAACTCATATAACAAAAATATGTATACATCTGGAACAACATTATATGAACTCGCAGAACAAAATATATCATGGTGATGCATGGCATGCTGCCACTTTCCCTTGAACGCTCTTCTTGATGATAGTACATTGCACTTGTAACGGTAGCTAGTTTAGGCATACAACAAATGAGCATCAGCACAATATTATAACTCAAGGCTATAAACTCTTATTTTAAAACTCTTATTTTATACACATGCCACACAACACAACAAGAGGAACAACACATAAAGAACATACTCGGCAGTAATATGTATCTCACTCACTTCGAACAAAACAGAATATTGCTTAATGCCTGCTCAATTAGAGTTACGTTATTATTTGGCGCCGGAGCATGCAATGCAAAATGCAGTTACATGCGAGCAGGCCAGACGCACAGGTGTTCAAACTTCAAACACGAGCAGAGATCGAAAGCCGGCGATCGAGCTAGCTAGCCGCTAACCTGCAGCCTGAAGAGCAACGCCGCGCGGAGTCCGCCATCGTCCTGCAGGCCGCCGGCGGCGGCGGCGGGCACGTCCACGACGGCGTCGTGCACGGTGACGCCGCCGATGCGGCAGATGCACGCGTGCTGCACGGTCAGGTCCAGCGAGCGGAGGGTGTCCATGAGGCGCGCGGGCGCGTGGCGCGCCGCCGTCGTCAGGCGCAGCGCCGCCGCCCCCGGCCGGACCATTCGCACCTCGAGCTTCTCCTCGAGGTTGCTGATGAACGAGTGGGAAGTCGTTAGGGTGGGGGCGGGTGGCGCGCCATGGAGCGCGACGGCGTCCCGCCTGACCTTGGCCTCGAGCTGCTCCACGCGGCGGCGCAGTTCGGCGATGTAGCCGGCGGCGTCGGCGAGGAGGGACGCCCTGTCCAACCGGGATACGGTGGGCACGGCGGCCCGCAGCTCGCAGAACCGGCGGTTGAGCTTGTCCCGCCGCCGCCGCTCGGCCTCCACGGGGGTGATGGCCAGCTCGCCGTCGCTCCGGGGCCCGGGCTTCCGGCCCCGTCTCTTGGCCGCCGTCGCCGCCGGTGCCGGTGAGTTCCCGGACAGGTCGTCGTTGCCCACCGAGCTCGAGCCCCCATCGCCCAACGCGGCGCCACCCAAGGGCTCATGCAGCCTGACGTCGTCAGCCGCCCGCCATGGTTCCAGGACCTCGCATGGGGCGAACTGGAGCACCTGGTCGTGTCTGGCGGTGTAGAAGGACGCCGGTGAGGAAGGGATGGCGGAGGAGGAGGTGGGGAAGAAAAGCTCTTCCATTATTGTACTCTGCTGCTGCATTGTCACTTCTTCCGGTTATATGGTACGCAGATCTAGCTGTGGTGGATTATTGGTTATACTCCCACCACAATATACCCCTCCTTTTCTGAATTACTAGTGAATATGCCCGCGCGATACGTATTGTGCCGATGATCATGACGATGAGGAGTTCTGGGTTCATACTTCATAGGACATGTCATATATTTTAACGATGAATAGTCATAGGTTTGGACTATTTCGTCAAGCGTGATTTGACGAAAAAATAGTCTAGCAGGTGGGTTGTAGGAGGGATAAATGTTTCAATGACTGGTGGGTCCATCGACTGTCGAAAGTTTTGAATCTTTATAGTATATATATATGTATATATATATAGATCTGTTATTTTATCTTTGTCCTAATTAAATCAAACTTCTACAATTGTGACCAAATTTATAGAAAATATCACCAGCATGTACAAACATCAAGCTACTTTCATGAAATCTATCATGAAACATGTCTTCGTACGTTACTGCATTAATTTGGTATTGTAGAAATTAATATATTTTCTATAAAATTGGTTAAACTTAAAAGAATTTTAACATAGTACACAGTCAAAGCGACAATTAATTTGGATCAGAGATAGAGAGAGAGAGAGAGAGTAGATGCTAAACAGGGGCGGACCTAGAATCGTAGCTAGACCAGGGCTGCTCTAATGATAATTGATCTTATACGTAAGTATTATAGCTGATTTGAAGTTTTGTAGGGTGATTTGCACTACATAACCCGTATAAATACATAGGAGTTTTGGACCAGACCCGGGCTGCAGGATCCGCCACTGATGCTAAAGGTTTCTAATAAATAAGCTAATAAGCCCAATTCATACAAAAGTAACATTAATTAGCTATAGGGTATATATGTGTATCTCATTGGTGAATGAACGTGTAACTCTACATATGATGATGCAAATGGCGAATGGACCATCTAACATGCATTCAAGTATTAACTTCAAGTTTTTCTTCAAACCTCTTTACTATCCTATATATGTTTTGCTGAGGATCTGTTAAAGATTTGGAATGAGTTTACTTGGGGCGGGTTTTGAGAGAAGGCCAGTACGGGTAGCCTGAAGTAAAGAAGTTTTCTTGCCGAATGAGTCAAGAACTATTCGATCAAGTGTATTTCTCTTTTTGTTATTTTATTTTGTCCATTTGGCGCTACCATGTTTGGTAGCATAGTAGCACTACCTAAAGGGGCAGGCATCAGCGGATAAAAATTGATGTGTTTTTCTGTTGTTGCTTTGGACCCGCGAACAGCTCTTTGTTTCCCTCGTGTGGTTCATATGCATCGACTAGAATAGAACGGACATGCTTCTCGCCTTCTCGGCTCCATCTGTATGTATGTGCCCGCAGGGCTCCGGCCTGTATAGTGCCCCATGTGATTCTTGCACGGCATGCGCCTAAACTGGTCCCAAAACTACTGCCTTATTCCTGCAAAGCCTGCTTCTCCTAGGGTTTTGGATCCAATGTCCCGGAAGCGCCATAACGCCACAACCACGATGAACACGTTTAATTTCACAAGGGGAATTAATACGGGTCTTACACAAAAATACAAGTTAAAATTTCTCTTTTGCTACCGGTGCAAGATGTGGCATGGTGATGATATGTCTGAACCGGCCTGTTCTTCGATTGTACTCCGTGTCCAGAAAGGAGATTCCATGCATGATCCATGCATGTCAGTTAATTAACAGATAACTCAATCAATTTGCTGCTCATGCGAGTTGCATTATGACATGCCGGAAGAGGATGTATCATTACCAACACTAGTTCACCCACTTCTTCCTCAATACCAATTAAGACACCCTAGCATGAAAGCCCTATCGCCTCTCATTAATTTCCTTTCTCATCCCAATCGTCTCTCCTCTGCCTCGGCTACGGTCCAACCATGGATGTGCTCTTCTGCCGGTACGTAGCTGAATACGCATCGCCATGGAGGTGGTGGGAGGTGTATTGGTGGTAAGCAAAAGCGCCATGGTAGAGAGCATGATGTCCAGTGCCTAGCTTGTAGAGAGATGGCAGTGCCAAGGACTGACGACCTCGATGGCATCATTTGGATAACAACTTTGGAACCAAGTCTTTGTATAGTTTGCAAAAAAAATATATCATTGACTATTCAAAATAAGAACCATGTGAGAAATAAATAAGGAATAGTTGTGTCCAATGCGCTACAGGGAGGCCATGTACCTTGAAGAAGAAGTCGTGTATATACAATATAGTGGGACCTAGCTATTGCCTCATAACATGCTGAACAAAGCAAGAAGTTTTTTTTTTTGAAAAAGCAACCATCAAGAACTTTGCCGGGTATGTATCACTAGTAGAGAAATCACTTTTCATCCACCTTCTTTAGTCCCGAAGGAAATTGGGGCCGGGACTAATGTGAGCATTAGTCCCGGCTCCCCACAACACATGGGGCGGCGAAGTCCCCAACCGGGACTAAAGGGTACCTACATTTTAGTCCCGGTTGGGGGCTCCGCCCGGGACTAAAGCGGGACTAAAGGTCCCCCTCGTCCATCCCGCGACCTCCCCTCTCACACTTAGAAATATCACATGCTCATCTAGTCTCTCGCTCTCTCTCCTTATCTTCTTTCCTGAGCTCATCTCACCCTCTCCTCTCTCGATCTACCTCAGGGAAGCGACCGGGGGCGGCGTGACAAGGAGCGGAGCGGGTCTGGTGTAGGGGCGGCCTCCGGGCGGAGCTCCGACGCGCAACAACTGTCCACTCACAAGAATGACACCATCGTAACGTTCCACCAAGCCACTGGCGGAGCTTGACCAAGGATTCGGAGGGGGGCAACATATGTTAATTAAGCTATAAAGCCAACAAACAGTGCTAAAAATACCGTTGAATCAATGGAAAATTTGTCTGGCAAGGAGGGCCGGAGCCCACTATGGCCCCTACATAGCTCCGCCCTTGCACCAAGCACCAAAGGTTGGTCGAAGCCGGGGAAATGAGCAAAGGGAGACGGATCATGGCTTGAGAACACTTGATCGGCCAGCGGTAGCACTTGAAGGTGACCTGGGGGGCTTCCTCGCGCCGCCGCCGCTAGGCCACCGCCCCCTCCTCCCCTCGCCATTGTCTGAGCAAACCACTGGAAGCCCGGCGGTGGCTGCAATGAATTACATGTTGCCTGAGCAATTAATTAGACTTCATCGGGTCCTAAATATATGATTTTAATACAACAAACTAATTAGATAAAAAATATACGGTAAAAAATAGTTATATTAAACTAATAAATTAGTTTAAAATAAACTAATTTATTTATCGTAAACATCATATATATATATTTAAAAATTAAAATCGGAAGTACTCCGTATATACTCCCTCCGTATCATATTTAGAAGTCGTTTTATACAACGACACGGTCTCCAAAATGTAACTTTGACTTCTTATTTTTACAAAAATATTTATTACAAAATAATATATGTATACTTTTATAAAAATATTTTTAAGACAAATCTATTCATATAGTTTTTACACTTCCAAACTCAATGATTTAAAAGTTATTCATGATTTATATTCCCAATATTTGACTAAAACCTTGTTCAAAACGATTTTTAAATGTGATACGGAGGGAGTATATAATAACAAAAACTTAATTAGTAGGGACGTCCTAGAACAAAGGTGCCCCTATCTGACGTCGCAATACGTGATACACGTACGGAGCTGCTGGCCTCGATATGTACACGTACAGAAAATCATCTAGCAAAAGCATCAGAGAAGAGCAGCTAGCTAGCTAGCCTGCCAACGGCAGCCATGTAGTACTCAGCTTTAGACAAGTCAAATCGCACGTGGTTTCCGTGGCATGGCGTGGGCCGGCCCCACACATCGATCGTCAGCAGCGCCGGCGAAAGGTTCGTCACCGTGCATGCAGCGAGATGTGAGGCCGGCCATATTCATTCACTGTGCCGCTTCCGATCCATTGGCTGCGCGGCAGGTGATGCTGTTATCTGCTTGGCACACAGCCACTCCTTTGCATTGTTGCTTGGTCGGGCGCCACTCCTCTACCCTGTCGGCCCGGCGAGCTCCGATCAGTACAAGAAGCCTAGCTAGCTCCAAATTAGTCAAGACCCTTGCTTGTGTACAGTACGTGCTGGCTTCTCTGCACAGCTATCAGAATTAGAAAGCCTTGTCCGGCCGGCTGTGATTCGCTATCTATCTATCTATCATGTCTGGGAGTGTGGTTGCATTCTACTGGCCGGCATTGTTGCACGAGCAGATTAGTTGACGAGGCCGGGGCAGAAATTCAATGCACCGTGTGGTTCCATGCATTGTGTGTGGCTCCATCTATCTGTGCGCGCATGCAGTGGTCTGTACCGAGACGCTGTCATGCATGGATTCTGCGCAGCAAACAGTATATCCTGGTGTTCTAAACATGCACAAAATCGATGAGAGTGAGACCTACCTCGAGCTGCCTAATGCAGAGGGCTAGCTGCAGAAATTATTGATGGTTAAAAAAACAAGCAATCTATGATCATATCATGTGCGGAAATTGAATAAATAAACAAAGATACTGTAAATAATAGTACAAAAGGACAACCGGCTATTCAAGTGACTACATAATAATAATAAGAAGAAGAAGAAGCATATCTTAGGTGCTACATTTCTTACGGTGGAACGTACCCACCTGAGTTCGACAAGTCAATGAGTACTTGTATTTTTCTAGATTTATTTCAAGATTAAACCGGCGCTATTCTCTCAGCAGTTGGTGACGTATACATTAACAATGTGACTTCGTCAATCTCCGCATATGTTTATGTTCGTGTATTCATAGGAGTGAGTGTGTATATATGAGCATCCGGTGTCCATACCGATGCTTGGCAAAAAAACACACAATAATGATGATATAATTTCTTTTGTCTCCATTTCTTTTCAAATGATGACCATAATATGTGTGTTCTTATAACTCTGTGTGCCGCGTGAAACCATGGAATTGAATTTTCATTGGTTCACCTTTTCTATGTTGCCATCCTTCATACAACTCAGTGTCCTTGATGCAACTGCAGAAATGAAACAAAATTTTGCCAATACGGGCACGTTTGGTTGGTTACCCATTCCAACCCTTCCAAAAAATTGGTGTGCCTTTGAGATTTGGCTTGTGTTTGGTTCATAGCCAACAATTGGCTTGCCAAAAGACAACAGCAGACGCGGGCGAAACGGAGGGCGAGCAAATGGCTCGCCAACGTTTTGGCAGCCAATGGAAGCTCCAAAGACAAACGTGGCAGCAGCTAATAAGCTGCACCAACCCCAAAGAAACAAGGACTCGCAAGCTTAACCGCTAATTTCTAGTAAACGGTGCATCAAATTTAAAATCTGTTTACATATTAATATTCTTTAGATTTAAATCTACAAAACAAGATCTTATTTGACTATATTAAAATTTAAAAATAATACACAATATATTGGTCCCACATGTCATAATCACATATGATACTACATTTGGCAATAATTGGTAAGGTCACCATCCAAACACCACTACACCTACATTTTGGCACTGCCCATGATTTGGTCATGACCAATTTTGGATAGGGCAGACTTGGGCACAAACCAAACATGCCCTACATTCTTCATATATGTATATCACAGTTCTAGCAGAACTAGCATTTGGGTGCCCAGGAATAAGAAATTTTCAATAACTTGACGATTCCTTTCAAAGATTGAAGAAGCCATTTTATGTGCACGTGGGAGCAGTTTTCTATGGTTTAATTATACATACAGCTACTAAGCATGTTTGTTCTCCTTCAACAAAGAAGGGGCTAAAAATATAGCCTTCATCAGTTCCCTTTTGTCCTTTAATTATGAAAATGTTTTGATACAATAATATATGGACTAGTTTTTGGATTCAGAATTTATGGACTAGTTTAACGATCGCAACAATAGCATCAGGGAATACTATTTGGTGTGGAGGACGGGCGTCATACATACTTTCTTTTCATAAAAGGATAATTGAATGCAATACAAAGCGTTGACACCTACAATGTGATGCAATTTAAAAAAATAAATCCAAGAATTATTTTTTGAAATGGGAAGCTCTGTTAATATATCCGAAGTATCCGTATGAACTCCTTTAGGCTTGTAAAATTTCTGCATGGGAGTAGTGAACAGAACTGATATGACCCATATCCATGCATATATGCTTGTGAGAATTCATATCATCCATCAATAGCCTAAACATGTTCTTGAGATATATGTAAATGTTTTTTTTTGAGAACTTGCCTTGGCAAGCATTTCATTAAGGAGAGATATATGTCAATGTTGATAAATTAATTATATTTTTCCTCTGAACTAACTCAGCAGAAAGTTACACAAAAGTTAGTACATCAGAATGAGATGTTGAGAAACAATTAAGCATTGGCAATTAGCAAGTCCTCGGAAGAAGACCAGAAGTTTCTCAAACCAAACAAGTTATCCATTGCACGGATCGATGTATATCATACACAGATGGGGCAAAACAAATAACTTCGTGTATACATACTGGATCACGAATGTATACATACTGTTGTCCTGTAAACACATGAAGAGTTTGACTGCCAGGAACTAAACCACACATGGAACATGAAATTCAGAAGATGAACACAAGAATGTTGAAAGCATCTCACTTGAAGCAAATAGAGTGAATTGGTTGATGGTATTTCATCGGGAAGTTCTTCGATTGAGTTTAGATTCAATATGATGCATGGTACTAAATCCAGAACTCTCCAAGAAATACTATACCATGCATCTAAACAATCCCTTGGTTCAAGTGTATATGCGCCTAGGGAGTACTGGACTCCAAGGAAAGGAGCTAATTTCCCTACCAATCCAATAGCTCACAATCTAATAACAATACTTGTCCCTCCTAAATTGTAGCAATAATTATTTTCAATCCGATTCACCAGCACCTAAATTGCAAACAACACTATGCCAAAATGCATGTGCATACACGGACAGCAACATTAGAAGATCGAGATAAGAAACATAGTCCATGTGTACGTGCAACTGCAAGCACAAATGGCAACATCAAAAGAGATAAGAAATAAATATTAGCACGATATGACATGCAGAATACTCGATTGATTTGGTGCCAGAGTATGTAGGGATGTGAAGCTCCGGCCATGAAACACGAGTAGTAGAGTAGGAGTTCTTGAATTTGCGACGGATCGGAGTAGATCAGCGCAAACCTGGCGGCGGCGAGGCTAGCAGCTAGCTATTAATTAGCCGCTCCCCTGCAGCCTTTGTAGCAGTGCTGCCCGGAGCACGCGCTCGTCGCGCAGCGCGGCGGGCACGTCCACGACGGCGTCCTGCACCGTCATGCCGCCGACGAGGCACACGCAGGCGTGCTGCACCGGCAGATCCAGCGACCGGAGCGCGAGCGTGAAGAGCGCCGGGGCGTGGCGGAGGCGCGCCGCGGTGGTCAGGCGCAGCGCCGCCGCCTCCCTACCGACCATCCGCACCTCTAGGTTCTCCTGGACGCCGCCGGCCGCCGCAGCTGGGGCGGCAGCAGCGGCCGCGGCCCGCTTGGTCTCAGCCTCGAGCTGCTCGACACGGTTGCGCAGCTCGGCGATGTAGGCGGCGGCGTCGGAGAGGAGGGACGCCTTGTCCAACCGGGACACGGTGGGCACCGCCGCCCGGAGCTCGCAGAAGCGGCGGTTGAGCTTGTCCCGCCGCTGGCGCTCAGCCTCCACGTGGCTCAGGGCGGGGCCGTCGGACCGGGGCCCTGCTGCTTTCCGGCCACGCCTCCGTGGCGCAGGTGCCAGCGGTTCGCCGCCGGACAGGTCGTCGTTGCCCGGCAAGCGCGAGCCGCCGTCGTCGCCACGCGTGACGGTGACGCCATCGTCCAGCCAGTCGTTGTCCCCTAGCCATTCCTCCAGGACATCAGAGGACACGAGGTCGAGATCCTGGTGGTGGTGGCCGGAGGTGGTGAAGAAGGAGGCTTGGGAGGGAGAGCTGCTGGAGGAGGCAGGGCGGACCAGCTCATCCATTGCACTGTGCTGCTGCAGTGTCGATCGCTTCCGTTTCTGGGTTATTTTGAAACCAATGCCAGATCTGATGCCGAGAGGAATTTATGGTGGGGGGGGGGGGGGGGGGGGGATGACATTCGTACGTCGTTTTAGCCTTGTTTTCATTCATCAATCAACCCTTTAAAATGGATAAATGAGGCTACGAGGGCAACGAGGGATGTTAGACCCGTCCTCGGTACGTAGTGTATTCTACGGTTATTTAGGCCATGTTTCTCTACGTCCGTAAATTTTTTTTCTCTAGAAATCTTACGTGTACAACATATTAAATAAAGTTTATTTATAAAATCCTTTTAAGGATGAGTCTTCAGAAATCTTGCGTGCATGAAGTATTAAATAAAGTTTATTTATAAAATCTTTTTAAGGATGAGTGTAACTTTACGTGACGAATCTAATAAGCCTAATTAACCCATGATTTACTACAGTAATGCTACAGTATCATCCTCTAATCGCAGGGCCTCATTAGATAGGTCTCGCGAATTAACCCAGAGGTTTTGTACGTAGTTTTGTAAATTGACTTTATTTAATACCCTTAATTGGTGGTCAAACGTATGTGTAAAAAATTTTATCTCCAAAGAAACATGGCCTTAGATTATAAACTCGATCATATGCCATGAAATTTTTCATTCTCTCTCCTCTACCGCATCAACAAAGTTAATGTCATGAAACTCTTCATAAAACATGGCCGGAGGTTCCATAACTTTTATGGATGATCGTGCCCACCGGGTAGGTTCTACAACCAATCAAAGGGTCTACTCAGTACCCACCAGCTACTAATTTTAGCTGAGTAGATTCAAACAGGACGTGCTGGGCTAATTCACAGTCCAACCCAACCAATTCTAGCTATCTAGCTTATAGATTAGCTGAAGTGATCCAAACATAGGTCTATATCTTGCCGGATGACTACCACCAAATGTTGTGGTAGTGTATCTTTGTTATGGAATACCCTTCTGCATCTTTCCTTTCAATGGGTCCATGCAATATATATGATGATTTGCATACGTTGCTACGCATTGGAGTTCGCTAGACTGCTCAACATGTTACACCAATCCTTGATTTGGTGAATCGTTGATAGTGGCGGTATAGTGAAGTTATATTGGGCTGCAATGGATCACCACACCTCCTTTGCATATGCACACTTGGCCAGCAGGTGCGGTGTCTTTTCATCTTTTACTCGACACAACTGACAGACTGGGTCATTGGCCTGTCCTCCTCTCCGAATGATTCGATTATTTATCGGTAGCCTGCATAGGAGCATCAACCAAGCATGATGAATTAATTTGCACTTGGATTCCACCTTTGATTTCCAAATCCAACTCCAATTATAGTCAGGGTGACTGCTGGCAATTATAAGCTGATCGATTGGGCAATGTATGATCCATGGTATGTGAATCATCAGACAGTGGCATTATCGTTGCCGTTGAAAGATTGATGCATATGGAGAATTCCAGGTTTTCAGGGTGTTTAGGTAAATGGACCAGGTAAGCAGTCAATCAGCGTGCCATGATATCATACCAGATTACAATGCTTTCTCAAGTGGTTAAGTCAGCTGCTAGTTTATACGTTTAGAAGATCGTGTCAAGAAATATATTCTTCATCAGTTAAGAGTCAGACACTAGCTCTTATATCTACTAAACCCTCGTGCGTCGGTCTCATACGATTTAGAGTTGAGCGCACGAGATACGATGACTATCTTTTGAACAAGAGATGTCTAATGTATTTCTATCTCTCATTCATATAGACTAAAAACTTATGTGGCACAGCTATAAGTCATCTGAGTTGGTATCATTGGAGTAGGCCTGAGTCAGCTGTCCGAGTTTAAATTTTCTGTACGTGCCGGTGTGGGCTAGTGAAAACGGCACACTCATGTGGTCCACCGTCCATGGGCATCGAGCGGACGGGATTCCATTTTCCATCATGCATGATTTTGGTTGGGCTAGACACTCTATCTAGCTGTAGACATGCCTGGTGGGCTTTAGTTTGTCTCCGTCCGGGTCTTGGAGAGGCAAATACGACGCATCACATTTATTAGTGGTTCAACGACATTCCACATTTTTTTGGAGACCGAGAGAGAGCGGGGAGAGGATATGGTAGGAGAGAGAGGGAAGGTTAAAAAAATTTAATGATGGGTCTCACGTGGTGGTAGTTGGTATAGAGAGTGGAGATAGAGTATGAACGAGTGCAGAAGAAAGCGATAGAGAGTGGAGAATCTCGATGATCAGGACAAAATATTCTCTTTTAGAGGGTAGAGTAGAATTTCATCAGTGCAAACAGCCTAAGTCAAGCTTTTATATGGCAATGGTACTGAAGTGGCAGTGTAATAATCGACTATTAGAGATCAGGAGCACAGTGACTATCTTGTTTACTCTTCAGAGTAATTTGCCATTCCCCCAGTTTGTAATTAGGGATGAATATCCATTTTATTATAGGTCCAAACGGCAAGGAAAACATAAAAATAAGGGCACGGCATCCATGTTAGTGAACAAAGGGATCTGTTGTGACCACAACCACCAAACTGGAACGGGGTAATTAGTAAAACACAAGGGCATGCAGCAGCTAGCTGACCTGCAAATAAAAGCGCTGTACGTGTCCAAGTAAATAATTAGCTAAGATGGGAAGACTGCACACGATTCACAGTACTATAGTTGAACAACACAAAATAATCTCAGAAAGCAACGTGCGTCTGAGAAGCTCAGAAATTATAGATTTTGGTTGGTGTTGACGACCAAAATTGGCAGTTGCCTATCAAATCAGGGCAACCGGTCAGACCGGTTCTAGGAAGCGGTCAGACCGGTTTTACTGTAGCTGATCTGGCAACAGCCAAACCGGTCTGACCGGTTCCTAGAAGCGGTCTGACCGGTTTCTGTCGTGATGGAGTAGGTTTAGGACTTTCAAAGAGTTTTATCCCGTATTGTAAACCAACTCAACGGGGAAGACCATCCCACCCTATAAATATAAAGGGTTATGGCCGATTGAGATATCATCTATCCAACATCCAATCGAATTTATCTTATTTATCTTTTTATCTTATTTACCGCTTTCTTTACTTTTATGTTCTGCATTACTTTTATCTCCAACTTCTAGCTCTTCCAATCTCCATATCTTCTGTTCTTCTCTCGTCTCGACGACGTTTGAGGGCGTTCTAGGTGGCCTGCCGATCCTAGAACAACCCTAGACTCTCAAGCTCCGACGGGGTCCCTCCCGGGCTCGAGATTCTAGGTTTTATCGTCGCCACACCAAAAGCGGTCTGACCGGTCTCAAAAGCGGTCTGACCGGTTCATCTCAAGGAAAGCGGTCTGACCGGTTGCACCAAGCGGTCTGACCGGTTTCGTTCCAAGGCATCGGCGACTCTGTTGGCGCGGTTTCGTGTCAACATATTTTGGCGACTCCGCTGGGGACGAAAGCAAAGGGATCTGTTACTATGGTTAATCTACCAAAACCTAGTGATGTTGATTCTGCTAATATTGTTAAGCCGATCGTTGATGAATTATCGGCTGAGGATCGTCAAGCCTATGAGGCCTTCATGAAGGACCGTGAGGAGAAGGAAGCCCGACGCAAAGCAGCAGAAGATGAAAAAGCCACTCAGTGGTTTTTGTCTCACTTCTCCAAGAATCGGAAGGGTGGCATCTCCAAGGACAAGGAGATCGTCTTCGTTTCAAGCGAAGACGAATGTCATGAAGAAAACGACATTGTGAGTACTACAGCACCACCTGTTACTTTAGAGCAAATTAATCAATTATTAGTCAATGGTCAAAAACAGATGTTTGTTACTGTCCAAAACATGATTGATAGTTCGTTAGGCAAGCAACCTTTGATCAATGATAGTAATGCTCCTAAGTTTGATGTTGCTAGTACTTCACAAAATCATATAATGCCTCCTGGATCATCGGCAACACCCACGCCTCAATTTGGCATGCCGATGAATTATTTTGAAGGTCAAACGATTCCAGAACCACACAATGCGGTCAGACCGGTTTTACAAACCGGTCAGACCGGTTCTGGTAGACCGGTTCAAACCGGTCAGACCGGTTCTGGTACTGTAGTTGCTTATCAATCATCCCCTGAACCAATTGCTAGTATACCCCATGTTCAGGTTGATCCTAGCCGAACAAATGGGTTTGCTGGTAATTTTGTTCCTCCATATGCAACTACATATTATCCTATACCTCCCCAGAGTTCAGGTTATTCATACGGTGTAGTGCCACACAATGTTTATTCGCAACAGGCATCGTATGTACAGCCGAACCAGGTACCACATTATACACCGAATAATTCTAGTATGCAAAGGCCAAATGATGCTTATCATGATCAGTTGCTTGAAAAATACAAAAAAGATTTGGCCATCATGTTTAAAGAAACTTTCGGTGTAGAGCTTAAAGATAAAACTCTAGTGTGTCAAAAACCATATCCTGAGAGTTTTGATGCTATACCATATCCTCACAATTTCAAGGTGCCCGAATTTGTTAAATTCACTGGGGAGGATAGTAGAACTACATGGGAGCATGTTAGCCAATTTAATGCACAAATGGGTATTCATGGTAATCTTGATCATTTAAAAATCCGAATGTTCCCTTTGTCATTATCTGGTACTGCTTTTTCATGGTTTTCAGCATTATCCCCTAATTCCATTCATACATGGTCTCAATTAGAGAAAAAGTTTCATGAACACTTTTACAATAGTGATAATGAATTGAGACTTTCTCACTTAACATCGGTTAGGCAAAAGAGTGATGAGCCTGTTTCTGAATATATTAGAAGATTTAGAGATACAAAAAACCGATGTTATAGTTTGGTTATTTCTGAAAAGGATCTTGCTGAATTATGTCTTAATGGTTTGAGATCTCATATCAAAGAAAGATTAGAAGGCTATGAGTTTCTAACCATCAATCAAGTGATGCAAAGAGCTTTGGCTCAGGAAAGCCGAAGTAAAGATGTTAAGCCTAAGCCCGATCGTCTTGGTGTGCATACCATCAATTATGATTCTTCAGATGATGAGGGTAAAGAGGTTTATGCTGCTGAATTTGTATGGTCATCTAAAGATAATCCTAGCACTTGTGCTTCTCTCAAGCCGATTCAGAAAAATCGGCACGAAGAAGTAAAATTTACCTTTGATATAACTAAGTGTGATAGGATCTTTGATGAGCTTGCAAAGGCCGGGAAGTTGAAATTTTCTCATACTATACCGCCGAATGATGAGTTGAAACGGCGAGCTTATTGCAAGTTTCATAATCTTTATTCTCATGCTACCAATGATTGCAATGTTTTCCGTAGACAAATACAATCGGCCATAGATCAAGGACGATTGATGATTGGTGTAATGCAGGTTGATGAGAACCCTTTTCCTATACACACACTTGAATTGGTGAATCCGAAAGTGTTGATTCGGCCGCATCAAGCCGAAAAAGCTAAAGGGAAAAATGTGATCATTGGTGAAGAAAGACCTACAAAGATGCCATCAGAAAAGACCCCTCGGTTCAAGTCGAAGACTCAAACACTCGGGGGGCAAAACAAGAGCAAAGACGCCGGTCCTGCACAAACCGGTCTAACCGGTTCCAGAACCGGTCTGACCGGTTTACATGGGAAAAACAGAAACAAAGCTAGGCCGAGCTTTGAAGAGCTCTTGGCCAAATATAAGAAGATAGGGGCTGCTCAGGAACAAAAGAAGCTTCAGAACAAAGTCAGAAGTGTGAAGTCATGTCAGAAGCAGTCAACAAGCAAACAAGAATCATTGAAGCAACTTGCAAAGGTGGTGCCAACAAGATCAGCGACAATCAAGCAAGTATGGAAGCCAAAACAAGTTGTTTCATCATCAACTTGAGATAAAGCAAGGTATGGCCGATAATTTGTATATCGCCCTTAGAACTTATATATGGCCGATGTATTATCCATCATCGTCCTTAAGTAATTTTGGTCCAAAAGATTGTTTTCTAGCACGCAAGCTTTGCTAAAAAACAGGGGGGCATATGTTGACGACCAAAATTGGCAGTTGCCTATCAAATCAGGGCAACCGGTCAGACCGGTTCTAGGAAGCGGTCAGACCGGTTTTACTGTAGCTGATCTGGCAACAGCCAAACCGGTCTGACCGGTTCCTAGAAGCGGTCTGACCGGTTTCTGTCGTGATGGAGTAGGTTTAGGACTTTCAAAGAGTTTTATCCCGTATTGTAAACCAACTCAACGGGGAAGACCATCCCACCCTATAAATATAAAGGGTTATGGCCGATTGAGATATCATCTATCCAACATCCAATCGAATTTATCTTATTTATCTTTTTATCTTATTTACCGCTTTCTTTACTTTTATGTTCTGCATTACTTTTATCTCCAACTTCTAGCTCTTCCAATCTCCATATCTTCTGTTCTTCTCTCGTCTCGACGACGTTTGAGGGCGTTCTAGGTGGCCTGCCGATCCTAGAACAACCCTAGACTCTCAAGCTCCGACGGGGTCCCTCCCGGGCTCGAGATTCTAGGTTTTATCGTCGCCACACCAAAAGCGGTCTGACCGGTCTCAAAAGCGGTCTGACCGGTTCATCTCAAGGAAAGCGGTCTGACCGGTTGCACCAAGCGGTCTGACCGGTTTCGTTCCAAGGCATCGGCGACTCTGTTGGCGCGGTTTCGTGTCAACAGTTGGTCTTTTCCAAAAAAAAGGAGTGGTTCCATTGCAGCTTTCATGGTCCAGTATCACACACAGGCTCAATGATAATGGACCATCAATCCATTCTGGAGAGAGAGAGAGACGCCACACTACCTTTTCTTCGGCGCGCGCGCGCGCGCATATATATATATATATATATATATCAGGTACTGTGCATTGGATCGGATCGATCTCTGGTCACACGGTTTATGTATGCAGAAATCCTATATATGGCTGTTGTACGTGAAACCCACGACCTTGCCCAAAATTATCATCGCCAGGCGCCAGGCCAGAAGAGGTCAACCAACATGCTGGCAGCTCAGGCCGTTGAGATTTTTCTACTACGAGCTTTATGCCCTCTAACCTAGGCTGACCAATGAGAGCTTCAGGATCAGACCTCGTTCTGTAGATGCATTAATGTGGCGCGCATGAGTGAGTGAGAGACAGATCTTCTCAGATGCGGACACGCACAAAGCTAGAGAGAGTGCGTGTGTGACTGTATTTGGGTCTGCGTGTGTGTGAGAAAGAGACGCACCTGTCTGCTGCCAGCAGGTCCACCCTGCATCCGGTTTGGATTTTGGAAGACACAAGGTTCACGGGCAAATCACAAGCTGGAACATCGCCCCTGGCCAATCCCCGACCATGCATGCACTGCGCCAGCATGATGACTACTGCACAGCAAGCAGATCGATCATGTATGGAGACGACACGCATCGTTCTTTAGCCTCGCCATTGACGACGTTTCTCTTAACAGATGATGGATTGGTGAGCTTACCAGCTAGGTGAAGGCTCCCGTCCTGCATGTGCTACCTTCTTAAATGATACGACAGTGCTCCAGCCCTTTACTTAAAAAAAGCTATTCCGGCGGTGGCCACCTGCTGGCACTCTCAATTTAGTACAACAATTTATAAAATGCTCAATAAAATGCTCGCTCGCACACGGCATGAGATAGCAAGCGACCATGGATGCTTGCATTCTGCCTGTGCTTGTGGCGGTAATGACGATCAACGTTGCATGCAGTGTCATCACGGACAATTTTCTAATCGTTTCATTCCTTTTTAAGAACTAGAGGTAAATGATGACATCTATCGTTACTGAAGGATCGGTTCGTAATGAATTAGTATTTAAATAAGTTATCCATGCTTTACGCCAACAGTCTTGACGGTGAAACACCGAACCTTTACTTGACAGTGAAACGGAGAATTAACTAGGTTTAAGTAATCAAATAAATAGATGTAACACCCTACATCTATGCTCGGGGTTTGTATTCTCGGTGTATATGGTTGAGGGTTTTTGGAGAGTCCTTGCCCACCTTAAATTATATAGCCAGAGAACGGAGTTACAAATAAGTTTTAGATCGAACACCTAATCGATTATAAGAAAATATATCATCTTGAGTTACAAGCAATTTTTCCTATATATATATATATATATATAAAGTAAATTTATCTATGTTCCTTAATACTCCCTCATTTTGCTTTTATAAGTCACGACTTGACTTGGCACGATCTTTTAAATTACACTTTGACCACTCATTTATTTTATATTATATTATTTATGACTGTAAATTTAAATAATCATTAGAAAGTATTTTTTTATTACAAATCTAATAATTCCAAATTTATATTATAAAAGTTAAAATTTATTGCTTAAATTATTGGTCAAAGTTTGTTAATTTTGAATCTTAATATACGAGTGTGCCTTATAAAAGCAAAAGAAGGGAGGACCTTGTACCACGTGGCGACGAACCCCATGCGCCTTCCTCGTCTAGGTGGGCCCAGATGCCTCCTTTTGGGGGCCGGTAGGTGGGCCCAGATGCCTCCTTTTGGGGGCCGGCTAGGCTTGTTTTGATAGTACATAGTGGCAAATATATACCAAGTTGTTATCGTAAATACATAAAATGCACATGAGCAAACGTGCTCCTTCCGTTCAAACATTACTCGCTCCTTACAGTTAGACTTCTCAAATATATCATTTGCAGCTACAAAACCAATATAAAGTGTGGAAACGCCAACGAGAAAAAAAAGTAGTGAGCATCTTTAAGAGACTCTTTATATTTTTTCTAACTTACAGAAATAGAGATTTTGGTGAAAAAACACCCTTCAACGGCATCTTCAATTGGATATCCAAATAAAGATATCATCTATTCCGGATTTCTCCCTAGTCAAAATGAAGAGCGAGATGACTCTCTAAACCGCGCACAAGAAAACTGTTGAAAAATATAAAGATATAGAAAATAATTTTTACTTAAATGACTCTCCAAACGATGATTTAAAGAGTATATTTTAGATAGGCTCTTGCAGATGCTTTACATAAGAGGAGGTAAGAAACATTTTAGAATGTGAACCAAATTATATAATTATGTATACGAAACATATCTACAATCTGACTCTGTGTTTGATCTCAATAATGTACCAAGTTGACTATTCAAAATTAAGTATATCTTTATATTATGGATGGAGTCATGGAACGAAAATAAAGAAGTGGGCTCGGAGGACGACAAATGTAGAAGTGCACGTACCTGTCCATCTCCATCAGACAATGAATTAATTAACCAAATGCATATATAGCTCGTATACTCTAGACGGGATAAAATAACCTTGTCTAATGCAACTATCATGAAACATATGCATGTTGTTGCTCTTAAACATATTATTCCTTATAAATTATTGTGACAAAACATCAAAAGAAGAACAATTAAAGGAACACTTTATTTGGGCAGTATTTTTCTCCTATAAAAAAACACTGGAAGGAATTTCACTGGTAAGAAACTCTTCAATTTAATTTAGATTAGACTGGAACTAAATCTGAAACTTTCTGGTAAATATGTCTAATCCAAAGAAGTGAAGTTTGATTGTATATACAACAGGAGACAACCGGTAAATGAATTAGTTAATTTCACTGCCATCTATTAGGCTTTGTTCGAGAAATAGAATGTTGAAGAGTATTGAGGGAGATTGAAGGGGATTGAGGAAGATTTTGACTTAGGAGAAATTGCTTCACTCTAAACCCCTCCAATCCACTTTAATCCTCGATCCGTTTCCCAAACAAGCCCTTAGCAGAGTCTAATCCATCTCTGTCAAACAAGCAAGCCCTAAATTTAGCAATTATTAATTTTTGAGCGATGCATCACCACCTAAAATATAAGCACCATGAGCACGAGCTATGTACATGTAAACTACGGATGATCGATGATGGTGGTTGATGGATAATATCTGCACTGAGAAGAAGTATTATTGTCGATAAAAAACATTCAACCAGCAACTTGATGTGGGCGCGGATCGGAGTAGCAGATAGCGCAAGCCGGCCGGCCGCGACGCTAACCGCTGCGCTGCAGCTTGCTGAGCAACGCGGCGCGGAGGCAGCGCTCGTCCCGCAGCGCGGCGGTGGGGCGTCCTGCACGGTGACGTCGCCGGCGCCCACGCGGCACACGCAGGCGTGCTGCACGGGCAGGTCCAGCGACCGGAGCGCGAGCATGAGGCGCGCCGAGGCGTGGCGCTCCGCCGCCGCCGCGTCCTGCCCGACCATCCGCACTTCCAGCTTCTCTCCGACGGCGCCGGGCGGCGGCGCCACCGTGGCGGCAGCTGTGGCCGCAGAGGCCTGCTTGGCCTGGGCCTCGAGCTGCTCGACGCGGCCGCGCAGCTGGGCGATGTAGTCGGCGGCGTCGGCGAGGAGGGACGCCTTGTCCATCCTGGACACGGTGGGCACGGCGGCCCGGAGCTCGCAGAAGTGTCACAACCAGGGTGACCAAGCGCGCAGTGAAACGCGCGGAGGAAAGACAAGTGAACTTGATTAACTGTAAGTAAACGGCATGGGCCGTGGTGATTTGTAAATGGGCCGGAGGCCTGGTCGGTAAACAAGTGGGTGAGAACCACGACTGGGAGGGACATGAGTATACGTCCTGAGACCCAGATCGTGAGCGGCATGAAAGGAAATGATGAACAAACTATTCCCCGTCTCTCTCGTGCTCTTCCTCCTCTGAAACTCCCCTGCTTCCTCTCTGCTTGCTTCTCAAATTCTCGATCTCTCCTTATCCAATCCACGAGATGCTCTGCGGGAACGTAACAATTGGTATCTAGAGCCTCCTCCCCCACAAATCTCCCAGAAATTTTTTCCCAATCCGTCCCGTATCGCTCGATCTGCCTCCACCGCGGCGGCCGAGTAAATTCGATCTCCAGATGGCGACGAACATCGATGATCTCGCGAAGAAGTTCGAGGGCTTCGACTTGGTGATGAAGCAGGTCCTCGACAAGCTCACCAGCGTCGAGTCCAAGGCGGATGATGCGGCGGCGCGTCTCCTTCGCCTCGAGTCGGCACCACCACCACCACCACCACCACCACCGCCACCGCCACCGCCACCGCCGCCTCTTCATCGGTCGGCGTCATCGCCGGTGATCGACCTCAACCTAGCTCCGGGTCAAGCGGCGCGCCCATCTGCGTCGGCTGGGGAGCGGCCCAACGGGCACCACGTCGTCAATGGCAACCGGGATGTGGGCGGTGGGATCCTTGGATCTCATCCGCCACACCCGGTCACGGGTGTGTCACATGGACCTCATCCTCGTGTTCCTGCATCTGCCCCATCTAGCAGTAGCCCCCATGAGAACCCCCCTGATCCACCAGATAACCATCCTCGTTCCAATTCCAAACCTAAAATGGATTTCCCCAAATTCAATGGTGACAACCCTAGACTATGGAAGGATCGATGTGAGCTGTTTTTTGAGGTTTTCTCTGTGAGTGAAGCTTTGAAACCCCGTTTTGCTGCATTCAATTTTGAGGGGGTGGCACTAGCGTGGTTACACACATATGAACTCAAAGGGCGAGTGCAAACCTGGGAAGAGCTACACAAAGCTGTTTGCGAGCGTTTTGATCGTGATCAGTACCAAATACATCTGAGACACCTTGATAGCCTTAAGCAAACCGGTTCTGTAACCGACTATCATACCCAGTTTGAGCAGTTGGCCCATAATGTCTTGCTGTATAACAGTACTTATGATGCCACCTTCTTCCTAGTGAGATTCCTTAATGGGTTGAAAGATGAGATTAGAGACCCCATTGCATTACATCGCCCGAAGAATGTTGATACTGCAAGTGCTCTGGCTTTATTGCAGGAAGAGGAGTTGGAATCATCTAAGAAGAAGCAATTGTTCAGAAGTGATGGCAAAGATTTTTCTAAGTCTCAGATGAAGGGTGTATTCTCTGATAAACCCAAATTCAGCACCAAGAAGGACGAGTCCAGTAAACCATTCAAGTCTGAAGTGGAGGAGAAATTGTCTTCAGTCATTGCTCACAGAAAGAAGCTTGGTCTCTGTTTCAAATGTGGGGACAAGTGGTCTCATGGTCACAGGTGTCCTCAAAGCATTCCCATACATATGTTGGAGGAGTTGTTGGATATGCTAGAACCAGTGGAAGATCCTGATTCTGATGCTGAAGTTGGTGACAGTCCAATTTGTGCCATTGCTGCTACAGAAAGGCCTTTCCACCAAAGAAGAAGAACCATGAAGTTATTGGGCCAGATTGGTCAGCAGCAGGTATTGATATTGGTGGATTCAGGCAGTGTTGGTACTTTTGTGAGTACTGAGTTGACTAGAAAACTGGGTCTCTCCACTGAGCCATGTGATCCTTCTTCCTACAAGTCTGCCAGTGGAGGAACTATGCTTTGCAACACTAAGGTGTCTCAGTTGCAGTGGTTTACTCAGGGTCATTCATTTTGCTCAGAAGCCAGAGTCCTTGACCTTCAGTGCTATGATATGATACTGGGTGAAGACTGGTTAGAGAGTTGTAGTCCTATGTGGGTCCATTGGAGGGATAAGAGGATGAAATTCACTCATAAAGGCAGAAGGATCACTCTACAGGGAGTTACTGATGATTTGTCTCAATGCATTGAGCTATCTCACAAGCAGTATAAAGGGCTCCTGAAGAAGGGCCGTATTGCTTACTGTCTGCAGCTGAATCAGTCTTCTGTTATTGCTAATGAGCTCTCCTCAGCACCTTCTGCAGATCATACTGTTTGTTCCATCCAGCAGACAGACTCCCCAGTGCCTAGTGCAGTTCAGCATCTCATTGAGCAGTATGCAGATCTGTTTGCAGAACCTACTCAGCTTCCACCCAGCAGGCCTGAAGATCATAGGATTCCACTGATTCTAGGGGTACAGCCAATTAATGTCAGGCCATATAGGTATTCTCCAACACAGAAGACAGAAATTGAGAAGCAGATTCGTGAAATGCTGCAAACTGGTATTATTAGACCAAGCTCTAGCTCCTTTGCCTCACATGTCCTTCTGGTTAAGAAGAAAGACGGTACGTGGCGTTTTTGCATTGATTATAGGCATCTCAACGCCATCACCATTAAAAATAAACACCCCATGCCCATTGTCGATGAGTTACTTGATGAGTTAGCTGGAGCAGTCTGGTTTACCAAGTTGGACTTTAGAGCAGGATATCATCAGATATGTGTGGCTCAAGGAGATGAACACAAAACAGCTTTTAGAACCCATAGTGGCCTCTATGAGTTTCTGGTGATGCCATTTGGTCTTACAAATGCACCAGCATCTTTTTAAAGCATCATGAATTCTATTTTTGCCCCATTGCTGAGGCAATGTGTGCTAGTTTTTATGGATGATATCCTAATCTATAGCCATTCATTGGAGGACCACATTCAACACTTGACACAAGTCTTTCAAATCCTGAGGCAGAATCAATTTTTGATCAAGAGGTCGAAGTGTTTCTTTGCTCAACAGTCAGTAGAGTACCTAGGCCATATTATTTCTGGTCAGGGGGTAGCAACTGAACCATCAAAAATTATTGCAGTACAAGAATGGCCACAACCTGACAACATTAAGGAACTTCGAGGCTTCCTAGGGCTTACTGGTTACTATAGAAAATTCATTAAGCACTATGGTATGATCAACAGACCCTTGACTGAATTGCTCAAGAAGGGAACCCCATTTCTGTGGACTCCACCAGTGCAAGAAGCTTTCCTGCTCCTTAAGCAAGCATTGACTCAAGCCCCAGTGCTAGCTCTTCCAGACTTTGCTAAACCATTTGTCCTAGAAACTGGTGCCAGTGATTTGGGGATTGGGGCAGTCCTAATGCAGCAAGATCACCCCATTGCTTACCTGAGTAAACCTTTGACAGGAAGGAATCAAGCTTTGTCAACTTATGAAAAGGAATGTATGGCTATCTTAATGGCTGTGGACAAGTGGAGGTCTTATTTGCGACATCAAAAGTTCATCATTAAAACTGATCACAGGAGCTTGTTATTTCTAACAGAGCAGAAAGCATCCACCAAACTTCAACAGAAAGCAGTACTGAAGCTCATGGACCTCCAATTCTCTATCTTATACCGGAAGGGATCTACCAATAATGCTGCTGATGCCTTGTCTCGATGCCACCCCAAAGAGCCTCTCTATGCAGTATCGGAGTGTTCTCCAGTATGGATGGCCAAGTTGATAGAAGGATATGTCGAGGATCCTGACACTTCAAAAATCATTCAGGATTTACTGTTGGCACCTAACAGTCACCAGGATTTCTCTCTGACAGATGGTATCCTACGTTACAAAGGTCATGTCTGGGTGGGCAGCAATACCTTGGCCCAGAATCATATTCTGCAAGCCTTACATTGCAGTGGTGTGGGTGGCCACTCCGGTTTTCATGCCACTTATCACAGAGTGAAGCATCTGTTTGCCTGGCCACAAATGAAGTCGTATATCCAACAGTTTGTCAGGTCTTGTTCCATTTGCCAGCAAGCCAAGTCTGTGACGAACCGGATTCTCACCGATGAGAACCCGACTCCCTGTACCCTTGAGATAGTCCCAGGAATAGCAGCTATCTCGTACAGAACTCATCTCAGTCGAATATCACATCCATACAACGATAAAAGGTTCATTACATGACTCATATAAAGACAAAGCGTCAGATACAAGCCCTCTGGGCTAAATCGACAATAAGGAACATCTGCGCAGCGGTAGCTAGAACAACAGGGTCCACTCCTCCACAGGCATCCTTGAGCGTAGCGCACAGCCTTCAGTCGTACCACCCGTCCTGGTTGAACTCGTGGTCGAGGTCTTCACCTGAGAACCCAAAGTCTGTCCCCAAGGAAATGGGACAGGTCCACGTCACCAACCATAATATGATGCAAGCTTTAAAGTGGCATAATCTAAGGATATGGAAATAATCAAGGTTTAAGCCAGGGTTTTTCTTATGCAAGCAGCAGCAATAACCCAATTTCATCTCATCACCAACTCCTGCTCACACACACACATCCACTCTCCAAAACCAACCGTCAGCCTCACATATTCCCATCGGGCTCGTCCTGCCACGGCAGGTTCCCGCAAATCATTATCCACCAACACCTTTCACTCACTAGTCGACTCGGTGAGCTCCCTCCCCACCTCGTCTCAACAGCCTCAGCTGGACCAAACTCTCATAACCCGAATCAAGGATGAGGTAAGAAAGCAGATTCCCATGCTAGCCGGGGCTTCTCAGAAATGGGTCGTCCGTAACCGTGGACACGGCTATACGTATAGTTTACACTCTGCAGAGGTGGCACTCCAGGAATCCATCCGGGCTGCAAGGCTAGTCCGCAACCAACCTGAGACACAGCCCACAGCAAAGACCCTAAACAGTAACGGCGCCAAACCTGTCTCCCTGGGCTCGGGAAACATCCGATCTAACATCTGCCCCAGGGTCGTGAAACCTTCCCACCGGGGCCAGTCGGGGGCCGTGGTAAATCAGGGAGATTACGCCGCAACGAATCCCCCTACACATATCAAACTCGATTCTCCTACAGTCTCGGCGCCGCACTAGAGTAGGCTTGCTGGAACCCTCCCCATACTGGGTAGATGGTGAGCACGGTATTTCCCAAGTCCAAAGTGG
Source organism: Echinochloa phyllopogon (assembly GCA_033239725.1). Taxonomy (NCBI): domain Eukaryota; kingdom Viridiplantae; phylum Streptophyta; class Magnoliopsida; order Poales; family Poaceae; genus Echinochloa; species Echinochloa phyllopogon. The sequence goes on from BTCW01000015.1 coordinate 46,521,167, forward strand.
GGGCACGACTCGGTCCTTAATTGTTCGGTAAAGCGAGTATCTGCATCACAAGCGATCCGCCGCAACGGTCCGCAATCGGCACCCATAACAGGTATTGCCGCCCAAACTCCTCGGGTACTCACCGAGTACCAAACCCCAAGTAACCAGTAACCATGTACCCGCAACAGGTACCCCATAGGGACTGCCCGAGTGCAGCCCCTCAGCACCTCGATCTACGATCGAGTTGTTATTACTCGCTTACACCGCCTAGCTGCACTACTCCTCCCAAACCACCCACAACTCACGCCAAGAGGATCAATCACAACCATCCCAACACATGCATGGCATAGCATATTTATAAAGTGAGTAGTAGGTAGCAAGGTAACAGGATATTAACAAAGGCAGTGCAGGTTTATCATGCGAGTAAAGTAAAGCGCTAGCATACTAGTTTGCATGTCTAATAGGTATTTCAGAGATGGTCGGGCGTGAACCTGGGCAAAGGTCTTCGTCCTCGTCGAAGCAGTTGTTGTAGTGGTCCGGCTCCTCCTGACTCTCCGGAGCTCCTAGGGGCGCGGAAAGAAAATAAGACGCGGCTACTAGCAAAGAAACACTAAAACAGCGACGAAAGAAGACCCAAATAACACCAAACTCTACACTAACGCGTAGATCATGATTTTAGAAAAATATAGAAACTGGTTTCATATTTTTCTGAGCTACGGTTGATTTATTATTAATTTTCAAAGTTTAAATCATTTTCTGAAAATATTAAATAATTTCCGAAAAAGAAAACAGACAAATAATTAGCCTGCTGACGTCAGCATGACGTCATGCTGACGTCAGCAGTGGGGTCCACCTAGGATGACGTCAGCAGTGGGCCCTGCTGACGTCAGCGTTGACTGGTCAACGGGGTCAACGGTCAGCGGGTCAACTCTGGTCAGTGGGCCCCATGTGTCAGTGACTCGCAGAGTATGACAGGTGGGTCCCATACGTCAGCGCTGTTAAAAGAAAAAGAAAAAGAATAAACGATGGCTGGGCTGGAATTGGGCCGAAAGTGATTGGGCCGGAAAAGTTCAAGGGGGTTAAACAGACTTAAACGCGAGCTTTCGGCCCACGAAGGGGCGGCTGCTGGATCTGGCCTGGTGGACTGAGTCCATGATGCACCGTGAGTGTGGTTCACATGAGCCGGGTGCACGGGATCGATCTGTGGCCGACTCGGGATCTTCTGTGCATGGTCGTGTGGCAACTTGGTGTGGTCTTGCGTGTGGCATGGCCACGACGCGACACAGCGCGCGCGCGGTGCGCTCTGGAACGCGCCGGCGGCAATGGCCGACGGCGGATCTCGCCGGAGAAGGCTCGGCTCGGGTCTAGGATGGCTGGAACAGCTTCGCTAGGGTTAGGCGAACACGGATGGGGTGAACAAGGCGAGTGGTTGGGTTCGGTTGGGTCCTCCCGACGCGGACGGCGGCGAAGCGACCATGGCGCCGACGAGCTTCGACGGCGACACGGGGTTTGGGTTCAACAGCGCGCGGTTTGGCTGGGTTTCGCACGCACGCAGTCCTCAGCGACAGCTGGGACGCGATTAGGTGCTCATGCGCGGGCACGTGGTCATCCACGGCCGCGCATGGCCTCGGCGTTTGCGCGCGCGGCGAGCAGAGCTCGGCCGCGGCGGCCTCGGCTGCGGGGGAACAAGCGACGGCGGTTGCAAAGGGGTTTAGCGGCTCGGGATCTTGCAGAAGACACGCACAGCTCGAAGGCTGGCAACACAGAGAAAGGCTAGGCTCAACGAGCTCGCACGGCGGCGGGAATCGTCCGGAGACAGAGAAGAAAGGGGCGAACGCGGTTAGCTCACCTAGGGTCTCGTCGAGGTACGCTGCAGCTCGGGGAAGACTCGTCGCAGTCCGACGGTGCTCGTGCGCTTCCTCTCGTCCCTGGTCCGGCTCCTCGTCGGCGAGTCCACGGACGGCGGCGCTCCGGGCTTCGGCGGCTTCGTGGAGAAGGCGACTGGCTTCTCCTCTTCTTGCTCCGACTGCTCCACACCCTTCCCTACTTCTCTCCTACTCCTCCCCTCCCACGAATTGGATCAGGAGTACCCCCGAGGGGCGGCGCGGCTTGGGGAAGAAGACGGCCGGCGGCGGGTTAAATAGGGGATAGGCGCTAGGGTTTCCTGGGCACGGACGGCGAGATTGGGTGGCTCGAGCGCACGCGGACACGCGGCGCAATCGCGTCGGGCCGCACAGAGCTCGGGTGGTTGAGTCACGGGCGCTCGGCCGCGGGAGAGAGGGAGCGGCGTCGTGAGGAAGGAGATGACGCGAGGGAGAAGAAAGCTGACAGGTGGGGTCCGGCGGTCAGCGAGAGAGATGGCGACGCGGCGGGGACGCGGTGAAGATCTGGGCCGAGCTGGGCCGAAAGGCCGATCGGGCTGACTTGGTTCGCTGGCTCGGGTAGAAGAGTTGGAGGGGGTTAAGTGGACTTGGCTGCGGGAATTCGGCCCACGAACAGTTAGAAGGATTGGAAATTAGTTTGGCCAATTAGAGTTTGAATTCAAATCTAGAATTTGAATTCAAACCAACCAAAAATCCAAATTAAATCCAAATAAATCCAAATCACACTATTTCATCCTTAGCACTTCAAATTGATTTTAAATTTGAATTTAAATTGCCTAAGAATTTAGGGAGCAAATAGAAGACACTCTTATATGTTGGTTTGCATGCACACAATTCCACCAAAAATTTTTAAATTCGAATTTTTGCACTCAACAAATCCTATAGGAATTTTAGGGTTGTTACAAAGTCAGAGCATGTCAAAAGTCCAGGCCTGTTGTCTCCATTGCCGGTACCGTCACAATCATGGACAGTTGTTTGCATGGATTTTATTGAAGGATTGCCTACTTCAAATAGGTACAATTGCATACTAGTGGTGATTGATAAATTCAGCAAGTACGCCCATTTCATTCCATTGGCACATCCCTTCACTGCTTTACAAGTAGCTCAAGCTTATCTTGCCAATGTGTATAAGTTGCATGGCCTTCCTACTGCTATCATTTCTGATCGTGACAAGATTTTCACAAGTAGAGTTTGGCAGGAGTTGTTCAGGCTGTCTGATACTAAATTAGCTATGAGCTCATCCTATCATCTAGAGACGGATGGACAAACTGAACGCCTGAATCAGTGCCTGAAAGCTTTCCTTCGGTGTACAGTGCATTCGTGTCCACAACAATGGAGCAAATGGTTGCATCTGGCTGAATATTGGTATAACACGGCTTATCATTCTGCATTGGGTCGTTCTCCATTTGAAGTGTTATATGGACATTCTCCCAGACTTTTAGGCCTTACTAATATTCAAGCGTGCACAACTCCTGATCTGGAAGAGTGGCTCAAGGAACGTGACCTGCTTTCCAAGTTGATTCAGCAACAACTTCTGCGTGCTCAATAGCGTATGAAGTCTCAGGCTGACAAGAATCGGTCGGAACGTGAGTTTCAGGTGGGTGACATGGTCTACCTCAAACTGCAGCCCTATGTTCAATCATCTGTGGCTTATCGGGACAATCAGAAGCTCTCATTCAGATATTATGGTCCTTTCCCGTCCTTTAGCGAGTGGGTCAAGTTGCCTACAAACTGGCCTTACCACCTGATGCGAAGATTCATCCAGTGGTTCATGTTTCGCAGCTCAAGCGTCACGTTGCTCCTGGTCTGCAGGTCAGTGAAGACTTGTCCTCTGTTTGTGTCAGTCCTGCTGAGATTCTGCTACCCACAAAGTTCTTGGATCGTCGTTTGATTGCTTCTTGGGGCCTATTTACAAATCACTCCGGATGCTATGGTGACTTGGGAAGGGGAAGAGGATTTGTGGCAACGTTATCCGATGGCACCAGCTTGGGGTCAAGCTGGTTTTCAATGGGGAAGGAATGTCACAACCAGGGTGACCAAGCGCGCAGTGAAACGCGCGGAGGAAAGACAAGTGAACTTGATTAACTGTAAGTAAGCGGCATGGGCCGTGGTGATTTGTAAATAGGCTGGAGGCATGGTCGGTAAACAAGTGGGTGAGAACCACGACTGGGAGGGACATGAGTATACGTCCTGAGACCCAGATCATGAGTGGCATGAAAGGAAATGATGAACAAACTATTCCCCGTCTCTCTCGTGCTCTTCCTCCTCTGAAACTCCCCTGCTTCCTCTCTACTTGCTTCTCAAATTCTCGATCTCTCCTTATCCAATCCACGAGATGCTCTGCGGGAACGTAACAAGAAGCGGCGGTTCAGCTTGTCCCGGCGCTGCCGCTCCGCCTCGACGTGGGTGACGGCGAGGCCGCTGGCCCGGGGCCCGGGCTTCCGGCCCCGCCTCTTGGGCGCAGGCAGCGGCGGTTGGCCGCCGGCTAGCGAGCGCGAGCCCTCGTCTTCCCATGCGGCGCCTAGTTCCAGATCCGGGCGGTCGCTGCTGCCGAACCATTCGTCCAGGACCTCGCTGGACACGAAGAAGTCGAGCTCCCGGCTGTCGCCGGCCGTGGAGAAGAAGGACGCCGCCGGGGAGAAAGAGCTGCCGGCGGAGGCGGGGCAGACGAGCTGCTCATCCATTGTGCTGCTGCTAGTGCTAGCTGGAGTGGAGTATACTCGGTAGTATTTGATATGCAGTACATATGTACATTAAGGCCCCTCACAAGTCACGTTATGATGGATCGACGCTAGTACTCCCTCAGTCTCATAATACAAGTATTCATTGACTTCTGATGATCAAGTTTAATCACTCGTCTTATTTAAAAAAATTATAAAAATATAAAAATAATTATAATGTACTTCAAATTTATACGATGATAAAACATGTCATAATAAAATAAATAATATTTTCACAAATTTTTATAATAAAATGAATGGTCAAATGTAAATCGCGGAAGTTAAAAAATGCTTATATTTTGGAACGGAGGAAGCAGTAAAAAGTTTCCACGGTGATTTTCAGTACTGACTCCAAGGACAACGACTAATGCAAAAGTGAAATCCGAGGTTAGTAGGGGTTGTTTCGGGCACACACAATTAGAGAAGTACGTACGTGCGCCCAATTTTGAAAGGTCAGCAGGCACGAGTTTTGTTTTGTGGCACGTGCCGTACGTGGGCTTGTTGTTCCCGGCCGTCGTGATTTCGATGGGGTTGGACGGCTGGTGGCCTTTATTACCGTCCGGGCCTTCTAGAAACAAATACAGACAGTATGTACATTAGTCCTCATTGTGTTAGCAAAACTCCTTAGTTTTGATACTAATTGTCTTGATTTTTCTAAATAGATAGTTTTGCTATTAGATATAATATATATCTAGATACATAACAAAAACCGTATACCTAGAGAAACCAAAACAATATACTACCTCCGTTTCAAATTGTAGGTCGTTTGATTTTTTTAGCATAAGTTTGACAACTCATCTTATTAAAAAAATTATATAAATATAGTCAAATTTAAGTCATTTTTGAAGAATGCTTTATTAATAAAGCAAGCCATCACAAAAGATACGATAATTTGCATAAAATTTTGAATAAGACGAGCGATCAAACTTGTGGTAGAAAAATTCAAACAATCTATAATTTAGAACGGATGTAGTAGAATTTAAAATTGAGGGAGTATTTGAAACAACTTACTAGAAATATGTCTTATGTTTTGAAACGAATCAAAGGACAAGCTCAAAAATCAACATATGCATGTGAGAAGCTCCTTAGGAAAGCACGGGTCCTCGCTGTACAATCAGTGTACAATATGTAGTGAACCAAGTTGTCCTGTCTCTCAACAAATCATTATGAAAGTTGAGAGAATACCCTCTTTTTAATTGAAAAGAGGATAATCTTTACAAAAGACAATTTTTGAAAAGATGTAGGAAGGGTGATGATAACGAATGTCTGATGTTGATTTTGCGAAAATAAGGAATCTATTCGACATATTTTCTTTCATTGTCATGTACAGTATTTGTTTGGAGGGTTTTCACAAATAATCTTTGGTTTGCAGTATTCTAAAGGTATAACTGATTTTATCTGGGGTGTGGCTCTCTCAAGTGGACCTGCATACTCTCGAATTTGTGTGGGATCATGTTCAATTTCGTTTGGTCTCTATTTGGCTATATAGAAATGATATGGCCTTTCACGGGAAACAAGATTATACTCTTATCTGCAGTTAATCTTCATTGCAACTCACTGAGAACAATTTTGGAGCTTTTTGCAGAAGGAGAGCATGAGACGGCATGCCGAACGGTCGAGTTGTGCATTTCCGTGTGGTCTTACTTTTTGAGAGCTTTTGTTTTAATATACGTATGGCGTGAAATGTAATAAAAATTTGGTTGAGTACAAAACTCTTCCAGAGGCCAAAATAAAATTACTGTTTATAAAAAAATACTAGGTGATACCCCACGCATTGCAGCGGGAATTTTAAATAAAATTTGAAAGTAAAATACACTAAGACCATGTCTGAAACCTTTCGTTTCAATGGAATTGGAATCTACTATATAAAATAGGCTATTTATCTTGAAATTTAACATTCCACAACTTTCCGAAGTTCAGATATAAGCTCATCTTAAATTCACGGGGGCGGGGGATAGAAATTGATTCTATAGATCCTATTTCTTAATGATCCCTCCCATATAGTAAAAGTGCATCACACTAGTATGTCTACAAAATAGCTAACAATAATAAATAAGTATAGTGATGATAATTCAATTCTAAGCATCCAAACGGGGCATAAGATGATCGTATGGCAGCATTCTTTTGCAAACCATATTATAGATGAAAACATGTTCATTTTATTGAGAGACAATGGTCTTAAATTATTGATCCTCTATTTATTTCTACCGTAGAAATTTTGTAGCATGGTACTCGTATAAACTAAAAAATTACATAAGCTATTAGTTACAGAAAATCGATGAAAGATATTAATAAATTGTTTTAGTGGACGGTGACATGGATAGTTTGCATGTTGAAAGTGTTCTAGTGGATGTTGACATGGATAGCTTGCATATGGAGAGAAATAGAATAGTGATTGTTAGTGGGGACTAATTATATAAGTTATATAGATAGGTGGAGGGAGAACATAAACACGATCCATATATATGGTAACATGCATGCTCGTTGGTAGCAAAGAAATGATATGGCCTTTCACGGGAAACAAGATTATACTCTTATCTGCGGTTAATCTTCATTGCAACTCACTGAGCACATTTTTTGAGCTTTTTGCAGGAGAGCATGAGACGGCATGCCGAACGGTCGAGTTGTTATCCCTCGATCAGGAGGCTTACTGCTTAATTGCATTTCCGTGTGATCTTACTTTTTGAGAGATTTTGTTTTAATATACCAGTGGCATAAAATGTAATAAAAATTTGGTTGAGTACAGAACTCTTCCGGAGGCCAAAATAAAATTACTATTTATAAAAAAAGTATAGGTGGAGAGACAACATAAACACGATCCATTATGTGGTAACATGCATGCTCGTTGGTAGCGAAGTATTTGTGGTGACTTTGTCAATTTTCTCGATCCACCCACTACTAGAAATCCACCTTCCGTTGACCACAAATATATATACTCGGCAAATTAAACTGGTAGCCGGTCTTTGTATTTGGGGTGGATGAAAAGTCTGAAGATTTTTTAATCCATGATGGTAACACCAACATCAAAAGTGACCCTTTATCCTATATCAATAAATTAAACTTTTTCAACCATGAAGGTTTTTTCGGTGACCAGCCTAGACTTTTGAATATGTGTTTACAGATAAGAGTGTGTGTGAATGTGTACATACAGAGATGTATGTGGGCTCTCTACTTTGTACCGTATTTAGAGGAGAAAAGGATTTAATCTACTGCCTGAGTCCCTATATATCCCTGTCCCTGTCCATGTGATGCCAAATCATGTAAAACATCCATATGGCCTGCCTACAAGATAACGTTTTGACTAGGGATTTTTCAATGAAACAAATTAGCAAAAAGGTTTACATACACAATACAAAAGCATTTTTCCTAATGAAACAATTAGCATCAACATTACCTTTCCAAAGCCATACCAGTTTTAATCTGCCTGGCATATATGAATTCTAAAAGGACTTATATTTAGACCAAACGGTGTTAATTTTGTGACAGGATCAGCTAACAGAATTCTGTAATCCTTAGATAATCCTTGGCCAAACGTGCATAATTCCGTTTCGCGTCATCACTTATATTTAGACCAAACGTGCATAATCCTTGGACTTATCAACACACTAGCTTGCTCGCGATCAGAATTCAGAACAGCCTTTCAATTGAAGCACGTGTTGCATATCACCAAATCGACCCGTATCAGTGGCCTAGCGAACTTGTGGTTCCGTATATACTTCCATTGAGGCTTTCATCCATACGTTCGCGTGTCACACACATAACCATCGATCTCTGTTGTTCCAGTACACGCACACACACACACTACTCGAAATAATAATATTATGGCTATCCTGAAACCATACACATCAGTCTCTTGACCCCACAAAGATCCTGTCCACAGATGATAGATCCTTGACTTGTCCGTGCACGCCACAGGCCACAACAAGCCCATATAAACCATGTGCATCCATGATGCCATCTGCAATTCGCATGCGTCATAATCAGATTCCAACGCGACTCTGGCCACATTTTTTGGATGAAAATTTTTACACACGATTTGATCATTAATTAATGGTATTAAATAAAGTCAGTTTACAAAACTACGTATAAAATCCCGAGTTAATTCACGAGATCTATCTAATGGGACATCTGACCGTATGATTAGAGGATATTACTGTAGCATTATCGTTAGATTTGTCGCGTAAAGTTACACTTTTAAAATTATTTTACAAATAAACTTTATTTAATACTTCGTACACGTAAGATTTTTAAAAGAAAAAAATTTGCTGACACGGGCCTCTTTTGCGCAGCCTGCCGACATCCATCAGAGGACTTGATCATATCGCTGAGTGGGTGAGCCTGCATCAGCCAGGTGGAGGCTTTTACGGACACGATCGAAGACATCCAGCAGAAGCAGCAGTGCGCAGGCACATTCAGGCCCAGCAAAGTGTGGCTCTGGTATTTGGGCTTCAGAAAGAAGTGCGGCCGGTAGGTATCTTTGGATGGATCGGCTGTATTATTTGTGCTAGCTAGCCCATGATAGTGCATCAAAGTATTAATGTACACAAGTGATGGTTCAGAACACCACTGCTAGCATTGTCACTTTATTTCCTTTAACAGATCGCTCAAAATGGAAGGGTCTGGTTGGGGTACGTCGTTCTCACACAAGCAAACTAAGAATTTGTCACAATGTTTTGAACAAACAAAAGGAAAGATGCAACAATACAAAAGTTTGATGGGCACAATAATAATTCTACTCAAACGGATAATTGAACCCTCGAATCCAGCATACAATGTTTACATGCACAGCCTTGCCCTTGTAGTTCTCTTTTGGAATTTAAAGACATTGCCAGAATGGACAAATCTAATTTGTTAAGGCTTGTAAAATTCATATACATAATTTGTATCAATTCAGCACCACGCATCATGTCAGGTACTTGTCGCCGCTGAGAATTCATATGTTTCTTCAATAGCCAAAACATAATGATTGACACGTGTGGATATATATGCTGATAAATTATAGCAACACTTCACACTACACAACGTACACCACGTGCATGCGACCAAACAAACAGTGATCGACTGCATAATTTTTTGGAACTGGAAGGAGTAGCGACGACTAGGGCCTGTTTACCTGAGGCTAGATTGTAGCCCCGTCACATCGGATATAAACACGTTAATTAGGAGTATTAAATATAGATTAATTAAAAAACCCATTACATAAACAAGGACTAATTTATGAGACGAATCTATTAAGCCTAATTACACTATAATTAGACAATGTAATGCTACAGTAAACATATGATAATTATGTGTTAATTATAGCTTAATTAGACTTGTTAGGTTCGTCTCGCAAAATAGATATGACTTATGTAATTAGTTTTATAATTAATTTATGTTTAATACGTCTAATTATTACTTATTTAAAGCTCTAAACTTTAGCACCTGGATCCAAACGGCACCTAACACACACACACACACACACACACACATATATATATATAACTTATAGTCTATGGCCGGCCATAGAATAACTATTCTATAGCCACTTTGAGTTACTATAATTACTGTAGTAATATACGATATTTTAGTAGCTTCTTACTAAGTAATTTACTATAATATAATGGTAAATATCTCTATGTTATAGTAACCCAATTACCATAAATATGTATTGAAATTATAGTAAATTACTACATAAAATTACAGTAAAAAGATGTGGCTACAGAATAACTATTCTATGGCCGGCCACAGAGTATACCTTCATATATATATATATATATATAATGTCACCAAAAAGAGCTGAAGAAACTAGTAGCACCGTATATATGTGCAGAAACAGAAACACGGACGGCAATATCTCAGTAGATCGAGGGAAGAAGAAATAATTAAGCAAGATAACGTGAAGCATCAGCTTGATTTGCCGCCGCCCGGAGTATATATATCTATCAGTTCAAACCTTCCGGCAGCGAGCTGAGCGACGCCGGCCGGCTAGCCGCTCCGCTGCAGCCTGTGGAGCAACGCGGCGCGGAGGTCGCGCTCGTCCCGCAGCCCGGCGGGCACTTCGACGACGGCGTCCTGCACGGTGACGCCGCCGGCGCCCACGCGGCACGCGCACGCGTGCTGCACGGGCAGGTCCAGCGACCGGAGCGCCAGCATGAGGCGCGCCGGGGCGTGGCGCGCCGCCGTCGTCAGCCGAAGCGCCGCCGCGTCCCGCCCGACCATCCGCACCTCCAGCTTCTCCTCCAGGCCACCGAACGAGTGGACAGCCGCCCCCACCATGGTAACAGCAGCGGTGGGGTGCTTGGCATCGGCCTCGAGCCGCTCGACGCGGTCGCGGAGCTCGGCGATGTAGGCGGCGGCGTCGGCGAGGAGGGACGCCTTGTCCATCCGCGACACGGTGGGCACGGCGGCCCGGAGCTCGCAGAAGCGGCGGTTCAGCTTGTCCCGCCGCTGCCGCTCGGCCTCGACGTGGCTGATGGGTGGTCCGTTGGTCCGGGGGCCGGGCTTCCGGCCGCGCCGCCTCTTGTGCGCTGGCGGCTCGCCGGACAGGTCGTCGTTGCCGGCGGACGCCGAGGCGGCCGAGCCCTCGTCGCCCAACGCGACGCCGCCATCCTGCAGGTCCAGGGGCTCATCGAGCCAGTCGTCGTCGGGCCCCATCCATTGGGCCGGGACATCGCAGGACATGAACTCGAGCTCCAGGAGGTGACCGGCGGTGGAGAAGAAGGGGGTGGGCGAGGGAGAGCTGGTGGAGGAGCCGGGGCAGACGAGCTCATCCATCGGCACTGAGCACGGCAGCTGGAGTGTCACTTTTGTTTATGGCTATTGCTAAAAACGGTAGCTTTGGATTGTGGTGGGAGCGAAATCGATAGGATGAAGGAGGTAGTTGGCTGCAGTTGCGCTCGCCCAGCCCTACTTGTAAAGTTGTACAGGAGTACATACGGAGTACATATTTACGTTAAGACCCTCTCTATTTTTGATGATTTACATACAACTAATATATAATAACAAAAAAGAAGGGCGGCTTCAGTCTCTTCAGTCCTCACAATGATGCAAATCGAGAATCCGAGGTTATTGGCGGGGTGTTCTGGGCAAAGGAAAGTGAGCCAATGAGTACGTACGAGCATACCAAATTTAGAAAAGTCAGCATGCAGCAGTCTCTGCATACGTGGCGCGTGCCCATGAACAAAGGCCGCGTCATGCATGGGGCATTGAATGGACAGAATTTCATTTTCTTTCCGGCACGATTTTGATGGGTCTGGACGACTAGTCGTGTCCTTGTTTTGGTCCGGTCTTTCCATAACTACAAATAAGTACTGCTCTAGCCGTAACAATATACTCCGTATATATTTTAGGATTACTAATTTATTACTCCGTATATATTTTAGGAGTAATCTTTACGGGGCACGATATAAAAAAATCCTTTAAAAAGCAAAATCGATCATGTAGCCTCAATCATTGTTGGCAACAACGTTACCTGAACCTAACTGCTTCTAGATTAGACTATCTATCCATATATAGTTACAAAAATAATCTAAAGTAACTCCCAATTTGCATCACAATTACGTGGCTATTTCGTTATAAAACCTAGCAAATTTTTATCTAAACCACCCAACTTCACAATTACGTGGCTATTTTTCGTTATAAAAAGAATATAATGTAACCTAGTAAATTTTCATCTAAACCACCCAACTCTGCCCTTATAAAAATAATTGAAGTAACCTTCAAAATGCAAATTTCCCACCTGTATCGTTATTAAAAATAACAACAGTAAACCGTTTAGATGTGTAATCACTTTAATTTTATTGTACCTGTACTAGCATTTGTACCAGGCCACCGTTTATATCACAGCCACTACCATTTTTCAGGAAGGGCCTGGTTCAAGAAGTAAAAGGTTAGGGCAGGTACATTGCTACACATCAGCGGTCTCATAGGTCGTCTTATGCAGTGTCACGTAGGATTTTTGCTGATATGGAGGATAGAGAGTGATGTGAGAGAAAGAGGTCGTTGCTTCGCGAAACAACCGCCTCATGAGCTAAATTTTAGGGCCATGAGACAACTCCTCCACCATTGTATGAGTTTTATTGCCATGCAACCAATAGTATTTCTTTATTTTTCCATAAATTAAGGGATATTGTATTACTATGAGACAACCAAAACAACAACCCATTGTATATGTTGTCTGATAAGTCGTCTCAAGATTACGTGTCACTGCATGAGACCGCCAATTAGACAACACCAATGTACCTGCCCTTAGAACTACGCTTTTTGCCAACAAGCAGCCACGGTATGGAAGCGGACATGCGGTCCAATCGATTGAAGACATTTGGATCCACCTTAAATAAATGACAATTACACGTCATAAACTAATTATAAAACTAATTGTATAAGTCGTGTCTACTTCGTAAGATGAACCTAATAAACCTAATTAATCTATAATTAGTACATAATTATCGCATGATTACTGTAGCATTACATTGTCTAATCATGGACTGATTAGGTTTAATAGATTCATCTCGTAAATTAACCCTCGTTTATTTTATGAGTTTTTAATTAATCTATATTTAATACTTTTAATTAGTATTCTTACATCCGATATGATGGGACTAAAACTTTAGTCCGGTGATCCAAACACCCCCGTAGAAGACGAACCAAGCTGGATATGTTGCTTCTATGTAATTTAAGATGTTTAGACCTCATGTTACATGAGCTCACAGCTAAAGTATCAATCAATTACCGCCAATATCGATGCCATGAAATTTATAAGAACATAAACCTATAGTAGCCCAAACAAGATGCCCAAATAAGAACATCAAAGCACAAGCTAGTGAACTATTCATCCAAAAATGACTATAATGTTGAGAGTGGAAATGAAATGGAATAGAATGAATGGATTGATTAATGGGGCCACTATTTACACATATACAAGCTCAAAGGCACGATGGTTGTCACACGAAGGGACATATGCCCCTTCAGATTGCCCGGTTTAGTTAATAACATCATTAATTGTTAATAGTTAATAATTAGTAAATTGGTCACTTAATTAATTTCACAAGATATAGTTGGTACCCAATGATAAGTTTTTAGGAGTTAGCTAGTTTAACCACAATCAATCTCTTAGCCGTCAAATAATCAAATAAGTGAAGGATTCACTAAATTGTGTCGTTTTCTCGTATAAGTGCGCGGAAATTAAGGGACTACACTAACTACCTAGCAACCTGGAACGACATTTGTCCTTATTGCTCATATATACAACATATACAAGGGCAGCTAGCAGCTCTCTAGTGCTCTACTATGACAAGAAAATGCTGTGCATGCATGATTATTGATGGTTTTTTGTTTAAAAAAAGGTGTGGTTGATGGTTTCACGAGATAAGCTCGAAAAGAACATGCATGTGAGAAGCTCAAGGGAGCATTGCCTCAGAAAAAAATGAGTGTAGAGAAACAGTGAGCCGACAAGAGGGGCCGGCCAAAATGATCCATTGGATGCACTCGTGCACATCTTGTCTTGCTAGCATCTAGCTAGCTCTTTGGTCGTTTGAGGAAAATGTGTGTCCGAGGACCGGTGGATGGTCGCTTCTCAGTGTGATGAGTGATTGACAACGTGGTGTTGGACTGACTCTTGGCCTAGTATTGCAGGTGTTCGATGCGACTTGGTTTGCGTTGGTGCACGTGAAGAACAAGCGCGAAAGGTCTTAGCCAGAGTGGCCTCCGAGGAGTGGAGAGACAAGTAGGCTTGGTTCGAGGGACCCGGTGGCCAGACGGAACCGAGTGCGGTCGGCATGGTGCAAGAAGAGCAAGACAACGTCGTGAAATGAGCCGGTGCAAGGTAGCGGCTAACAACCGAAGCTTGTACGCGGGGTTTGATGGTTGGGCCACAAAACCATCGGAGGTGGGTTTCTCGGTTTGGGCCTCAAAACCGAGCCCGAAGGCCCAACATGACGGAGACGGTGATCCGGGCATGTTCGGGAAGCTTCGAAGCGGTGGACACGCGGCGGGATCCTGGAGCTTGCGTCGGAGGGAAGCAAGGCCGGATGGACGGCGTGCTCAGCCGGAGGAAATATCTCAGAAATCCAAGATTGCCCCTGAGGGGTATGTATTCCCCCCACCAGATGACTCAATATAAATAGGAGGCGGAGGGGATGGCAAGACATCGGTTCGAAACCCTAGTTCATTTTCTCTCTATTCTGGTAGGCTAGCCAAGTTCTGATCGAGTAATCTTAGCGGGTGGATGAAGGGTGGAGGTTAGCCACCGTTGCACAGATCGTGACCTCTGGTTGTATGGAAGAATCATTATAGAAATGATTTGCTTGTCTTCCTTCCCGAGTTCATTTTGTGCTATTTTCGTTCTTGGTTCGATTCTTCGTTTCTAGGCCGTTTCCTCTCGGATTTCTTTGTGGGGACCATGGGTGAGTGCCTTGTGCCTCTTTGTGGATGATCTTGACCCCTCAAACGCCGAGATTTGGTCCGGATTTGAAGTTTTTGTGATGAACTCGTGGTGAGGGTGTTCTTTCGTTAGATCCGCGATTTCTTGTGTTGTAGGGAGTTAGAGGCCGAGATTTTTGGGGCATAGCTTCCTCTTGGGTTGCTTCACATCTCCCCAAAGTTTCGCTTCAAGAGCTCCAGCCGTTTGGGAGATCCGGTGTTGGTTTTGGAGGAGTTGTTCTTCCTGTTCGTCCGTCGGGCTTCTCGGACGGTCCGACTTGGTATGGCGGATGGTCCGCAGAGTTCCCGGACAGTCCGCATGTGATTGGTGGACGGTCCGCGTTTTGGCTGCCCTTCTGAGTTCTTCTCGTTTTGGCTAAGTTTTTCTTGGACAGTCCGTGTGACCTTTTTCAGACGGTCCGCGACACTAGCGGACGGTCCGCAAGACGGTCCGCAATACAGTCCGTAGAGGACCCAACCTTCTGGAGATTCGAGTTGATTTTACGGACGGTCCGTCGTTACTTTGTCGGACAGTCCGCCCGCCTCGCGGACAGTCCGAGCCCTCTGTGCGGACGGTCCATTCAGGCCTGGCAGACAGTGTTCTTCGTTGCTTCTCTAGTTGTGTGCTTCCGCTTTGATTCTCTTTTGGCTTGTTCCTAGGGTTGGTAGCTCCGCTGTGACTACGCTACCTTGACAAGCTTGTGAGGAATCATTGGGTAGTGATTGTAGGACTTAGGCCAAGTTTTGTGAGGAAACTTTTATTGGCTCCCATTCACTCCCCCTCTCTGGTCGCCATTTCGATCCTTCATCGTTGAAGGACCAACAAGTTCTCAAAGTTGCACTAAAATTGAGTTTCTGGCTCCGCCCTAGCTAGCTGCCATCAGATTTTTACAAGACTCGCTAAACTCATTTTCCGAAGGACGAAACTCTGGTAGGATCAGCACAAGGCTTTGATCTCCATCTCCATTATTGATACAAATAGTATCCGCCACAAGCAGCTGCATGCATGCATATATGGACTTTAAATTTTACCTATCTGTGCTGATGAGTTTATATATGATGATGCGATTATTGTTGCGTCCTTGGACGGCTAATGTGAACACTCCGATCATGATCATCCTAACAAACCTTGCAATAGCACGTGTTTCATATTACCGATATCGATGCAGGTAGTTCCGTGCAATTACACGTACAGGTTGCCATAGAAAATGTTAGCGTGTGGTTCCATTGCAGCTTTCATGCATGTTCTTGTCAAACACAGCAGGACCATAAAGGCTTTGACGGCTTCTTTAATTTCCTTCTGCGTGTCCGGTATTGTTGTACGCTCTCTTTGTCACATATAGTTCCAGAAGAAATCCTATGGCTGTCCTGGAATGTTAGTTATGATCATTTGCCCATAATAGAAAACAAATATGTTTAGCAATATATATATGGCATATATACATATTATAGCTTGACTTTTCCACGTACGTACGAGCTACGTACCCAGGCTTGCCAGCGACAGCGAGAGCTTCGGGACGTCACACCACACGCTATAGAATGCATTAGTCAGCATTTCTGGTCCATAAAGAAACAAAAGAAATTTCTCCAACAAATTTTGCAGCAGAAGAGGAAGCAGCTAGCCCGCTCCGTATTCCAGACAGGCTCATCACGGGAAAATCACTATTGCATTCACATATGGTAAGAAAAAGAGCGCATTCCCTCCCGTTGCCATCATAGAATTTAATGAAATTCCTTCAGCACCATGAATCCAAGATTTATTCCCTCAATGTCATTCCATCCATCCCATGTGTTGACTTCGATAAAAAAAATAGTACCATGCGCGGGTCGATGGCCAGCGGCGGCCAAGCCACGCGCGAGTTGGCAGACAGTCAATGTCTGGACGACCAAGAGATGTGCTATTGCCTGCTAGGGGGAAAGGCACCGAGCACACAACCGTCACGGACGATAACCACTTACAGTCTAGTGATGTCTTTTTGCACTCCAACGCCCTAACATATTCCATGGCCACTCCCCTTCGTCACCTTGGATCTTGATTTAGTGGACCAAGAGACAAAATCGTATTTTTCAACCACACTTAAACAGCACATGGATGGAATGGCACTAGGGGGATAAATCTTAATTAGATTCAATATGGCAGTATGGCAGTGAAGGAACTTCATGAAAATCTATGGCACAGAGGAAAACCATATAAATTTTGATGGCACTGAAAGAATTAGGTCTAAGAAAAAATGGGTCTGATATATTTGGGGAGGAAAATGTTAGGTCATGGATCTGTCAGCTAATTAACTTTAGCTGCATGCTATCCCGCAGAGGATCCACAAACAGCTGAGGCGCCCAGCTAAAGAAGGTCTCGTCACTGACTACAGTAGTAGTTAACAGAGATTCACGCCAGACACCACCATCTGTATCCACGTGAATGAGATAATGGGTATTGAGTACAGGGACCTAAACACCAAAATGAAGAGTGTAGGTAGATAATATAGGCTGCCGTGAGCGTGATGAGGGAATACGATGTTTCTTAGTGTGGCCTAAAAAGGACGTTTACCGACACTTCAATTCGCCGCGTCTCGATCAGAGTGGATGAGCCCATGCATGCATGAACACAGAACGCCTCTGCCTCATGTGGCCCATCACCCATGGACCAATCATCAATGGACACAACTTTCCATCATCTGGTATTCTGGTAGGGGGGCATATATATAATCTCAAAACAAAAACAAAAAGAAATCTGTTAGTGGAGCAGGGAAGGCTGACGGTCCTGGTGCTCTACGCAACGATGCCCCCCAATCTGCCTAGAAGTACAATGCCGCCGTAACTCTATATAATTGCAATTGCAATTGCAATATTTTCCTTGTTCGACTTCTCGCCGGCGCATCTAGGCCCAGCAAGCACCAAGGTTTCTTTTGGTGGGCTGGCTTCATGGAACGAATCGGGCCAACCCATATGCAGAGGAACTTTGCAGTGGGCGGGCTTCCTCTTTTGCACACACGATAACAAAATCACGCATATCCATTCCGCTCCAGTAAAATAGGCTAGAACATGGAGAAAGTAAAAAAATTGCCTGGTTCGTAAGGTGCATGAATTTATATAATTTATTTCTAATCTCTTCTCTATCAACATATGAGGTAGCAAAGCTGTCTGCAGGTTTCAGAAAAAAAAAAGATACATTCCATGCATCAAACTGTGGATCTTCTTTGTTCTTCCTCCGGCATCCTGATTCTGCTTCCTTACAATGGGCCGATCGAGGCCCCGGGCTAGTTGCTGCAGCCCGGATATGGCTCATGAAACTTAATGTATTTCCACACGTTATGGAAAGTCAGCACAAAAAATGTCTTCATATAAGATTAATTCTGTAGATTGGCCTTTTTTTTCATACAAATATATTTCCACACGTGCATTCCATGCATCAAAAACATGCATTCCATGCATCAATCCATATGACCCTGAACCCTACCCAACCCTGAATAACTATGCATGCATGCTTTATGCGCGCGTAAACTTCATTGTTTTAGGAAAATTAAAGTGATTTTTTAAATTCCATTTTGTTTGGATTTCAATATGAAACTATACAAAAAGAATAAATCATTTCCAAGTGAGATTACATCAATAAAAAGGTCCTTGCTGACACTTTTGTAGATGCGATTGCTAAATAAAACTATATATAGTTTCCTACTATAGAAGGCGCGTCTTGAAGTGTATAATCTTTCTCCACAAGTTTTTTTTTTTGAAAAAGAAAAGCCATATACATATATACTATCATCCATCATCAGTTCCACAACGGAGCCATTGATGTACTGTATAAAATTGTATTGCTTGCATATATGTTCTTTTCTGTTATCGACAGTATTGGTGTGTGCCAGTCACCTCGTGCATATTACTACGTTCTGCTCATACTACACGTTACACACCACGATCGACATGACACCACCATAATCTTGTCGTTGAGGCCAGTTACTCAAACAAAGATTATTTTCGACCTGACCTGAGATCGGTGATCGCCGTGCATCTGGTTATATTTGCTCCATGGATTCCAACGCTTAGAAGGTCACCGGAGAGCTTTAGCTTGCTAGCTAGGCGCTCTCGTCTTGCTGCTGCAGAACGTGGAGCAGTGCGGCGCGGAGGCAGCCTTCGTCCTGCAGCGCGGCGGGCACGTCCACGACGGCGTCCTGCACCGTCGCCGCCGCGCCGCCCACGCGGCTCACGCACGCGTGCTGCACCGGCAGGTCCAGCGACCGGAGCGCGCACATGAGGCGCGCCGGGGCGTGGCGCGCCGCCGCCGTCGTCGTCAGGCGCACCGCCGCCGCCTCGCGCCCCACCATCCGCACCTCCAGCTTCTCCTCCAGGCCCCCCGACGCCGGGCACGCCGCCGGGTTCCCGCCCTTCCGCGCCGCCGCCTGCTTGGCCTCCGCCTCCAGCTGCTCCACGCGGCCGCGCAGCTCGGCGATGTACGCGGCGGCGTCGGCGTCGGCGAGCAGCGACGTCTTGTCCATCCGCGACACCGTCGGCACGACGGCGCGGAGGTCGCAGAACCGGCGGTTGAGCTTCTCCCGCCGCTGCCGCTCGGCCTCGACGTGGCTGATGGCGCGCGCGGGGCCGTCGGACCGGGGGCCGGGCTTCCGGTCGCGCCGCCTCGCCGAGCGCTCGGAGAAGGCGGCGGCCACCGTGTGCGGGTTACCGGCGGACAGGTCGGAGCCGGCCGAGTGCGAGCCCCAGGCGGAGACCCACTCAGCACCGTCATGCATGGGCTTATCGCCGAGCGCTTCGTCGCCCATCAGCCATTGCTCGGGGACACCGCAGGACACGAACTCGAGGACTGAGTGGTGGTGGGCTGCCGCGGAGAAGAAGGAAGGCGGGGAGGCAGGGGAGCAGAAGGACGCCGGGGAGACGAGCTCGTCCATGCCGCCGTGCTGCTGCATGATTATCACCTCAGTTTAGCGCCCTGCTAGAAATGGCAGATTTTTAGATTGTGCTCGAACCTTTTAGCGGTCGTGGTGGTAGCACTTGGAGTAGGGAAGCTAGCTAGTTTCATACTAAACACGTTTATTTATAGCCGACGGTAATACATTTGCAATAAGAACCTCGCAACTACAGAAGTTTCACTTGAAACGTAGCACGCTTTGCCCTGAAACGCGAGGGAAACATGATAAATATATTTACTCATGCAAATGTGCCAGTGCTGTTTCCCCGTTGAGAATAAATTGATCTTGTTTATTTACTTATCCAGATGGATCGTAAAGCGTGATTCTTTATATTATGTGCACAAAGCGGCAATCTAAAGATAGCATGCATGCAAAGTGAACTGATCGTATATAAGGTTTATTAGAGTGGAATTTGTCTATCTACCTGAGTTTGAATTCTCGATTTAGAACGAGTGTCGCAATTTTTTAGATTTATTTTAGATATTAATCGGCGTTATTTTTAGTGGTAAGCGAAAACAGCGACACATCTATAGTACTGACTTCATAAATGTTAAGATCGGATCTACTTGCCCAGTTTCTCAGATGTGCTCGTAGAATAGAGTTTGTATAGTATATTTATAGGGGGTAAGCATGTGTAAGCATCTAATCTTTCAAAAAAAAATAACATGCTAAATAGGGATGCCTCGATATCCGGATGTTTTAGTCACATATAGCACTAGATTTGCAGCCGTTAGATGAGTCGATCCAATGGTCCACCAATAGCCCAAGAAACCCTATCGTCTTCTTATATCCCACATATATTCATCCGCTCTCTATTGTTCCAGTCTCGCTCACCCGCCGCCGCCACACAATGTGCTCCTGACCACCATTGGCCAGCATCGGAAGGTGTCGACGAACCTGAAGATGTCCTAGACGCTAAATCATAAATCCTAAACCCCTACAAGCTTCTTCAATGGGCCCTCGTCCTGCTCCGCCCTTCATTGATTGCTCCAAAATTTGAGAAGCTAGGGAAGGCTAAAACACTGGGACGTGCTTTACGCCTTGTTTAGATCCAAATTTTGACGTAAAACTTTACATTTTGTAATAAATACGTCATTGTAGCATTTCATTTGTATTTATGAAAATTGTCCAAACATTGATTAATTAGGCTTAAAATGTTTGTCTCGCAAAGTACAATAAAATTGTACAATTAGTTTTTGATTTCATCTACGTTTAGTACTCCATGCATGTGTAGATATTTTGATGTGATGGAAATCTTTTTTTTACATAGTAGAATTTGGGAGCCAAATTTAGGATCTAAACGAGAGTAGCTTCCCCAATAGATAAACTATAGAACTTTCTCCAAATAGCATGGATACCTAACCTAGCTTTGTTAATTGCATGCATGTTGGAGGACATACATTCCGCTCCATTTGCTTACGTCAGCCTTAACTTTTCCTTGCCACACAAGCAAAACGCCAAAACAATGGCGTAGCATTTTATTTTATAGCTATAACCGATGATCTAATGACCGCCACAACTAGCTGTCGCGCGCACGGTTGAGTGGGCTCAATTCGGCCCATTATAGGTGTTTGGTCCGCACAAGAGTTATATTTGTCTGTCTATTTCAGTCCACGTATGAGGTATATTCCTTCGTCTATCTATTAGTCCAATATAAATTGATATATTTTGGCATGCGCGAGAGATATATTTGCTTATCTATTTGACCAGCCCAATATCAACTGATATTTTTTTTATTTTTGTTTTTTTATCCATTTCTATTTTTTCTTTTTATTATTTTTTTCTTTTCTGTACTTTTATTTTTATACTAACTTGTTCGTCGTGTATATATATTGTTCGTAATGTGGATATATTTGTTCTCCATGTGCAGTAATTTGTTTGCAACGTGAATTTTTCTGTTCTCCATATGCAGCAATTTGTTCGTAACATGGACTCATTTGTTCTTCATGTGCAATAATTTGTTCGCAATGTGGAATAATTTGTTCTTCATGTGCAGTAATTTGTTCGCAACGTGGATTCTTCTGTTCTCCATGTGCAACAATTTATTTGCAACGTGAGCTCATTCGTTCTCCATGTGCAGTAATTTGTTCGCAATGTGGACTTATATGTTCTTTATGTGCAGTAATTTGTTCGCAATGTGGACTGATTTATTCTTCATGCGCAGTATTTTGTTCACAACGTGGATTCTTTTGTTCTCCATGTGCAGCAATTTGTTCGCAGCGTAGACTCATTTGTTTTAGTTGATAAAAAATATTCGTAAAAAATATTATCTAAATATAGTCGAGTGAGATCTTGTTTTAAAGATTTCATCGCAATAAGCATTATGGTGCGATTGGAATTTAATTTGGATGTTTGGTTTAAGAGCAATAACTTTTTTTCTAAACTTTATCGTATGCATGTGACCTGACCTGACACGTGTGCAACTTTTTCTGCTGCTCCATTCTTCAAGCGATAGATGTACGCGTCAAAACACTCCAATAACTTACTAAACAATTGGCCCAACATCAGCCCAATAAAAAAAATGAGAAAGACGCTGCTTCTTCGGGTGACTGGTGTTTCCGCGTCACTGGTGATGGCTAGACGCGCCCCTAATGACCCGATGTGAGATCGATTTGAGCAGATAACCAATTGATGTAAACGTCTTATCATCGCAATTCTAGATGAATAATCACCCATCTTTGCAGTGTACGTGCTTAACAACTAACTAATGGCTACGTACATTCTCTCACAAGCGTCGTGGATTTTTTTTTTGGCTATTGATGGAACTGTTTGAGTGATGACTTCACTGGTAGAGAATTGGGATTTAGTCCGGTCCTCCACCTCCTTTAGTCCTGATCCCCACGCCTGGGACTAAAAGTCACTGACGCAAATATTTGCGCCAACTAGGATTTGTACCCACAACCTCTCGTATGGTGTCACGCACAGTCACCTTGCCACATGTAATGAAAGGTGTTATGCTTTCTCTTTATTGTAAATCGTGAAACATTTTTACCCGAGACTAAAGACCATTTAGTCTCGGTTGGAGCCACCAACCGAGACTAAAAGTCACCATTTTAGTGCCGGGTGAAACCACCACATGGGACTAAAGGTCGAGACCTTTTAGTCTCGGTTGGAGGCTCCAACCGGGACTAAAGGTGCTCCAACCGGGACTAAAAGGTCCTCATGGACCCAGAAAAAATACGAATCGAGACTAAAAGTTTATTTGTCTCGGTCTAAAACTTAATCGGGACTAAAGAGGTGGATGGAAAGTCATTTCTCTACTGGTGCTCGTCAAAATGTAAGGGGGCGAGCATTATTGCCGGATGCTAGGCTTAGCCCCCCTTTGGTAGAGCTCTAAACAGCTCCAGTGAGCTGTTTTTGCTGGAGCTGCACCAAATGACCATGACGGAGAATCACTTCTGGGGGGTTGGTTGTGAGAGGTGGGGCTGTTTTGCACATGGCACAAGTGAAGCTGGTGGAGCTAAAAAAATCAGCTCCTCCACCTCCAACTCTAACTCTATCGTTATGTGGAGCTCTACCAAATGGGCCTTATTATCTCTGTTTTTTAACCATAGTTCTAGGGAACTTTGTGTCCGCGCATTTGCGTGCAGAGAGTGCGGCTATTGTAATAACGAGTGGCTAAAGCATCTCACAGTGTGGAGGTTGGGATTTTTAGTCCATCATTTTTTAGACAAAAGGTTATGGCTTATAAAATGTGCGGGGAACACAGTACACTGATTTTTTTTTGGTAGAACCAGAGCTTTCATTCGTTCATAAGAGTGAGAACTACACAGTACACTGATTGTGATAGCATTTTAGCTAGCTAGTTTCGCCCCTCTTCAGCTTGCAAGCTAATTCGGCACATGTACCTACCACGGCGGCTGGGCTCTCTTCCGAACGATCCTTTTCTGTGTTATTATACCGGCGATGGAGACGCTACCGGAGAATGGTCCATTTACACCGGTTGGGAAGGTCTTTTAGCACCGGTTTTCTAACCGGTGCTATGTTTCCGGTGTTAAATGGTGACACCTTTAGCACCGGGTCAAATAACCGGTGCTAAAGCACATGTGATAGGATAGAAGATGATTTTGTTTTGTAGTAGCATGTGACACCCCTTTAGCATCGGGTTGTATTTACCAACCGGTGCGAAAAGGCCCTTTTAGCACCAGTTGGTGTTACGACCCGGTGCTAAAGGGTCGGGGCCTTTAGCACCGGTTGGTGTTACCAACCGGTGCTAAAAAGTGACTTTTAGCACCGGTTGGTGTTACCAACCGGTGTTAAAGGGTCCCCGAGGTCGCCCTAATTTTAGATCCGGTGCTAACGTTACATTAGCACCGGATCTTGAGTGCACTGAGGCATATGAGGGGTGCGGATGTGAAGGTTTCTGGTAGTGAGAGACGACCAATTAAACAAAGCTAGATGTGTGTACGACACGTCATACATCAAGGCACATATATCTACATATATGGCCTCAAGAGAAATATTCTCGTTTTCTTTTGTATTATTAAAATAGTTTTGGCTAGGGTGAAAATTTGGCTCAACTTATCTATTGCCCAATCTAGTTTTTTTTCCTCCCCCATGCAATTTATCTTTGCACATGTTTCATCTAGAGTACCACTTTTTTTGTAGTTGATTCCTAAATCTTGAGAAACAATTCAGTTGGGTCAATGTCTTCGCCTTTGATTTTAGAATTGTAGCTCAAAAATCAAAATCAACATTTGAGATTTAAATTAGAAAATGTAAATACTTTGGAACTTTCATCTCAAATTTGAACTCAAACTTGAACAAATTGCTTCACTGTTACGGTTTTGGATTGAGTTCTTTTATGTGATGCTGAGCCCATGGACGTACCTAGTTATTGTGATGAACAGAGGAGGCGGCACTTGGTGGATTCAAGGCCGGCCCTGTAGTGATGGCAAGCAGGGCGGGCCCCTAAATCCAATGGGGCCCTGACCATGTATATATCGAGTATATATACCTAGACCCTAAGCTTATTAGGTTGGTAGAAATTAATTTTAAGTGAAAAAACAAACAATAAATTTAACCCAACGTGAAACAAGCAAATGACAGCACTAGATTCACCATACATCCTCTGAAAGCACATACATATCACCGAAGACATCTCCAAGACACCGATTAAACAACACTGATTAAATAAGGCCCGATTTGAGTTTTGCCCCGGCCCCCCCAAAACTCGATCAGGGCCGGCCCTGGGTGGATTCAAAAGGACAATTATAAAGGTAGAGCCGACTTGTCAACTGTGCACCATACGTCCACACATGTGTGAACGCTATTAAGGTTTTTGCTAACATCAAAATACTGTAAGGTAGACAACGAAACCCTAAGATAGCGTATTTTGATGCATATGTCCTAGCAAAAGTGAAGTCCTTTTTCTCGGAAGAACATGTGTTAACTATTGTAGCAGATACAGAGCGCATAGTTGTCCTTTGTTTAATTAACTTTCCGTCCTTGCATGTGTGACTCTAATTGCTTTCATGATCTGTTCTGAAAGGACCAGCCCAGTTGATGTTAAGGCTGCCTTTGAAATGTATGCGTGAGGTAGATTATATTGTGCTCGTAGAAGATCTTCTAGAAGGGGAGTGAAAATAAATGTATTGGCGCCTGCTGCCTTCCATTTCCGGTGGAAAACTGTTCAGGTATTGCCACGGCTATTTCAAAAGCATTTTAAAAAAGAGTAAAATACACCACATGTATTTAAACTTGTCCCGTCCTATCATGTCAATCAGGTCCATAAACTTATAAAATACACTCTTGGGTCCCAAAGTATCTAAAGTCCATCCTAGGTTCCAAACAGGCCACGCGAGCCCCTTACGCTGACGTGGTATGCCACATATTATCGCCACACTAGCGGAGCTCTTCCATTGCCTGTTGTTGAAAAAAATTACTTTGATTTTGAATTCCAACTGCCGTGGGACGGTGGGAGTTTGATGCATCTGTCCACCAGTGTGGCGCTAAGGTGGCATACCAAATCAGCATTATGAGCTCGTGCCACGTTTGGGACTTGGGATCACGGATATAGTTTTAGGACTTAAAAATACATTTTTAGAATCTTAGAGGCCTGTTTGACACGGTAGGACAAATTTTAGGATCTATCGTGTATTTTACTCTTAAAAAAGATTCTAAATTTGTCTTTAATTTTTTCCTATTCTGCGTATAATATATGTTATGCCTAGTCTTTTATTAACATTTGGAATGAAAGTCAAACTTTTGCGACACTTAATTATTTCTTTGAACTAACTTATTGGCTTAGGCTCGCCCTACTCTATGTATAGCATGTATATATCATGATAGAGGCCATTGGATTCCTGGGTCATTCTAGTCGTGACAAAAACGCGCAGAACCAGGTTGCAAGCAAGTTGCTAGGGCAGCAGGAGATCGAGTTGAATTGGGTCGCATTCCATGCGTACTACATAACAGTACCAGGGATCGTAAAAAGGTTAGGCATCAGTCTGGGTCGTCAATGGATATAAGCTAGCTAGCTCGTCGATCTCTAGTAGCTAGCTAGACCTTGCCTGCCCAGAGGCACTTGTCGAGCTGGGACTGGCCGCCGGAGCTGTCGCTGTTGCTCTTGGGTGGAGGACAGGACGAGGAGCCGCCGTCGCCGCCGTGATGGTGGTGGTGCCGTTGGATGATGAGGTCGCGGACGTGCGGCGGCGGGCGCAGCCCCATCGCGGCGGCGCGGTCCCACCGCCGGAGCCGCGTGACGCCGATGCACGGGCCGTAGGACGTGTCCATGTCGAACTGCCGCAGCGCCTCCTCCTCGGCGCCGTACTGATGATCCTCCTCTTCCATGCCACAAGCACAATGCGATATATATATAATTAGCTATAGATATAGATCGAGAACGAAGGCGACGACAACGACGGGCTCGTACGTACCGGCGGAGCCGCCCTGCTGCGGCTGGGCGTTCTTGGATTTCTTCTTGGGCGCCGGCTTGCTGGCTTTCTTCCGCTGCCGGTAGAGACCCTTCAGCGGGGGCGTCTAGCCATCACGGCGGCGATGCGGAGACACCTATCGCCCAAAAAAACCTAAAAAAGCGGACACGCCTTCGATTTTTTTATTGGGTTGCTTGGGCCGATTGTTTTGTCGTTGAGCTATTGGACTGATTAAGAAGAACGATACATTCGTACTACGTAGCATGTGACAAACCCGAAATAGCGGAAGCATCGGTCCACATAGATGACATCACTTGCATGCAAAGCAAGTTGGATTAAAAAAATGCATTGCTCTAAAACCAAGCATCCAAATAAAATTTCGATCGCACCATAATACTTATTGCGATAAAATCTTCAAAACAAGATGTCACTTGACTATATTTAGATGATATTTCTTTTGCAAACATTTTTTTATTAAGCTAGAACATTTTTTGCTACTGCGAACGAATACCTAAACAATACGAACAAATAGTTGTTTTCTGCAAACAAAAACCTAAATATGACGTACAAATTATAGTATAGTGCGAACAAATGTATTCCACATCACAAACAAATTATAGTATAGTGCGAACAAATGTATTACACATCGCGGACAAATTATTTTACATAGCGAACAAATAAATCAATGTCACGAACAAATAATTTAATATAGCAAACAAATAAGTCTGCATCTGAACAATTTAGTTTATAAAGTGCACAATACTTTAACATATGAATAAATTAGTCTACCAAATGGATAAAATGGTTAAACATGTGAACATATAATTTTACTCAGAGAACAAATGTATTTCACATTGCGAATAAATTATTTAACATAGCGAACAAATGAGTCTACATCGCGAACAAATTATTTAATACAGTGATCAAATAAATCTATATCACGAACATATTAGTTTGTAAAGTGAGCATATAAATTTACAACATGATCAAACAAGTCCATATAGTTTCTCTATCAAAATAATATAAAACATAAAAATAAACAACAACTTTTAGTATTAGAATTATGTACTAAAAAATATTGCACGTTATAAAGAAGCATAGCAAAGTAATAAAATAAGGAAAAGAACATAGCAAGGAAAATAAAACAAAAGGCGAAGAAAACAAAAAATAAAGAGAACGAAAATGAATGTAGAAGCAAAAGAAAACAAAATAACATCTGAACATTTGATAGCGTTCAATATCCGCTGTCGTCGCACTGATGCTGGAGAAACGCGAACAAGCTGCCACGACAAGACGAACAAGCAAACACAACCGATGAGAAGGAAAAAAAAGACGTGTAAGATGGGCCTTACCGGTGAGATGGGTCGGAAAAAAGAAACAGACCAAAAACAGACAATTGCGCAGGCCTAGCATGGTCTTCAGGCGACGGAGACGGAAAAATCACGCGCGCGATGATTAGTCAGTCGCGCCGCCCTTCAGCCCGCCCCGGCCCCGCGGCGGCGCCATGTGACCCGACGACCTCGATCTTCTCCTTCGACGACCCCGCCTGGTTAATTACGACGACGACGATGCTAATAAGTAATAAGCCTCGATCGGCCGGATTCCTTGAGAAAAAAGAATAAGAAGAGAACCGGCCTGCATGCCAAGTTGATCGAGCGCGCCGCCTCGATGGGCCTGCCCGCCAGCGATCCAACTCCACGGGCTTTTCCTACCACTGATGGGCTACTACTGATGGGCCGCGAAGGAAGCTCGCTGTTTCGGCCTTGAAGGTGTATATGGGCCCGTGCAGTTCGGCCCAGTCAGTCGTGGGCTCGGCCCGGTCGGTGGAGGTGCCGCAGCAGAGAGGGATTGGATGGGCGACGAGAGGAGGACAGCGACGCCGCCGTGGAAAGCGTGATTTGTCGCGGCGCTCGACGTGCCGCCTCCCCGGCCACCGGCCGGGCCGGGCTGGGCCCACGAAGCATCCAATAAATAAATCCAGTAAATCCGACGGAGCCCCGATTAATTAGCGCC
The DNA here is from genome assembly GCA_033239725.1 of Echinochloa phyllopogon. NCBI lineage: Eukaryota > Viridiplantae > Streptophyta > Magnoliopsida > Poales > Poaceae > Echinochloa > Echinochloa phyllopogon. Next base: position 46,549,960 of record BTCW01000015.1, read on the forward strand.
ACCGCGGCGTGTCGCTGTCGGCCGCCGCAGCGCAGACCAGACCACGTTGCATGGACACCGACGGCCGGGGCCGGATTGGATTATTTCTTCTCCTCCTCCGGCCTGGGCCTCTCGCTTTCCGCCCGTCCATGTCTCGACACCGGCCCATGCAGATGCAGCAGGCCGCCGGTGAGGTGAAACGTACGGCGCCATTTAATATGTTCGGTCAATCCTGCTCCGGGCGATCCGTCGGATCAACTCTAGAACATAACATGCAAGATTCCCTTTTATTTCTGCCTTTCTCTCGACCGTCAGTGAATTGCCTGACACGTCGAATTCATCGATCCGTGATTAATTAATTAATACGTAGCCGCCAAGAGATTAGAGAGAACAGCGGCATGCAACACGAATTGGTTACTATAGTCTTAAGAATGGAGATTAGCAGCATCGATCTCCCCAAATTCGGCGCACATCGCGGTGCAATCCAAGCCGGGGTCAAAGCCCAACCACTGCCGTGTTTGGAGATGGTCGCTGATTCCCCCTGTCCTCCTGTTTTTGCTCGGCTGCAAGACTTCCATAAAAGAACCAGAAGGGGATTCTATGGAATGGTAAAATTGATGGTCCGGACGGAGAACACGGCCCTGACCCACACACTCATTGTTCTACAACATTTGGTTTCACATGCAATCCAAGAAAACGTCTTGGATTCAAAATTTACCTCTCAAATTCCACCATGTAAAAACAAGATTCTCATCGCATTAAAATATCGGCACATGCATGTGATACTAAATGTAGACGAAATAAAAAACTAATTGCACAGTTTGTTGTACTTTACGAGACGAACATTTTGGATCTAATTAATCAATGTTTGGACAATCTTTCACAAATATAAACGAAATGCTACAGTGACATATTTATTACCAATACCAAAGTTTGGTTCCAAGTTTGAATCTAAAATTTAGAACCTTAAAAGGTGACGTGAGGATGGATTCACGAATATTTGCACTTCCAAACGTGTCACATCCCATCGAGACAACACCGTTTTTTTTTCTTTTGCGTCAAGCTGTCCATCCATCTAGGACTAAGGCCTTGTTTGGATTGAACTACCACTCATCACTAGTATGTTGGCATGTCTCACTACCGCCGCTTTGATTATGGAGTTGTGATGTGTGTGTTTTTTATAGTCGGCATGAAACCTGTTATGTGGTGTCAAGAGGCTAGGAGGTTTGCTAAATAACATCAATTTTGGATAACCTAGCACTAATTAAAATACTTGTTCATACTTCCATGCAAATATAATTCCTCCGTCGCAAAATAAATATAGTTAAGTTTACTTTTTCAAAGTCAAACATCTTTAATTTTTATTTACATAACATAATAATTATAAGTACTAATAAGATAAAAAATTACATATATATATATTATTTAAAATACTTTATTTTTAGAAAACATTGTTGGTCAAAATTTAAAGATTTTGACTTAAGAAAAATCTAAACATAGCTATAGTTTAAAATGTTGGGAATAATTCACACTCATTCACCATAAAGAAATCCTATTCGCTTCCGGAAATCCGCAACCAGGGCAATTGTAAATTTGCAATACTCCAATCACGGAGGAAGTCAAGATCCATGTGAGAGCAGAGGAAGCGTAGTCTACACACAGTGATGGAATGATATACACAGACGGTCCGAGCACGAACAGGAGCCACTACCCCCACTAATTGCGGCGCCATCAATCATTAACAACCTAACCAAACACTGGAATTATCAAAAATGCCCCTGGACTGGATATTAGCGGCCCCGCCTCTCGGTCAAACGGACAACGGGGAAAGGAAAAAAATAACCGCCGGAAAGGAGGGGCTGATTAGACATTTCCTCCAATAGGATCACGCCTCGGGCCACATGCACACGCGAACCCACCACCGAGCGGGCCCCTTCCCCTAAAAAAAAATTAAAAATCCCAATTGCTTCCGCGGAAAAACCATCTGCTCTTTTTTTTATTTTTTTTCTTGTGGTTTTTGTTTTCTAGCGATAGCTTGCTGCTTGCATTGCTCTCCATGCTCGGCTGGGCGGCTGGCTGGACTTCGTGCGCGTCGCGTCCATCCACTTCGCCATCTCCTCCTCCAGCCTGCGGGGTTCGGCCAGCGCCTCGCTCCCCAATCCTGCTATCCCCTCGCGCTCGCCGCCGGCATTCCGGCAGTTCCTGCCTGCTGCGGTGCGGGCGGGGCCGTCAAGAAGTGCGCCGCTGCTGCTCCCCGATGGACGACCCGGGAGCCGCCGACTCCGCCGCGCGCCACCACCTCTCGCCGCAGCCGCAGCCGCCGGTGCCGCGCTCCCCGACCCCGCTCGACCTGGCGTCGGCGTCCGGGTACCGCCGCCTCTCGCCGTCGCTCCGGCCGCCGGCGCACCCGCAGGCGCGCCTCCCGTCGCCCTACGGCCAGATCCCCGCGCCGGGGGCCGGGGGGCACCACGCGCGCTCGCTCTCCCAGCCGCTCTTCTTCTCGCTCGACTCGCTCCCGCCGCCGCCGTACGCCGATCTGGCCCCCGCGGTGCCGCCGTCCCCGCCCTCGTCCAGCTCCGACCACCCGCCGCCGCCGCCGGCGCTCGGGCTGCCGCCAAGGAAGGGCGGCCACCGCCGCTCGCACAGCGACATCCCCTTCGGCGGCTTCGCGCAGCTCAGCCCGCCGCTGCCCCCGCCCGCGCCGGTCAAGCGCGAGGTCACGCTCGCGGCGGAGGGGTACAGATCGGACGGCGGCGACGACGCCGCCATCTACGACCTCGTCAACTCCTACATGGACCTCGACGGGCTGGACCCGCTCAACTCCTCCGAGGACCGCCACGACGACCGCGACAGCCGCGCCAGCGGCACGCGCGCGGGGAGCGCGGCCGAGAGCAGCGAGAACGAGGCGGAGAGCCAGTCCACGTCCGCGGACAGGAAGGACGGGGGCAAGTCCCGGCATTGCCGGAGCCTGTCCATGGACAGCTTCATGGGGAAGCTCAACTTTGCCGCTGGGGATGAGTCCCCCAAGCTGCCACTGCCTTCTCCCAGCGGGGGCCTCACTAGGAGTGGGAGCGGGTCCCTGGAAGGTGGCGCTGTGGCGCTGTTTGATATGGAGTTTGCCAATGGAGAGTTCACTGAGTCGGAGAAGAAGAAGATCATGGCGAATGAGCGGCTTGCTGAGATAGCTCTGACGGATCCCAAAAGGGTCAAGAGGTGTGCATGCATTTCTTCATATAGTGGGCAAATTGCTCTCTTTTTCTGAAATTTAAGCGTTCTGATCTGCGAAAAATTTCAGGATTCTGGCGAATCGGCAGTCAGCAGCAAGGTCAAAGGAGCGCAAGATGAGGTACATTCAGGAGCTTGAGCACAAGGTGCAAGTGTTGCAGACCGAGGCTACGACACTCTCAGCACAGTTGACAATGCTGCAGGTTTGTTCTGTAGAGCTGGTGGGGATTATGTTTTCGGTTATGATCCTTATGGTTTAGACTGAAGTTATTTTGTTTCTGCTTGTTTGCAGAGGGACTCTGCTGGACTGGCCACTCAGAACAATGAGTTGAAAATCAGGTTGCAAGCAATGGAGCAACAAGCACAGCTGAGAGATGGTAAGCTTCTCGCAGTTGTTCGTTGTGACCCTTGCCTGCGTTGGTTCTAAGATTCCTAGTAACAATGAGAAATGTTTCTTTTTTCACTTCAAAAAATGGCTAATGTACCTTGCATTGTCACACACTGTCCATTCTGTTTGTTTTCCGGAATCCAGTTGTTAAGTTGCTCACAGAAATTACATATGCATCAGTTGCTTGCTGTTGTAAATCTTGTGGCAGTGTTTTTTTATGGTTGAAACTTTGTGTGGGTTGGGTCTGGCTATTTTTACTTAAGTTGCATCCTTAACAATGTACTTCGGCATTGGAACTGGATGCATAAGCTAAGCTTTACAACCAATCTAGCTGCCATAGAAAAGCAAAGTACCAATCCTCATATATATAGAGCAACTGCAGAGCAAACTTATAACAGCACTACTGTGCATTGATTCCTGTAGTGCTAGTATGTGAAAATGGCCTTACATAAACTTCTCCTAGCATATAATTTTGAAATACTAAGCAAATGCACGTTTTCTTTCTCATAGGCATTGGATAAATACCATAACAATGGTTTGTTAGCTCCAAATTTGTTGCTCACTTAAAATTTGATGGGATAATCAGGAATCTCACAATAACTCCCCACTTAAAGGTTGTGCAGAATACATATCATGACTTTTAGTATCTTCAAGAAACCTATTAAAAATTTATTTAGAGCTGTGTTATATATCTGCCTATCTGGTTGAATTGGACATATTTGCATGTTCTTTGATGAATGATGAAAGTATCACCTGTGGATTATTATAACCGGATTATCAGCCACAGCCATATTTAGTTTAGTTATGCATGTATGCCTTTTTTGTTTTTGCTGTCCATTCAGCTTGAGAAGTTCTTCATAAATATTTGGCTTATCTTTGCTGATTAGTAAAAAAAAAGTTTACTGATTTTTGAAATATAATTTTCTAGCTAAATGAATCCTGAATGTCAAATGTTTTTTTTCCATTTTATTATTTCTGAAATCTAACAGGAGGGATACTTACTATTTTTCTTCCTTACCCTGTATGCCTTATCTTGTGTGGTTAATTATTGTTTTTGGTGTATCACAATTGGTTTCAGCAAATGCTGTACTAAGTCTGGATTTTGCGGTCAGTGAATAACACTAGTGAACGAATTGGCATGAGTTCCTGCTATTGATGATTTTAGCTCATAACTTAAGGTGCATTATCAGCTTGCTGTGTAACCAGTGCTGACATATGTTAAACTCTGATAAAGCTAGGCAGAAATACTGTTTTGCCAATCATAGAGGTGACTGTAGTTGGCATGATGAAATGTTGGTGGCTGTGTACAGCAAGTTGATATTTTTTTTTCACATTACGATAATACTTAACGGCTGCTGGGCCTACCTTTGGAACTTGCATGTGTGTTCATGAAAAGAACTTGCATGGGAAGTCTGTATGCTTATGATGTTGTTTGGTGCCACACATGCCATTAAGCCTATATGTTTAATGGCCATGTTGTGATTTTTCTAGTTCCTGCGGACCCTTTATTTGAAAGTGCATTTCTTTCTTTAAAGTTCTAGATTCAGTCAGTCAAGTTGCTATGTTAGCTCAGTTACAGATATAGACATTTTGCTTTCATGACACTGGGTGCTTGCTTTCTTTTGAAGCTTATATTCTAGGTTTCTGTCACAGGAGAACCATTACATTGATATACTAGTGCCTGCTGTAGAATTGCTAATTTGCTGCGCTATCTACATCTATGTATGCCTTTGCCCCCCTTGTGATCTGATTCACGTGTACGCACTATGCAGCCCTGAATGAAGCGTTAACCGGCGAGGTCCAGCGTCTGAAGCTTGCCACTGGGGAGATAACCGATGGCCGCATGCCGAAGGGGCTACAGCAGCAGATGAACTCCCAGATGCTCCAGCTCCAGCAGCTGCAAATACAGCAGCAGCAGCAGCCCCAGCAGCAAGGTCAGCGACCGCAACACCAGCAGCAGCAGCAGCCCTAGCAGCAAGGTCAGTGACAGCAACACCACCACCAGCAGCAGCAGCCCCAGAAATCTGCATAGATTGGGTCCGGAACAGGATGCAGAAGCCAATTGAGGCATTGAGCGTGGCAGATTGAAGGATGGCCCGGTGGAGGGTGGAAAAAGAAAAAAAGAAGCAATCTTTTGCGTATATGAGACAGGTTGTAGGATAGCAGCAATGGTCCCTTGAGTTGTTGTTTTTTTCTTTTTTGTGGTTGAAAAATACCGTACCTTAGCTGGAGTCTTGTGTCGTACCATACATGAGTCCCTGGATGTTGGTTCTCTCGGAGGGTGCCTTTGTTGAGTACTTTGGTCTAAGAAAAAGAGGGTTAGGGTGTCACAAATGTACCTGTGTAATAGTGTAATTCTCTATAGCGTACTAGTACCTTAGTGTCCCGTCGGAGGAGGACTCCCATGCTGTTGAGTTTGCTGGGCTCTTGGCTGATGTGGATTTGGAGGCAGCAATCACTATGAGAAAGAAGAAGACTGACGAGAGGTCTTCTGACTTGCTAGTGGAGTCAGTGTGTGTGTGTGGAATCCTGGCGTGGAATGTGCTGTGTCTGAGCTGCAAAAAAAAGCTTCAGGCGTGAAAGGCACGCCGTGGCGTGGAGTGGAGTGGCCGCTGTTCCTCTGCACGGGTGGGTGGGTCTTGCCGGTCGGTGCGCGGCATCCCCGTGCCGTGCGGGCCGGGATGTCGAGGGCCTCGGCGTCAGGAGGAGGACCGGGCCGCATCGGTGCGAGCGTAACGGCCCGGCCACACCGCAGGAGGATATGGGCCGGAACCCACTGCCGGGCCGAACCGCGTGCCGTGCGCCTCCGTTGCAGGCCAGAGGAGGCGGCGGCTCTGCCCTCGTGCGTGTTTGGCAAGTAACCAACTGGACCGGGGATGAACACACACACGTACCACGTACACCGGCACGTGCGTGCTCGCCGGCGGCACATCTGTGTGCATGCACCCGGCCGGCCAAGTTGGACCAGCATCTTAGTATATACTCCGTACGTACGTGGCTTGGTTGCGATGCGTACGTGCCTAGCCTACGTGGCAAGCCAAGCCAAGCCGACCGTACTACGTTCAATTCAAGGACTGGTGCCTGTACTGTACGTGTGTCCGGCCGGTCTCATCGCGATCGGCTCGTTGTTATCCGTGACAATGGGGAAAAACACACACACACGCACGAGTTCCAGGCGCGTTACACGCACGTGCCCCGACAAAAATAAAGCGAGAGGCCGGCCGGCCGGGCTATACCTACATACAACTACAGATATGATGTGCATGCGTACGTTAATTTCGGCTCGACCCGGCCGGGGCACAATAATTCACGTACAAGCAAACAAGCCAAGAACGGCCGGTGCACCGCCGGAAGTAGTGCAGAAAATCTGACCGCCCTGGCCACGACGGCAGGTCAAGTTCAGACTAGACGTACACGTACTCCTCCTCTTCTTCTTCGTCCTCGTCCCTGCAGCTGCAGGCTCCTCCGCTCTGTTCGTTTCGTTAAGAGGCCTACGCAGACACGAAACCCTGCTAGCTAGTACTAGCAGCCTTGATGCATGGCTACTGCAGGATATGACTTGTTTGCCTCGTGCTGCTACCACACATGTGCAGCTGCTGGGCTGCGTTCCTTTCAACTTTCTAAATTTTTTATCACATCGATATCACATTAAAACATTAAATATAGCAAATGACGCATGTATGAAGCATTAAATATAGATAAATAAAAGAACTAATTATATAGTTTTGATGTACACCGCGAGACGAATCTTTTGAGCCTAGTTAGGTCATGGTAGGACAACAATTACCACAAACAAACAAGAAGATTACGATACGCTACAGTATCCGATGCTATCCTTTTCATAAATCTAAACACACAACTCTCTAGTGGTGGTTAAGAGAAAAGTTTGGTGCGAGTCCCTGTCACCGACGGCTAGCTTCTTCCAATGCAATAATCACGCTCTCAAACCTTGTCTTGTTATAGCATGTGGATGTGCCATTTGCACGTGTCTATACTCCATCGTCCTGGAATATAAGGATCCTCTTTTGTACAGATTAAGGATGATTATTGGTATGATACAAGAAACGTATAGGCCGGTCTTTCATCGCGCTAGATTCTGTCTGAACAAATTAACCGGCTGAAATTAGATGAAGGATATATTGGATGGACGATAAGGAAGGAGATCATGCATGTTTCTTTTGATATAAGGAATTCAATCAATACGGTGTTTTTTCATGTAGTATAAGTACATGCTAGTGCTGTGCAGAATTTCCCGATCGGGCCGTGCTTGCACACTACACGCAACGGTTCCTTTGGATCGGAGCTGCAATTTCAAACGGGGTGACTTGCCAATCGATCGGTAGTTATTCCCTTCCCGTAATATGGCATGGCATACGGTGACGTGTACGTACTCTATCAACATGGCAAATACTCCATTTCGCTCCCTGTACGTGCGTGACTTTGAATGTATATATGCACTAGGCTCCGAGTTACGGCACTGTGTGTACGTGGACTTTGTTGGGTTATCCGTAGCTTGCAAGCCTAATTTTGGGAAAGGAGACCTCACTAGTGGAAAAATGGTTTTAGTCCCTGTTAGTCTCGATTTTGAAACCAAGGACCAGCTCCCCAGGACTAAAGCTTCCGATCTCTAAAAAGTGCTGCGCCCCGAGGAAATCGAACCCACAATCAATTACATTATTTTGCATACAGTCTCACATGTGATTGTAGGTGGAATATTTTTTCTTTATTGTAACCCGTGAATGGTCCTTTAGTCCTGGGGTGATGGTTTCAACCAGGACTAATGACCCTTTAGTCCCGGTTGGTGACTTCAACTGGGACTAGAAGGGTGGCTTTTAGTCCCAATTGAAGCCACCAACCGGGACTAATGCTTGACACCCGACCGGGGTTGAGCCTTCAACCGAGACTAAATGGTCACTTTTAGTCCTGATCGGTATTACAATCATTAGTCTCAGGTTAGTGACTTTAATCGGGACCAAAAGTCATTAGTCCCAACCTAGACTAAAAGTCATTAGTCTCAGGTCCAATAAAATCTAAGACTAATGTCCTAGATGGAAGTAGATAAAAGGTCTATTCTCTACCGGTGTGCGTCAAGTAATATGTTATGACTTTACCGTATTTAGGTTTTGAAAGAAAGAGTCCTCGTCAGTCGTTGGAAAACTCCTTACAACCTTACAAGACAAAACGAATAAATACACACTAAATAACCCATAATTCTTATACTAGAGACTGACATATATAGTGACATCCATATGGCTCGGTAAAAAAACTCCTTGATCACCAACGCAAGTGTTGACACGCCGCTACAACCAAATGTTGTGAAATTTTCCTTATGTAGGATAGTCCATGTATGGAGTCAGTAAATAACAGAATATATCCTGCAAATGAGTAGCAACATTTTCTTTTTAAATACCAAATCATTCCTACATAATCACAAGGACTAACAAAACACCGATGCTCCAAGTAAAACAAATGGCTTTAGACATAATTCCCCTGGCCAAGTTCCAAACATATATTTGCGATGCCACGAGGAGTTCCAAACTTATAGTTCCAAACATATATTTGTGATGCCAAAAGTATAGATGACCACGCGACTCCAACAGGCGGCAGTCGAAAAACAAGTGTCTAATGAATTGTATTATTTTTATGACAAAAATAACATCACTTACTTCCTTGCCAATTTCGCTTGGCTAGATTATCATTCGTTAATAATACACCCTTACAATGGTACCAAAGGAAAATCTTGATATTTAACCGTGTTTTTATTTTCCAAGTCTATTTATATTGGGAACATCATTACGGGTCATGGCCAAATAATGAGATTCCATCAAGAATTGTCCATTTGGATGCAAATTCTAGGAAAATTCATCTTCCTCTTGGCTTAATACAATGTTAGCGATAAGTGGTAAAAGATTATTCCACACCACTAGCTCGTATCCAATTATGTCTCTATACCACGAAAGATTAGGTGGAGCGATGTTAAATTCATTTGCACTAGCATCTTATTTATGATGAACTATATTATAAAGACAAGGATACTTCTAATGCACGATTCTATCCCCCAACCCTATGTCTTCCCAAAACCTAACTTGAGATTCATCCTTAACTATGGATGTACCAAAATGAAGGAAATCTCGTTTAACCTTCATAAGAGACTAGCCCAAAAATGTGATCCCTATTCTTCCATTGCACTTGTGAGAGGGGAATCTACACTACCAGAATGCTTCACATCCGCTCGCCTCCTCCGCCACTGCCATTTTTGGACCCGGTGCTGATGGGGCTTCAGCACCGGGTCCAACGGCTAGGAGCGGGGGCGGCGCTGCGGGGTGTTAGGGCGGACACATTAGTACCGGGTCGTGGCAAGACCCGGTGCTAATGCGCCCCCTTTAGCACCGGGTGCAGCCAACAACCGGTGCTAATGTGCCGAGGCCATTTCGCACCGGTTGTTGGCTGCACCCGGTGCTAAAGGGTGCACATTAGCACCGGGTCTTGCCACGACCCGGTGCTAATGTCTTTTGTATATAGCACCTTCCTCCTCCCCCGGCCGAGCCAGCTGAACACTTAGGCGCTGTGTTCATGCTGCTCGGCCGTGGGAGGGGAGGTGCTGCCCAAATACATCACCAGGCGCACAGGCGCCACGTCACCGAGCGCACACGAGCCACGTTACCGGATGAACAAGAACAATTTTCTTTTTAATTTCTGTATAAAAGTTGTAACTAGTCGTTCTCCCTCGTACAAACTTCAAAAAAGATCATTTTTCTTCCTAAAAATTCCTAAAATCATACTCTATCAAGTTATGAAACTTATTAATGTTATTATTTTGAAAAATCTTCTCGTGTGAGACTGTTTGAACAATCCAAATTTTGAATTAAAAATGACAACTACAACCAAGGTTTTTTTCACACTACGTGATGTCAAATGAAAAAGTGATGAATACCAAAGTTTCATATTTCATCATGATCTACAATCTTTATTTAGGTCATTTTGTCATTTTCAAAAGTGGTAATAACATGTAGTACAAATTTGACAAGTCTCTAACAAAGTTTTATAAACTATGCGAGTGAATCTAGGATTAATGAACAATGTATACTACCACTTTCTCAAATGCAAAAATGACTTAAATAAAGATTGTAGATCTTGATGAGATATGAAATTTTGGTATTCATGACTTTTTCATCTGAGACCATTTAATGTTCCAAAATCTTTCTTTTAGTTATCAATTTTTGTAATTTATAAGATTTTCTAGTAATTTATAAGATTTTCTATTAATTTATAAGATTTTCTATTAATTTATAAGATTTTCTAGCATTTTATATTGATTTTCTAGTAATTTATAAGATTTTCTAGTAATTAATATATATTTTTAATAGGTATTAATAACTGAATTAAAACAAGTATTAATAACTATATATTAAAAACTATATTTATAAGATTCCCAAATAGTAGCCCCCGGTGCTAAAGGCCGGTTTGGAAACTGGCGCCAAACGAAAATTTGGGGCCTTTAGCACCGGGTTGATCTAAAATCCGGTGCTAAAGGCCCCCAATTTTTGTTTGGCGCCAGTTACGGCCTTTAGCACCGGGTGTAGAAGACCCGGTGCTAAAGGGCCTTTAGCACCGGGTCGTGGCCGCACCCGGTGCTAAATGCCCCGGGTCTATATAGCCTCGCGCCGGCCCCCGCCCCCGCAGCACTTCGTCTTCCCCCAAACCGCCGGCCCTCCTCCTCGCCTCGCCCCCGCCGCCGTCGTCGCCGCGCCCGCCGCCCGTCGCCCTCGCCCACGCCGCCGTCGCCCGCGGCCTCGTCCATCCTCCCCGCGCCGCCGTCCGTCCTCACCGCGCCTGCCGCCCGTCGTCCCCATGCCGCCGCTCGCGCCCTCGCCGTCTTCCCCGCGCCGCCATCGTCCCCAGCCGCGCCGCCCTTCGTCGTCGCCGTGCGCCGTGCAGGTTGGGAGCAGCACCATCCGATTGGATTTGGCTGCGCCTTGCTTTTTTTTCGGGTGCTTCCCTTTCGATTGGAGTTGGCTGCTTCTTCTTTTTTGCTTCAGGTTGGTCCTTTGCTTGTTGACGTCTCCGTCCGTCGATTGGATTTGGCTGGAACGAGGAAAGGAGAGAAGAGAGTAGCTCGTCTTGTGATTTGTCGTCAGCTGGGGCTAGTTGAATACGAGCACATGCATCTACGAGGCACTGGAGCCTGGCCTTGGAGCTTATGGATATTTCTCATCTAATGTTGTAATTTAGAATCTTGGATGTTGTAATCTCCTTCCCTCATTCTTCTTTCTCTGTTTTTCTATTGGATCTCTAATGTTGTAATTTAGAATATTGGATATTGTAATCTAAATTAAGTTATTTTTACTTTTAATCTCTTTATTTATTTCTCATCTTATTTGTCCGGTCGTCATCTTCCTTTTTTCTGTTCTTGAAGTATCATTTTGTTCTTGAATGTTCTTCAAGAACTGGAGAGAACGAAGATGCCATGACGGCTGCAAAAAGAAAAAAAAATCTAGGCCCTTTAGCACCGGTTGCAGATACCAACCGGTGCTAAAGGGCCTGCCATCCCCGCTACGGTGGCAGGCCCTTTAGCACCGGGTCGTGGCTGCACCCGGTGCTAAAGGGACCCTTTAGCACCGGTTATTCAACCCGGTGCTAAAGGGGTACCCCTTTAGCCTCGGTTTAGTTGCACCGGGTGGGAAACCCGGTGCAGATGTTGATCATTCTGGTAGTGCTAGGTATTTGTTACATAGGATCTGCTGTCAAGTTTCATATGTTGCCAATAACTTATCAAGCCACTTACTAACCAAAGCAGTATTCTTGATGTCAAGGTTATGAATTCCTAAGTCCCCCTATTCTTTAGGTTGGCACAAAAAAAACCTCCCACTTGGCTAATCTGTATTACGTGTCTGATAATCCCTTTGCTGAAAAAATGTGACCATTTTTAGGTTTCAAAGAAAGACTCACCCTCACTCGTCATTTGAAACTGCCAAGTGTGCTAACTGCGCCGATCCTATGGATCTGTATTTCTTTTCTCTGTGCAGTATGTACAAAATGCAAGTGCAAACAGCACAGGATACATGCTATGCATTTGGAGTTTTGGACTGAGAATAATGGACATATTTCCATGTACTCTGATCCTCATACCGTATATGCTTCACCCATGACTCATGAGGCTTAGCAGAATCTACACTACAGAAGCTGCATGCAGGTGGCAGCTGACAGACCTAACTTATTTGATTATTTAATTCCCTAGCTCCTTGCCCATACTTACAATACGTCTTGCACTGATCGACAGGAAGAGTCAAATGAGGAGTAATATAATAGTATGAACTCGCGCATTCATGAAATTAATAATGGTCAAAGCTCATCTAGCTATACTAGAAGCCTACACGCAAATGCATAAACTCAGGCCATTGGCGTACTTCTTCATCACGATCGATAACTTGTTCGTTGTTGGCAGATAGTAGGTTTTCAAGCACTTTATATTCATCGTGTTTATTACACAGTACTGTAGAGTACCATCAATAAGTACACATAAACATGTATCCCTGGCCCTTTTCAAAAGAAAAATCATGCATTCTACGAATTTTTAATATAGATTAATGCTGTAAGAAACCAACCTAGGTACCCTGATTATTGAAGTGGTTCTGTTTTGTTAGCGAGGTAGGAGAAACATTTTGACCCATGCATGCCGCCCGGTATCTCAAGAGCCGAATTAGCCATGCAGAGGACTCACGAGCTGTCTAGCTAGAAGCTACAATAGTAATTTTGTGTGTGACAAAATTTGAATCCAGAATTGATATGTTTTTCGCATAGTATATACCGCTATTGTTCTTGCACTGGTAATTTATTATGTGAGATACCGCTGCTGCTCTAGTCTCTATATTATTATTGTTCCGTGTGCACATGCAATTGACTGATTGAGTATGGGCGTGGCAGATCGAAGACGAGGTCATTGCTCTTGCATATGCATGCACGCATGGTGCAGTTGTTTATTTGCTGAGCCAGTACTCACTGACAACTGAGTCGTATTGGGTAGTCCCAACACATGATGTACGGGTAGTGTCCATGATGTCATGTTAGCAAGACACTATTTTAGACATTGTATTTTTCAACCTATGATTTTTTAGCGTGGATACTCGATAAATTCTATCATCTCTAGTCTCCATTAGTGGCTACATACACACGGCTGCACGCATCTCAAGCGAGCTGTACTGTGCTACTGCTGTGTGCCGCTGCTCCAAGTCAACGCTAACTAGCTATGGTCGTGGCCTGGGAGTATATGCCCAGGCGCCCAGCCCAGATTCAGATGTTATATCAGTCATCATTCATCAGTCTTGCTTGCAGAATGATGGCGCACAGCTTGTAGATCGAGAACAACGAGACAAATGTAGCATTTATATAGATATCATATAGAGAGACGTATGCCTAGCACTAAAATGTTTTCACATATATGCATTTTCAAATGTCTCTCAATCACAGGCTCTTCTGTTTCCTTGGACGAGAATCAAAAGTTGATTCATTCATGCCACATATAATGGAAATGGAAGCCGGATATAGATAGATCTTTTTAGGAAAGAGAAAATTTCTCCGGCCTCAATCACATAGCCAGGAAAACCAGATATACATACAGCTAGGTAGCGCTGCAGGTATATACCAATATGTATACCATGTGCGTGCGTCCAGTGGAAATGCAAGCACACACATACATATATATACTCCCTCCATATTAATATTAGATGACGTTTAGAACAACGACACTGTATCTCTAAAATATAACTTTGATTTATTATTTTTATAAAAATATTTATTAAACATAATATGCACATATATATATTTGCTTCTATAAAAAAATTAGGACAAATCTATTGAAATGGTTTTCACATTTTTAAACTCAACGACTTAAAAGTTATTCATGATTTATATTCACAATGTTTGACTAAAATATTATCCAAAACATCATCTAAAACTGATATAGCTAGAGGAAATATAGCAGTTTGCGTTGCGTGGTGCGCCACTGCCCAGTGCACGCATTCCAAGCGCAATGCGCGCATGGGCGACCGGAATTGAAGGTGATCGATGACGGAAGGCGGCGAACGAAGCGTCTTTTATGATCGAGCTGCATTCTGCGGTGGTGGTGCCGCCGGCCGGCCAAGCGTCGCCGCTCGCTTTGCCGTGCCGGCGGTCCTAACCACCAACCACCCTGACCGTGACGCACGCTCCTTAATTAATATACTGCATGCCACGCCCAGCTTGATCAGTCGATCACCTCCATCATCGCCGCCGGCATATATTTCAGCAATGCAATGTCCGGCTATTCTTAATTATTCTCTGACTACCTTGCTAGATACTCCCTCCGGTACCACAAAAGAAGTCCTTTAGGACATTGACACGGTCACCAAAGCATAACTTTGACTTCTCTTTTTTATAAAAATATTTCTTGAAAAGTTATATATGTATATTTTTATGAAAGTAATTTTCAAGACCAATCTATTTATATGATTTTCACATTTCCAAACTCAACAACTTGAATGTTATTCATGATTTATATTCCCGATGTTTGACTCAAACCTTGTCCAAAAGGACTTCTAATATGACACCGGAGGGAGTATGTTGCATGTCTAGATATTTCTGCAATATATGCATGTCTAGATGCGCTTTTACTATGTATCTAGAACAGAGGTAATATGATTATGAGATTGATGCATCTTTATATAGCCCCTGTTCGACTGACTGGTGGCTGGTGTTGGTTGATGCTGAGAAAAAAATACTGCTAACTGACTGGTGATAAGTCAAACGAACAGAGCGATAGTGTTTGGTCTTAATCCACCAACAAATATATACCAGTGATCTTTTTAATAGTTGGAGAAAATGAGCACACAACTAGCAAAACCAGCACGTATGGTAGTACAACCAGAAACGTAACAAGCAGAAACATCAGAATTCAGAACCCCACCGCCTGACACGCCGATCGACTGCGCGCGAAAAACCACTAACTAACTGCGGCCCATCCGAACTTGCTTGCTGTTAATAAGAGTAGAACCACTTATTGCAGTGGCCGGCAGCATTATATATATCATTCAGCAAGCACTTATATTAGGTGCTGTACGTCCACCTGGCGAGCGACACTACCTAGGTCACTGTTCAAGCGCTGTCCGTGTCATATGCACTGTGCATTGTCCTGCCATGTAAGCCACAGCTAATTGGAACCATGCTTATAGCTAGCTGGACTAAGACTAAGTACATGGAGATGTTTGATCTCCCAAGCTAGTTGGAACCATCGAATTAATTAATTCCTACCCTTATTCCTTAGTGCTTATCTGGACGAGGAAGTTAACGGTCCAACCGAAGAACAAGCAACCATGACAGGCGACAGATAATCAGAGGCAAATAGTGTAAGTGATCGAGCCCCCCAGAACATATGGAGATTCCCGATCCATGGCAGGCAGTGGCAGAAAAGCATAACTCTGGCGTCCACGCCATGTATTGCTGGATGAGAACAGCTGACATATATGTATATATGCATGCATCGATTAATCACCAGCATGCAGGCCGACGCAGTGCCGCCTAGTTTGAACAATACAAAGCTAGCTAGCATGCGTGCAGTGCAGCTGACATGGATGATCATCGATCTCACCATGTTTAATTTGGCACGTATATATAAACGTAGCTATCTAGTATATATCATCCGTGCATGTATAAATGAGAGAGACCGAGTGCGATGCATCTACACGTACGTACTACTACTGGTCTACTGTTGATCATGTCATTGCCGGAGATGGAGTAGATGATGGCCGCGCCGGCGAGCGAGCAGCTGCGACATGCAGGCGATTTAAATGAGGGGCGAGGGGACGGTGGTGGCAGCACGTTCGGCAAGCATGGCCCCGAGCTGATGTGTCCTTTTTCATGGCGGCAGTCTGCAGAAGCAGCACATTGTTTGGTCTTGTGTATATACTACCTTGACATTATTTTTTTCTCAACTGTCATGCGCTGTTGTATAACTGCATGCGTAGTGAACAGTGTAGAGAATTACACTGATCTGACCGATCGAGCCATCGTTAATTAAGTCATGGATCCATGTGACCATACGTATCCAATATGCATGCAGAAACTTCTTTGGCTCAAATAAAATAAATGGAACCTCTGAAGCTTGCTACAGCTAAATTCATGCAAACTACGCCTAGCACAAAATGTTGGCAGATAATAAACCCAAGCCTTAACTGTGGCAATGTTTGGTAAAGAAATTAACATGCTGTCTGGGCGTCTGGCATGCAGGCCATGAGTCTAAGAATATTATATAGCATGTGCTAATGTTTTTTTTTCTTTTGAGACAGACACGACGGACGCTAGGTCGCGGCTCTCTCGCGAGACTTGTCTGAATCCGATCTCGCTGATGATAGCGATGAAAGGATGGCGCTGGGGGCTCCATGATCAGTTGACGGAAGCTAATTAAGCCAATGCCATGCATGCACGGATCGAAGTTATATTTGATTAATTGATGCACGTACTGCCGTGATGGTCCAAATATGGGCGCAATCTTATTACGTCGTTACATACAGTGGTGTATATGTGACACAACACATGCTAGGCGCTAGCTGCTACCTACATATATATAGCAGCCGCGCTGCACGATCTCGATCGGATACTGTGTATTTATTTATGTGTGTATTCCTTACGGCCATTAAAGGATCGGATAACATTAAGATAACGCTATTTTTGTTGATGACGTGAGCTGAGAAATTATCTCTCAATATCCCTTGCCCGTTTAAATATGGCGTTGAGGCTGCATCGTTGTTTTATCAGAGTTAATATCATGCATCTAGTACATCATATCCGACCACAACTTTTACGTATATTATCAGCCTCTGTTAATGACAGGTAGGGCGACCCCACACGTCGTTGAATAGTCCGGTGGCATAGACGAAAAATAGTAGTATACCTTTAGTGGTGGCCAAATGGATGCAAAAATAATTCTCTTAGGCTGATGTAGTGGCGAAGAATGGATACATATCATTCATAGCCTTTTATGTACAACTCCGTATATATACCGGAGGAGAGAGACTGTCCAAAAAGAAAGAATTTAGGGTTTAGGACCAAAATAAAAATAGATTGAGAAAAAAGAGAGAAGAAGAAGTAGCTGTTGGAGAACGATTCCATTCGCCTTAAAACTCCCAACTCGATATCCAACTGTACGTGCCTCGAGATTTAAACGTACACGATACATACATGCCTCTCTGCCTTTGCTCGGTCTCTGCTTATATATATCCATATCTACTACATACATTTGGCTGCAGACAGACATATACGAGCTGCGCCGTGCCGGGCCATTATATTCATGCGCATGCGCATGCTGTTTGTTTAGGACAAGTAGCGACGTCGGTGTGTAGCTAGCCCAAGGCCGGAGCTGAGGATGGAGTACAGGGAGGCGGGGCGTCGGCCGGCGCCGGCGCCGGCGGCCGTGGAGCTGGCCGCCGGGCGCGAAGACGAAGCGTGGTACGGCGACGAGGCCACGACGACGGCGCCGGGGAGGAGGGAGCCGCCGCCGCTCACCCACGACGACAACCGCGGCTTCCTCCGCATGCTCCGCGACAAGAAGGAGAGGTCCGATCCGTGTGCCCGCAGATTATACCGAGAGAAAATATACATCCATATGCAATTATGCATCATCATCATCAATAATAATCTATATGCATGCCCAGGGATGCATGCATGTATGTATGGTTGTTCTCTGAATTGAACTGGATCACTAGCTGATCGGCATATGTATATATATGCATCCTTGTGATGATCAATCACAGGCTGGGCGTAGAGGCGGCGAAGGTGGAGGTGCGGTTCGAGAGGCTGACGGTGGAGGCGGACGTCCGCGTCGGCCGCCGCGCCGTGCCGACGCTGCTCAACTGCGCCGTCAACGCCGCCCAGGTATTATATCCCAAAATCGCCATCTATCATATCGATCCCATAAGCATATGCAGCTTTGCTTCGTCCCTTGGATTTCTGGGTTTAATTTGTATCACCTCCTTCCTTGTTGGGTGCATGCATTGCAATAGATGATATGCAAGCTAGCTGCAGCTGCAAGGGACGCCTTTTTTTTTGTCTCGTTGCTTCGTTTTTTTGTGTTTTGAAATAGTTTTATGGTCTTTTCATTTGTTAGAGAGAGAGAGAGGAGAGATAGGGGTGTGGATTTGGTGAGACACGTCGAATGGATGGATTGTCCTCTCTCTAGGTCCGTTGAGGTCCGTGTAGGTTACGCGGCGCGAACGATCGAGAAGCTTGCTTTGAGCAACAAGTGCATGAAGAACAAGCTCGATCGAAGAATAATCTGATTATTAGTCAGCGTGTGTGCTCCGATCTATATATACAGTTAGTTAGCGCTTAGCGTGAATGATTACTTCCCTCTCCTGCGTGTCTGTTTAGTCGTTCGCCGTCGACGTTTAAGAGGCATTTTTATTTGTAAAAGGCAAATTTTGTTAGTCGTAATCGATAAACAGTTAAAAATATGGACTATGTTATTGGCAAAAGCTGCATCAGTAGATTTGTTTAAGGCTGTGTTAATTTTTGTCCTGTTCGTCTGACTTATCAGCACTGGCCAGCAATATTTTTCTCTCGCAACGAATCAGCACGAGCCAGACAACGGTATTTTTCTCTCGACACAAATCCGCGCCAGCCACCTACCAGCCGAACATGCTGTTTATAGCAAAGACAACAACATATTGATTGAGAATTTAAAGGTTGAAATATACTTTTGTAAACTTTTCCCTGCCAAAATCCTGAGGGTACTTGTTTACAGTGTTTGGAACATATATACAATAGCATCAACTGAAAGGCAAGTTCTCCAAGAAAAAAAAAATAAAGCAATAGCATCCGGTGACTGAAAATCCGAGGAATTCTTCAGGTAGGACAAGGACAGTCCTGTTTGATCCTGCTACAGATTCTTCAATATCTAAAGGATACGTACACGGCAGGCCCCCATCTTCGTGTAATAAATGTGGCATGTAATGGGATCGAGCAGTGTCATGGGCAGCAGGGCCCGATATACATCTCCAGCTCGCGACAGATCCGATCCCATGTCCTGAGATTTTCGACGGAGCCACAAGCAACAGTCGCACTACAGAGCCTCGTAGCCAGAAGGTCAGTCAGCATTCAACCCACGTCTGGATTAGCTGAGCCAGCCATCAATCAACCTACGTAATTCCTCATCGTAGGAAGCAAACAACGCAGACCAGAGTGTACGTAATCATAAGCTGTATCTGTCCTCTGTGACCTTCGAGCATCTCGATCCTCTTCAAACGGTGTCAATGGGCAATGGCGGCAACTGCCATGACGACACCGCCTTTAATGCAAGCTTGTTCGATGCCCCGGCCTGCTGCTGCTTTGTTGCTTTCCCCTGTGAAGCAAGAGATGAACACAACACGTCTCTGTTAGATTTCTCATAAAGATTTCCCCTTCATAGGGATTAGCCATGATTAATGAGGGTTCATTCCCAGACCAGATAGTGGGATATTGGTCAGAGCATCGGCAATGTTCATGCAGCTATTTAGAAATGTAGGTAGCGAGATACAGGGGGGCAACTTGTTAGATATTCAGCCATTTTTTTTTGTCTCGCCTAGGAGTCCAAGACCTATTTTAGTACCTGAATCGCGGAAGGTTGATGCAAACCTTCATAGGCCATTTTCCTCAAGTAGTAGCGGCGTGCTACGGTCGCCCAACGCTAGCTACATCTTTGTGGAGATTCAACAGATACACCAATCCTACCCTAAGCTTACTAGCAATATTGTTTCCAACCTTAAGGAGATCCAGCATATCGATAATAAACATTTCTTCCACTCCCCCTTAGAATTATTAGCTCTTCATTTCTCAGCACACAGCAATCAATCCATCGGGTGGTGAATTATGTAGTACTTATCTTCCACAATGTACAGCAAGCTTAGCATAGCCAAATAATCCAAGACTACCTGTGCCCATTAAGGTCACAGTTCAGAACTTATATAGTGCGCAGTGACAAGCAGATATGCACAAGCCAACGATGACAGAACTATGCAGCAAAGTAGTTTTTGTTTGGACATATACTAGAGCTGGTGGTAAGCACAACAAAATCACAACAGTACTTGTGAAGTCAAACATAGTACAACAATTAAAGGGTTAATCGAGAAAGATAGGTAAATCTGCAGACTATGTCAGAGCCGTATGGATCGAGCACATGCAGGATAGCTAAATCACCAAATCTGCAGACTATTTCAGAGCAGTTTGGATCGAGCACATGCACATGGACTCTAATGCAGAATCAAAAGGATACTGCATCTTGTTATGCTGCTGCATAATGCAAGCACTAAAAATACATGTATATGTCATGCATGTGTTTGTTTAGGTCATATTTCGAAAAAATATTTATAAATGAAATTTTCATTTTATTTTTATGCAGGAATTAGCAACGTCTGTTCATATGTGTGTTACAAGGAAAAGGCCTATGAGAATCATAAATGAAGTAAGCGGAGTCATTCGACCTTCAAGGTAAATGTCTCCATATCTTTCACTAACTGCCAAGCACAGATATAGATCCTGTACTACCTCAAAATTAAGTACTTTGATCAAATTTAGCAGAGAAATACTAAATACACTTGCATGACTTTGTTAGCATTTTTGTGCTTTCCCTCTTCTGTCTCCAATAAAAAAAGGCCCCTTCTGTCTAGTCTAGCACTTGAGCATCTATTGCCTTTACTAAGATGTTAAATTTTTTATCCCATTCTGTCAGGATGACACTTCTTCTAGGAGCACCAGGTTCAGGGAAAACTACTTTTCTAAAAGCATTGGCAGGAAAATTGGATTCTTCTTTGAAGGTAGACTAAGTTACTTACATGCTATCAGAAATATTTGTCAATGAGAAAAGAAAAATTAAATGAGATAACATTCAGTGTAGACTAACAAAAATGCATTTTCTTGATGATGCAATGATTCCGGATAGTTCAAAGGAAAGGTATTGTACAATGGAGAAGAAATGAGTTCATCGACACCACAGTACCTGCGTGCTTATGTTAGCCAGTATGATCTTCACCATGCTGAGATGACAGTCAGAGAGACAATTGACTTCTCTTCCAAGATGCTGGGAACCAATAATGAATTTGGTAAGCCATCCTCTTGCATATGTGAACTATTCATTTTGAACATCACTGGAATGTGCTGCAGTAACAGCAATGCAGATACAGTAAGTCAAGAAGGAAGTATGTATAGAATGTTCAAAATGTATCAATTTTAGCATGGCACAAATACTGACACAAACTCCTATTTTCTTGGAATGATAACATCAGAGATGCTAGGAGAAGCAATAAGAAGAAAAAAAGGTGTCATCAATAAAGTGGACCAAGATCTTGATTCATTCATTAAGGTAGTTCAACATTGTACTAGTTCGTTTCTGGTAAAACTGGATTATATTTCGTTTAGTTACTCAAACAACTGTCCTCTGCAGGCTACCACCTTTGGAGAAGGAAGTAACCTTACAACAAACTACATTATCAAGGTAACTTGGTTACTTGTTCAGTTTGCTATATATCTTGACAGCATATAGTAACAGTTGACTATATGTAGATACTAGGATTGTCTGAGTGTGCTGATACCCTAGTAGGAGATGAGCTAAGAAGAGGAATATCAGGAGGGCAAAAGAAAAGAGCCACAATTGGTAAGCATACCTATTTTCAGCCAGTTAAGGTGAAATACATATACAGTAGCTATATGTTTTGTATAGGAATCACGTGCTTTGATCTGAAATAAAGCCACATTGGCTGAAACGCTACCACCTAAGGAACGCAAAAGGTTCTTAACAGGATAGGAATCTTCATGATAACAAAGTATGCTTACGGCCCTAAAACAGAGTCCTATAATTATCAAGCCAGAGTTAGAATGGGGAACAGAGTAAGGAGATACTTAACGGGCTAACTGAACGAATGTTTGAACTTGGAATCAAGTGGTCCACACATGCAGATATCAGCTAGATTGTTGAGCATGAGTAGTAGAGGGGTCTTCGTTTTCCTGTACAAAAGCGTTCAGCGGAAATTTATGATATGCTCAATTTCTATGCCCAAAAATATGTCCAGATTGAAGAGTAAATAGCATGAAGAAAACTAATAACTTTTTCAATCAAATGAACCCATGGAAACATTATATTAGTGGCAATAGTGCAGAATATTTTCTCCTTAATGAACTCTATTGAAACTCAACGAGTTCATTCCATTGTACCAGAGCAAGCATCCCCTTAATGTGTTATATCTAGATGAAACTATGATTTGCGTCCACTCTTGGAAGGTCCCTGCACTGTATATTTTCTAGTTTCTACACAGGAAACTTAATAGCAGTAACATTCACAGAGGAGCATTCCATTCAAATGAATATGCCAGTTACATTTAAAATAATTGTTATGGACATAGTGTCAGCTACCAAGAAGTTCAAAATCAGCATCATTGTTGACAGTTTTTTTTTTGC
Source organism: Echinochloa phyllopogon (assembly GCA_033239725.1). Taxonomy (NCBI): domain Eukaryota; kingdom Viridiplantae; phylum Streptophyta; class Magnoliopsida; order Poales; family Poaceae; genus Echinochloa; species Echinochloa phyllopogon. The sequence continues at coordinate 46,573,007 of BTCW01000015.1, forward strand.
AAATTTATTGATTAGAATATTTTTATAATGCAGGGGAGATGCTAGTTGGTCTTGCAAGATGTTTCTTTATGGATGATATATCAACAGGTCTCGATAGCTCCACCACATTTGAGATCATGAAGTTTCTCCAACAGATGGCACATTTGATGGATCTCACAATGGTTATTTCCTTGCTGCAACCACCTCCTGAGACATTGGAATTATTTGATGACATCATACTTTTATGTGAGGGGCAAATTGTGTATCATGGTCCTCGAGAAAATGCTACGGACTTCTTTGAAACTATGGGATTCAAATGCCCCAGCAGGAAGAATGTGGCGGATTTCCTTCAAGAGGTACTCAACTATCATATGTGCCAATAAAGAATAGCTGGATATAACAATAGTGCTAAGTTAGCAGTCTGCTAACTGATTAAAAAATGTTTATACCTAGGGAATTACTGTATAGAATAATTTTTTAGATGATAAGGAGGCAATAGATGACTTGCAATTCCATGCAGTAGGGCAAAATATCAGTATTTTGCAATATATGTACTTGATCAAAAATCAAAATAATGTAATATTTTTCCTCCATTCGACCACTGACCAGGTAACCTCAAAGATGGACCAAAAGCAATACTGGGCTGGTGATCAAAATAAGTATCACTACCATTCTATTGAAAATTTTGCAGAATCCTTCCGAATGTCATATCTCCCTCGACTAGCAGAAGAAAAACTGTGCAGTTCAAACAATACTGGAAAGAACAAGGAAGTTAAAATGAATGCAAGTCGCAAGATCTCCAGATGGAATATTTTCAAGGCATGCTTTTCAAGAGAAGTACTGCTCCTAAAACGAAACTCCCCAGTACATATATTCAAGACCATACAGATAACTGTTATGGCTTTTGTGATCTCCACACTCTTCCTACGAACAAAAATGAGCCACAAAACCGTACTTGATGCCAACAAGTACATGGGAGCACTTTTTATGGCTGTTGTGATAGTAAACTTCAATGGCATGACTGAGATTGCAATGACAATAAAGCGGCTTCCAACCTTCTACAAGCAAAGAGAATTACTAGCATTGCCAGGATGGGCACTCCTTTCTTCAGTTTTCCTTATTAGTATCCCAATATCACTTGTTGAGACAGGCCTTTGGACTGGCTTAACCTACTACGTGATTGGATATGCACCATCCCCTATCAGGTACTCATCTCTTGGCACTTACATACTTAATGATCTCTGGTACATCAATAGGACGCTGTAAAAAAAAAAGTTTCCCTTCCTTATGGCAGGTTCATCCAGCACTTTCTGGTACTTTTTGCCATGCATCAGATGTCGATGGGCTTGTATCGCTTTTTAGCGGCCATAGGAAGGACACAAGTGATGGCCAACATGCTAGGCACTGCAGCTCTTATAGCAATCTACATACTTGGTGGCTTCGTCATATCAAAAGGTTAGATGTTTTAGCTTAGCATGTACCACGAAGCACAAGCATATGACATACTCTGTAACACAGGATAAATATTACTAAAGTCTAAAGGTTTTGTGCAATTAGTTGCTTACCAGTTTCTGTACATTGAAACAGATGATCTACAACCATGGTTGCGCTGGGGATATTGGACATCCCCATTCACCTATGCACAAAACGCGATCGCCCTCAATGAATTCCATGACAAAAGATGGGCTACAGTATGCACTAATTTCAACACTTGCAATTGCTAACTGTATGCTTGTACATCCTTTTTAAAATTACACTAAGATTCTTGATTTTCGGTATTGATAGGAGTTTTATTATGCTGATGCAACCACCGTTGGTGAAGCTATCCTCAAGATCAGGGGGCAGCTCATGGAGTGGCACTGGTACTGGATTTGTGTCGGCATATTATTTGGATACTCACTGGTCTTCAACATCTTCAGCATATTTGCATTGGAGTTCATGAACTGTATGTATACCAATCTATCACAAGCCTTGTAAATATTGGATATAAATGAAAAGGATAATTATATGTCTCCTTTACTACTTGCAGCTCCACACAAGCATCAAGTTAACATCAAGACCACAAAGGAGAATTTCGAGTACCATGGCCAGATGGTTGGAAATGGCAATTCATCAAATGATGAAGTTATCCTCCCATTTCGACCCCTCTCCCTTGTATTTGATCATATCAACTATTTCGTTGACATGCCTACGGTAATCTCTTGACCACTTCAAACCTTACCCAGTAGTTGCATCATTTCCAATCACCTATTGAAGAAAAGAATACAAATATCCCACCAGGAGATGACAAAAAATGGAGTAACAGAGAAAAAGCTTCAGCTGCTGCAAGATGTCAGTGGTGCCTTCAGGCCAGGAGTTCTAACAGCTCTGATGGGAATAACTGGTGCTGGAAAGACAACATTGCTTGATGTATTGGCTGGAAGAAAAACTGGGGGATATATTGAAGGGGCTATTAAAATAACTGGCTATCCTAAGAAACAGGAGACATTCTCAAGGATCTCAGGTTACTGTGAACAGAGTGACATTCACTCCCCTAATCTCACTGTTTATGAGTCGCTTAAGTTTTCTGCATGGCTTCGCCTGCCTTCAAATGTTAAGCCTCATCAAAGAGATGTATGTGTATCAATCCTACCCCCTCTTTATCATTGCTGGAAGATAGCGTCTGACACAAGATTTCTCTTTAAATTCATTTCAGATGTTTATCGATGAAGTCATGAGCCTAGTTGAGCTCGCAGACTTGAAGAATGCCATGGTGGGAATTACAGGGGCAACGGGCCTGTCAGCTGAGCAGCGGAAAAGATTAACAATTGCTGTGGAGCTGGTAGCTAGTCCCTCCATTATATTTATGGATGAGCCAACTACTGGCTTGGATGCACGTGCTGCGGCGATTGTCATGAGAACAGTACGGAAGACAGTAGACACTGGACGAACTGTTGTCTGCACAATTCATCAACCAAGCATTGAGATATTTGAATCTTTTGATGAGGTATGAAGAGGTTTAAGTGGTATATAACTACAAATGGGTTGGGAAAAAAATATAATTACAACAATGAACTAAAGAACATGATAGTCTGGTGCTCATATGATGTCAGGGTGAGAAGGTATTGATTCGAAACAAAAACCTAGAATTCTTCCAGCCAGAAACAGTAAAACAAACTGGTCAAGTATAGATATTAATATGCATAGTGTTTTTAAACATAGCCTTGACCTAAAGTAGAAAACGATCAAGGAAACGCAGTATATGATAGCTGTCAACTGTCATTTTACACGAGTAGGCACTACAAATCACATTCTGAATTTCAGTTCAATTTGGCCAATCGCAGCTTCTACTTATGAAAAGAGGAGGTCAGCTCATATACAGTGGTTCACTAGGACCACTATCTAGCCACATGATCAAGTATTTCGAGGTAAGATTGCCAGAGAACTATTTTTACTTGTGAGATGCAGCAAGAAGAAAATACTAAAGTTACTTTTTAACAGGCTATACCTGGCGTTCCTAGAATAAACAAGGGTCAAAACCCAGCAGCATGGATGCTAGACATCAGTTCACATATGACAGAATATGGGATTGGAGTGGATTATGCAGAAATTTATCGCAACTCCTCCCTATACAGGTACACACAGTAGTACATACATAAATCTGCAGATCACTTTATATTAAGTGGTATAAAAAATAAGGTGGAAGTGAATCTAATGGAATTCTCGGTGGTGTCTGCAGGGAGAACAAGCTTCTAATTGATGAGTTGGAACAACCAGAACCAAACACAGAGGATCTACATTTTCCTCAGGGTTATTGGCAAAACTTTACGACACAATGTGTGGCTTGCCTTTGGAAGCAAAGTTGTGCATACTGGAAAAACTCAGAACACAATGTTGTTCGGTTCATAAACACTTTTGCTATTTCAATCATGTTTGGAATCGTATTCTGGAAAATCGGCTCAACCATGTAAGTGGGGTTGTGATGCATAAGATTTCCTTTCATAAATGTTTTACTTACTGATGCCCCAATTGATATATAATTCTGATTTTGTGTGCAACAGCAAGGACGAGCAAGATGTATTCAACATACTTGGAATCGTATACGGGTCAGCACTGTTCCTGGGTTTCATGAACTGCAGCATCCTACAGCCAGTGGTGGCAATGGAGAGAGTCGTGCTCTACCGAGAAAAAGCGGCAGGCATGTACTCCACCATGGCCTACGCCATTGCACAGGTACCTTTACATACTTTACCTATGTATATATGTCAATTCTAGTGAAAATCAATAGTACTGAATGCATTCCGCTTGGCACGGAGTATGATGAACCGAGCTCTGGTTTTACGCGTTGCAGGTGTCGGTGGAGTTACCTTACATGCTGGTGCAGGTGCTCATCTTCTCGTCGATCGTGTACCCGATGATCGGGTTCCAGCTGACGGCGGGCAAGTTCTTCTGGTTCTTCCTGTACCTGGTGATGAGCTTCATGTACTACACGCTGTACGGGATGATGACGGTGGCGCTGACCCCCAACATCGAGATCGCCATGGGTCTGTCGTTCCTCATCTTCATCTTCTGGAACGTCTTCTCCGGCTTCATCATCGCGAGAGAGGTACCGGCTTTCAACATCCGTCTAGCTTTTCCCCCCTAAATCGATTGAGAAACGGATCGGATTAGCGAATCCTCCATTTCTTACTATATGGACGGAAGAATTCCTCCTCCCAAACAAAATGAAAAAAAAAATCCCCAAACTCCACTCGTACCTGACGAACGGAAACGGGAACTGATTGCAGATGATGCCGGTGTGGTGGCGGTGGGTGTACTGGGCGGACCCGGCGGCGTGGACGGTGTACGGGCTGATGTTCTCGCAGCTTGGGGACCGGACGGAGCAGATCCTGGTGCCGGGGGTCGGGATGCAGACGGTGCGCGAGTTCCTGGAGGGGTACCTGGGCCTGCAGGACCGCTACTTCGGCCTCGTCACCTGCCTCCACCTCGCCATCATCGGCCTCTTCGCCTTCCTCTTCTTCCTCGCCATCAAGCACCTCAACTTCCAGCGAAGGTAGATAGCTAAGGGAGGGGAGCACTCGCGCCGCCGACCGAAATTGCCTGCCGTGCGATGGCTGCAGACAATAACATGGACTCCAATGTCCAAATCTGACGGTAACCGCTTTCTAACAAAAACAGTAGAGAAAGCTAAGCTGTGAAGAAGAAAACCGGGGCGACAGAGCTCTGTCCCCCGTTGCAAATTGTGCATAGATTACTACTGGTAGTACAGAGAAATGGATTGGTAGGGCAGGTAATTAGCTGTGTTTATTATGTGATGAAGGAATGCGAGTAGTAGATTCATCAAGGGAAGTGCAAAAGAAAGTGTAGTACTGATGATCACAGTCTGCATTGCAGATCAATGGAAATGAAACGCCATAGTGCGTCGTCTGTTTCAGTGTGCTAGCTCCTGAATTCCCATCTACAGTACTGCTCTATCAATTTATTTATTAAATTGGACGTGTCAAAAAGATTATTATTTATTGACCGCAAAAAAATATTATTATTTTTGAAACTTAGATAGGAGCACTACCGATTCATATAAGAAGAAAAAACATGCGGAAGTTTACAAAGTTGTTATTACACGAAACAAATGACTCAATACTCAACGGAAGCAACATGATTTAAACAAAGGGGTTCTCGCCCTGGCCACAGGCCACAATACACAGCTGCATCTCTTTCTTGATTAGAGCTAAAATTCTTGACGGTGGTGCGACTGCTCCCTCGAGGACTCTTCTATTGCGCTCTTTCCACAATTTCCACACCGTGTATAGCATGACTGAAGCCCGCTTTCTTCTAACCTCCTTGCTTAGTCCTTGTAGATGCATTCCACCACTCCTCGATAGATGATAATCTCGACGGCACCTGAACCGGTCCATTAGTCGAGTTTGAAACCAGCGGCCATACTTCCTGCGCATACACACATTGGAGACATAGGTGGTCTGCTGATTCCACGGTCTGGTCACGCGGGGAGCAGACCGGATCATATGGCCAATGCCGGGCTAATAGCCTATCAGCTGTTAGAATTTTACCCTGCACAAGAAGGCACCAAAAAAGCCTACGTTTCTCTCGGCCTTTGCTTGTGAGATATCCTTCCAATTGAAGGAGCAAAAGGATCCTTGAAGCTGGAAATTATATGCTGATCTTGCTATGTAATTACCATCAACTGTCCACCTCCATTGAATAGAGTCCTCGTGGTCTCAGAAGCTGGACCTCCTGCAGCAGTGTATAGCTTTCGTGCGATCCAGCGACACGCTTATCCGGTTAGAGTTGTACTAGTTGTCAACTGGAGTGCATGATCGCCAAGCTAAGCTACCGACGAGTACAGTTGCTGCAGGAGCCGTCGTCGTTTACTTTCTTCTGGGCATGGGGATAGAGGAAGCGGAAATGGCCATTCTCCGCATGTGCACCGTCGGCAGGCACAAGTCACCGGTTGCAGCGCCACTTGCAGTCGTATGGCGCTCGCTCGCTGGATGGCGATGGGACGGCGCCGTTCCCTCCTGCTGCCCCCATCCCGTTACGCTGTGTGTACGCAACAGTGCTGATATGCAACCGAAGACACCAGACCCAAAGTGCCGGTCGCGTTAGAACACGAACGGTACCTTATACCGCTAATTTAAAGGACTGGTATATGAACATCCGACGGTTGAGAATAATTGTATACTACTCTAACGTTGATCGGTGGTATAGGTAGTATACAGTGAGTAGTGTAGTAGTATAAGGGTATTATTGGAAAAAATTTAAATGGCATCACTGTAATTTATATATTTTTTTTAATTTTTTCATTCGATTATATGTCTCGAGCCGACAGTCGAGGCACGTCAGTGGGATGGGTCTCGGGTCGGTGATGCACGCCGCCGATAAAAATAAAAAAAAATATGCTTAGTTAATATATTTATGTCTAAATTACTATATTATACATTCTCCATACCATATACCACTGGTTAGTGGTATAACTTACCGTAAAAAAGAAACACGTACATACACCAGCAGCTCATCGAGCAAACGCAGAGCCCATCACGAGCTTATCATGACCAACCAGCCCTCGATCCAGACGATGATGATGATGATTCAGGACACCGTGGCAGAGGGGCGCTGCCCAAAAGAAAAGCTCCTCGCCGTTTCGTTCCCGTGCACAGGCATCAGGCACAGGCACAGCCCGGAAACGCAAACCAAAAGGCAAAGGCAAGGCGATGTGATGTGATGGGAGGAGGAAGGCAGGAAGCATCCGCGGTGGCGCACGAGCGCCAGCAAATCCAACACCACCCAGACCCAGGCCCCGCTTTGCTCCTGGAATACCTCTAGTCCTGCACTCCTGCTTCCTTCCTACTCTCTCGTCGCATCGCCGCTGCTTCATTCGCTAGTGGAGGTGGCGAGCTCGTGGCTGAACTCAGCCTCAGCTCACCAAAAGGAAGGAAGGCATGTGGGGATTTGTTTGAACGGGAAAGTGCTACTCGCCAACAGCAAAAGCCAGCCTCTTTCTCTCCCGTTATCACAGTACCACTAGTTATCCCATCATTCTACTGCTAGTCCAGTACGTACAAGTAGTACTTTGCCTTCATTCTGTCAGTCACGGTGAGAGAGAGAGGTCAAGACAATACAGTATACTACGTATATAATCCACCTTTGAAGCACCCCTTTTCGTCCCGGGAGCCAGCCGCCACGGGCATGTCGGCTGCTGCTGCCGCTGGCGCGGCGCCAAATGCCAACGCCTTTCTCTTTCTCTGACTCTTTGAGCGTGGCAGCCCGACCTGTACTGGTAACGGTTTTGAACCGAGGCATTATCTAATTTCTAACTTTGACTCTTAAAATTGACATTTTATCATTAATACATCACTGTAACATTTCGTTTGTATTTATAAATAATTGTTCAACATTAATTAATTAGACTTAAACGTTCATCTCGTAAAGTATAATAAATTGTGTAATTAATTTTTGATTTCATCTATATTTAGTACTTCATGTATGTATCGGTATTTCGATGTAATAAAAATCATCTTTTTACATAGTAGAATTTGGGGTAAAATTGGGAAACTAAACAAGCCTCAATTGAAGTTGAAGGCCGGAGCCAAGATTAGGTCCCACGCGCTAAACTTTAGCGCCGTCACATCAGATATAAATATGTTAATTAGGAGTATTAAATATAGATTAATTTAAAAACACAATACATAAACGATGAGTAATTTACGAGACGAATCTATTAAGCTTAATTATACCATGATTAAATAATGTAATGCTACAGTAAACGTGTGGTAACTATATATTAATTATAGCAAAATTAGACTTGTTGGGTTCGTATCGCGAAATAAACATGACTTATGTAATTAGTTTTATAATTAGTTTATGTTTAATATATTTAATTATCACTTATTTAAAGCGATAAACTTTAGCCTGGTCGCGCTTTAATTAAACCACTGGTGTAGCGGACCGAACCGAGCGGCGGCCGAGTGCCGTAACCGGATTTGGGATCCAGCGTGCGGATATTCGCGGGACCCACGTCACCCCACCGCTTCCTCGGCCCCACCTAACCCGGTCCCCACCGGACGGAGAGAGAGAGAGCGGGGGACGCCGGGCGGGGCACGGCACCGGGCCCCACGCGCCCCCACCACCAGCCGCCCGACACGTGTCGGGGCCGATGACCACCAGCCCCCCGAGCGGGGCCGGGTCCACCAGTGGGGACCCCACGCCTGCCGCCGCGCCCGCCGCGGAGGGCCCCCCCCACGCGGCCGCGCCACCGGTCACGTGACGGGCAAGCTCTCTGGCTGTCCCCACACACAGCCACCGGGCCCGGCCGGCGCTCCATCTCTCTCGCGCGCGGCGCGGGGAGGAAGAGCGCACGGTCCGCGAGGGGCGCGCGCTTTGACCCACCACCACACCACTTTGCTTGCTTGCGCCCGGGCCCCGCGCCCCCACCGCACCCCGAACCACCACCCGGCCCCACCGCCGGAGCCCTCCCGCAAAGAAAAGCAATCCGGCCCCACCGCCCCGGCCGTGTGCGTTAAATTTTGCCCCCACGTACGCACGTGCTTGCCGCTCCGGCTCGCTCGCGAGTCTAAACCCCCACCATGCCAACCATTCCCCAGCAATCAGAGCAAAAATGTCGAGACGGCAAACGGAGAGATTATATAAACGTATATTACAAAAAAGGTCGTTAATTAACTCAACAAATCAGCTGCTCATTTCGTTTGCATTACATGCTGCTTGCTTCTTCTACCTCTTTCTTCTCCATCTTCTTGTTCTCTCTCTCTCTACCACTAACACTGGGGGGTCACTGAGCCTGAGCTACGACGGAAAGCACGCACGAGCATCGCGTAATTACCAGTTCATCATAAGGAGGATTGCGAAAGGGGGGAAAAAAGGAGGAACGGAGATTAAATTAGAGGGAAAGGAACCTAAGCTTTGGGGTTGGACTTTCTGGCCGGCGTACGCTGGCCGTGGTACTGGTACTCACTCCTCCGGGCTGGAGTCCGACACCGGCTCCTCCTCGTCGTCGTCGTCGTCCTCCTCCGGGTGGTCGACGTCGCTCCGCCCGCCGCGCTGCTGCTCGTGGAACCCGGACCCCGGGTGCTGCTGCTCCGAGTTGCTGTTGTGCGACATGGCCTGCGCCTGCTGGTGGTATTCGGCCACGTTCACCGCCGTCGGGAACACGGCGGTCTGCGCGCCGCCGAGGTTGATGAGCTGCGGCGCCGACTGGATGGCCCAGAACTGCGCGGGCTGGCCGGCCGCGCCTCCCGCCGCGGCGCCCGGCTGGGGCACCATCCACACCGCGGTCGCCTGCGGGATCATGCGGTTGCCGCCGCCGCCGCCGGGGCTGCCGGCGGCCGGGACCGCGAAAACCGGGACGAGCCCCTGCGGCGCGCCGGACGCGGTGATGGGGGCGAGGCCGCTAGGGACCGAGATGGCCGCCCCGCCTGTGCCCTGAAGGAGCGGGTCGGCGATGACCGGGTAGTAGGCCGCGGGCGCCGCGGTGGCGAGCGGGGACGCGCCGGCCGCGGCGCGCGTGGGCTGCAGCTTCCGGCGGCGCTTGGCGGGGGACTCCTCGCTGTCGACCATGGCGAGGGAGGACGGGCTGGAGGAGGAGGACTGCGTGGGGATGCGGAGGACGCCGTCGATGGTGGTGGCGATCGCCGGGACCGTGCCGGTGCCGGTGGCGGCGATTATGGCGGGCTCCGACTGCTGCAGCAGCCACCGGATGGTCTCGCCGTCGGACTTGTGCCCTAGCTCCCGCGTCAGCTGGAAGATCCTCGCCGCGCACGCCGCCGGCATGCGGATCCGCCGCCCGCGGCCCTCCACCTTGGTGTGCCGGTCGCGGTTCCGCGGCGGCGGCTTGCTGCGCACCATCGCCATCCCGCCGAAGTACTCCACCGGCTCCGGCTTCGGGACCATGAACCCGTGCATGGGGATCGCGCCCATCGCCATCCCCGCCGCCGCCGCCGCGGCCCCCGCGACGCCCACCGCCCCGACGTGCTGCCGCGCCGCCTCCCCCTCCTCCGCCCTGTCCTGCGCCTGCGCCTCCATGGCGCGAATCGAAACGAGAGAGAGAGAGAGATGTTGGATTGCGCTTGTTGTAATCGCTCACTCCCGCCCACCCGCCCGCCTCGTCCCTCTCCTCTCGGCGTGTGAACGCGGAGGTGGGGCTCGCCTCGGACGGTTTACTTGGCTCGCTGCGCGTCGAGAGAGAGAGCTAGATTTATCGGGCGGTGTCACTTGGCGGTGGGACCATGACGCCCGGGGCCACCGCCCCACCGGGTCGCGGTGGGGGACCCGGCTGACCTGTATCGGGGCCCGCCGCATTAATCTGCGCGCCCGGCGCGCATCCGACGGCCCAGGGCGCGTTGTCGCTTGCCCGCGGCTTCCTGACCGGCGGGCCCCCCCGCGCACGCCGGTCAAATTTGCAACGCATTGATGAATAATTAAGGTGTATTATGGGAGCGGCCATTTGAATTAGGGCAAGCATTAGCGTGCGCATGGCCTCAAGATTCGCATCCGTGCCTGACTCGTGACCTCCCAGCTACTCCAACCCTTTCTGACAGGTTGGACCAGTGATTTTAAAGTAAAATAAACGAAAAATAGCGTGGGGACTTTAAATGACAGGTGGCCCCGGTGCCGGAGTAAGTGGGGGCAGCGGTGGTGGAGACGGGGCCCATCGGCGGCGGGGCAGGAGGGACCCGGCTATTACGGGACACGCGTCGCCGGACGAGTGGAAGCTACGGTCCGTGTAGCGTGTGTGGGACTCTGCGCACCGGGAGCAGGGGATCCGGAGCGGGACCCTTGGGTGCGCTGGGCCCAGGATTGGCCCAGCTGGATCCAACGCGAAAAGTGGGGACCACCTGCCTCTAACCGAGATCTGGGCCCATTCGTCCAGAGATATCACGTGGGGTCCACTGCGCAGTGAATGAGTGGAGACCGCGTGCCTTCGATGGCACTTCCGTTGGGACTCTACAAAACAAGTCATGCAATATCCTTCGAACAAATATCTGATCATACAAAGGGCAACCTCTGGGACACAACTGTACGTGGAGTGTATTCATGTTTTGTTACTTTTCAAAAAAAAAAGAATGTGTGTGTTTTGATCTTGTGAAGTGAAATGTCTTTTGACATGAGTTTGATTTTTCCGGCTGTCACCATGTGGTGTATCCTCACTTTCTTGTTGAGTAAGTATATAAGTGGAGTAAGTATATAAGTGGCAAGCTTTGTCTTGGAGTACATGGTTAAATTATCTAGGATATCGTGCTATGTTTTTTTCTTGATTTAATTCAAGATACGGAGTAGTTATTAAAAACTGCAATCTATTGTGAGTTTTTTTCCCTATGCCACGGTGGGCAAAGATGTGCCATGATGATATAGCTTAAGTTATTGTTGGTAGTAGAAGTCACCGAAGATTGCTCACGAAGAGAAATAAAAGAACAGAATATAAGAGGCAAAAGAAGAAAATCCACTGTGAGCATGGGGCATGTACCCACCGTTCCACCAGGATGGTTTCACTATGTAAGGCCTTCTCCAGTGGCTGTCTCTTAGGCTAACTCATAATTTTTTTAATCTGTAAACAGTACAAAAAGCTAAGAGCCAACTCTTGTTTAAGAGACGGTCTCATACACGTATTTCAAGATTATGTGAGGATGATGTGTGGGGTCGTTCATGTTATGAGCTAGATGCTAAGAACTAGATTATTGGAGGACCCGTCTCTTAGAGTGCTTAGAGTTGGCGTGCTAGCTCAATCATTGGAGAAGGCCTAATGCGAGCAACAACAAAGATTCATTTATTTTTGGTTAACATAGTTAGGGCAGGCCCAACGCGGGAGCTTCATTGGAGGCTTGAGAAGCCAGTTAGGCTCGGACTCCACCGTGGATAATTTCAGTAGCCCCGCAGGCTGTCAGTGTGACTTGCAGAAGTAGCAGTAGCTTAGGAGAGAGAAAGAGAGAGTCGGTACTGAAAAGAAGGAAAAAGTCATGCATGTTGGCCCTGCTGGGACCCTTGAAGGTATAGCTGCGTTGGATGATGAAAATTTTTACCGGTATCCCCAACAACTTTTTGCTTGTGTGGTCATTGAAGCCACTGATTTCATACGTCTCGGTTGGGCCTGCCCTCAGAGCAAAAGGTGCACCATCCACTGAGAAGTCCATTTGTGTTTCGAGGATCATATGGTTGACAGGTACAACGAGGCATCACCAACCCCGACAAAGATGTCCAGCCCACGAGGTTTAAGTCAAACCATCCTGTTCCATAGTTGATGCTTGCTGATAAGCCTTTTGGTTTGGCATGTTTTTAGTTTGAATATATATAGGTTCGTGGATAAAAAATAAAATAGAGAAGCTAGTTTATTTGCGGATCAAAATGGAACATACACACAAGCTGAAAATCAATCTAGTTTCTTTTATCTCGTTCTAGATTGGCTTACTGTTGATGAAGACATTGTTTATCATAACGTTGGTTACTGTTGATTGGTTTGTTTTATTGTGCAAAATAAGTTACAAGGAAATATGCAAAATGTTTTATGCAAGTATACGATCTTCTCCTCATAATAAAAAATGGTAGCCTGTGATTATTGTTCATATGTTCGTTTGTCTGGCAAAAACGTGTAACAATTCTTCTTAAATATAAATGTCAAATCGGAACCGGACGATGGCTAAAGTGACTAGCTTGATGTTCAATGTTCATGTCAGTACATTTTGCTGGGTCTACATCTTTTATGTACACGTGCTTCGTGCACTACCACGAGTGTATGTACGTGACACAATGCAGAAAAAACCACTCCCGTATAAAAAATGATATCTCTGAAATTTGAACGAAAACAACTAAACAAGCCTCAAAGGGACGAACAACCTATCAAATATTGCAAGATAGGCCTAATGCCATGTCCTAAATGCCAAGGATTTTTATAGCAGCCTTCATCGCGTGCTTCTCATCAACCGAGAGGTAGTCAGCCCGACAGCCCACTTGAGAGCAAATGGGCTCTCCCAAATTGACCAACATGCACTATTCTGTGTCAAATGTGATCTTAGCATAATGATGGGAGTTCGGCAGTGCTGCAGTGGATATCAAACTAGCACATCCTCCTGGGATTGTCCGCTCAAGTGTTGGAATCTAGCAGAGATCCAAACAGCGATGTGTACTGCGTTACAAGGCCTTCAAAATCCACCGTAGCAAAATGCCGTGTTGTTTTATATTTACCTTTCGTGTATAAATTTCTAAAAAGATGTAAAGGAAGATATTAAGCTGTGCTACTTTATATAACGTGGTAATTTTATTTCTAACCAATCCATGAAACAAACTAGCCTTACTAGATCATCGTTCACTACTATTACAAATGAGAGTTACCGATACTAGTTCCCGCCAAAAGCTTGCCTCACGTAATATGACGTCCTTTACAATTGTCTTCTCTACTCATCTTTTCAGCTACCCTTTTCGACCAGCTTTATCTTCCGGGCATCATATCTCCTTCAAAAGCTTCTAGCCCTTGCATGGAGTAAGCAAAAAATGTAAATGGCGAGTACTCATCACGAAATGTCTGTAGATATAATTCTCGTTCTAATATGTTGCAATTGCATAGTATAGTGAATAAGCACGTTTTGGATACGTGTCCATGCCAGCTGGCCAGCGTGGCAGACTGGCAAGGCAAGCGTAGCTCCTCTCCATTGGCGTTGCAAAATCTCATGGACCGGTTCCATGAGACGGGAGAAACTGTGGCCCAACAGGAAGCAGCTACTACGCCCACACGACGTGCTGCGCGTCCACGGACCACGGGCCGGAGCCGAAGCATCGAGCCTCGCAGTCGCAGGCGCCACGGCGCGGCGGAGGAGGAAGGGAGGGGTGGGGGTTCCCCGGTCGGCGTGATGGAGGAGCGTCGGCATCCTCGCCATGGACATTCCCTCCCACCTGCGTCCAACAGGTGAGCCGCCCGTCCTCGATCCCCGTCCCCCGCAACATCGATTCGCTGGCCTTGTGCTCTGTCTGTATGTCTCCTCTCTGCCGTGATGCTGCGTTTCCAAGCATCCGAATGCGGAGAGATCGCTCCCCGGGCGATGTGGTGGGTTCAGGAGGGGATTGAAATCGCCACAAATCGGAAACCGCTGCTGTCGTTTCGTGCAGATTTTTGGGTCGTTAGGGTGACACAAGTGTTCTGTTTCTATAAGAGAACGAGGTTGGATCAGACTCGAGTTCGACGCGCCTGTTGGAATTGGGTTCTCGGGCATGCGGTTAGGCCTGACGCTTTGTCCCCTTCAGGAAGTGCGTTATGGATTGAATTCGGTTTGCTGGTGTAAAGTGATAGGATGGGTTGGTTATAGCGTTGAATGCATTTAGTCAATGACTGCAGTAAGCACTGGAGGTTCATGATAGAGTCAGCAAGGTGAAGTATACAATTGGGCTTGGGCAGCATTGCATGCCATTCTGGAGCGATGTGGAAGATGTAGTCTCGATGAGGTCTCTTAATTCCCTTCCCTTGTTGGAATTCTACCTCCTTTATAGTAATTGTGTGAATTGGGTTGAAAGTAAATCATGGGATGGATGTTATGGCCTTGTCATCATTTGCACGAAAAGCGCGGTTTGTCACCCAAAATCACCTAGTTTTGGAATGTATCCATTTTGTCCCTGTGCAACATTTAGTACTTGACTATCTTTTACAATTGTTCAGCTTGTCCTACTGGAGGTGCTGCTGCTATAGCAAAGCTTATTGGTCCAGGTGCTCCTATCTCTTTGGAAAGGAAATATAAAGCTTCCCACATGGCCCATGTTTACTATTTCTACAAGCCAGATCTTGCAAGTGAATACCCAATAAGGATCCTGCCTTGTTATATATGCTTACTTAAACATGCTAATTGGGGTTTCTCTAAATCACAAAAATACTTTTGGTATTTATTTGTCAGACTACTGTGCTTTTTCACCATTCTTTTGCTTTTTTCCTGGACTTGACAGTTTTGTACAAAGTAAGCATGCTGCTATTACTAATGTATATCTTCATAACATCTTATTCACACATTGCGAGTTTGTGACCGCGATGTTAGGTATAAAAAGCTAGTGGGAGAACAATTCTCAATCTCTGATGCGGATTATTGTGTGTTCCATTCTCCATATAATAAGGTATGGTGACTTCAGACTTGCTCAAAGACTAACAAATATATTTAGCTGATTTATTCGTTGCTGCAGTATTTAACAGTTTACTTTAATAATCGCAGCTTGTGCAGAGGAGTTTTGCTTGACTTTTCTTCAATGATTTTATGCACAATTGCAGGTCCACTTTGTTCTCTTTACACTTAAATTGCATAAAGTTCCCTACTTAATATGTAGCCTGTCTGTCTGTCAAGCAAATAATGTTCTGAAGTTCTGTAAGACTTCCCATTTTGGCATTTTGGGGCTACAAGTTACCATTTTTTATTAGCACTCTTGGTCCCCAGATAAAGTTTCTTATATATTTTATTATTTCTTCAACACTAGCTCAGTTGATAACGATGTGTGGTGGGTAATATTTCTTAGCTTAATTGGTGTAAGCACTAAGCCAATTCTACCAGACTTTCAGGCCTCTCTACTAGTTGCAAAGTATTTCTATGACATCAGCATTGGCATAACATAATCTACAACAAGCACAACAGTCTAGTGTCTTATGTTTTTATTGCAACCCTTTGTGTATGTTTTTATTGCAACCCTTTGTGTATCCTGTTCATTCTGCACAGCTAACTTTTTGTTTTTTATGCAGGCTGGCCAACGAATCATCATGTTCTCTTCTGGCAGTGGCTTGACATCTACATTGTTCTCATTGAGACTACATCAGGGTCAGCATCCTTTCAACCTAGCAAACATTGCTTGTGTGCTTAATATAACAGCAAAGCTCAAGTCAAGACATGTGGTATGGTCTTCCATTCCTTAATTCTTCACTTAGTCTGGTACTACTGGTGTGGCGAGATCGCCGGAGCACAAGCTCTCGGGATGGCAAGGCTGATACCTTGCCTCCCCGGAGCAGCAGGAAATTTAACGACAAGATATGAACGAGATTGATTTCCTTCTTGCTTTCCCTGATGACCAGCCCCTCATATATATAGGGCTGGGCTGTTTACAAATCGTGCAAGCCACCATAAAAGGGTGGGCAATATTCCAATCTAACAAACCCAAACTAATCTTAACTGAATCAATGTTCTCAAACTAACTAAATATCTAAACGATAGAGATACAATTGGTCAGGCCTCTGCCTCTGTTGCCTGCCTCCGACGTCGTCTTTCAAACACACATCCCCACATAACAAATATTGTCTTGGTGAGAGGATAGGAATTCATCATGTATTGTATTATCATGCATCAAACTGTTAACACATACTATGGTGCCTTGGAAGCCTACAGGGCTTTGAAATTCATTTCAGAATGAATCCCGTACATAGGCATGCTAGTACTGTAACTTCCAGTTAATTGCTGTGAGGAACTGGCTAAATATTTAGGCATTTGGTGAGCTAGACTTGAAACCCTGGGTGTTTTTATTTATATGTCCGTGTAGTTGACCACCTGGTGGCTAAAACTTCAGGAATTGTAACTGGCCTCTCTCATGTTATGTATACCAGTTACCAGGTATTGAAATTCGAAAGAAAGGAGAGAAATATAGCATGCTTACATAGTTTACCTTCCATGAAAAGATTGCTGAAAAATAGAACGTAGCAAGAAATTTTAAAGCTCACGAAGAGTTTGACCTATAATTCCAGGCTTATCATGTCTTTTGAATACATAACTGTACACACAAATACATGAATGAGTTTTTTGACCCAGGTTGTCCCCGAACTTGATTTTGCGATCTGAGAAGTTATCATGCTTGGATTTATTTTTTCTAAGCTAGGTAATTTGATCCATTGTTTCTAACTAGATACCATCTGAGAAATTCGTTGACACTGAAGCTGATGGAGCACCACTAAGGAGCGAAAGATTTTGAGACAAGCAAAGACACAAGCCTGCTGCCACCTGGTACATTCTATCTTACAAAAGTCGAATTCATGTATAGGGGCAAAATCAAGGTCAGCAATGGCATAGCAAATGGCCTATGGTGGTGAAAACATATAACAAAATAATGTTGCTAGGTCATTGCATTATTAGCTATAATTGTTGTTCAGTTTGATGTATAATCCCTAGTTTAGCCATCTTGCAAATGATTATTCTCTGAAGCTATTGACCGTAAACCCTCTGCTAATTTCGGTGCTGAGGACAAGAAACCCCCTTGTTTCCTGTAGCTCTTTATCTTTGTTACATTCCATTTTGTGCTCGAGCGAACTTTTGAATTCATATCCCAGATAATATTATTAGGAAAGCAAACTCTACGCTATACATCTTGCAGTTTACACTGAAAGAATGGCTGGAAGGAACAGCACGACACACACTGACACTGCCGAGATGATCCCAAAAGAATGCTGCTTTACAGTGAACTGAAACCGTACTACCAAATGTGCCAAGCTGAGCTGAAATCTGGTGCACTTACACCTCGACCGTCCTCTGGTTGAGCGCGGTGTACCTCCACCTCTCCTTCTCCACGAAGTCGGCGTCCAAGAACTTGGCCACGAACGCCCACAGCCTGTACGCGTCCTCGAAGTTGCTCAGGAACCCCAGCGACGCGTTCACCACCAGGATCCCCACGTCCCCGCCGGCGTCCTTCCTCCTCTTGCCCGGCGAGACCGCGGCGTCTCCGGCGGGCCTGTGCTCCAGCACGGCGGCCCTGTCGGCCTCAAACTTGTCGGCGAACCAGATGTTGCGCAGGAAGCCGCAGGTGAGGGAGATGCTGTGGCGGTCGGCGAGCTTCTGCACCAGCGGCGGCGCCACCCTCTCCCCCTTCCAGTCGAACACGTTGAACGCCAGCGAGGGCCCCCGGTCGAACTTGACCCGCGGGCCGTACATCCTCACCAGCGGCTGGTGGCCGCCGTTCTCGGCGTGCGGGTGCCGCAGCTTCTGCAGCGCCACCACCAGCCAGTTGCTGATGCACCGCAGCCGGTTGCCGATGGCGATCAGCCCCAGCGCGTCGGCGTGGTCCAGCCCCCGGCACTCCACCTCCATCACGCCCTCCGGCTGCTCTGCTCCATGGCCGCCGCCGCCGCCGTTCTCCGCTGCCGTCATCAGCTCCTCTGAGTAGAAGCCGTTCTCCGCCGCCGCGTCGAGCTCGCGGATCTCCGGGGCGTCGCCGTTCTCCGGCGCGGCGTCGGGCTGCAGGTTCCTGCTCCGGGTGATGGCGGTGGAGCTGAGCGGGCCGGAGAAGGAGCTGGTGGTCTCGACGTCGGCGTCGTCCGGCGCCGTGTCCGCGCCGAGCCTGGGGAAGCTCCGCGAGTGCTCGAGCTCGGTGGAGTAGCCTTCGTGGAGGGACCAGCGGCGTGCCGGCACGATGCTGACGATGCCGATGCTGCGCGCGATGACGGAGCGCTCGAGCGCGGCGAGGCTGGACCTCTTGACGAAGAGCCCCGCGAAGCCGGAGGGGTTCTCGCCGAAGACCTTGAAGAAGTTGCAGACGATGAAGTCCGGGCGGATGAGGGAGAGCCCGAAGGTGTCGAGGTCCTTGGTGCCGAGCGCGCAGGCGTCGAGCGCCACGTGCCACCCCTGCTCCTGTGCCGCGCTCATCCACAGGTACGGGTACCTGGCGCCCGTCATGCGGGAGGCCAGCGGGAACACGAAGAGCCCGCGGCGGCCGCCGGCGCGGCGGCGGCCGCGGGAGAGCTTCTTGCGGAGGTCGGCGCCGTGGATCCTCATGCTCGGCCAGGCGAAGCTCGCGGACGCGACGTCCGCGCCGCGGCGGCGCGCGGTGTCGGCCATGGCGGCCACGGCCTCGCTCTCGTAGTCGTACACGGGGAGGAGCTGCCTGCCGGAGTGGAAGGAGTAGGACTCGGCCAGGAGCCGGAACGCGGTGGTCCGGTTCGCCGTGCACACCATGGTGTACTCGTCGTCGGGGATCTTGAGCGACGCCATGATGCGCCGCGTGACGGCGGCGCCGATGCCCCCAGCCGCCGCGGCGTCGCCCCCGCATTGCAGCACCTGCGTGCGCAGGCTCGCAGACTTGTACGCGATGTCGAAGAAGGGCGGCTGCCACGCGGCGGACGCCGCCGCCGACGAGGTCGACGGCAGGGAGGAGCTCATCTGGGCGTGGGAGAAGAGGTTGATGCCGGTGTAGTCGAGGCACACGTGGCGGTCGAGGTGCCGGTACTCCGCGTCCCGGATGGCGTCGGCGTGGGCCAGCGCGCCGTAGAGCGGGAACGCGGCGGCGAACTCGGCGTAGGCGTCGGGGAGCGCCGGGAGCGACTCGTGGTTGGTGAAGCTCGCACCCGCGAGCAGGCCGGAGGCCGCGGCCTTGACGAAGTTGTGCCGGGACGTCCTCGCCGTGGTGGTGACCGCCGCCGACGAGGACGCCGCGCCCCCGCGCTTGGCGCGCACCGGCACGCAGCCGGGGAGGCACAGGTAGAGGTCTCGGTCTCGGTCGGCGCCGTTGGACGCCGGCGGCGGCGCCATGTCGTCGCTGCCGCCTCCCGCTCCTGCTGCCGCCGGGGTCTTGCTCCTGAGGTATTTGTTGATGAGCAGGAGCATGGTTGCCTCATGGATGGGGTCTGCGCTCGGCGAGTTGCAGCCGCTGGTGCCGTCCGCGAGCGGGTCGGACAGCGACGGCGCGGCAGCAGGGTGGGCTCAGAGTGACAGCAACCTACCAAGGAAAAAGAAGCCCGGAGCATCCGCCTCGTCTCACCTGCGCTCTCACCGGGTCAATGACATCGTGCTGACCGGTGACACGCATGATTACTCCATCTACTACTATATACTCCCTCCGTAAATAATGGGAACGTAACTTTGACTTCTTATTCTTATAAAAATATTTATTAAAAAATAATATATGTATGTTTTTATAAAAATATTTTTGAAGACAAATTTATTTATATGGTTTTCACGTTCTGAACTCAATGGTTTAAAAGTTATTCATAATTTATATTCGTAATGTTTAATTAAAATCTTGTCTAAAATATCATTCTTTATCGGATGAGTATATCTGTATACGAATAGGGTAGGATTTTTCATTCTCCTCCTTTTTCAATAGAAGAAAAGAAGAAGAAGCGGAAGAGATCTTTTCTGATTGGGTGCGAATGTCTCCGACTCGCAGGATCCACGGCCTGGAGCGAGCTCCGTTTTTGTTCCTTCCGCCTCTTGCGGTGCCGGCGCTGACCGGCTACTTGGACCACGCCACGCCATAAATGCCTGTCGTACGTGCGTGCGTGCACGCGGCATGTGAATCCAAAGGAATTAACGGCGCGATCCCGCCCAGAATTCACTCCAGTCAAAACTGGCAAGGGTCAAGTGAAAAATTGACCAAAGATTGATTAATTAGACTTAAAATGTTCGTCTCACATAGTACAATAAAACTGTACAATTAGTTTTTGATTCCATCTATATTTAGTACTTCATGCATGCTATGATATTTTGACGTGACGGAGAATCTTCTTTTTACGTAGTAAATTTGAAAGTTGCTTTGGGATCTAAACTGGCCCAGGTCGTTTCGAGCGTCGACACGCCGCGGCGGCATGTGAAAGAAGAAGGTGAGAGAGAGAGAATTCGCCGTGGCTTGTGGCGGGCACCAAGAGAAGGAAGACGACGCAGGAAATAAACTCGCAGTTAATTAATTGCGGGAGAGCAGCCGGCCCGGTTGGCGACCTCTCTCGTCGGATGCGACGGCAATTCCGACCACACAGGGTAACGCTAACGACAGGCGGTGGCACGCTGACTGTTTCAACATAGTACCGGGGCGTGAAGATGCCTTTACGAGATGTTGGCGCCCAAAAATAAAAAAAGAAAAGAAAACAGCTTGAGGTTGCTGCAAATCGCCTGACTGCCTGAGGTGAAGCCATTGACTGGATCCTGTGATCGCGGTGCCGGCGTCGCAACATGTGTGGGCGTCCACGTCGGGGAAAAAAGAAAAAGAAGCTCAGAGGGTTGCTTTTTGCGTGTGGTGGCACCCAAATTCCAAATTGAATTGCTATTTCGGAATGTATGGTGTTGTCAGTTGACGATCGATGTGTACAGTAGCGGCGGTCACCGTCAGGTACGTGCCGTGCGGTTTGCCGGCCGGAGTGAAGTGGCAAGTGGGGTTGGGAGTGGACCCGGCCCACGACCGGTTCAACGACGGCGACGCCCCCGCCGCCGCCGCGCCAGAAGAAATATCCCACGCGGTTTCTCATCACCGGTGAATAGCCACGACGTTTACCCGGCCGGCGGCGGCGGCGATGCCGATGGCTGCTGATGGTAAAATGCGTAACCATGTCGGCGCTGGAAAAAACAATGGGTGGTTTACCGTGCGCCGTAAGTTTGTTCCTACCGTCAACCTCCACTGCCACGCCACCGCCACCACGGTCGTCAACGATTTAACTGCCGACGGCCGCCCACCACACTTGCGTGGGCCCGCCGTGCCAGCGGCTGTCACCCCTACCCACCACACTTGCGTGGGCCCGCCGTGCCAGCGGCTGTCACCCCTTGTTTAGTTTGCATGGTCCCCAAATTCCACTGTGCAAAAAGATTCTCATCACATCAGAATGGTGACAAATGCATGAAGTATTAAATGTAGATGAAATCAAAAACTAATTGCACAGTTTTGTTGTACTCTGCGAGACGAACATTTTGAGCCTAAATAATCAATTTTTGGACAATTTTTCACACGTAAAAATGAAATGCTACAGTGACGCACGCACCACAAAGGTCAAAATTTGGCTCCCAAATTTGGGAACTAAACAAGGCCTCAGTGTCAATCCCTCTCTGTGATTTTGAGGTGGGGTCAACTGTAACGGGTACTCCCTCCATACGACGGTAAAGAAAGACGATTAGGACAACGACATGGTCTTCAAACCATAACTTTAACTTTTTATTTTTATAAAAATATTTATCAAAAATTGATACAGATATACTTTTATGAAAGTATTATTCAGAATAAATCTATTCATATAACTTTTATAATTTCGAACTCAACAACTTAAAAATTATTTATGATTTCTATTTCTAAAGTTTGACTCAAATTTTGTTCTAAACGACTTTCTTTACCAATACGCAGAGAGTACAGCTACAGTCTGCTATCGTGTTAAATGAACGCGATTCTCATGGGGCATTCCCTGTGTTTACTGTTGATGTCGTGGTGTCATCATCCATCGAATCGACCCATGCGGTTTGGACATATATGATGCGTCCTGTCTTAACGTACTGCTCTTGATATGAACTCTGGAGCAAATTAGGCCAAATTGCGAATGACGTCCCGGTTCCGTCACGCACGCGGAAGCAGGACATCTCCCTCCTGTCTCACCATGTCAATTGGGCTGCTACAACTATAGTGTACGATTATAAGAGGAGTAACAAGTGCACAGCTTCAGGTTAATTTGTCACCAGAATATCATTACCTGCCCCGCATATAAGGCCAGTCTCAATACAAGTTTTGTGGACACAATTATCTAGAGTGACACATCATCTAAAAGTGTTTAAAATTAAGATGAAACACCTCCCTCTCAATACATAGTTTTATCAATTGTTGTTTTCTAGGTCACATGCAAGACACAATCTGTCTAGATAACTGTATACATGGAGTTTCATCACCATGAAACTCATTTCATAATTTTCTTAATTAATACAGTGACACATCAAAAATACTGACATGACAGTTAATTTATTGTTCACGAAACTTCAACTCAGATTGAACTGTCCGATAGCAATTTACTGGTACATACGATCCCGACAAGATCACAGCTTTAATTTGCTGCCATGGTGCAGTGTGAGATTCCGGCCCGGCATGTGAAGATCAACTTTGACCCCTGCATCTTCCTGCCCTGTTTCTTCAGACAGTGAAGAGACGGTAGCAGATAACACATGGTGAAAGTACGTGCAGAGGACTAGCAGCTATATACGAAGCATGCTCATCCTCTGAAATTTGAATGCACACCCGGAGCGAGGGGCCATTTTGGATACGGCGGCAAACAGATCGGTGGCGACGACACGAGCGGCATCTACTGGGCTAGCAAGCATGCTGCAATGACACGTAGCTCTTCCGTGGTTTTCAGGAAAAGAAAAAAGAAACTGAACAGGGTGTGTTTAGTTTATCGACCGTCGAAACATTAAATATAGTAAATGATATAAGTATGGAACACTAAACGTTATTAAATAAAAAAACTAATTGCATACTTTTAATGTACATGACGAGACGAATCTTTTGAGCATGGTTAGATCATAGTAGGACAACAATTACCACAAGCAAACGAAAAATGCTACAGTACGCTACAGTGTTCGATGTGACTTTTTTACCCAACTTTTCGCGGATCTAGTACCCACATGAAGCATCCTGTGATGGTACATCAGGAGTGATCTTTATCGACACCACGGTCCCCTGCAAATCAAAACAGCATTGAATGAGCCCATTAAGATTAGAGGACCATTTTGGGATACGGCAATCGGATCGCTGACGACGAATTGACGATACAAGCGGGTTCCCGTCAACATCCGGTTGGTTGAACTGGGATACATGGGCCTCGGGAGGCCGTGTCTATCTTAATTGGCCCAATCTCCCGGAGTCCCCGTGGGGCCCACAATCTACCGGCGGGCTTTATTGTTCGCTTGCTGGCCCATGTTGTGCCCAACTAACTTTTTCCGAAGAGGAGAACCTCACGGCCCGGCCCAGAAGGTCTTATTAGCTACGGCCCGATAATTAACGTACGGCCCATCTCAATGACAGACCCCCTGACTTCCTTCGCCGCATCACCATTCGGTGGCACACAGAGTTGAGTTACAGAGCAGAGAGACAGAGAAAACGTTCGGCCGTGTTTCTTTGGAGCTGGCGGACAAGAGTATTAAATAAATTGAGTTTACAAAACTACGTTCACAACACTGGACTATTTTACAGATCTATCTAATGAGACATTTGACCGCACGATTAGATAATGATTATTGTAATATTACTGTAGCAAACATGGATTAATTATGCTCGTTAGATTCGTCGCGTAAAGTTACGACATCTTAAAAAAGATTTTATAAATAAACTTTATTTAGTACTTCATGCGGAAAAGATTTCTTTTGAAAATTTATGACCGGGAGCCAAAGAAACACGGCCGTGGGTCCTGTTTAAAGTTGAGGCCTGCGTCCTTGCAGAAAAAAAGAACCTTTATTCTTATACAAACCAAAATTCAGTGTCTGCAATATCCATTAGGTTTTTTTTTCTAAAAAACAAAGCTTAAGGATGCGTCTCGTTTGTCGTCATCAGGCTGCTATCCCCGGTTGCTGTCTTCCGGGCGCCACGGATATTTTCCGCACGCCGTCACATCGGATATAAATATATTAATTAAGAGTATTAAATATAGATTAATTTAAAAATTCATTACATAAACGATGAGTAATTTACGGGACGAATGTATTAAGCCTAATTACACCATGATTAGACAATGTAATGTTACAGTAAATATATGATAATTATGTATTAATTATAGTAAAATTAGGCTTGTTAGGTTCGTCTCGCGAAATAGACGTGACTTATGTAATTAGTTTTATAATTAGTTTATATTTAATACATCTAATTATTATTTATTTAAAGCGCTAAACTTTAGCACATGTATCAAAACACCACCATAGAAAGCTGTGGCCCTCGCACAATGGGTACGTGGCTTCGATACGCATCAGTCAGACAACACATCTCGTGCGTGACAGATATTCAATTATTCATCGGCTCATCGCTCCAGCATCACGCAACAGATATCGTGTCTGATATATGTTCTAATCACTGCCTCCGTCCGCTGTTTATCGCATCGATTCAGATTTCAGAGAAGAAGATTTTGCGGCCAGAGCAAAAACCACTTAGCCAACGGATACCAAGCGAGCTCCAAAAGAAATACCCTGAGCGGCGGCGGCTCATCCCGGTGGGCGGTGGCGCCGGCGGCGAGGAGCGTGAGGTGAAAGGCGAGGCAAGGGCTGCAGGCCAGGCCAAAAAACTGACGCGCCCTTGCCTGTCCCTTTCCGGCCGTTCTCTCTATCAGATAAGCATGACACCGCAGGCCGCGCGCGGCGTGGACTCTTGTGATGGACGGACGGCCTAGAGATGCCGTCTGCGCGCCTGCGTCGGCATCGGCGCCGGCGTCACTCCCCCGCTATAAATTCGTCACACCGCCCACCCTCCCCTCCTCACTGCTCTGAGTACAGTGCTTTGCCAGTAGTGAGTGAGGGAGATCGAGGGAGATGGGGAAGGGAGGGCAAGGGAGCGACGCGGCGGCGGCCGGCGAGGTGGAGGAGAACATGGCGGCGTGGCTCGTCGCCAAGAACACCCTCAAGATCATGCCCTTCAAGCTTCCTGCCCTTGGTATGTGATGCGCCTCTCTCTCTCTCTCTCTCTCTCTCTCTCTCTCTCTCTCATTCGCAGTTCTTGCTGCTTGTTTGCTCTGTTCTAGGATCTTGCTGGCAGATTAGCATATCTACTGTTTTCTTTTGGGAATCGATAGGTTCGTGTGCAAATCGGTAGATCGGTCCCCTGCAGTGCAGAAATCTAGGTAGTTCTCACAAGTTTCGGTCTTTTTTACATTATCCTCTCCTGATTGCACGTGCGGGAATATGCAGTTGTACTCCGTAGTCTAGGAATCTAGATCGAGGACTTGGACCCGCCTTGGTGTTTTCCCCCTTTTAGGATTTACGAATCAGGGCATGTGCTTCTTTTCATGTCAGCAAAATCCCGTGGTTAAAAGGAACAGAAGGGGATATGGCACGGCTAGTATTGTGCTTGTGCCAAATCAGAAATCACTAGTGTGTCAGTCAGTCCGTACTCAGTAGGCAAGAAGGCATGCTGACAGTGAGGTCCAGGGACACTGTTTTGGATCGGTTTTTCAGAACGCGATTACAGCAGTGTTTAGGAATACTATGCTGATAGCGAACTTTGGCATTTTCAGGCACCCATGATGTCCGTGTGCGCATGAAGGCAGTGGGGATCTGCGGCAGCGACGTCCACTACCTCAGGGTTCGTGCATCAATCATCTCCTATCTATCTTTTGCATCGATCAGTTAATCCCATGTCAATCACTTCATTCTCGCATCTATTTGCTGACTGAACTGAAATCGAATGGGATCGCAGGAGATGCGCATCGCGCACTTCGTGGTGAAGGAGCCCATGGTGATCGGGCACGAGTGCGCCGGCGTGATCGAGGAGGTCGGCTCCGGCGTGACGCACCTGTTCCCCGGCGACCGCGTGGCGCTGGAGCCCGGCGTGAGCTGCTGGCGGTGCCGCCACTGCAAGGGCGGGCGCTACAACCTCTGCGAGGACATGAAGTTCTTCGCCACTCCGCCCGTGCACGGCTCCCTCGCCAACCAGATCGTGCACCCCGCGGACCTGTGCTTCAAGCTCCCCGACAACGTCTCCCTGGAGGAGGGCGCCATGTGCGAGCCCCTGAGCGTGGGCGTCCACGCCTGCCGCCGCGCCGGCGTCGGGCCGGAGACGGCGGTGCTCGTGATGGGCGCGGGGCCCATCGGCCTCGTGGCGCTCCTCGCCGCCAAGGCCTTCGGCGCGCCGCGCGTGGCGATCGTGGACGTGGACGAGCACCGGCTCGCCGTGGCGAGGTCCCTGGGCGCCGACGCGGCGGTGAAGGTGTCGGTGAGGGCCGAGGACGTGGCGGAGGAGGTGGCGCGCATCCGGGCGGCGGTGGGGGAGATCGACGTGAGCCTGGACTGCGCCGGGTTCAGCAAGACGCTGGCGACGGCGCTGGAGGCGACGAGGCCCGGCGGGAGGGTGTGCCTGGTGGGGATGGGGCACAACGAGATGACGGTGCCGCTGACGTCGGCGGCGATACGGGAGGTGGACGTGGTGGGGGTGTTCAGGTACAAGGACACGTGGCCGCTGTGCATCGAGTTCCTCCGCAGCGGCAAGGTGGACGTGAAGCCGCTCATCACGCACCGCTTCGGCTTCTCGCAGACGGAGGTGGAGGAGGCGTTCCAGGTCAGCGCGCGCGGCCGCGACGCCATCAAGGTCATGTTCAACCTCTAGGCCCGCCGGCGGCCGCCGCCGACGTCGCCGGGAGTGGATGAGTGAATAAAATAATGTGGTAGAAATGGCGGCGTCCTCCGTTGGCCGTTGCGTTCGGTCCTCCGGCGACGGACGACGCTGGATTCTGGAAACCTGTCTGTCCTGTGGTTGTGTCGGTGGCGAGTACTGGCCATGGTGTTGGGTTTGGTTTGAATAACCTTTGCGTTTTTTTTGTTCATGACTTGTTTTGCTTGTTTCTTTGGTTCTTGATGTTTGTGCTAATGTTGGGTTTGGGGTAATGGGAGCCCGCTGACCATTTCCATTTGGCACTGGATCAAGGGATAATGACCAAGATCAAAGGCTGTTGTCAACGGGGAGACTTGCAACCTTTCTGTTGCGCATGAATGGGCTCGATTGAATTCTGGTCAGCCCGTTCCTCCTGCAGCCACCACCACTCCACGGGCCTTTCTTTTCCGCATGTAAGCCGGCCCACGGATTACTAGTACAAGCACCTGGGCCCTATCCACTTCTACCCTGACGCGACGCCCCCGCGCGACGGCCCACGTTGCTCTGCAAGCTTGCTTAGCAGATGGTGTTCGTGCGAGATGTGACTGCGACGGCACGGCAGCCTCGGACGCGACGCGACTGCTTGCTTGCTCTGGCTTTTGGGAAATTTTTTTCAAAAAGAATATTAGATATATGGAGTATTAAGAGCATCTCCAAGAGACTAGCCAAATCGTTTTCTAAAGTTAAATTTAGCTATTGTTAGAGAAATTTTTTTCCAACATATTCTGTAAATGACTCTTCAAATTTAGTGACTCTCTATCCCACCTCATTCGCTAGCCATTTTTAGCTAGCCTACCTCACTGACCATCTTTACAGAATCTGTTGGATTACCCTGTTGTTTGTTAGTCAAATCTATTCTTGAGAGTAGCTAAATCTGTAAATTTGACTAGTCTTTTTAGCTAATCTCTTGGAGATGCTCTAAATAAAGTCTATTTATAAAATCTTTTTAGGGATGAATGTAACTTTACACGATCGAATCTAATGAGCCTAATTAGTCCATGATTTACTAGAGTAATGCTACAGTAACCATTATCTAATCGTTTGGTCAAAATCCTAATTAGATTTGTCTTATAAATTAATCTGAAAATTTGAATATAATTTTATAAACTGATTTATGGATCAAACGTGTCTAAAAAAAATTCTAAAATTAAAAAAACGCACTCCGTCCAGCTCCATCCACCCAAAGGCGGCGGAAGACGACAACAGAAACCTTTTCAGGGTGCCCATACGGCCGGCCGAGGTTTTTGTTAGCTACTGAAGGTACAGGGGAATAGGATTGGGGAATTTGGGGAAAAGGAGTCAGAGAAATAGGGTTCGAGGAAGAACAGAGGCAGCTTGAATTATAGTTTGGTTGTCATACAAGTCATAACCCTCTTTCTCCCATGAGCTCTCCTTAATATCTGAGGTTTACATGGGCTCGGCCCTGTCTACGCACGCAAGCAAATTGGCCCACTGCTGCCCTATTACCTTTGTGTTGATTCTCCTGGATCGAATGCTCCTTCGAGACCCAAGCTGTTCAGTAGTTGTGACCGGTACTCTGTCACTGACATTCTCCTCCCCTTGCGAAGCTGCTTGACCCCAAGCAGGTGCATGAGGAAATTGTTGCTGAAGATCCTCCAGATTCTCCCAGGTGGCAAGAGATGAAGGCAAAGTTGACCATTTAATCAGTACCTGTGACACTGAACGAAGACCGCGAGTAGACATTCGCTTTTGCAGAACTTGTTCAGGGACACACCAACAACTGCGTTCATCAGGAATCTCCTCAATAACCACTTGATTGTCCCCAATGGCTTAAGTTGGGACACATGAAAAACCGAGTGAATAGCAGCAGACTTCGGTAGCTGAAGCCTGTAAGCTACTGACCCAATACGCTCCAGCACGCGATAGGGGCCAAAGTACTTGAATGCTAGCTTCTGACAAGACCTCCGAGCAAGAGAAGTCCACACATAAGGTTGTAATTTGAGAAACACCATATCCCCAACATTGAACTGCCGTTCTGATCGATTCTTGTTGGCCTGCTTCTTTATCCTTTCCTTGGATCTTATCAAATGTTGCTGAACCAGATCAGTCATCAACTGCCTCTCCTGCAGCCACACTGACAGTTCTGGTACCTCCACATTATCAACTG
The DNA here is from genome assembly GCA_033239725.1 of Echinochloa phyllopogon. Taxonomy (NCBI): domain Eukaryota; kingdom Viridiplantae; phylum Streptophyta; class Magnoliopsida; order Poales; family Poaceae; genus Echinochloa; species Echinochloa phyllopogon. Next base: position 46,602,639 of record BTCW01000015.1, read on the forward strand.
AAATACCAAAGTGCCTGGGTTTCTGACCATACAACACTTCAAAGGGAGAACGGCCGATAGCCGAATGATCACTAGTATTGTACCAATATTCAGCGAGAGATAACCATTTACTCCACTTAGTTGGGCACGCATGGACAAAACATCGAAGAAATGTTTCTAAGCACAGATTCACCCTTTCCGTCTGTCCATCTGACTGAGGATGATAAGCTGAACTATGCCTCAGTTGAACATCAGCCAACCTGAACAACTCTCTCCATAACTTCCCTGTAAAGATGTGATCCCTGTCTGAAACTATGGACAGGGGTAATCCATGGAGCCTATACACTTCTGACATAAATTTTTGTGCCACCACAGAAGCAGAGAATGGATGCCTCAAGGGTATAAAATGCACATATTTGGAAAATGTATCCACAATGACCATAACATAGTTGAATCCACCTGACAATGGTAAAGCTTCCACAAAATCCATAGAAATAATCTGCCAAGCAGCACGAGGTACCACTAGTGGTTGCAACAGCCCAGGAAGTTTGGTCCTATCGGGTTTGGCTTGTTGGCAAGTGATACAACCTTTGACAAAATCATGGATGTGTGATTTCATACCTTACCAGGCAAATAATTGCTTAATGCGGCTATGAGTGACTGGTACACCAGAATGCCCACCCAAAGCACTAGAATGAAGGGCTGCTATAATTCTGTGCTGCAGAGTTGCATCGCCACCAACCCAGATGCGACTTTTGTAGCGTAAAAGACCATTGTGCAGAGTAAAATGAGACACGGTAGCCGGATCAACTATCAACTTGGCCAGCAATGCCTTAGAATGAGCGTCCTGCGCATAAGAAGAAGTAATATCCTCCAGCCACTGCGGCGTGCATGAAGAAATAGCTACACATTGAGAAGAATCCCCTATTCTGGAGAGGGCATCTGCCACTCTGTTATCCACTCCTTTCTTGTAAATAATTTTATATTGCATACACAAAAGCTTGGTAAATACCTTCTGTTGCCATGACGTATGCAACCGCTGCTCCGACAGCTGAGACAAACTTTTATGGTCAGTATATATGTGGAACTCGCCCAACTGAAGATAAGAACGCCACTGCTCAACGGCCACTAAGACTGCCAAATATTCTTTTTCATAAGTAGACAATCCTTGTGATTTGGGTCCCAATGCTTTGCTCAAAAAGGCCAAAGGGTGACCACCCTGCATTAGCACAGCTCCAATTCCCACCCCACTGGCATCTGTCTCAATACAAAAAGGCTTGGCAAAATTAGGTAAGGCCAAAACAGGAGCGCTACACAAGGCATGCTTCAATGTCTGGAAGGCTACTTCATGATTTGTGGTCCAACAGAACACCACTCCTTTCTTTAACAATTCTGTGAGAGGCTTGCTGATAATGCCAAAATGCCTTACAAACTTCCTATAATATCCTGCTAATTCCAGGAAACTTCTCAATTGTTTAACATTAGAAGGAGAAGACCACTCCATAATAGCGGCAATTTTACTAGGGTCAGTAGAGACTCCTTTTTCGCTTATAACATGACCCAAATATGATATTTCCCTTTTGGCAAAAGCACATTTAGAAAGTTTGACCTTCCATTGATCTTTGGACAAGATTTGCAAGACCAGTCTAACATGCTTCACATGTTCTTCATATGTTCTGCTATAAATTAGTATGTCATCAAAAAACACCAACACACATTTCCGAAGCAAGGACTGCAATGTGGTGTTCATTGCCTTCTGGAATGTAGCAGGTCCTCCTGACAATCCAAAAGCCATCACTCTGAATTCATAATGACCAGAGTGAGTTTGAAATGCCGTTTTATACTCCTCACCAGCCTTGAGCTTCACCTGATGATATCCTGCTGTTAAGTCCAAACTAGTGAACCAACTTGCATGAGCTAACTCATCCAGCAACTCATCAATGACAAGAATTGGATACTTGCTCTTCAGAGTAATAGCATTCAAATGGCGAAAATCCACACAAAATCTCCATGTAGAATCCTTCTTCTTCACCAACAGAACGGAAGAAGAGAATGGGCTGATGCTATGTTGAATTATGCCCGCTTTCAACACTTCCATTACTTGCCTTTCAATTTCATCTTTAACTGCAGGAGGGTACCTATATGGTCTAACATTGACTGGCCCTGCTCCTTCAAGCAAAGGAATGGTGTGATCACAACTTCTGGATGGGGGTAACCCAGAAGGAGCTTCAAAAACCTCTGTAAACTCCTCCATCAACTGTAACAGTTCTGGTGGCACATCCAGCTTCACAACCTTCTCATCAGATAGTAACACAGCACAAACTTCCACTACTGAACCTGCAGGAATTTCTGGCAAAATACCTTCTAACAAAGCAGTTGAGCCCTTATATGGAATGACCATCCACTTTTGCTTCCAATGAACCTTCATAGGACTATGTGCTTCTAACCAGTCCATGCCCACAATCATATCATAATGTGCCAAAGATAGAACTCTAACGTCAGAAGTAAAATGATAGCCTTGAGTACTCCACTGCATATTTTTCAGTTGAGCCGAACACTGCAAGATGCTACCATCAACTACTTTGACGGGCACAGAATGCTGTAACATCGAAATTCCTAACAATGAAGAAGCCATCTCCGCACTGACAAATGTGTGTGAGCTCCCAGAATCAATCAATATAGACACATCCTTTTGCTGGATAGTACCCTTTAGTCGCATTGTACGAGGAGCTTTCTTGCCTTTGAGAGCTGCCAGTGACAAAGCACATAGTTCATTATCACCATCTTGACCGATAGAGGCCCTATCACACTGAAGTGTGTCGTCATCCAATTGCAGCAACTCCCAAACTTCTTGTAGGACATGCAATTGTATTGTGTCAGGATATCGATGATCCCGGCTCCACTTTTCAGCACATTTCACACATAATCCTTTAGCACGCCTGTAAGCCCGCAGAGCTGAAAGCTTGTCGTCAACTTGCTTGTGAAGCGCCGCTTCAGTACCTCTTCGGTCTTGAGCCGTGGAAGACCCTGCTGCTCGTTCCAACCGTGGTGGTGCTGGCAACGGCAATGGACTCTGCGCCACAGGCTTGAAGGAAGAAGAGAATTCCAGTTTTCGAAACTCCCTTGGCTTATACATGTCCCCAACTTCCTCCTGCAATTTAGAAAGCACACAAGCAGTATCGAGGTCTTTTGGCCTTTGAATAAGGACAGTAGCTCTAATATCAGCACGTAAACCTTCCACAAAACGCGCAGTGTAATGCAACTTATCAGCTTGGTTTTCATAAGCTGATAGCTGATCCACTAGTGCAGTATATTTCTCCACATACTCCATAACCGAGCATGTTTGCTTAATGGTAAACAACTGACGAACAAGGAGTTCATGCTCATCTTTGCCAAAACGATCTAAAACTAATTGACAAAATTCAGGCCAAGAAGCTGATTTCACTTTATGTTCTACGGATGGCATCCAACGAGCAGCAGCCTCAGACAATTGCATAGCCGCCAATTTTACCCATCGATGAGGTTCCACAGGATAAAGATCAAAGAAATCTTCACAACGACTAAGCCATAACTTGGGATTTTCACCATCAAACCAAGGAAAACTAATTCGAGGCATCTTGCTACTACCAAATCCCGAACTATCAGATCGATCAATTGATTGAACAACAGGCTGAGTACTACCATCACGAAATGGAAATTGCGGCTGGGAATTAGAACGAAACAGTTTGGGATCAGAAACATGCTGCGTACCCATGATCGGGAGATGTGTGTGGGTGAAAACCGATCCCAACACTTTCTCCCGGTCAGTGTTGTCCTCGCGGTGCCCACTAGGGCCGTCGACCGAGTTACCAGCAGGTGGAGTCGCCGCGGCCGACCCGGGCTTAGGGAAGATGCCCGGAGAAGAAGACAAGGGCGAATCAAGAACCACTCGATTCACAGTCTTGCGAAGGGCGCCCACCTCGACGCGCAGATCCTCCACGGAGGCCTCGACCTTGGGTTTCCAATCATCGAACAGCTGAGTCGCCTGCTCAACTGAGTCGCCTGCTCAACTGCGAGAAAGCGATCCCCCAAGGACTTCTCCATGCCATCGATTCGATCCGTCAAGGAACACTTCAAATCATCCATCGAAGCCACCACCGTCTTCAACTCATCGAGAATAAGCTTCAGATTTGGCCCCCAACTGCTTACAAAATCGAGTGAAGTGCTCGTGATCGATGGAATGAGGCTCCAGATCGACTGAATCTGATACCAATATTGTTAGCTACTGAAGGTACAGGGGAATAGGATTGGCGAATTTGGGGAAAAGGAGTCAGAAATAGGGTTCGAGGAAGAACAGAGACAGCTTGAATTATAGTTTGGTTGTCATACAAGTCATAACCCTCTTTCTCCCATGAGCTCTCCTTAATACCTGAGGTTTACATGGGCTCAGCCCTGTCTACGCACGCAAGCGAATTGGCCCACTGCGACCCTATTACCTTTGTGTTGATTCTCCTGGATCGAATGCTCCTTCGAGACCCAAGCTGTTCAGTAGTTGTGACCGGTACTCTGTCACTGACAGTTTTCCACCGCTTGACTTGGGGCTTAAGGTAAGGAGGGAGGGACCTTTTTCTTTGCGAATTCAAATAAATGCGTACTGACCGACGATCACGAAATCTTCCGACCCCGCGTTCGATTCGACGGTTGCAAATTTTAGTTGCATCGCGAGCAAGCAAGGGGAACGATCCAGCCGATGCCGACGCCGTCCTCTGTCACTTCCGCCGCTGAACTGACCGACCGGCCGGCCGACCGATCCGCCACCGCCACTCGTGCCGGCCGGAGTCAGATGGAGCGGGGCCTCCACCGCCGTCGCCATGGACGTGCTCGACTGGATCCGCACGCGCCCACGTCTCCCCCACTTGCAGCGTCCCAAGGCAAGTGGGCCGAGTGGTCGCCTGACGGGCTCGCGCGCCTCCCATGTCCATTCATCATCGAGGCATATTTATATGGTTTGTTCAGGATCAAGCAACGGTTTGACGAAATTCGATCGATTCAAAGACGGGGATTTAAGTGAAAACCAACGAAACCACCCGCGCGCGCGGATTCTGATCAAATGCAATGGATCCAGTTCCACTAGTCCTCAAATGTTATTACTTCGTGTGCGGGCACACAGTACACGCCATTGTTCCTCTGCTCTACTCCTACGTACCCAGCTACTCTGTTCTTGGATTCACGGGGGTTAGCTAGCTAGCTCCACAGCTCCACCTCGCCGGCGTCGCAGTCCTCGTCCTCCTCCGGGCACTCCACGGCGGCCGGCGGCGGGTCGATGAGCAGCCCCTGCGCCAGGCTCGCGTAGTAGGACCCCGCGTCCATGCCGCCGAACGCGTCCATGTCGAGCACGCCGCCGCTGTCCAGCAGCACCGACCCTGCATCAACGGCCGCCGGCGCCGGCGAAGGCGAGGCCGCATTGCTCGCGCGCTGCGGAGCCGCGTCCCCGCCGTGGCGGCGCAGGAACCCCGCGACGGCCTCGTTGGCGGCGCGCTGGACGTCGGCCAGCGGCAGCTCCAGCTCCTCGGAGGCGTTGGCGGCGCGCGGGACGTCGAGCAGCCAGGCGGAGTCGGCGAAGTTGAGGCTGGCGGCGGCGCCGCAGAGAGCCAGCATGGCGGCGTCGTGCGCGCGCGCGGCGGACTCGGCGGTGTCGAAGGTGCCGACCCACAGGCGGTCGCCGCGGCTGCCCGGCACGCGCACCTCGCACACCCACCGCCCGGCGCGCCCGCGCCGCCGCACGCCGCGGAACACCGGGTGCCGCGTCTCCTGGAACTTGGTCCGCCCCGCGGGCCGCTTCGGCGGGGACGGACGCCCACCCGAGCCCGCCCTCTCCCTCTCCCTCTCCTCCGCGGTGGAGCCCGGGGGCTCCGCGGCGGTGCTCTTGAAATACTCCATGGCCGCCGCCGCCGCTGCTGCCGACTTGCTAGCTGTATTTATAGGTACTCCTCCGGCGCCGGCCGGGGATGACTGCTACTGCTAGCTGATGATTTCCCTTGGGATTTTTTTTATACAAGCACAGAAGAAACACGGGTTTGTTTTGGTCTTTGGGGGGAAAGTGACCAGACGCTGGCCTGGAGGTGACGACTGGTAAGCTTGGCATGGGCAAGTTGGCTTCGTTCCTTGCTTGCCCTGAATGGAATGCTCTGTTTGACATGTTCCTTGGCCGCGGCCGGCCGGCCGGGGTCAGAACTCACTCAGGCTTGCTTGCGGCCGGCCGGGTTGCTTCGCCGCTTGGAGTTGGCGGTCGGCGAGGCGGCCTCCCCTGGTTTCCTGGACGGACCCGGGTGTGCCATTTGTTTATTGGATTGCGGCGAGCTGACGACGCCTACCCGCCTCGCTGTCGTAGCCAGAGCAGGCACCAGCGGCGGCACCTGATTTGCCCATAGCTAGCTAGTAGCTATTTCCGGTATGGCGAGGCACCCGTGGGCGCGGCTGCGCTGCTGTTTTCTTTGCCTATTTTGGGGGGACAGCCTGCTCACCGATCCGATCCAATCCAAACCTACAACAACGGGTGCAACGACGCAAGAGGAACGTGGACCGTCACAAGGTTGAAACTTGTACGCTTTTTGTACCACCACAGCCGTGTGGGGTATACAGCGGGCAGCACTTTTGTGTTATTGAATTCTACGTGAAAGCTAATTTTCCGAGAGAAGTGATTCTGTGGCTGAAAGTGATTCCCTTTAATTCCTTATCATAAACTATCAAAATCAGAATGGAGAATCACTTCACGGAATTGAGAGAAGCTATTTTTTTAGCTCTCAGCCCCTTAGTTCATTTCAGATAATCACTTCTTAGAATCAGCAGAGAATCACTTCCTACCGAAAAACTGTTTGGCAGAGCTCCTGAATTCACCACCAGAGAATCAGCGAGCTCTGCCCGACAGGCCTTCTTCTTCTTCCTTCACCTCACGCGAGACATCATTATCTTATTCCGTGTGCCCAATCGACTGGCTCCTCCTCGACGTCGAGACTGCATATGTCCGGCCTACCTGCCATATAGCTAGCCTCCAGTGCTATCTATAGTGTACAGTATTTTGCTAAAAAAATATAGAAATGATAGTTGATAGAACATTGGCGGTCACTCCATTATACGTTTCTAGATAGTTGATAAAGTATTCGTTTCTCTATGTTTTCTAAGTAAAATACGCTATAGATCACTAAACTATTCACATAATCTTATCCGAATCCATGAATCATGAGAATGATTATCTAGATCCTCCAGCTTTACAAGCGATTCATTCCCAGTTCATTTAACGTCCAATTATGGACGTGGATTTATATTTGGATTGAACCATATAAAAATACAATGGCCTAGATAATCACTATAAGAGTTTATTTATGGACCTAATTGAGAATCGATGAATAGTTTAGGGCCCCACGTCACATATATTTCCCTGTCGTATTTTCATATTAAGATACACGATTGATCATGTGTAAAGACCTTCCATCCAATTTAATTAGAATCATGGTTTTGACAGCATTATCACCGTGATTACATTTGTTGCGCAGAAACTGATCTCAAAAGGGGGTGGTGTATTTTGCCTGTTCAGAGTATAATAGTCCTGTAAGAGTTTCATTTATACAGATTTTTTGGGATGAAAACTACGGCCTTGGCGCAATTAATTCGGCGAGGTAGATGTAAATTCTATCAGATTCAGAGAGTGATTCAGGAATCACAGACGAACCACTGCTTTATCGTTCAGTTCGGAGAAACAGAATGAATGAATATTCAGATAGCTTCGTCATGACTAGCTAGGGTCGTGGAATATTCACAGACATTACCCAAAGTAGCAAAACGTGCAGCGCCAGCTCTGAAACACAAAAAGGAAAGATGAGATAATATACAGGAGTAGTCCTTCAACTTGGATTTCATTCAGTTTCAGTAGCCCCAGAGCGGCACGGCAACGGCAGCGACGTCGCAGTCGCTCTCGTCGCAGCACGACGCCGGCGGGTCCATGAGCATGCCCTGCGCCATGCTCGCGTAGTAAAGGCCCGCGCCCATGTCGCTCATCACGTCCATCTCGAACGGCGACGCCGTCCCGTCGTCGCTCTGGGCGGAGGACGCCTCCGTGGCCGCGTCGTTGTCGTCGTCGCCCGCGGGCAGCGGTTCCGAGGTGGCGGACATTGCGTCCTCGGCGGCGGGCCGCATCGCGAGGAACCCCTCGACGGCCCGCGCCACGGCGCGCCGCACGCCGTCGCCCTCGAGGCCCCGGAGCGCGGCGGGCGGCGGCACGTCGAGCAGCCACGCCGAGTCGGCGAAGTTGAGGCAGCGCGCGGCGGCGGCGGCGCAGGCCCCGCGGAGCGCGAGCATGGCGGCGTCCGGGGTGCCGAAGGTGCCGAGCCAGAGCCTGCTGCCGCGTCGGCCCGGCACGCGGACCTCGCACACCCACCGGCACCGCCCGCCCGCGCGGCCGCGCCGCCGCACGCCGCGGAACACCGGGTGCCGCGTCTCGCGGAACCTGGTGCGCCCCGCCGGCCGCTTCGAGCGAGCGATGGACGGCGCCGAGGCGACGGAGGACGCCGCCGACTCGCCGGAGCTCGCCGCCGGCTCCTGCTTGATCTGGCACATCGTCGGACCGTACGATCGAACCCCGGTAGCTACCACTACCACTAGCAGCTGCTGATCTATCGGTCGTGAGTGGAAAGCTTGGAGAGTGTGGTGATCGCCTGATCGTGGACTGAGTGATCGAGGAGCAGAGCAGTGTGTCGTGCGGATCGGAGGTGGCGGTGGCCTTTGTTGGGGAAGGGTGGTTTTGAGGGCGCGTATTTGTAAGTGATCGATGGAGCACATACAGGTGAGGAAGACAAGGGGATGGATATGATATGATCGATGGAGCTGGACGTGGAAACTGCGTGGTCGTCCAGTGGGCGAGCCGAGCAAACCACTGTGCTGTGGCTAAGCTTGTGAGCCTAACCTAACCTAACCGAACAAGACAGGCTCGCGTCCACCAGCGGTGGGCCGAAAGAGATCCGGGGCCCATTACCCGTTTCGGGCGGCGGGGGAGGTGGACGCCAGAGAAACAACCAGCCAGTGCACTGCAGCCCGGCCCGGAGTGGAAAGCGCCCACCAAACCTGCGTGCGGCGCCACTTGCACGGCCGCCGGAAAACAGCGGGGCTTCTTCCTTCCATTCCCGCCGAACTTGTCGGACGCCGCCGGCGCCCTCGAGCTCCGCCGTGGCGGTGACATGCACGCTGACGCCCGCACGCGCCGCCGCCTCCATTATATTTTCGTCGGTCCTGTCCGTTTAACTGGTGGCTGATCGAGAAAAATATTACTTGTCGACGAACGGGACTGTCAGAAAAGGCCCGGGCGCCGGCGGCCGGCGTTTGGTCTTTGGTTAAGTTCAACAGGCAGGCAGGGCACGCAGCAAATGCAGAGGCCGCTGTCTGAAGAATCAAGGACCATTGACCGGATGGCGTCACTCCTACCGGATGAACCCTAGCTAGCTCGTGCATGCAGCATGCAATCGGTGAAGCAATTAATCCGCACGCAGCTATTAGCTGAAGGATCGAGGACCACGTACTAACGGGAGAGTAGGCGTGTGTTCTTACCAGATCAAAATGCTTGCTCGTGTGCACACGCAGCAATCGGTGGAGGAATTTGCCACTATGTGAGTGGAAAATATAATACTGCTGCTGGCCTATATATCACCAGTGGATATACTCGTGCTTTTGCCTTTTGGTTGTCTTAGCCAGTAAAGTAGAGTTTCTTGAGCCCTCTTATCAGCAGACACACAGCACGCAAGATGTTTGTCAACCATGATCTGTGACGGCCAAGGACGACTTTATTGACTCGCCTGACATCAGCCCTTACATCGCAATTGCGTGGTTCACTGGTGCTAATAAACATACATTTAGGCTGCTCGTCAGAAACCGCCGCCGCCGGAATAGGATTTGGCATCTGTCAACCACCACTTTTGAATTTGGAGGATGGGACCGTACAATCCTATTGCAGCATAGGTAGCTTCCATGTCCAAGTGACAAATGGGCACGTTAGGTGCGGTTCTACCTCGTAGCCCCGTCTGTATATTAGATCCATAACTTATGCAAACATGTATATAACGAATTGATCAAACGGCCGAGACCGAGCTTTATATATAAAGCAAGTCAAATACCGTATTATTCACGATTGTTTTGACATGTTACAATCATCCAATACTAAATTATATTTACAGATAAAATTTATATGAAAAATTAATGAGGAAAGTTTTAAAGTAATCGTCTACCAATAGAACATAATCTCCTCTCTATTGTACTCAACTTGTTCAAGGGAAGAAACACACAAATCCCATTGATCAAGTGCAATAATTTGAGGGACTAAATCTAGTGTAAATTCAACGTCAATTTAACAAAGTGCATTGTTCAGCCAATGGCGAATGGCGACGAGCCCATCGACGCCGTCCATCACCCGTTCCCAACGCACCGCGGCCGCCCCATCTCATCTCCTCTCCTCTCCCGCGCATCGCGGCCGCGCGGGCACCACCCGCCAGAACGAGCAGCCGACCGGCCAGGATGGCAGCGGGGCCCACCCCATCCGCCACGGCGGCGACGTTCCGGCCGCCGATCCCGCCGCCGCCGCCGTGCTTTGACTACCGCGCGGCCGTGCTCGCCGACACGCGCGCCGCCGCAGGCAACCCGGCGCTGGCCGCGCTGGTCGACTCCGGCGCGCTCGTGCGCGTCCCGCGGCGGCGGTTCGGGCCGGTCCCGGCGTGGCGGCCGCCGGACTTCGTGGAGCCCGAGGAGGTCTGGATCCTCGGCACCTCGCACCTCTCCCCGGAGTCCGTCGCCGACGTCGAGCGCGTCCTCCGCGCCGTCCAACCCGACAACGTCGTCGTCGAGCTCTGCCGGAGCAGGCAGGAACTCCGTACACTTGATTCGCTCCATCAAGGATGCCCATTTCTTGTTCTTGAGCTAATTCATGCCGTTGCAGAGCCCTCACTGCAGAGCCGGGATTATGTACGTGTCCAGCGATGCTTCCGACGAGCCGCTCCTGAAGTCCAACATGTTCTCTCTCGGTGGCTCCAAATTTTTCGGTGCAGTCAACCGAAGCATCAACCTGGGTAACAGGCTAATAGAGTCCTCCTCAGTTTCGTTACTGGTCATCGAGACATCACCCATGGAGCTGATTCAGACCTGTTGATTTTGTTGATCTTTTTGGATGCTGCAGGTGGACAGAGTGCTCTAGCTCTGCGTTTGCTCCTCGCTGTTTTCTCTTCTAAAATTTCATCTGGCGCGAACCGGCCATTCGGAGAGGAGGTGATTCCTCATTCCATTGTAGCCTGTAAGTTACTTCAGAAGCTAAGGGAAAGTACAAGAGCTGAATTCTGCTATGCATCTTCTGTCAGTTTCGAGCAGCTAGGAAGGTGTCTGAAGATATTGGTGCTCAGCTTGTTCTTGGTGATCGCCCGATTGAAATAACTGTATGTGGCTGCCTCTCTGTACAATGATTTTTCTCATGGCATTTTACACTGACGTTGGATTGCTGTAGTTGCCACTTGCTAGCTAGCTTTGCTGAAGCCTTGACCATATCAGACTGTTATTGCAGCTTGAACGAGCATGGAAATCCCTCACCTGGGATCAAAAAACGAAACTAGTAATCTCATTGTTCCGTGGAATTACTTCGACAACTGACACGCCGGTAAAGTACTATAATATTCATTTTATCAGTCTTATTATGTGCCTAAATGAAAATGTTGTCAGCATTGTTAAGAGGATGTGAGTACGAGATATATTGTACTGTGAAATCAACCTTTACTAACTGTCTGTTGACATTCTTGTTTCATTACTGCTCCAGCAGGATGAGAAAACTGCCGTCAGCCCATATGAGTTGTATGAGAAATTGAGTGCATCATATCCTTCACTGTTGCAACCTCTCATACATGAACGTGACATGGTATGAGCATGATTCTCAACGCCCTTTCTGAATCTTTGACTCTTCCAATTTTGCAGAATATGCGACTACGCCAATTTCTTTACTGCAGCAAGCTTTGCATAATACCGCAATCATCTAAGCTTCCAGCGCTTCAGTTAAAAATGTTGTTGCTTACTTTTCAGTTCCTTGCATGGTCACTGAAGAGGAGCAAAGCTGTGAACAAGAGCAAAACTGTTGTCGGAGTCGTAGGGAAGGGGCACATGAATGGCATAGTGTATGCATTGATATCTGATCAAGGGGACTTGAGATTCCGCGACCTTGTCGGTAGAGCATCATCTGATACCTGGGCTAGCTCACTCATCAAGGGCCTGATTAGGGACACAATAATAGGATTGGTTCTCTGGGCTTTGTATGAACAGCTGCAGGCTGTGCTGTAGATAGTTAATACTTTCACATTTCACAAAAAATCACCTAGCTGAATTTCAGTACCAGCAGAAATTTGAAACTTAACACTCCTGATTCTTCACGAGGTGGAGGACTTGAGGCACCCCAAAGATCGAAATGCTCTCTTCATGATATATATGCACGAGACATGAAGACATTGCTTCTATTCTTTCTCCTGCTTCAACAAAGATACCCTTTGTGCTCAGCATGAACTTGGTTACTGTCCAGTTGAAATACTGAATAACTGAACGTCGCTATTGACGGGTTGGATTGCTACCTCTGAAGATTCTTTACACTGTTGATGAGGTACCTTCAGGTTCAAATGCGCAATGCAGTACTCTCTTCTGAACTGAATAGCGCTTCTTTGTACTACTGATGATGATACAGATATACCTGTTTTTGTTGGTTTTCTCATTTCTGTGCATAGGCAAAACGGCAAGTCCGATTGAATCGGCGTCCGGATCCGATTAGGTTTTCTATGCATTGGTTTTCGATTGAACAGGTATCTTGTTGGTAAATGCAATTTCTTTCGAGTATATCAGATATGCACGTGTTGTTGCATACTGCAAATCTGTTACCGCTTTTTGCATGGCAAAGGGCAATATATGCATTGCAACCCAGTGTCGTAGCCCTGAGTTGTGTTCATATATACTATCAAGATACGTACTCTGAGACCGTGTCAGTTTAATGCTCGACGTTTGCTCATCAAAGATTTATTCAGACGTTATCGATAATTGATCAGCAACTCAATTCTGCATGGTGTGTATGAAGACATTAGCGCTCACCTTTATTCTGGTGGATCGCCAATTTGACATGGCTGAAGCTGGAATACTAGTTCTATAAAATACAGTCGATAGATCTGCTGAAAATTACTTTCGAAACCGGGTGGCTTTTATGTTAAGGTTGCGTACTACATATATGACATCATTTAGGGAGAGGAGAACGATATTGGAGCACGCCATTTTCCCGGAAAGCCACAAGGAGAGACTGTGATTATTCCCCAGGACAATAGACCCTGTCCTTGAGGCTTGAGGACATGTGGACAAGAGGCTAGAGGAAATTGGGTAAATATGATTGAAGATTATCACGAACTATCAGGACTTGTTCTTAGTTCAGGTCATCGATGCCACAGATTTCAGAGTGGAACTATAATTTGAGCTTGCGGGGTGAATAGATGATGCTAAGGTCCTCCTGTGATTCAGTGGCGCTTTGAGACTTCAGACATTCTTTTCTTGTTACACTAATGCTGCAGCTTTGACTATTATAAAAATGATTTATTTGCAAGGACAACTTTGCTGGTACTGATATTTACTCTACTTTTGCAGGGTAAAAGAATTTTGCAACGCTAGTTGTTCGTACCATCGAAATAAACACCTCTCTTTTGTGAAAGGAACTCAACTACTCTTAAAACAGAGTAATAAAGAAAGAAAAGGGTTTGAAAAAAAAGGAAAAAGGGAACGAAATATCTATTGGCTTACGCGGTCGGCCGTCGGCCCAAGTACGCCTAATTTTCAGCTTAAATGGGCCCTTGTTTTACATTGGAGCGAATTCAGCCCATGTCTCTAATTTTCTCACATCATTATTTCGCTGCTTCCCTTAATAATATGCAGCGATGCCCAATGCAATTTCACGAGTTAGTAACATCCATATATACATGCCGATTTCTAATTTAAGAGAAAATGTTCAAATATCTGTAGTCTAGACTGTAACAGCCTACCAGGCTATATATATATACCTCCAAGAGACTGAGAGTATATACATGCAAGAAACATTTGCACAGTAACTGCATCCGGAAGGTTTTAATGGTACGGGATCAAGAAATCATCCGAGACTAGGTTGAAGATTGAAGGATTGAAATGCCGAGAGAGGGAGAGTGAACGTGAGCCAATAAAATTTTTTTCTCGAAACTCGGCCTATATTCCAAAACCACTACCCACAAGTTTCTCACAAGCTTGTCAAGGTAGCGTAGTCACAGCGGACCTACCAATCCTAGGAACAAGCTCGAACGAGATAAAAAGCGGAAGCACAACTTAAGAAGCAAAACCAACTGCTATCTGCCTGAGCCCCGACGGACTGCCCGCACAGAGTTCGCGGACCGTCCGAGGACCTGGCAGACTGTCCGACTGAGAGGGGACGGACCGTCCGAAAAATCAACTTGAAACTCCAAAAGGTTGGATCCTCTACGGACCATCTTGCGGACCGTCTTGCGGACCGTCCGCCAGTGTCGCGGACTGTCCGAGAAAGTCACACGGACTGTCTGAGAAAAGACTTAGCCAAAAAGAGAAAAACTCAAAAGGACAGCCAAACCACGGACCGTCCGCCAATCACATGCGGACTGTCCGGGAACCCTGCGGACCGTCCGCCATACCAAGTCGGACCGTCCGAGAAGCCCGACGGACGAACAGGAAGAACAGCTACAGTAACGCGCGAGTCAACTCCACCAAATCCAACACCGGATCTCCCAAACGGCTGGAGCTCTTGAAGCGAAACTTTGGGGAGATGTGAAGCAACCCAAGAGGAAGCTATGCCCCAAAAATCTCGGCCTCTAACTCCCTACAACACAAGAAATCGCGGATCCAACGGAAGAACACCCTCACCACGAGTTCATCACAAAAACTTCAAATCCGGACCAAATCTCGGTGTTTGAGGGGTCAAGATCATCCACAAAGAGGCACAAGGCACTCACCCATGATCCCCACAAAGAAATCCGAGAGGAAACGGCCTAGAAACGAAGAATCGAATCAAGAACGAAAATAGCACAAAAATGAACTCGAGAAGGAAGACAAGCAAATCATTTCTAGAACGATTCTTCCATACAACCAGAGGTCACGATCTGTACAACGGTGGCTAACCTCCACCCTTCATCCACCTGCTAAGATTACTCGATCTGCACTTGGCTAGCCTACCAAAATAGAGAGAAAATAAACTAGGGTTTCGAACCAATGACTTGCCATCCCCTCCACCTCCTATTTATATTGAGTCATCTGGTGGGGGGGAAAGACCACACTACCCCTACACTCTAAGCCTAAGATACATACCCCTCAGGGGCAATCTTGGAACTCTGAGATATTTCCTCCGGCTGGCCACGCCGTCCATCTGGCCTTGCTTCCCTCCGACGCAAGCTCCAGGACCCCGCCGCGCGTCCACCGCTTCGAAGCTTCCCGAACATGCCCGGATCACCGTCTCCGTCATGTTGGGCCTTCGGGCTCGGTTTTGAGGCCCAAACCGAGAAACCCACCTCCGATGGTTTTGTGGACCAACCATCAAACCCTGCGTACAAGCTTCGGTTTTTAGCCGCCACCTTGCACCGGCTCATTTCACGACGTCGTCTTGCTCTTCTTGCACCATGCTGACCGCACTTGGTTCCGTCTGGCCACCGGGTCCCTCGAACCAAGCCTACTTGTCTCTCCACTCATCGGAGGCCACTCTGGCTAAGACCTTTCGCGCTTGTTCTTCACCTGCACCAACGCAAACCAAGTCGCATCGAACACCTGCAATACTAGGCCAAGAGTCAGTCCAACACCACGTTGTCAATCACTCATCACACTGGAAGCGACCATCCACCGGTCCTTGGACACACCTGGTCATCAATCTCCCCCTTGATGAGTGTATTGACAACACACCTCATGATTTTGGATAGGTCCTCGGACACACCTGGTCATCAATCTCCCCCTTGATAAGTGTATTGACAACACACCTCATGATTTTGGATAGGAAAAAGAAAACAGAAAAGAAAAAGAAAAGAAGACTCAAACAAATGACTCAAAGCAAAGAGCAAGCCGAAAAACCAAGTCACTTGAAAGAGAAAGTCTCGGTCCCCTAAGACAAGGGCAACGACTCAACACAACTGAGACCAACAAGCTCCAAATGCCAACCCCTCAAGAAGAGGCAGAAAGGGCTCAACACCATCGGCATAAAGAGCAAAGCAAATCAGGAACACAAGAAGCTCCCCCTGCACACAAGCGGGACTCCCCCTGAACAAATGCATGCAGACTCAAGTTCTCCCCCTGAACTGAGTATCCCTCTAATGCAAAGCCATGCACACAAGTTCTACCATGTTTACCACAAATTCTCCCCCTTGTTGCCAATGCAGGAATCAAGGCTAACATGCAGACAATTCAACCTAGAGCTTCTCAAATATACAATGAGCACTATAAAATGCTACACAAGTGCAAATGAGCAAGCAAGATAGTCCAAGGTTCTGTACAAGCATTGTCAACAAGATTTCATGATTGTATAAGCATATGGCCAATTAGTTTCCAAGTTCAACAGGTTTTTCAAGAATTTATCACCTCATGAGCAAACTGATAACTTCAAGCCAAAATGAACTAAATCATGCAAAAATCATCCCAGGTCACCAATTCTAGTTAAAAGATCATTGCAAACACCCAAAGTCTATCTTATGTCATGTCAAAGCCACCGAGCCATGTGTCTACTTCTAAACAGAGACTTCTCTTGGTAGACAGCATGCAACGGTTTAGCACCCAAAATTATACACATAACGGCATATTTTGACATGTTTAGCACATTTTTAACCATAAGCACTTCATTTTTCAGATTTTGAATTATGGTACATGAAATGCCTTTGCGGCAAAAAGAAGCTCATGCTTCTCCACAAGATAAATAGTAGGCTAAACATTTGCAATGATAAGATGATCTTTGACACATTTAGCGAGAAAAAGATATCCTAGCACAATCTAAGCATGAGAAAGCATTTAGGCTTGAACTAAGCATGAAAAGCATTTGATCATGGGTGAGAACGAGTTTAGCATTTCAAAATCATTTGCAAGCTCATTATGAATATACAGTGAATCAATCAGGAGCATAGCAAATCATCACCAAAAGACTACACACATGTCCACTAGCTCAAGTGTAGCAGATTATAACATTCAATCTATATGAGAGAAGCTCATCCTAAGATGCATGAAAAAGAATATGTACAAATGCAAGACCTATGAAACAAATGCAAATGCAGACTATACAAAGTATACATATGCTACAAGGAACCCCAGAAACCAACTCAAAGAGGACAACAGACTCCAAGCTCTCCTCGCAGGCGGGCAAAGGTAGCTTGATCAAGAGGTTTTGTAAAAATGTCAGCTAGCTGGTTCTGGGTGGATACATGGGATAGTTCAATGTGCCCTTTCTCAATGTGATCTCTCAGAAAGTGGTACCTCACTTCAATGTGTTTGGTCTTGGAATGTAGCACAGGGTTCTTAACTACACTAATGGCACTAGTGCTATCACAAAGAAATGGAACTCTAGAGAAGCTTAGACCAAAGTCACTCAAGGTGTATGTGATCCATAGAAGCTGGGAGCAGCAGCTGGCAGCAGCAACATATTCGGCTTCAGTGGTGGACTGCGCAACACTAGATTGCTTGCGAGAAGACCAAGAGACCAAAGAACAACCAAGAAACCGACACTGACCCGAGGTAGACTTGCGGTCCAACCGACACCCAGCGAAATCAGCATCAGAGAACCCGTGAAGGCTGAGTGTCGAGGAGGCAGAATACCAAAGTCCCAAATCAGGAGTGTATTTTAAGTACCTGAAGATTCTCTTGACAGCCTGCCGATGCGAAGTTCTCGGTGAAGCTTGAAAACGAGCGCACAGACACACACTGAATTGTATGTCTGGCCTCGTCGCCGTCAAGTAGAGGAGGGAGCCGATCATGCTCCGGTACTCCTTCTGGTCCACTGGATCTCCATCTTCATTAGCATCCAACGTTGCAGTTGTACCCATCGGTGTCGACATCGGCTTGGAGTCACTCATGTCGAACTTCTTCAGCATGTCCTTCGTGTACTTCGCTTGATGCACGAATGTCCCATCCTTGACTTGCTT
The DNA here is from genome assembly GCA_033239725.1 of Echinochloa phyllopogon. Taxonomy (NCBI): domain Eukaryota; kingdom Viridiplantae; phylum Streptophyta; class Magnoliopsida; order Poales; family Poaceae; genus Echinochloa; species Echinochloa phyllopogon. The sequence continues at coordinate 46,620,797 of BTCW01000015.1, forward strand.
GATCTGCAGCCCGAGGAAGAACTACAGCTCTCCCATCATTGACATCTCGAATTCCCTGCTCATGTCTTGAGAAAATTTCTCCATAAGTGCATTAGACGAGCCACCAAAGATAATGTCATCCATGTATATCTGGACAATCAGGATGTCGCTACCAGCATGAAGCAAGAACATGGTTTTATCTACCGTGCCCATCACAAACCCCTTACTTAACAAGAACCCTCGTAGTCTCCCATACCACGCTCTAGGCGCTTGCTTTAGACCATATAATGCTCGGTGGAGTTTGTACACTCGGTGTGGATACTTTTCACTCTCAAAACCCGGTGGCTGCCTCACAAACATTTCTTCCTCTATTACCCCATTCAGAAAAGCACTCTTCACATCCATTTGGTGCAATTTGAATCCTTTAGCAACAGCAAATGCTAGAAGAATTCGAATTGCTTCCAAACGAGCTACAGGAGAAAATGTCTCCTCATAATCAATTCCATCTTTCTGTGAAAAGCCCTAGGCAACCAACCTAGCCTTGTTTCTCACCACCTCACCACTCTCACCCTGCTTGTTCTTCCAGACCCATTTGGTTCCTATAGGACGACAGTTTGGTGGAGGCTCAACTAGTTCCCACACCTCATTCCTCTCAAAGTTTTCAAGCTCTTCGTGCATAACATTAACCCAATTTGCATCAGATAGAGCGTGTCTAATATCCTTGGGCTCGAAAGAAGCAACAAATGCAGAATGAGCAAATTGAGAGTTGTTTCTTGACCTTGACCTTGTAGTGCGCTCGTCGAAGTCTCCTATGATGCTTGAGGGTGGATGCCTAGCTTGAATGTGTCTTGGTGCCTCACGCCTAGACATCTCCTCCCCCTCAGCAACGGCTTCCACTCGACCTCCAGGTACTTGTGTTGATGTGGTAGTGGGGGAAGGACCATCATCCACCGTAGTCGTCGTAGTGGAGGTATTAGGTACACAAGTCGTAGGAGGCAGACCATCTCCATCGTCATCTTCACCATCATCCGCTTGCTCGTCCTCGAAGATCGTCTGTCCCATCTCTTCATCACCTGCACACTCAAAGACAGTCGAGCTACACTGAATCGTCTCGTCGAATGTAACTTCGCAAGTCTCCATGATTTGGTTAGAGTTAAGGTTGAGCACACGATATGCTCTAGAGTGATTAGCATAGCCAAGAAAAATGCCATCATGAGAACGAGACTCGAATTTGTCTAGATTTCCTTTCTTAAGAATGAAGCACTTGCAGCCGAAGACTCGAAAATGACTCACCTTGGGGGGTCTCCCATGAAAAATCTTGTAGCAAGTCTTCTTCTTGAACGCACGAAGGAAAATCCGATCTGAGACATAGCATGCGGTGCTCACCGCCTCGGCCCAATATCTCCTAGGAGTCCTATGCTCATCGAGCATCGTCCTAGTCATCTCACAAAGAGTCCGATTTTTCCTCTCCACAACACCATTCTGACAAGCAACATAAGGCGAGGAAAACTGATGTTCAAGACCTTGATCACAGCAAAAGGCTTCAAAACGAGCATTCTTGAATTCCGTGCCATTGTCACTGCGGATAACTCGCATGGCATTACCGATACGTTCGTTTTTCAACCTCAAGATCAAGTCTCGAAAGAACCCAAAAGCCTCATCCTTAGAAGCCAAGAAAAACACCCAAGCATAGCGAGAATAGTCGTCCACTATCACAAGGACATACCACTTCCCACCGACTGAGCGAACGCGAGCTGGACCAACCAAGTCCATATGAAGAAGCTCCCCGGGACGCTCAGTCATCACCTTAGTCAAAGGTGGATGAGAAGTGGCGACCATTTTCCCATGCCTACAAGGGGCACACACCAAATCCTTCTCATACCGAAGCTTGGGCAATCCTCGGATAAGGTCAAGACTGCTCAAACGAGAGAGCAAGTCAAAGCTCAAATGACCCAACCTCCTATGCCACTTCCAAAGCTCGGAAGAGGAACCAGCCACCAGACAGCGAGAGGGACCGAAAGACCTCGAGAAATCAGCACGGAAAACTTGACCCTCGGGAATGATCATGCACACAAGGTCACCTCGAGAATCAAGAATCCGAGAAGAACCACACACAAACCGAATCTCAAAACCCTCGTCAAGCAATTGAGAGACAGAGAGCAAATTGAAACCAAGCGACTTGACGAGAGCAACACGCTTCAACGCAAACTTCTCACTTACCTGAATATCTTCCTCTGAAAGCACTCTTCCCTTACCATTATCCCCAAAAGTGATGTACTGCCTTGTCTTCACTGTGGTGAGGCTTGAGAACCACCTTCGATCTCCGGTCATGTGATGAGAGCAATCGGAGTCGATCAACCATGACCTCCTCAAGCCTCCCACTACCTGCAAAATCAGAAGCAAGTGCGGAAGTGAGCAAACGACTTAGCACTGGGGTTAGCACAAAACGAGTCAAACCAGTGCCGAGCCATCTGCTCAAAAGAGGGGTTAGCAACATCTACTCTACCACCATCAGCAAAAGGTGGGAACCTCTCACGCCTCACAAGTGGAGCTCTATCACGTCTCATCGGAGGAGCACCACGCGGGGTAAAGCGTGGCCTGAACTCCCTCCGAACACCAAAGCTATGGTCGTTCCTCCCAATCTCGTACTGACCACGAGGAGGGGGATGCCTAGCAAACTCACCACGTCCAAACCCAAAGCGCCTATCACCACCTCTCTGAGGATCACCTGCAACACCACGAGCACCTCCTCTAGGCATCGAGTGCACAAACCCTTCACCCCTAGGCATAGGTGCACGAGGCTCAGGCACGCTATGAGAAGAGCGGTACCTGTCCCGGTTACCCATCTCTCTTTCTCTTCTCACTTCTCTCTTCCTCCTAAAGCAGAACTCCTCTTGGTGACCATCCCTACCACAAAACCCACAGTGGTAGCGGACTGGCTTTGGCTTTGGAGCTTCTTTTGGTGGAGGCTTCTCACTTGGCTTGAGACCACTCGATTCTCCCACAAATTTCACTCTCTTTTGGAAGTTGTTGGTTTGAGGAGGGAGCACAGGAGGATCAGGAGTAGTGTCAAGTTTGTTCTTCAAGTGGTTGGGTTTGGGATCAAAGGTGTTCTTGGCTGGAGTAGTTTGTGGAGGAATTGGCACACTCTCACACCCCACTTCCTCACTCTCACACACCTTCTCCGATCCAAGCCCACGACTATCAGCTCGCCTGAACTGAGCTATCATCATACCAAGCTGGGGCTCATGACCAGACAACCAACCCAAACACTTACGCAACTCATCATTCTCATCCCGCAGACGGTTAGTTGCATGCTCAAGTTCAAGAATCTTCAAAGCATTCACATCACAACTAGAACAACCATGAGTAGCAGAAGATTTCAAAGAACTTTCAAGGCACTTGATCCTAGCATGAGATTCATCCAATTTAGCATGCAAAACAGGACAAGAAGTGCAAGCTCCTAGCAAAGCAGATCTAGATTTCTACTCATCAAGTTCAACTTGGAGCATATCAAGTTCTTCCATTTTAGTCATGTGTTTCTTCTTATATTCAACCAATTCATCCATCACATGTTCACAATTTATGCATTCAGGCTCATCAGGAACAACAGAGACAACTTTCAAAGCATCAATCTCAACTTGAGAAGCAACAAGAAGAGACTCAAGTTTAGCCACTTTCTCCTCAGACACACCAATCAAAGACCTAAACTCCCTCTTCTCCTTGTTGATCTTTCTAAGCACATCATCACGGTTGTCAAGCAAAGCATTCAACCTTTCAATCTCCTCTAGCAAGAAGTTTGGATCATGATTTACCTCATCTTCGGAGTCTGAGTCCGAGCCTTCTCCTTCACTCTTCTTGCCGTCGGTGCTGTGTGCCGTGGTACAGAAACCACCAGAAGCTGCACACGCCAACCCGTTGAAGTTCTTGCTTGAGTGCCTCCGGCATCGACCTTGGTCCTCATCCTCGCTGCTTGAGCTCGATGAGGTGTAGCTGGAACTCATGTCGACATCGCTCGCACCGGCAACCATAGCTCGAGGCTTGTACTTGTGCTTGTGACCACCGTGCTTCTTCTTCTTGTACTCTTCCTTGCTCTTGTGTTTTCCCTTGTAGTCGTTCCTTGATCGGTTCTTGCGGTCATCCCTTGATCGGTGCTTGTAGTCGTTCCTGGGCTCGCTTGCTTCCTGGCATTCGGCGATAAAGTGCCCCATCTTACCGCATCTGTAGCATGTACTCCCAACACGCCTAGTACTCTTGTGGTTCTCGTACAAGCACCTGAACCTCTTGGTCAGCAATGCGAGATCGTCCTCGCTCAGCGCCTCGAACTCCTCATCTGGCAAAGAGACAAGAATAGACAAAGCAAACTGTCGAGAGGAATTAGCAAGCGACCTAGAACTAGAACCACTCATGAGAGCCAGGCTATGGGGATCAGTCGGGTTCTCAAGCTTGGCTCTAGCCATCTTATCAATCTCTGAGGACTTAAGCTTTGAAAACAACCCATTGACTGTGAGCGTCTCATAGCTATCCGACTCCATAATGGCCTCAACCTTCGCACCCCACACAGATCTATCCAAGCAGTGCAAGAGCTTCAAAGCTCTATCATGATCTGAGTAAGGGAGGACGGCGATATTGGCTTGCATGTTGTTCACTATCACGGTAACCTCTGAAACATGGCATCAATTGACTCACCGGGCAAATGAGTGAAATTCTCATACTCCCTCCGGTAAGTCGAAAAGAGCCTAGCCTTAACCGCACCATCACCACCATGAGCAACCTCCAACTTCTGCCAAATCTTACAAGCAAGCTGCTCTTCGATGACACGATTGAACTCATGCTCGTCGAGCGCTTTGAACAAGTAATCAACTGCCTTTGCATTTGCCTCAAACTTATCCTTATCAACTTGAGTCGCTCTTGCAGCAGGGATGGTATAGGTATTATCAAGAGTGATATCCCAAATCAATTGTCCCTTGCCGCGGAGAAAAGCAGCCATCCGAACCGACCACATCCGATAATTCTTCCCATCGAAGAAAGGAGGACCCGAACCCTTTCCTGAGTACGCCATCCTTGGATCTTAAGACTGGTTAGAATCACAAAGATCCGTAACCGGCTCTGATACCAATTGAAGGATCGAAATGGCGACCAGAGAGGGGGGGGAGTGAATGGGAGCCAATAAAAATTTCTCCTCGAAACTCGGCCTATATCCCAAAACCACTACCCACAAGTTTCTCACAAGCTTGTCAAGGTAGCGCTGTCACAGCGGACCTACCAACCCTAGGAACAAGCTCGAACGAGATAAAAAGCGGAAGCACAACTTAAGAAGCAAAACCAACTGTTATCTGCCTGAGCCCCGACGGACTGTCCGCACAGAGTTCGCGGACCGTCTGAGGACCTGACGGACTGTCCGACTGAGAAGGGACGGACCGTCCGAAAAATCAACTTGAAACTCCAGAAGGTTGGATCCTCTACGGACCGTCTTGCGGACCGTCTTACAGACCGTCCGCCAGTGTCGCGGACTGTCCGAGAAAGTCACACGGACTGTCTGAGAAAAGACTTAGCCGAAAAGAGAAAAACTCAGAAAGGCAGCCAAACCACAGACCGTCTGCCAATCACATGCGGACTGTCCGGGAACCCTGCGGACCGTCCGCCATACCAAGTCGGACCGTCCGAGAAGCCCGACGGACGAATAGGAAGAACAGCTACAGTAATGCGCGAGTCAACTCCTCCAAATCCAACACCGGATCTCCCAAACGGCTAGAGCTCTTAAAGCGAAACTTTGGGGAGATGTGAAGCAACCCAAGAGGAAGCTATGCCCCAAAAATCTCGGCCTCTAACTCCCTACAACACAAGAAATCACGGATCCAACGGAAGAATACCCTCACCACGAGTTCATCACAAAAACTTCAAATCCGGACCAAATCTCGGCGTTTGAGGGGTCAAGATCATCCACAAAGAGGCACAAGGCACTCACCCATGATCCCCACAAAGAAATCCGAGAGGAAATGGCCTAGAAACGAAGAATCGAATCAAGAACGAAAATAGCACAAAAATGAACTCGGGAAGGAAGACAAGCAAATCATTTCTAGAACGATTCTTCCATACAACCAGAGGTCACGATCTGTACAACGGTGGCTAACCTCCACCCTTCATCCACCCGCTAAGATTACTCGATCTGCACTTGGCTAGCCTACCAGAATAGTGTCACACCCGGATTTACTCAAAACCCGAATGTGGCCATATGTGTGCCCAGGAAGTCCACAGACACATATAGCGAACAAATATGGTAAAAATCAGAGTACAATGCTTAATTCTCATCATAAAATAGCGATTACATCAGAGTTTTGCATAAATGAAAAACATGGACAGCGGAAGACTAATAAACTCTCTCTAAGTGTAGCCGCAATCCCACAGGGACTCTGACTGGGAGAACGCCAACTCAGAAGTACGGCAAATCCTCCGGAAACTCCACAGCATAGTCAGCCTGACTCCAATCTGTTACCCGTCCAGGATTTTGCCCAAAAAATAGTAATACAGCAGGTGTAAGTAATGGAATTACTTAGCAAGTATAGCACGGGTTATGAAGGCTCAAAAAGGCTAGACACTGGCTTAACTGCATTAGCACTTTTAGTTGGTTCGTTTTAATCATAACGACTACTTTAGATGAATCCCAGTTGTAACCCAAATTAATTAATGTAAGTCAACATTAAGCAGTAATAAATATCATCTTCTAATCATAAAAGGATCCAGGCCGCTCGTGACCCAGAGCCGGGCTATCATGATAGATCGTACACTCTGCAGAGGTTTCACCCTTTTCCCACCAGTCGCGTAAAAGTTCAGAAGAACTTTGCACCCAACCACGCACATCGACACTTCCGAGGTGTGACGGCATAGGGACGCTACGAGGCTTTCACAAGACACCCTAACAAGACAGTAGCCGCTGGAGTACTACAAAGTGGTGAGAACCTAGGCACCGAGATTGACTGACCCTCAGGGCGCAACGTGAGGGGGTCAATGGCATCCACGCACCGGCAAATCATGCCAACAACAAAGTAAATGGTGCAACGTGCGGAGCTCACCGCACTCACGGTGGCTCCCAACACGGGACTGGGTCTAACGGGACCTAGCCGACGGGGCTACCGTCCTCGGTGGAATCCGAAATCACCCCGTGCTTTGCCTCCTACAACGCCGTAGGCCACTCGGTAACCACTGCCAAGCTAGAGACGTACAAGCTACTCAACCAAGACCAGAGCCATTATAGTTCCGGCGGCGGCGACAGGCTCCCAGGTTGCCGCTTTTACGAACCAGTCCTTAGGGAGAGACACTGGGGCCAGGCAAAACACACAAGCCCCAGCTCCCTGAACCAAGTTGCTAAAAAGCAAGTTTTAATATTAAAGTTGAAGTGGACCATTAATACAAGTTTAACAGTTAAGCAAAGGTGACAGTAGTTGCGCCTAGCAAAATACTACCCATATGCAAAAACCCATAGGAGTACAAGGACAGGGAAAGTAAATGCTAGGTACAACCTTAATGGTAAACAATATTAGACACATGCGTATGTAAAGAACAGTGTATTAAATGAGTGAGTAGGTAGCAAGGATTGTCCGTGCTATAACTTGCCTTCCTCGGAGTAAGGCTGCTGCTGTAAATTCTGCTCCGGCACGTCCTCGACGTACTCGAAGTCCAAAGCTACGGGCTCACCGACTGGACACGATCATCACGCACGCATTCCAAAGCAATCATTACATGCAAACAAATTAAATCTATTAGAAACAGTACACCAACAGTATAAACAGTACAAAAACAGGAGCTAGAAATAATCTACGCTTCGCTACGAACACGTGAGCGCGAAAATCACTCAAATCGGAGCTAAAACGAGAAAGTTATAGCGTTTCTAAGATTCGGGGCTTAAATGAATAAAACGGGATTTTTCTGAATTATTTTTAAACTGGAAAGGACCTCGGAATAAATTCCAGAAGGTCCAGGGGCTCTTTAACAAAAACGCCAGCGCTGACCGGTACGCTGGGTTTGACTTGCGACGTGGCGCGTCGTGGGCCGTCGGATCTGAATCGGGCGGCTGTGATTTAAAACGCGAAGGGGTACACGGCTGATCTAATATCGGCCGTTGATCTCGGATCGGACGGCGCTGGGCGACAGCTCGCCGGGGAAGATGATCCCGCGGCGGCGCCGGCTCGGCCGACGGCGAACTTCGCCGGACTTGGCAATATCTCACGCTACAGGGCTCGGATTACGACGAGATCAAGTCCTACAGCTTCAGGAGAGAAAAGCGAGTGCATCTAGGGGGTTCGTGACGTGGGTTGGCCGGCGAGGTGGCCGGACGGCGGTGCGCGGCGGAGAAGTGCTCCGGTGAAATGCGGGGGGTGCGTTTCGGGGTGCTTTTGGGTCGAATTTTAGGCGCTGAAGCACCAGAGTGGTATGGCAAGTGTTCGTGGGGTGTTCGAGTGGAGCTTCGTGCAGTACAACGGCCGGTCGACGACGGCCGGCGGTCGGTCATCGACGGCGATCGCGGGGAGCTAGGCTACGGTGCACGACTGCTAGAACTGAGATGCTGAGTGGACTTATTACCTTCTGAGGATGATCGTGATGAGAAGAATCGCTCGGAGCTGGTTCGGTCGGCAAGATCGACGGCGAACTTCCCGCGGCGGCGCTGTGGACGGCGGGGTGAAATTAGTCGCGGCCGAGACAGGAAAAGAGATGGGGAGCGCTCGATGAGCTTCAGTACCTCCTGGCGGTTCGATTGGAAGCGGTGGTCGGCCGGGAGGTGCTCCGGGGCAGCCTGGCGGCGTGCGGCGGTGCGGAGGGGCTCCGGCGACACGTGGGCCGGGCGATGTAAAGGCTCTGGGGGACTTGGCGTGTGCTGGGGAGGTTAAGGGAGGCTCGGTGATGCTCAGGCGAGCTTTGTAGGGGCTCGGGGGTGGCTGAGGAGTCGGGAACGGGCACGCCATCGTTTATGGAAGGTGAGCGGCGGCGGCGGGCTTGGTTTCCAAGCGGGGATGGCTCTTGCCATGTATGGCGCGGCCGGGAAAGGAAGGGGATCGAGGGAGGAAGGCGCGGGGAAGGTTCCTGGGTGGGTCCAGGAGCGTGAGGCGCGGCGGGGACGGCCGGGCGGGCGGCGAGATTGGCGGAGGGGAAGGGAGGCGCGTCGGGTGTGAGGAGGAAGAAGGGTCTGATCAGCGGGCCCGGCGTGGCAGTGGGAGAAGAGGAGGCGGGAGCGGCTGGGCCGTGTTGGGCCGAAAGCGGGGCGGCGGGGCTGCTGGGCCGCGTGAAGAAGAAAGAGAGGGAGGGGGCTGGGCCGAACCGGGAGAAAAGAAGAGGGAGCAGAGTTGGACTTGAGAAAAAGTTCAGGGAGCAAAAGCGAACTATGGGCCTAGCAACTTTTCTAGAGCTCCAAACAAAGTGATTCAAATTTGAATTTAAATATATTTAAATTCTCGTTTGAATCACAAGCAATACAAAAATAAATGCAGCAGCATGAATGCAACAATAAATGTTTCTATTACTTATATTTGATTTTAATTTTTAGAAAATTATTACTTGACCTTTATAAAATAGGTGAAAGCATTAAATAATTAATTAAATGTCAAAAATTTTAAATTTGAGTATTTTGGGTGTTACAAATAGAGAGAAAATAAACTAGGGTTTCGAACCAATGACTTGCCATCCCCTCCACCTCCTATTTATATTGAGTCATCTGGTAGGGGGAAAAGACCACACTACCCCTACACTCTAAGCCTAAGATACATACCCCTCAGGGGCAATCTTGGAACTCTGAGATATTTCCTCCGGCTGGGCACGCCGTCCATCCGGCCTTGCTTCCCTCCGACGCAAGCTTCAGGACCCCGCCGCGCGTCCACCGCTTCGAAGCTTCCCGAACATGCCCGGATCACCGTCTCCGTCATGTTGGGCCTTCGGGCTCGGTTTTGAGGCCCAAACCGAGAAACCCACCTCCGATGGTTTTGTGGACCAACCATCAAACCCCGCTTACAAGCTTTGGTTTTTAGCCGCCACCTTGCACCGGCTCATTTCACGACGTCGTCTTCCTCTTCTTGCACCATGCTGACCGCACTTGGTTCCGTCTGGCCACCGGGTCCCTCGAACCAAGCCTACTTGTCTCTCCACTCCTCAGAGGCCACTCTGGCTAAGACCTTTCGCGCTTGTTCTTCACCTGCACCAACGCAAACCAAGTCGCATCGAACACCTGCAATACTAGGCCAAGAGTCAGTCCAACACCACGTTGTCAATCACTCATCACACTGGAAGCGACCATCCACCGGTCCTCGGACACACCTGGTCCTCAAAGATGTTTTCTTTGGGAGCACTGGCGTTGATTCTCACACGCCACCTTACAAATTTTCAAAGAAGAAAAAAAACTACGGATTCTCGTTTAAAATTTACTAGCACATTAAGGAGCACAGGTCGTTGATAGACTATTATATCTTAAACTACCTTAATAAGCTCATCGAGTGGCTTCACGAGCAAGGAAAGGACACATTCCAAGTTGGAGGAAGATGTGATCAACAACGCCAAAGGTCACGTACGTGTACTTAATTTCTCTGAAATTAATGAAGACTCATAATGCATGTGAACAACTGGATCGGACTATAACTAACCCTTTCCCTTTTTTATTTTAGAAATAACCTGAATTTGTATACTCTCTCCGTCCCAAAACAACAATTCATTCTAAAAGTTCTAGTAGAAATTAACAAAGAAGTAAAATGATCTTGGTTGCGAATTGCGATATTTATTAGCCCTTATTTGGCACTAATTCACAAGAAAAAATGACTTGTTTTTTAAACCAATCTGAATTCTAGAATGATTTGTTTTTTCTGAAACAGAGGAAATAGCATGGGCGGAGCCGGGCCCCTACGCGGTCACGTATCCTTAAGGAAAAATAAGATCTCATGTTTGTATTAAGTTAAACAACACTTTTTTTAGACAAAGTTAAAGAACACTGGAGCTACAGAATTTAAGCATTTTAGCACTCGCATGGACAGAATATAGGCACCAATTAAGCACTCCCTTTGATGCTTTGCTGGCTCTACTCCTGGTCCTGGGGAATAGTACAGTTGCTGGCTTAGTAGTGCACATGCTAATCCTCGTACTGATCAACACTTACGTCTTAGCCGACGCCTTTAGACATCATGGGACGACGATCCGATCCAAATGAAAGCAAGGGGAGCAATATCCAGGAAATCCAGGAGAGATGAAGCTTGGATAAAGGGTGGCGCAGCTCTGGCCAATTTGCGAAAAACTAAACTAAAGTTATAAAAAGTGGAATCATATATGCATTCATCTCTTTGAACAACTACCCCTACTGATCCATGACGTTGATGGACTCAATATAATGTATAAATAAGCTAGTAGCCGATGCATATAATAAACAATTGTACGAGAAATCATGTACTATCATCAGATACAAACAGAATAAAGAACACAGGTACCAAATATCTGGTGCGCTGTGTGTCGTACGTGTCGAGGAAACAGGGGCCGGGCGACGACGAAATTGAACTGAAATGGGCGATGAGCTCCAAAAGAACCGAAAGGCCAGCCAACCCGTGTAGCTGTCTGTCAGACGACTATCATCGCGAGATCGCATCGCATCTGACCTTGTCTTTGCGAAGAATATACATAAGATCGAACACATGTTATCACATCGATGGAAGGGAGAATTACGATGAGCATATATAACTGCTAGCATTGTGTATTAATTATTGTATATATGACGTGTACTAGTTCAACATAAGAACCTAATTTTCCTCGCCTTTTATTGTACGTCTAATTATGTTGAACTAGTACGTCATATATAGAATAATCAATACACACAATGCTAGCTGTTATATCTTTCTCCCATCTTAAGTTGCAAGCTTAAATTAATGGTACGTATCTCGTTTGAAACAAACAAAAGAGAAAAAACGATCACCAAATAATATATGCAACAGATCAACTAATTAAAGGCCCGCTGATCTACGTACTGTGAAGCTTGCTTGCTTGGGTGTGTGTACCCAATCAATCGCTGTGGGCTGTTCGTTGCACAGGACGGTCGGTCTCTATTATTGGTGCAGCCGGCCGGGGCCGGAGCGGCTGATCGAGAGCGGCAGGTAGGTAGGTAGCTAGGCGTGTAGCACGGCCCCAGGTCAACTGGATCGATCAGCCTTGCCCGGCCGGCACCCACAAGACACGTACGCGTGCGCGCTTTCAGTGAACAGCGCCAGCTCCATGATCATCGTCTCGCCCGAACGAACCGGCCAGCAGCAGGCGTTGCTCGCTCTCTCAGCGATCGATCGATCGATCTCAGCAACAAATCTTATCTCTACGTACGCGTGCAGCAACCCGGCCAGCAGCTAACCACCGTGCACTGCAGCCCTATGCATATATATGGGACCGACCCTTGGATCAATTCATTCCTATCGTACGTTGCCTTGCATATAAAATTGGACCGGCCGGACCCCCGGCCGGGAAGATGGGAACTGGCGCGCGGCTGCATGCTGGGAGAGAAAGCTAGCTAGTGAAGAAGCCCCAGCCGCCACTGCACTACCACTCGCCGCCGGCCGGCCCGGGGAAAGTAGTCGGTCTCTGGCGGCACGCAACGCAACGCAACGACCCCGATCGAGAAAAAAGTGGCCAAACCAAAAGATATCCGCGTGTCGTGTGGAACCCAGGCCCGGCCCGTGCCTGCGAGAAAAAAGCGCGCGCAGGGACAGCCCCACCCGTGCCGACGGACGTCGTACGCCGCCCCATCGCCTGCAGGCCGGCCGGCCATGTGTTAGACGACGGGTCACTCTCCGATCGAGCTAGATATATAGCTAGTAGCCATAGCCGCCCATAGCTCTCGCCGCCGGGCCGGCCGGCGAGCGAGTAGTGCCTTTACATACGCTACACGCGCGTGCTCCATCCGATACGATAGATCTCCTGGCATTGATCTCCCTGCCGGGCAGTAGTACATACCTCTCATGCATGCTGCGGTCCATGCATGGCTCTCTCGGCGCGGCGCGTGATTTAATAATCATCGCACGAGGAGATCGAGGATGATCATATCGATCAGAGGTGCGCGCTGCGCCCGGGAATGGTCCTGCTCCTGCCTGCCGCTTGCATGCATGCGCTCGATCACATGGATGTATATATATATATATATATATGATCACTGGAGTGTTGTAGAGAGATTTTTACCGTATATATGCATGTGTGTGAGTGGCTTCTGGTGCCGCGGGACCAATATCAGGGCAAGTACATTGATGCCGTATGATAGGCGGTCTTATGCAGTGACACTTCACACTTGAGTCGACTTATTAGACAACCTATACAATAACACGCACGTTGCTTCAGTTAACCCACATGCATGGCCACATGCGAGCGAGATCGAGCGGCAGTACGTACATGCTAGTGGCCAACTCCATCCGTCGCTGATTGGCATCATTGCCAACGCGAAAGCTAGTGTGTGCACGGCCCAAGGCCTTTTCAAAAAGCTCATCTGAATATATATAGGTCATGTATAGATTTATATACTATATATCTACCTGCAGTTCATCACTCGTTGTTAGCGGGCGTAGCAAAGCACAAATTCGTCTGCTTGATGTGCCTGCATTTAACTATGCTTATTAGCAGCAGCTTTGCATGCATCCTTCAAATTTAAAATTTTGCAGAACATTGTCAGCAGCCAGTTCAGTTCATCAGTAGTACGTCGTCCCTGCATGCTGCCCATGTGTATGTGTATGTGCATGCATATATATTACTCAGGTCTAAAAGATGAGATAAACTATTTTGTTGGACGACCCTTTTCAGTCGTGTCTTTACAGCCGATGGATCCAATTCCTGATCGACTTCTCCCGTGCACACAAAAGGGCATACATACGCTTCCCGGAATATTTTACTGCTGCTTTTTGATTATTTTTGTGCTATTTAAATTTGGTGCCCCTTGGATGTCATCAGGGGACTGCTACTGAATTGTATAACATGTTCTGCAATAATCTAGAGAGAGCTACTGCCTACATATTGTACTTAGGTTTATGATGATACGCAACTAGCTGCTAAACAATGGATTGACAGACCAATCAGAAGCTCTTGATTTGCAAATGCGTTTTTGTAATCAACAGGGGGCACGCACCACGCTCTAGTACAAGCTGCTTATTATGTGGATCACAAGGGCTACGTCCAGTTGATCTGCTGTTGTTGCATGCATGTATTCATGCGCTAGCTGTGTCCCCAACATTGTTTAACCCTCTGACAAAAAGCTAATGAGAACTAATGCCTTCTTGTGCCCCCTGACAAGTTAAAAAAAGGGGAGGCAGATGTAATGTGAGTACTCCATGGCCTTTTGTCACACCCGGGTTTATACAAAACCCGAATGTGGCCATATGTGTGCCCAGGAAGTCCACAGACACATATAGCGAATAAATATGGTAAAAATCAGAGTACAATGCTTTATTCTCATCATAAAGTAGCGATTACAGTAGAGTGCTTCAAAAATAAATCATGGACAGCGGAAGACTAATACAACTCTCTAGCGAAGCCGCAATCCCACAGGGACTCTGACTGGGAGAACGCCAGCTCAGAAGTACGGCAAATCCTCCGGAAACTCCACAGCATAATCAGCCTGACTCCAATCTGTTACCCGTCCGGGATTTTGCCCAATAATAATAATAATAACAAGTGTAAGTAACAGAATTACTTAGCAAGTATAGCACGGGGGATGAGGCAAAGAAGGCTTGACACTGGCTTAACTGCATTAGCACTTTTAGTTGGTTCGTTTTAATCATAATTACTACTTTAGATGAATCCCAGTTGTATCCCAAATTAGTTAATGTAAGTCAACATTTAGCAGTAATAAATATCCTGTTCTAATCATAAAAGGATCCAGGCCGCTCGTGACCCTGAGCCGGGCTATCATGATAGATCGTACACTCTGCAGATGTTTCGCCCTTTACCCACCAGTCGCGTAAAAGTTCAAAGGAACTTTGCACCCAACCACGCACATCAACACTTCCGAGGTGTGACTGCATAGGGACGCTACGAGGCTTTCACAAGACACCCTAACAAGTCAGTAGCCGTTGGAGTACTATACGGTGGTGAAAACTTAGGCACCGAGATCGACGTACGCCCACGGAGTCACACCGTGAGGGGGTCGATGGCGTCCGGAGCGCGGGTATCGCACCCATACTGCGCAACGTGCAGAGTTCTCAATCGCTGAGACTCCTACACGGGACTGGGTCTAACGTGACCTAGCCGACGGGGCTACCGTCCTCGGTGGAATCGGAGATCACCCAGCGCCGTACCTCCCACAACGCCGTTGGCCCCTCGGTAACTACTGCCAAGCTAGAGACGTACAAGCTACTTGACCAAGACCAGAGCCATTATAGTTCCGGCGGTGGCGACAGGCTCCCAGGTTGCCGCTTTTACGAACCAGTCCTTAGGGAGAGACACTAGGGCCAGGCAAAACACGCAAGCCCCAGCTCCCTGATCCAAGTTGCTAAAAAGCAAGTTTTAATATTACGGTTGAAGTGGACCATTAATACAAGTTTAACAGTTAAGTAAAAGTGACAGTAGTTGCGCCTAGCAAAATACTACCCATATGCAAAAACCCATAGGAATACAAGGACAGGGAAATAAATGCTAGGTACAACCTTAATGGTAAACAGTATTAGACACATGCGTATGTAATGAACAGTGTATTAAAAGTGAGATAGGTAGCAAGGATTGTCCATGCTATAACTTGCCTTCCTCGGAGTACGGCTGCTACTGCAAGTCCTGCTCTGGCACGTCCTCAACGTACTCGAAGTCCAAAGCTACGGGCTCGCCGACTGGACACGAGCATCACGCACGCATTCCAACACAATCATCACATGCAAGCAAAAGTAATTCTATTAGAACAGTACACCAAACAGTGAAAACAGTACAAAAACAGGAGCTAGAAATATTCTACGCTTCGCTACGAACACATGAGCGCGAAAATCACGCAAATCGGAGCTAAAACGTGAAAGTTATAGCGTTTCTAAGGTTCGGGGGCTTGCTGGCAAAGTTTTAAAATTTCCAGGGGCTAAAACGAATAAAACAGGACCTAATTGTAATTATTTTTGAATTAAAAAGGACCGCGCGTTAATTACCAGAAAGCCGAGGGGCTCTTTAGCAAAACGGCCCGCGCTGACCGTTACGCACCGGTTTGACTCAGGGGTGGACTGGATCTGGGCCGTTGACTGGCGATCGGACGGCCCAGGGCGATCGGCTCGCCGGGGAAGACGTCAGCGCGGCGGCGCGGCTCGGCCGACGGCGAAGTTCGCCGGAGTTGAGGATAACTCGCGCTACGGGGCCCCAAACTCAACGCGGTTTGGTCCTACGGCTTCAGCGGGGAACGGCGAGTCGACCTAGGGGGGTTCTAGTCGGCCATCGGCCGGCGAGATGGCCGGACAGCGGGGCGCGGCGGAGCGAAGCTCCGGTGAGCCACGGGGGGTGTGATTTGGGGTGCACTTAGGGGTGGGTTTTGACTCTGGAGCTACTAGGGGACCTAACGAGTGCATTGAGGTAGTGCAAAGCGGGCTTGGTGCGGTGCAGCGCACAGACGACGACGGCCGGCGGTCGGCCGACGACGGCGAACGCGGGGAACCCAGTTACTGTGCTCTAACGCTGGAATTGAGGACGGGGATGGACGAGTTACCTCCCGAGGAAACTCCTGGCGAACGGAATTGGCCGGAGATGGCTTGGGAGGCGGGAACGGCGGTCGACGACGAGCGGCGGCGTCGGTGTTCGTCGGCGAGGAAGTTCCGGAGCGCGGGAGGGGCTGTGCTGTGGCTCGACGGGGTCCTCGTGGAGCGGTGAAGCGGCTCCGAGGGTCGGCCGGGGCGGAACTGCACCGGAGCGTCGGCGACGGCGGCGAGCGGCGGAGCACGGGCTCGGCGGCTCGGGAAAAAACCCGGTGGAGGTGGGGTGGCGCTGTTAGGGTTGTGGGCGAGGGGGTAATGGGTGCAGGGCGGCGTCGCGGCTGAATTAAGTAGGCGCGGGGGTGTCGGCCTTGGCGTGCGGCCCTGGCCGCGGCGAGCCGCGCCATTAGCGGCCGGAGAAAGGAAGGGAAGGGGGAGGAAGAAAGGAAAGGTGAGGGGTGTCGCTGACGGGTGGGCCCGGCGGGGCAGTGAGAGGAGAGAGGGGAGCGAAAGGCGGAAGCGGCTGGGCCGGCGCGAGGGAACGGGCCGCAGCTGCTGGGCCGGCTCGGGGAGAGGGGGAGGGGAGACTGGGCCGAAAAGGGGAAGACGGGCCGAACGCTGGAGAAAGAAAGGGGAGGAAAGGTGGACTCGTGGGAAAGTCCAGGGGCCGAGAGCAGACTTTTGCTCGCGGGCCGCGCGATAAGCTGGGCCGCGGGGAAAGAAGTGGAGAGGGGGCTGGGCCGGACTGGAGAAGGAGTTGAGGGGGCGGATTTGAACTGAGGAAAAGTTCAGGGAGCTAAAGCGAACTAGGGGCCTAACAACTTTTCTAGAGCTCCAAACAAAGTGATTCAAATTTGAATTTAAATAAATTTAAATTCTTGATTGAATCACAAGCAATACAAAAATAAATGCAGCAGCATGAATGCAACAATAAATGTTTCTATCGCTTATATTTGATTTTAAAATTTAGAAATTATTATTTAGCCTTTATAAAATAGGTGAAAGCATTAAATAATTAATTAAATGCCAAAAATTTTAAATTGAGCATTTTTGGGTGTTACAAACCTACCGCCCTTAAGATGAATCTCGTCCTCGAGATTCGGATGTAGAAGCGAAGAGCTGTGGGTACTCGGACTGGAGGTCTTCTTCCTGTTCCCAAGTCGCTTCATCTTCTGAATGCCGGCTCCACTGCACCTTGCACATCCGAATGGTCTTGTTCCTCAGCACTCTCTCTGACACCTCCAGGATCCTGATCGGATACTCCTCATATGTGAGATCCTCCTGAACATTCAACTCATCAATCGGGATCTGCTCTTCTGGCACCCGCAAGCACTTCTTCAACTGGGACACATGGAACACCTCGTGTACTCCGGCTAGTCTCTCAGGCAGATCTAGCCGATATGCCACTTCGCCCATCCGTTCCTGTATCCTGAACGGTCCGATGTAACGAGGCGCCAACTTGCCTTTGACATTGAACCGCTTTGCTCCTCTCATGGGTGACACCTTAAGGTACACAAAATCATCAACCCTGAAGCTGAGGTCCCTCCGTCTGACATCGGCGTAACTCTTCTGCCTAGACTGGGCCACCTTCAGGTTCTCTCTGATCACCTGCTCCTGCCGCTCTGCATCTCTGAGTATCTCCGGACCAAAGACCTGACTCTCTCCAGTCTGATTCCAGAACAATGGGGTCCGGCACTTCCTGCCATACAATGCCTCGAACGGTGCCATCTGCAGACTCTTCTGATAACTGTTATTGTAGGAGAACTTTGCATACGGCAAACTCTTATCCCAGCTGACTCCGTACTGTAATGCACAAGCCCTCAACATATCCTCCAGTATCTGATTGGTCCGCTCTGTCTGACCATCTGTCTGTGGGTGATAAGCTGAGCTGAAGTGCAGCTTCGTGTCCATGGACTCATGTAACTTCCGCCAGAAGTGTGAGGTGAACTGAGTACCACGATCTGACACAATCTTCTTCGGCACCCCGTGTAAGCACACAATCCGCTCCATGTACAACTCTGCTAGTCTGGCGCCTGTGTAGGTGGTCTTCACTGGCAGAAAGTGGGCCACCTTGGTCAGACGATCAACAATCACCCAAATGGAGTCGAATCCTCTCTGAGTGCGGGGCAGACCAGTGATGAAGTCCATGCCAACTTCTTCCCATTTCCACTCCGGAATCTTCAACGGCTGAAGCAATCCAGCTGGCCTCTGATGTTCTGCCTTGACTCGCTGACAGGTGTCGCACAATGCCACGTGAGTCGCCACATCACGTTTCAGTCCGTACCACCAGAATCTCTCCTTGATGTCCTGGTACATCTTAGTGCTGCCTGGGTGGATCGAATAAGCTGAGTCATGTGCCTCTCTCAGAATCATCTCTCTGATCTGCGCTATGTCTGGCACACATATCCTCTTTCCATGCCATAAAGTTCCCTGATCATCAACTCGGAATCCAGGGGCCTTTCCCAATGCAACATTCCCCACAATCTCTCGGATCTTCTCATCCTGCAGCTGACCTCTCCGGATCTCCTGCTCGAGTGTGGGCTCCACTGCCATCTCTGTGATGCTGGTGACGAATCCCAGACTCATCCTCTCAAACTCTCGGCTGAGTTCTTCAGGCAGACAATGACCAGTGATCCTGTTCACATAGCTTCTCCTGCTCAGAGCATCTGCCACCAAATTGGCCTTCCCCGGGTGATAGTGAATCTCCAGATCATAATCCTTGATCAGCTACAACCATCTGCGCTGTCTCATGTTCAGATCTGACTGAGTGAAGACATACTTGAGGCTCTTATGATCAGTGTAGATGTCACACCTGTGCCCAATCAAGTAATGTCTCCAGATCTTTAGGGCATGTACCACAGCTGCCAACTCCAAGTCGTGCGTCGGATAGTTCTGCTCATGCTTCCTCAGCTGCCTGGACGCATATGACACGACTCTGCCCTCCTGCATAAGGACGCAACCCAGTCCTAGACGGGATGCATCGCAGTAGATGGAGAAACTCTTAGCCAAATCTGGCAATACCAGCACTGGGGCTGTAGTCAACCTCTTCTTCAACTCTTCGAAGCTGACCTGGCACGCCTCTGTCCACACGAACGGGGCATTCTTCTCCAGCAAAGCAGTCAACGGCTTAGCGATCTTGGAGAATCCTTCAATGAACCATCTGTAATAACCGGCCATCCCAAGGAAACTCCTGGTCTCGCTCACATCCCGTGGCGGATTCCAGCTCAACACATCGCTGACTTTCTTCGGATCAACTGCCACTCCTCCATTGGACAACACGTGTCCCAGAAATGCTACTTCCTTCAGCCAGAACTCACACTTGCTCAGCTTGGCATACAACTGATGTTCCCGAAGTCTCTGCAATACCAACCTCAGATGTTCCTCATGTTCCTCCTCAGTCTTGGAGAAGATCAGAATGTCATCGATGAATACCACCACAAACTTGTCAAGGTAATCCATGAACACGCTGTTCATCAGGTACATGAAGTATGCAGGAGCGTTGGTCAATCCAAAAGACATGACCAAGAACTCATACAACCCGTACCGAGTAGTGAAAGCGGTCTTGGGTATGTCTGACTGTCGGATCCTCATCTGATAATAGCCCGAACGAAGATCTATCTTGGAGAACACACAAGCTCCTCTCAACTGATCGAACAGATCGTCAATCCTCGGCAGCGGGTACTTGTTCTTGATGGTCACTTCGTTGAGGGCTCGATAGTCCACGCACAACCTCTGTGTACCATCCTTCTTGTCGACGAACAATACCGGTGCTCCCCACGGCGAAGAACTCGGACGAATGTACCCCTTGGCCAATAATTCGTCCAACTCCTGCTTGAGTTTCTCCAGCTCCTTCGCTCCCATCCTATACGGCCTCTTGGCTATAGGTGCAGTGCCAGGTTTTAGTTCAATAACGAATTCAACATCTCGTTTTGGAGGCATACCTGGCAACTCGTCAGGGAACACATCTGGGAACTGGCTCACCACCCTAATATCTTCAGTTGTCGTCCCTTCTGCTTGATTGACTTGGCCTTGCTCTGAGGAACTGGCTGCCTGGTACTCCACCTTGTCACCGGACTCTGCTGTCAGCTGAATGGTCCTCGTAGCACACCTGATCACTGCATCATATCTGGTCATCCAGCTCATACCCAGGATCAAATCAAATCCAAGGGTCTCCAGTACTATCGGACCTGCCTTGAACTCTACCCCCCTTATTATGATGGGAACGTGGGGGCATCGTAGAGTAGCCCGTTGTTCACCTCCCGGTGAGCTTACTAGCATAGTGTTCTTCATGGGTTTCAGGGCTAGTAAATTCTTCTTCACAAAAGTAGCAGAAATGAAAGCATGCGAAGCTCCAGAATCAAATAAAACTGTGGCGGGGGTCGAATTGACGAGGAACGTACCCACGATGACATCAGTAGCTGTCTCTGCTGTCTCTGCACTGGTGTGGTTGACCTTGCCCCGAACGAGAGTCTGCGGAACACGACCTCCCTGCTACTGACCCTGCGGCTGCCCAACCCTCTGAGTGCTTCCCTGCTGATTCTGCCCGGCGGTGTTCTGGATTTTCTTGGGGCAGACATTGGCGAAGTGTCCCTGCTCGCCACAGTGGTAGCACACCCTCGGACCCACCGGTGTAGTGTTGACTGGGCTGATGCGCTGAACTGGACTGGGCTGCACCTGGCTGCGCTGAACTGGACCCATCTGTGGCTGACCCTGAGGACGCTGCTGCTGTGGCGCCCGAGGAAGCTGAGGACGCTGCTGCTGGTACTGGCCACGACTGAGCATGCCGGACTGGCCCTGGAAGCGCTGCTGGCCTCCCACCTGCTGACTCTGTGGAGGTGCGAAGCGTGGACGACTGCTACTGCCCACCTGCTGTCCCTGGAGCTTCCTCTTCTTGTCCTCCATCTCACGGCGCTTGTGCTCCAACATCAGAGCGCCGTCCACCAGCTCGTGAAAGGTCGGGAACTTGGTGCACATGAGCTGGTACTGGAGAGCATCCTGCAGACCGTCACAGAACCTGGCCTGCTTCTTCTGGTCGGTGGCCACGTCTTCTGGAGCATAACGGGCCAACGAGACGAACTTGTCACGGTAAGCCGTGACACTCATCCCTTCCTGCTTCAGTGCCAGGAACTCCTTCTTCTTCAGAACCATCAAAGCCTCCGGCACGTGGTGTGCACGAAAGCTGCTGCAGAACTGCTGCCAAGTGATCTGAGTACCGGCCGGGCGTGAGGACTGGTATGAGTCCCACCAATCCAACGCCGGCCCCTGAAGCTGCCCTCCGGCGTACAGTACCTTCTCCCTGTCATCGCACTGGGCGATGTCCAACTGCCTCTCCACTGCCTTGAGCCAGTCATCTGCCTCAAGGGGATCGCTGGCCTTGCTGAAGGTCGGCGGACGTCCCTTCAGAAACTCGCCCCTCTTGTCTCTGGGCGGAGCGGCTGCCTGGGGGTGATGTTGGTTCTGCTGGATCAGCCTCATAGTCTCAGCCATCTGCTGCATCATCTGAACTTGAGCATACATCAGCTGCTCAATGGTGGGGATCTGATGATTCGGATTCAGGTTCGGGGGCGGATTCTGGTGCGGAGGCTGTCCGCCCGCATTGCCCCCGGGGTGAGCCATCTATAATCACAAGGGTCAGATGTCAGATGATTAGTACGAGAAAATATATATATATACCCCTGCTATCTAAACAATAAAGTCCTTAAGCCTTATTCCAACATCTAGATGGTTGCAGACAGGTGTCTACGCCCATCACAATCATTACAAAGAACCAAATCAAACATATGCATAATAACAATAAGTACAAGCAGGTAAAGGCATAAACTCACACAAGACTCGACTGTTAGATTTTTAAGATTTTTAAAACATGGGGGTCTCCTAGTAATTTGTCAACCGTACTATCTAGGCTGCGTTCCTACAGTCAGCACGGCTCTGATACCAATCTGTCACACCCGGGTTTATACAAAACCCGAATGTGGCCATATGTGTGCCCAGGAAGTCCACAGACACATATAGCAAACAAATATGGTAAAAATCAGAGTACAATGCTTTATTCTCATCATAAAGTAGCAATTACAGCAGAGTGCTTCAAAAATAAATCATGGACAGCGGAAGACTAATACAACTCTCTAGCGAAGCCGCAATCCCACAGGGACTCTGACTGGGAGAACGCCAGCTCAGAAGTACGGCAAATCCTCCGGAAACTCCACAGCATAATCAGCCTGACTCCAATCTGTTACCCGTCCGGGATTTTGCCCGAAAATAATAATAATAACAAGTGTAAGTAACAGAATTACTTAGCAAGTATAGCACGGGGGATGAGGCAAAGAAGGCTTGACACTGGCTTAACTGCATTAGCACTTTTAGTTGGTTCGTTTTAATCATAATTACTACTTTAGATGAATCCCAGTTGTATCCCAAATTAGTTAATGTAAGTCAACATTTAGCAGTAATAAATATCCTGTTCTAATCATAAAAGGATCCAGGCCGCTCGTGACCCTGAGCCGGGCTATCATGATAGATCGTACACTCTGCAGATGTTTCGCCCTTTACCCACCAGTCGCGTAAAAGTTCAAAGGAACTTTGCACCCAACCACGCACATCAACACTTCCGAGGTGTGACTGCATAGGGACGCTACGAGGCTTTCACAAGACACCCTAACAAGTCAGTAGCCGTTGGAGTACTATACGGTGGTGAAAACTTAGGCACCGAGATCGACGTACGCCCACGGAGTCACACCGTGAGGGGGTCGATGGCGTCCGGAGCGCGGGTATCGCACCCATACTGCGCAACGTGCAGAGTTCTCAATCGCTGAGACTCCTACACGGGACTGGGTCTAACGTGACCTAGCCGACGGGGCTACCGTCCTCGGTGGAATCGGAGATCACCCAGCGCTGTACCTCCCACAACGCCATTGGCCCCTCGGTAACTACTGCCAAGCTAGAGACGTACAAGCTACTTGACCAAGACCAGAGCCATTATAGTTCCGGCGGTGGCGACAGGCTCCCAGGTTGCCGCTTTTACGAACCAGTCCTTAGGGAGAGACACTGGGGCCAGGCAAAACACGCAAGCCCCAGCTCCCTGATCCAAGTTGCTAAAAAGCAAGTTTTAATATTACGGTTGAAGTGGACCATTAATACAAGTTTAACAGTTAAGTAAAAGTGACAGTAGTTGCGCCTAGCAAAATACTACCCATATGCAAAAACCCATAGGAATACAAGGACAGGGAAATAAATGCTAGGTACAACCTTAATGGTAAACAGTATTAGACACATGCGTATGTAATGAACAGTGTATTAAAAGTGAGATAGGTAGCAAGGATTGTCCGTGCTATAACTTGCCTTCCTCGGAGTACGGCTGCTGCTGCAAGTCCTGCTCTGGCACGTCCTCAACGTACTCGAAGTCCAAAGCTACGGGCTCGCCGACTGGACACGAGCATCACGCACGCATTCCAACACAATCATCACATGCAAGCAAAAGTAATTCTATTAGAACAGTACACCAAACAGTGAAAACAGTACAAAAACAGGAGCTAGAAATATTCTACGCTTCGCTATGAACACATGAGCGCGAAAATCACGCAAATCGGAGCTAAAACGTGAAAGTTATAGCGTTTCTAAGGTTCGGGGGCTTGCTGGCAAAGTTTTAAAATTTCCAGGGGCTAAAACGAATAAAACAGGACCTAATTGTAATTATTTTTGAATTAAAAAGGACCGCGGGTTAATTACCAGAAAGCCGAGGGGCTCTTTAGCAAAACGGCCCGCGCTGACCGTTACGCACCGGTTTGACTCAGGGGTGGACTGGATCTGGGCCGTTGACTGGCGATCGGACGGCCCAGGGCGATCGGCTCGCCGGGGAAGACGTCAGCGCGGCGGCGCGGCTCGGCCGACGGCGAAGTTCGCCGGAGTTGAGGATAACTCGCGCTACGGGGCCCCAAACTCAACGCGGTTTGGTCCTACGGCTTCAGCGGGGAACGGCGAGTCGACCTAGGGGGGTTCTAGTCGGCCATCGGCCGGCGAGATGGCCGGACAGCGGGGCGCGGCGGAGCGAAGCTCCGGTGAGCCGCGGGGGGTGTGATTTGGGGTGCACTTAGGGGTGGGTTTTGACTCTGGAGCTACTGGGGGACCTAACGAGTGCATTGAGGTAGTGCAAAGCGGGCTTGGTGCGGTGCAGCGCACGGACGACGACGGCCGGCGGTCGGCCGACGACGGCGAACGCGGGGAACCCAGTTACTGTGCTCTAACGCTGGAATTGAGGACGGGGATGGACGAGTTACCTCCCGAGGAAACTCCTGGCGAACGGAATTGGCCGGAGATGGCTTGGGAGGCGGGAACGGCGGTCGACGACGAGCGGCGGCGTAGGTGTTCGTCGGCGAGGAAGTTCCGGAGCGCGGGAGGGGCTGTGCTGTGGCTCGACGGGGTCCTCGTGGAGCGGTGAAGCGGCTCCGAGGGTCGGCCGGGGCGGAACTGCACCGGAGCGTCGGCGACGGCGGCGAGCGGCGGAGCACGGGCTCGGCGGCTCGGGAAAAAACCCGGTGGAGGTGGGGTGGCGCTGTTAGGGTTGTGGGCGAGGGGGTAATGGGTGCAGGGCGGCGTCGCGGCTGAATTAAGTAGGCGCGGGGGTGTCGGCCTTGGCGTGCGGCCCTGGCCGCAGCGAGCCGCGCCATTAGCGGCCGGAGAAAGGAAGGGAAGGGGGAGGAAGAAAGGAAAGGTGAGGGGTGTCGCTGACGGGTGGGCCCGGCGGGGCAGTGAGAGGAGAGAGGGGAGCGAAAGGCGGAAGCGGCTGGGCCGGCGCGAGGGAACGGGCCGCAGCTGCTGGGCCGGCTCGGGGAGAGGGGGAGGGGAGACTGGGCCGAAAAGGGGAAGACGGGCCGAACGCTGGAGAAAGAAAGGGGAGGAAAGGTGGACTCGTGGAAAAGTCCAGGGGCCGAGAGCAGACTTTTGCTCGCGGGTCGCGCGATAAGCTGGGCTGCGGGGAAAGAAGTGGAGAGGGGGCTGGGCTGGACTGGAGAAGGAGTTGAGGGGGCGGATTTGAACTGAGGAAAAGTTCAGGGAGCTAAAGCGAACTAGGGGCCTAACAACTTTTCTAGAGCTCCAAACAAAGTGATTCAAATTTGAATTTAAATAAATTTAAATTCTTGATTGAATCACAAGCAATACAAAAATAAATGCAGCAGCATGAATGCAACAATAAATGTTTCTATCGCTTATATTTGATTTTAAATTTTAGAAATTATTATTTAGCCTTTATAAAATAGGTGAAAGCATTAAATAATTAATTAAATGCCAAAAATTTTAAATTGAGCATTTTTGGGTGTTACACCTTTGTTGGAACTTGTTGGAATCTAGCCCCTTTTCTGAACATGCTCCTTTGCATGAAACAGGCTAAGGTGTTGGTGCACATAAACTATCTCACCCCCAACCGAGGTATATATGCAACACAGCTACAGCTACCGCGAAATGAATGAAGCAGATAGATAGAATCAGCTGGGGTTTCTAAGTCTACTCTAGATTCTGGGAAAAAGATATCTGTAGATGGTAGTTTCAACAGCACTATGGTTAAATATAACATTTCAGGACAAGTGGACAAGCAGAAATAGCAGAGACAAAGCTATTGGAGAAGGTTGGACACACAAGAGGCATTAACAAAGATATAAGAGACATGCTTATATGTACAAACTATTGGAGAAGGTTGCTTCGATATAACCTCCTTTATGCGACATGTATACTAGAACTCTATAATCATTAGAGATGTCTTTAGGCCCTGTTTGTTTGAGCTGAACTCTATAATCATTAGAGATGTCTTTAGGTCCTGTTTGTTTGAGTTGTTTGTTTGAGCTGCAGCTTTTGAACTTTTGACTAAAAAACCGACTTTCTAGCTTTTAGCTTGGCTGTTGACTTTTTGTTATATTGGCTTTTGTAATAATTTTTTATTGTCCCAGCACACCAAAAACTAGGAAAAGCTCATATCATCTTGTTTTTCAACTTTCAGTTCATTTCCTTAGAAACTAGCTTTCCAGCTGAACTGTTTGTTTCAGCTTTCAGGCTTGTGGCCGTAGAAAAGCTAAAACAAACAAGCCTTTAGTACCTGCATGCGGTGGTACTTATTTCCAAGCATCAAAGCTGATTGCTTACCATCAATTCATTAATTCTCCTTTAAAAAAACCATCAATTTCCTAATTAACCCCACAACATCTAGCAGTAGAGTAATGTGCATGTCTATTTAAACATTGCCATTAGCTAGTAGCACCAAGTTGTCTCCTGATCAGGAATCCAGGGTGGCTCCAGTGTGCTGGGCCATGCAGGTCGTGTGCATGCTCCTGCATGCTCTTGAATTATCAGCAGCTCTTTCCTGTGGTTGAGAGGGATAGCTTACTTGAAAGGTACATTTACTTTTAATCTTGCTAATGGCAGTGAGCCTTGTACTTGTGGATGCAATTATGAGAATAATTCAACACAACAAGGACTTCGTTTTTTTTAGATAAGGTGCATGCATGTGAGCCAGCATGCACGCTTCACACCGACAAAGGCATTGTTCACTGAGAGTGAATTGTTTGTCCGATTTGCGCTGCATTATTCGTAACCACTTTAATTTGTATACTGATAATCATCTGTATTCTTTTTTTATTCGATAACTATTCTCTCCCCTTTTTTTCTAGAGAAACGGAATGACTCAGTTTCCGGTCTAAACAAGAGACCTGTGTGCTGCAAGACGGGGTAATTTCAGTGCGAGCTTAATATGTAGGAGGGTATTTCCTTTGGGAAGATATAAAGGGACATGCATAATGTAAATTGCTACATTTGTTTGCTGATAAGATAAAGCTAAATTTAAAGGTTTTACCTAGTAAAAAAGAAGAATGAGTGTGGTTAAAAAAAAGTAATGTACAGCAACTACGTTAGTACAGTGTTCCTCTAAGAAGAAAAAAATGTGGTGGGATTTTTTTAAAGAAAATGGAAACTACCCCTCCGCTTAAATATACAATGCATGTTTTACTGTGGAAGAGTCAAAGTTTGTGTATTTTGACCAATAGTTAGTCAAAAGCAATACAATTAATTTCATATTTCAAAATATTTTTTTCACAATAGTGGCTTGCAGTTTTCAATAATATTTCTTGTGTTTTCATTTGCCGGAGTCTAATATAAAGTCCGGGCCAAAATAAAGTCCACTTGCATTCTTGAACAAAGGCAGTATGCCAGTAGGAGAGAAAAAATCCAAGGTTTTTAAAGATGCTGAAATTCCCCAGTGTGGTCCAATTGTTGTCATTGCCTACGTGCCAACCATGCTTTGCTTTTCCTCTTCATGCTTGTCCAAGAATCTATTTAAAGTGCACAAATTTTAGGTGCCATTAAAAAGATTTCTCTTGAGACGAAGAAACTCTAATTATGAGTATAATAATCTATTTAAAGTGCAAAGTATTTTTTTTCGATTCGTGTGGTAATGAATTGAATCGGTTTGAAAACCTTGAATGCTGGGAGATATTTCAAATACTTAAAAAACAATAGCCAAACTGATGCGAAAATAGGGTCCTTTAGATCCATGGCAAAAGGACAAAAGCCCCTGACAAATGAGTAAATTATAGCTAAAACAATGTTGTGCACGCACATGAATGAAAGTATGAAACGGACATATCTGTCAGAGTGTCAAATCACCTCACGAGTTGCCTTGGAAACCACTTGCTAATTACTTACTGTATACACAAATGTCGTCATCTCCACGCTATACATAACAGGGCGAAAAATCATGATGCGTCCACGTATGCAGCTGACATCATCACATCGTCGTGCCGCTATTTGCTACCTCCATGCACTGCACCTTTTTTTTCCAGCATCCCTACTAGCTTGCCCAAAAATTTCTCATCTCTTCGTTACAAATATAATTCGAAGAGGAAAAAATTGGTAGGATGGACGCAAATAAAGCTCCCAATATTCATCATTCCAAATGCTAAAAAAAACCCCTGGACGTTCAAAGAGCGAAAAGAAAAGAAGAAGAAAAAAATATTTAAGAATCGATGAAGAATCCTTCGTGACGATCAAGTTCCCACGAACATGCCGTTGTTAGCCTTTACTTTGGCCGCGTCTGCATGCCCGCTTTCGACGTCGGCGACGACGACCGCGACGCCGCCGCGGCCGGTGGTCAGCTCGCGTGCCCGCGCGGCCTCCGCGGCCCAGTCCGTTCGCCGCACGGCGTGCAGCATCAGCGCCGCGCACACCAGCTGCGCGGCGAGCATGCCGACCCACATGCCGGGGAAGTCGAGCCGCGCTGGCCCGAACGCCAGCGCCAGCGCCGCTGGCATGCCGACGCCGTAGAACGCCGCGGCGTTGATCCGCGCCGCCTTCCCGGGGCGCGCGCTGCCGCGGAGCACGCCGCACCCCGCCGTCTGCGGGCAGTTCCCCAGCTCCGCCGCGCCGAGGATGGGCAGCGCCGCCGACGCCAGCCGCAGGATGGCGGCGTCGGCGGTGAACATCCGCGCCCACACCCCCCTCACGGACGCCGCGGACGCGCACGCCACGATGCCCAGCGCCGCGCCGCCGCAGAGCCCGACGCGCGCCGCGAGGCGCGCGCGCTCCGGCCGCCCGGCGCCGAGCTCGTGCCCGACGCGCGTGGACACGGCGCAGCTCAGCGCGTGCGGGAAGATGTAGAGCAGCGACGTGGTCTGTATCAGGACCCCCATGGCTGCCACCGTCGCCTTCGGGTCGGCGAGGAAGCCGCAGAGCAGGACCATGATCTCGTACCACCACCATTCCAGGCACACCGACATGCAGCTGTGCACGGAGAGCCTCAGCAGGCAGCCCCACTCGACAGCGCCGTCGTCCTCGGCCGGCGTCGTGCTGGCCGCTTTCCTGGCGCCGGCGCCG
This sequence comes from Echinochloa phyllopogon, assembly GCA_033239725.1. Taxonomy (NCBI): domain Eukaryota; kingdom Viridiplantae; phylum Streptophyta; class Magnoliopsida; order Poales; family Poaceae; genus Echinochloa; species Echinochloa phyllopogon. Next base: position 46,650,271 of record BTCW01000015.1, read on the forward strand.
TCGTCATTGCCGTGCATTAGCCGGCCGGAGAGGTAGACGTAGGCGAGAAGGAGGAGAAGGAAGTTGAGGTTTGTGCAGCCGGCGCCGAGTGCGACGCCGCGTATCCCTAGGCGGAGGGTTTGGACGAGGAGGCAGTTGATAGGGACGTGGAGCACGAGCGCGGCGGCGGCGGCGTAGGTGAGCGGGAGCGTGACGGACTGGGCGCGGAGGTAGACGCGGAGCGGGTGGAGGAAGGACTGCACGGCGAGGTCCGGGAGGGAGCAGAGGATGAAGTCGTGGGCGGCGGCGGCAATGTCGGGGTCCTGGCCGGCGGCGACGAGGACGCGGCGCATGGCGAGCCAGAGCAGGGCGATGGGCGCGGACGCGGCGAGGAGGAGGAGGACGGTGCGGCGGAGCGCGGTGGAGAGGACGGAGGTGCGGCCGGCGCCGAACGCCTGGCCGCACACGGGGTCCATGCCGGCGGCGAGGCCGGAGAGCACGGAGTAGCCGGTGATGTTGGCGAAGCCGAGCGCGAGGGAGCCGCCGGCGAGGGGAAGGCGGCCGAGCCTGCCGAGGAAGAGCATGGACACGAGGGAGCGCATGTACATGAGCAGCCCGGCGCCGACCATGGGCGCGGCGAGGCGGAGGATGGAGGCCGCCTCGGCAGTGGCGGTGCCTCCGTCTCCGGCTCCGGCGAGGGCGCCGCGCCGCGCCGTCCTCGGGCGGTCACCCAGCACGGGGCAGGCCTTGGTTGGCGGGAGCAGGGCCTGGTGATGGCATTGTGTCGGCTCGGAGCAGTGGCACATTGCGATCGCAATGCGATCAGCTAGCCGCCGTGGCTGCTGCTGTCTCGGGCAGCTGATCGATGCTTCTTCTTTGCCGTTGCGATGCTGATGCGAAGCGAGCAGCGAGTGATGGAGAGGGAGTTAGGGGAATTGGACGTATATATAACGGCCTGGCTGACATCGGTTTGAAAATTTCATGCCTTGGGCCCACTACATGTTTTTTTTATAAAACGAATTCCTTTATATAACATAATAAAATACTATTATGGCCGTGTTTAGATCCGTGAAAATGGGTAAAAAGGGTCACATCGGACACCGTAGCACTTTTCGTTTGTTTGTGGTAATTGTTGTCCTACCATGACCTAACTAAGCTTAAAAGATTCGTCTCATCGTGTACATCAAAACTATATAATTAGTTTTTTATTTACCTATATTTAATGCTCCATACATGCGTCATTTGCTATATTTAATGTTTCGATGTGACGTATGGAAAGTTTGAAAAGTTGGGATGAACTAAACACAACCTCTGTATATATGTTTTGCCCTTTGGATTCGACGACGTTTGTTATTAATTATGAATTGATCTATTCATTTGATTGTTCTTTGGTAGTGCTGTTAAAAAGGCAAGGGGTTCAGGTTGCCCTTTGCATCAAGACAATTAGACAAATGCATGGACTTGACCACCACCACCAATATAATGGCCCCTTCCTCTGCAAAAAGCCACTGCCCTCCGTCGTTTACTCCTCTCCTATTCCCTAATAATATGATGCCACCTGCTCCTACTCAAAGGTCTCTAGAGATGCCACTTGCCACCTGATGATGAGCTAAAAACATCGTTAGCCATTACAGTGTCAAGCAACGAGATGAGCCGACGATGACTGTTGGACCCTCCAAGTTGGAAGCTCTCTTATTATTTGCTCCAATACAACGTGTAGGAGTAGCACTGGTTATTGCTGCCAACTCACGAGGTGAATGCTTAGTGGTGGAGCTACATATGGGTTGAACGATGAAGGCTGACATTTTGTACTATACACGTATCATAAAGTAGAATTCTTAAGCTGTTTTTATATATCGCTATATATTTCGATATGTTTTTAGCCGTACCAAGCCGATGAGCATGCTACTTCAAGGGGGCATATGCCATACATAGCTCCACTGTGGTGAATAATCTCACACGGTAAGGTGATGAGCCACCACACATCCTCATCGTAGTTGAAAGGGAGGAAGGTAGATATCTGATTTATCCGTTTGTCGCCTGCAATATTTGAAATATGTAATACATTTTGCCTAGACTATATGATTTATTTGTAGACGAGCACATAACGCGGTGGTTGCACTCCAGAGTCGGGAGTTAGCTCGTCCGGGCTCAAACCCGGTCCTGCATGCCTTCAAGCAAAGGCAGGGACTCCAGTCCTTTCTCTAAAAAAAAATTATATGATTTATTTGATATCACATTATTTTCTCCCCTTTCAAAAAAGTTGATGAATCAAAATTTATGTTTACAAAGTATGAACTACAAACTTGGAAATGATTTGAATAAATTTTTAGTTAAGATGTAGGTTTCAAGTTAAAAATTCAGGGTTCAAGTTGAGAATCTCAGTTCTGTCTTTGATTGACGCTCGAATTTACAATATTTAATTCTGAAAGTAAATAAAAAATGCTTGGTTTTATGTGGCATGTGTAAAAGTTGGCTAGCTATTAAGTTAATATTTTCAGAAATTTATATGGTGAATTTGTTTGTGCGTCTATGATGTGTCTCTAGCATAGGACCACCTTAGCCTCGCTCCTGTCTAACTCTTTCTGCAACCTCACGCCGCCAGATGTGTTAGAATAATGAATCACAAAAATTCCTAACAAATATTGGAGATACACCCAACACTGTGCTCGATCCTATGCTGTACCAAAAGACATTTGCAAAACCCCCTGAAACACACATGCACTTGGCCATTAGCAATTTCAGGATCTACGGATGCAGCTTTGAGTGCCCAGCATAGAGATACTCTGTAACAGGAAACCTGATGATAAGTGGCGTCGGGAACGAACGATAGATCGCATCATTTTGGGTGTGACCGGTGACGGGAAATGAACGCCTTGCCATTATGATAACTTAGCTTTTCCTAAAGCACATTATAAGCAACAGTTCATGGTCCTTTCCTCGCACAGCGTTTGCAGCCCTACTTTTCAAGTACAGTGCTGCCGATATTTGTCATGCACTTGACGTTTCTTCATTGTGTTGTATGATAGCAATTGGCGCCGAACATAAAAGACACTTGGCATGCATAACAGAATTGCCTGGACGCAGAGAGCCAGAGATTGAAAGACTCCTAAATATGTCCATGTTATTTGGGACGTGGTACTATACTATGCCGACGCCCAAGTGAAAGAGGTTTCCTAATTCTTTTACGGGCTGTAATTTTTATATAACTTTTGGTAGGTGCAGCATCATCGCTCTTATTCTTTATTTTATTGCAATGTTCAGGATATTTAGAAATGTGACTTGGATATTTGAAACGAGTTGGAGAATGGACTTGTATTATCTAGTGATGCCCATGCTCCTCTCATGTGCTATTTGTAAATGATTCGGCGATCTTAAGGTTGACTACACCTGGTATTAGTATTGAGTTATTTGACCATCTTGCTCTAAAAAAAGTTATTTGACCAATCAGACCATGGAATTCTCGAGAGATCTCCACCAAATCGATATAAAATATTGCATGATAAACTCTGACGTTTGACTATTGTGCACACTGATGGAAGGTCTGACGTGTTAGCCCAGGAGCTTAATACTGTATCATACTTGATTTGACTTTCTCCCCCATTTCCAATGTTTTGCAATTAGCTGGTTCTCTATTATGGGGAAGGCCAGTGAGGCCTGGTTATCTGGCCTCCATGTGGAGCCACCTGAGCAAGACTGACACGGTGATACGGTCAGCTAGTCTGAAGATTTCTCCAAAGATACTCCGTAGTACTGAAATGATGAGTCTGAAATTTTGGGCTGAAATCACTGAAAATGACATGCATTAGTGCCGAATTTTGCAGAAATATCTCTGTTCTACACACTAGCAACCAGGACCAGGAGGTTGAGATGAATGCTCACATGGGTTGGACCGCTGCGCACATAGCTTTCTTATCTCTTCTCATTTCGGTGGTCACCTCTGAGACCTTTGCCCCTGAGTCCTGAACGATGCTTGCTGGACCGGCCTGTACACTGCAAGGACAAAATGATGGATGGATGCACCAGGAAGAGGACATGCCCTGCTCCCAGGAAATGGGAGAGTGACTGCAAGTCTGCACTGCAACTGCTGCAAGGATGGCATGGCATGCCCCAGCACTTGATTTTTCATATTGAATTTCTAGAGAAGAAAACTGAGCACTACAAGTTGATCAACCCATGTGTCTCTTCACATGCTAACAATAACTTTTAAAATTTATATGGATAAAAGAACTTCATGAGAATTTCAAAGATTTTTTTATTTAGACGTGTATGTATATTGACAGTTTCTTTATTATATTCCTCTTCTGGATCAAAATTTTGCACATTTTTTCTTTTTTTTCATCATGTTCATGATATTCGATATACATGTATCCATGTCATAATATTTTGTTTCATTTTCTCCAGACTCCAGCATAATTAGAGACCAAAATTGACGTTTAGGTGAAAAGCATATATATGGAAAAATGCAATGCATTATCTTTTGGAGCATTTTTGTTATTATAATTGCAGATGCGACTAACTTAGTAGTTATTTGGTTGATTTTCGGTAACCTATAAGAGTAGGAAGCAGGTAGGCACTTTTTTTTGTAATGATACATATGTAATTTATAAGCCAGTTGTTTTGGTTCTTTTTGTTAGTTTTTTCATAAGGACATGTGGATGATTTAGAAGCAAGTATTGGGTACACTGAATTGTTTTTTATGGCCCTTGATAATTTACTTAGAGGTATAAAAATAAGTATAACTTGAGATTTGGTATCTGGGTATGAAAATTGGTACCTCACCCTGAAAGTTTTATTTATTGGTAGCCCTCCAAAGATGTAAAAAAAAAGGTTCCTTTGTATAGACAAAGAGATGTAAGTAAAATTATGTATCTTGAATTCTTTGGGTTATCATGAAAGCGGGAATTAGGGGTATTTTCATAATGTTTCATGTGTGTGGGTTATATTCCTTCCATGATAATACCAAATTTACCAGGAATGCTATATATTAACATTTTTTTCCTGTGCACACACATTAAAAAACAGGGCTCAATGGGAACTTTACTGCAAAGATGCCCAACCAGGCAGTGCTGTTTTAGGCGTTGTATATGATTGGAACTGTGGAAGACAAGCTGGTGTTATCCATGATCTATCTCGCTTTAGGAAAGTTTGCCTTTTCCCGATAGATCTACCTCCCTTGTCCGGCCGCAGTACCCAGTTGCAGCCCAAATTGCAGGTTGTTAAGGCTTTTGTATAGTACTATATGTGTGGCCGAGCAGGTGAGCCACTGATCCCCATCTACCACTTTTCTAGGTTTCATCTAAACTCGGTTGGCACTTAGTATATCGTTACCAGCTATCGTGCTAGAAAAAACGCTGATATGTACTAGAATGGATACATCAAACGGTAGGTGCCGGCTCTTGTTACGGACTGGCCTGGCACCGATACTTTCCTGTATCTGTTATTTGAATTTCAGCTTGCTTTGAAAATTTATAGCTTTTTTATATAGACTCAGACGGGCACACAATTTATACAAAAATTATAGCTTTGTATGAGATCTACAACTTAATAACTTTTCTGATTTGAAGTCATAAGTGTTCGTGGGATAGTAGAAAGAGGGCCCGTAGGAAGGAAGAGGTTCTTGGATTTTTAGCTAATTTTCTATCTAACTATTCATACGAGCCAGCGCGCGGATACTCACATCCTCATCGGCTATCCTTGCTGCTAGTTACTTAACCAAAACGGTGCTTTTTCAGGAACTCACTGATCAGATTCTGGTCGGTCATGCAAAAGAAGAGGAAAGACCACATATAACATTGGGTTGTCATGTCCTTGAATCTGCTTTGATGGACCTTTTTGCTTCAAATGGCTGGTGTTTCAGCAATAGACTTCCTTTTATTTAAGGCTTCCATTTAGAGCTTTGTTTGGTTTGTAAAACTTTTTTAATGCATATTCCCTTTTCTATAAAAAAAGTTACTTAACCAGAGTGGATAGGACTTTCTGCAGTAGGTGGTTGCACGGATGAGATTTTCTGCAGTAATGTTATGTCAATGGCAATATAATTAAGGTAGTATGTCTTTTTAACATGAAACTCGCCTACAAATTGTTTTGTGACACATGTGTTTCGTCATCCATGTCACACCTACAGAAAACACATGGGGACTAATTAGGGTCTCTCTTTTTCTTCTGTCAGGATGAGACGATGTAAAAAAAGGCCCGTTTATATATAACGGGTGGTGGTATGAATTTTGCAGAATTTTTAAAGGAAAACGGTTTCAACTCCCACAAGCTGACTTATCGAAAATATCATAGGATTCAGAGATAACTCCATCTGTTTCTCGTGATAACAGACAACGCATTTCCATAATGCCATAGAGACGAGTGCCAGAAATTAAGAGCGAGATGAGCCTGCGATCCCAGTGATATTTAGAAAGAAATGAGATATGATGATGACTCTGGATCGAGGCGCAACATCCAAATTAGCAGAACCGTGCTTTAATTTATTTGCTGCTTGTCGTCGCCTAAACGTAGTAGCACGCCATGTGACGTCCACAAATCCCCTTGCAAATTAAATCCCATTATATTGATGAAGCACTTTGTCATGGAGCTTTTGTTTAGTTACGACGCCGCGCACTGTTCGGGTAGCAACGTGACTATGACGGGCGTTGCATTACTATTGGGTACATACGTCGAATCTGGAGACCGATATTATGGAGCTAGCTAGCGTACGTCGCCGATCGAGCGATGGATCGTCGGACACGATGACTGCCGCCAAGTGAAGTGAAACGCTAGCTAGCTACCAGCTTAAAGCCCCCTTTGTTAGAGCTCCTGTTTTTTCTGGAGCTGCACCAAAATGGTCGTGACAATGAATCACTTTTGAAAGGTTAGTTGTGAGAGGTGGAGTAGTTTTATACATGACACAAGTAAAGCCGATGAATGTAAAAAAATCAGCTCATCCACTTCTAACTCTAACTTCATCCTCATGTGGAGCTCTACCAAAAGGGACCTATAGTTAGCTGGCCCTGCTCCATCTCTCACTCTCTCGTGCTATATTAGCTTGGCTCCAAGAGAGTCTTTTCACGCCTGGTTATATATCGATGTGCAACGCAACCTCATCATCATCGTTGGAGGATTGAAAGCAGCTGGAACCGGCCGGTCGGATCGATCGCTCAGCTCGCTCTCGTTCTAATCATCTAACAGCAGCTAGCTAGCATGCATGCAGTACGTGATCCAGTCCAGGACGCAAGGAATGATTATTGGTTGCTGGTGCATTATCGATCATGCATTCAGAGATGATATCACTCTCCACTCGCTCGGTCACAGCCGGTCACTGGTACACATTGTACTCCCTCCGTCCCACAATATAAACATTTCTCGATTTCTGCGCATCACGTTTGATCGTTCGTCTTATTCAAAAAATTTATAAAAATATAAAAACAATTATGATATACTTAAAATATATACCATGATAAAATATGGCATAACAAAATAAATAATATTTTCATAATTTTTTTGAATAAGACGAACAGTCAAACGTGAACAGAAAAAGTCAACGAATGTTTATATTATGGGAGGGAGGGAGTACAATATTACTACAGGAGGGCGATTGAATTGGGAAGCGACGGATCAGCGATTCCACTGTGCCGAAAGCGGAGCGCAACAGTCTCAGCTTTGGATTGTGGCCAATGTGTCGAGTTGTGCGTGCGTTTGCAGAGGCCGCAGGTGCATGCAAATAAATCATTGGCCTATATACATATATAGCTAGCTAGCTTCTTTTTCATCATGCATCTATATCATCTCTCTGCCTGTATCGTACGTCGTCGTCCACCCCCATGTGACGACGGATCGGATAATATGCCTGCATGATTGCAGGTGTTGGCATGCAATGCATTCGTGCATATCTGGATGGATATATCATCATCGGACGCCATGATCAGGAAGCAGGTAGCCTTTGTGCTTCATGTCAAAAGAGGCAGGCTTCATAGGACGGTGTCACACCCCAAAATTTTCGAATTTTGGGATGTGAATTTCCAACGCAATTAATACAATATTTTTCTCAATTTTGTAAAATTTTTCAAGCTTTATATAATTAACAGGGAATTTAGTATAGGAAAATTTTGTTTTCGAAAATAATATAGGATTACTATTGAGTGCCTTGCATTTGCATTTAGTGGTTTTATGTGTGTAGAGTTTTCAAAATGTGTTTAGAAGCCTAATGAGAATTTTTCCAGATTTATCTGAAATTTATTCTCATTTTCCTAGAGCATATTCTAATTTTTAGAATAATCAAAAATTATTTTCATGAGTTCCAAATACATTATTTGGGTTCCTCATGTCCAAATCTATCTCTAGGAGTTTTCCTAAGATTTTTGGAATTTTTGGAGTATTTTTCTTGGTTCAAATATGAATTCTAGACTTATCTAGAATTATTTTATAACCAGGAAATTAATTATTCCGAAAATTAAAATCACATTAAATCTTAGTAGACCAGCCCTGGCCCAGAATTGACGCAATTTTAGCCCAAATCCATCCCATCACTTTGTTGGGCCGAATTCCAAAGCCCATTAGTGTCTCTAAAAGTCTATTAGCATTGAAAGAGGCTAAACCAAGTTTTAGTCCCATATTGCTAATGGACGTGGAGGTGAGAGGTTTTCTCTCTATATATACAAACCACCTCTTCTCCAGAAAAGACACACCACCATCGACTCCTTTACAGGGAGGCCCCTTGAATGGGATTCCCTAAGGTAGTCTCCTTCCACCATATCTTCAGCTGGTGCCTATTCTTCATCTCGTCGTCGCGCCGAACCTTCCGTCGTTTCTGGCTTCATGGATTTTCAGTAAGACCCTCAGCGAATCTTGTAATTTTCTATCATATTCGTTTAGTATATACTCTTTCGTAGAAAAGTCCTTGCTAGCTTTAAGTGCCGGAAATCTTGTTTAGTCCATAGTTTCCAACATTTTCTGAAAATTCGACTAGATTCCTGAGCTGCTTACTGTTTTGACCATAACTTTTGATCCCTTTAACCAAATCCAGCAAATAAATACATTTTGGATATCTACAGAAACTTTCCTACAACTTTCATTCAAGAAGTCGGGTCAAAATCTGGCTGTAACTAAGTCGAAAATATTTAAACAGATTTCTGCACAGATTTTTACCCTCAAAAACAGATTCTTAAAGGTCCACTAAATCATGTGTCGTTTCTGTACAGTAGCTCCTAAAATCGTGATATTGTTTCAGAAGATAGGTTATCAAATTATGAAGCTAACCCAATTGGAATCACGTTAATCGGATGTCTAGAACTCGAGATATAAAATAAACAAGCAGACTGTGTCAGATGGTGACGGGAATTGATCAAGCCATATCCTCCTCGTTTTAGCTCCGATTAGAGTGATTCTTGCGCTCACGTGACCATAGAACCAAGCCCTATCCTTTAGCGCGCTCTTTAAAAGCTTTTCCTTTGATTGGTGTATTGTTCTTAGTTGTATATTGTTTGTTTGCTTGTTTAGCACGCTGTGCTCGATGATTGTTGCGAGTAGAGGAAGGCCGTTCGAGAGATTTCAAGATCAAGAGCTGAAGACTATGAGTAAATATACTGGATTCGAGGCAAGTTATAGCACGGACAATCCTTGCTACCTACTCACTCATTTAATACACTGTTCATTACATACGCATGTGTCTAATATTGTTACCATTAAGGTTATTTCCTAGCATTTATTTCCCTGTCCTTGTATTCCGTGGATTTTTGCATATGGGTAGTATTTTGCTAGGCGCAACTACTGTCACCTTTACTTAATTGTTAACATTGACTTAATGGTCCACTTCAACATTAATGATAAAACTTGCTTTTTAGCAACATGGATTAGGGGGCTAGAGCATGTGCTGTGTGCTTTGCTCTAGTGTCTCCCACTAAGGACCGGTTCTTAAAGCGGCAACCCAGGAGCCTGTCGCCACCGCCGGAACTATATGGGCTCTGGTCTTGGTTGAGTAGCTTGTACGTCTCTAGCTTGGCAGTGGTTACCGAGTGGCCTACGGCGTTGTGGGAGGCAAAGCACGGGGTGATTTCGGATTCCACCGAGGACGGTAGCCCCGTCGGCTAGGTCCCGTTAGACCCAGTCCCGTGTCGGGAGTCTCGGATTGAGGACTCCGCACGTCGCGCAGTATGGGAGGGATTCCCGCGCTCTGGACGCCATCGACCCCCTCACGGTGGACTCCGTGGGCGTACGTCGATCTCGGTGCCTAGGTTCTCACCACTTTGTAGTACTCCAGCGGCTACTGTCCTGTTAGGGTGTCTTGTGAAAGCCTCGTAGCGTCCCTATGCAGTCACACCTCGGAAGTGTTGATGTGCGTGGTTGGGTGCAAAGTTCTTTGAACTTTTACGCGACTGGTGGGTAAAGGGCGAAACCTCTGCAGAGTGTACGATCTATCATGATAGCCTTGCTCAGGGTCACGAGCGGCCTGGATCCTTTTTGATTAGAATATGGTATTTATTCCTGTTTAATGTCACTTACACTATTTAATTGGGTTACAACTGGGATCTCATTCACTTGTAGTAACTTGGATAAAGTTAAAACGAACCAACTAAAAGTGCTAATGCAGTTAAGCCAGTGTCGAGCCTTTTTGAGCCTTCATAACCCGTGCTATACTTGCTAAGTAATTCTGTTACTTACACTTGCTGCTATTACTATTTTTGGGCAAAATCCCGGACGGGTAACAGATTGGAGTCAGGCTAACTATGAGGTGGAGTTTCCCGAGGACTTGCCGTACTTCTGAGTTGGCGTTCTCCCAGTCAGAGTCCCTGTGGGATTGCGGCTACGCTTAGAGAGATGTATTAGTCTTCCGCTATTCCATGTATTTCATTTATGCAAAACTCTGATGTATCGTTACTTTATGTTGAGAATTAAGCATTGTACTCTGATTTTTCTACCATATTTGTTCGCTATATGTGTCAGTGGACTTCCTGGGCACACATATGGCCACATTCGGGTTTTGTGTAAATCCGGGTGTGACAGATTGGTATCAGAGCTATGCTGACTGTAGGAACGCAGCCTAGATAGTACTGGCCATCCATTAAAGATTCATTTTACCATATAACCCTTGCTTTCTCTACCCTTGAGATTTTGATTCATAAAAAGTGCTATCCTTGAGCACTTCCCTCCTTGACAATTTCTCTTTGGTCATTATATCCTTGGATGTCTTATCCTCTCCTTGATAATTTACTTCTCATCCTTGACTTCTGATTATTTATCTCCACCTTGTATTGATTGCTAATTTTCAACTATTGTCTATTTAACTCCTCCTTGTTGCTTTCCCCTTGACCGCGTATCTTTTATTACTGTTGTGAGTCTCCTTGTTTACTCACTCGTTCCTTGATACTATTTCCACTTCTCTCCTCCTTGTTCTTCAAGTATTGTCACTTTGGATTCATTCCTTGGCTTTTGATCTCAAAGTGTCCTCTCGACTTTTCCTTTATCCTAAAACACTTAGATTGTCTGTATCGTCCCGATGCATTTTCAAGTCACTTGAAGAATGAAGATATCGTCCGCCTGCTACAAGAAGTTCAAGCCGAACGACTTCAGAGTGCATGACGACGTCACCCTCAAAGCAACTACAACCAAGAAGTTGGACACCACTCAAGACGAGTTTGCAAGGTGAAGAAGACCGAAGTAATAACCCTACATAGGAGGATTCCCTTAACATTATTGACAACGTTTAGAGTCGCTTTTAGGCTTGTGTGTCTAACCCTGGTTGAGTGTGTTTGTAATGCCTGTCCTTGTGCCTTTGATTGATTTGGATCTTTGTAATGATTGTGTAGTTGGGCTCTCTCTATTTTCCTCATACCTTCTTGTTTTTCTTGCTATCTATTCACGTAAATCAAGTGAAGAACACCAAGAAGAAAGACAGAAGACGATCATCGTAATGAAGAAACGAAGCTAAAGAAGATTTTGGAGTACAAGCTTTGCAACTATATCAACACAGAAGATGAAGAACCATGATGATCCAACTCTAGAAGATCTCTGTTTGAGAATCTTGTTGTTTCACCTCCTCCTTGCTCCTATTCCTTGCGAATCTCGGGACGAGATTCAGTTTAAGGGGGGTAGCTTGTCACACCCCAAAATTTTCGAATTTTGGGATGTGAATTTCCAACGCAATTAATACAATATTTTTCTCAATTTTGTAAAATTTTCCAAGCTTTATATAATTAACAGGGAATTTAGTATAGGAAAATTTTGTTTTCGAAAATAATATAGGATTACTATTGAGTGCCTTGCATTTGCATTTAGTGGTTTTATGTGTGTAGAGTTTTCAAAATGTGTTTAGAAGCCTAATGAGAATTTTTCCAGATTTATCTGAAATTTATTCTCATTTTCCTAGAGCATATTCTAATTTTTAGAATAATCAAAAATTATTTTCATGAGTTCCAAATACATTATTTGGGTTCCTCATGTCCAAATCTATCTCTAGGAGTTTTCCTAAGATTTTTGGAATTTTTGGAGTATTTTTCTTGGTTCAAATATGAATTCTAGACTTATCTAGAATTATTTTATAACCAGGAAATTAATTATTCCGAAAATTAAAATCACATTAAATCTTAGTAGACCAGCCCTGGCCCAGAATTGACGCAATTTTAGCCCAAATCCATCCCATCACTTTGTTGGGCCGAATTCCAAAGCCCATTAGTGTCTCTAAAAGTCTATTAGCATTGAAAGAGGCTAAACCAAGTTTTAGTCCCATATTGCTAATGGACGTGGAGGTGAGAGGTTTTCTCTCTATATATACAAACCACCTCTTCTCCAGAAAAGACACACCACCATCGACTCCTTTACAGGGAGGCCCCTTGAATGGGATTCCCTAAGGTAGTCTCCTTCCACCATATCTTCAGCTGGTGCCTATTCTTCATCTCGTCGTCGCGCCGAACCTTCCGTCGTTTCTGGCTTCATGGATTTTCAGTAAGACCCTCAGCGAATCTTGTAATTTTCTATCATATTCGTTTAGTATATACTCTTTCGTAGAAAAGTCCTTGCTAGCTTTAAGTGCCGGAAATCTTGTTTAGTCCATAGTTTCCAACATTTTCTGAAAATTCGACTAGATTCCTGAGCTGCTTACTGTTTTGACCATAACTTTTGATCCCTTTAACCAAATCCAGCAAATAAATACATTTTGGATATCTACAGAAACTTTCCTACAACTTTCATTCAAGAAGTCGGGTCAAAATCTGGCTGTAACTAAGTCGAAAATATTTAAACAGATTTCTGCACAGATTTTTACCCTCAAAAACAGATTCTTAAAGGTCCACTAAATCATGTGTCGTTTCTGTACAGTAGCTCCTAAAATCGTGATATTGTTTCAGAAGATAGGTTATCAAATTATGAAGCTAACCCAATTGGAATCACGTTAATCGGATGTCTAGAACTCGAGATATAAAATAAACAAGCAGACTGTGTCAGATGGTGACGGGAATTGATCAAGCCATATCCTCCTCGTTTTAGCTCCGATTAGAGTGATTCTTGCGCTCACGTGACCATAGAACCAAGCCCTATCCTTTAGCGCGCTCTTTAAAAGCTTTTCCTTTGATTGGTGTATTGTTCTTAGTTGTATATTGTTTGTTTGCTTGTTTAGCACGCTGTGCTCGATGATTGTTGCGAGTAGAGGAAGGCCGTTCGAGAGATTTCAAGATCAAGAGCTGAAGACTATGAGTAAATATACTGGATTCGAGGCAAGTTATAGCACGGACAATCCTTGCTACCTACTCACTCATTTAATACACTGTTCATTACATACGCATGTGTCTAATATTGTTACCATTAAGGTTATTTCCTAGCATTTATTTCCCTGTCCTTGTATTCCGTGGATTTTTGCATATGGGTAGTATTTTGCTAGGCGCAACTACTGTCACCTTTACTTAATTGTTAACATTGACTTAATGGTCCACTTCAACATTAATGATAAAACTTGCTTTTTAGCAACATGGATTAGGGGGCTAGAGCATGTGCTGTGTGCTTTGCTCTAGTGTCTCCCACTAAGGACCGGTTCTTAAAGCGGCAACCCAGGAGCCTGTCGCCACCGCCGGAACTATATGGGCTCTGGTCTTGGTTGAGTAGCTTGTACGTCTCTAGCTTGGCAGTGGTTACCGAGTGGCCTACGGCGTTGTGGGAGGCAAAGCACGGGGTGATTTCGGATTCCACCGAGGACGGTAGCCCCGTCGGCTAGGTCCCGTTAGACCCAGTCCCGTGTCGGGAGTCTCGGATTGAGGACTCCGCACGTCGCGCAGTATGGGAGGGATTCCCGCGCTCTGGACGCCATCGACCCCCTCACGGTGGACTCCGTGGGCGTACGTCGATCTCGGTGCCTAGGTTCTCACCACTTTGTAGTACTCCAGCGGCTACTGTCCTGTTAGGGTGTCTTGTGAAAGCCTCGTAGCGTCCCTATGCAGTCACACCTCGGAAGTGTTGATGTGCGTGGTTGGGTGCAAAGTTCTTTGAACTTTTACGCGACTGGTGGGTAAAGGGCGAAACCTCTGCAGAGTGTACGATCTATCATGATAGCCTTGCTCAGGGTCACGAGCGGCCTGGATCCTTTTTGATTAGAATATGGTATTTATTCCTGTTTAATGTCACTTACACTATTTAATTGGGTTACAACTGGGATCTCATTCACTTGTAGTAACTTGGATAAAGTTAAAACGAACCAACTAAAAGTGCTAATGCAGTTAAGCCAGTGTCGAGCCTTTTTGAGCCTTCATAACCCGTGCTATACTTGCTAAGTAATTCTGTTACTTACACTTGCTGCTATTACTATTTTTGGGCAAAATCCCGGACGGGTAACAGATTGGAGTCAGGCTAACTATGAGGTGGAGTTTCCCGAGGACTTGCCGTACTTCTGAGTTGGCGTTCTCCCAGTCAGAGTCCCTGTGGGATTGCGGCTACGCTTAGAGAGATGTATTAGTCTTCCGCTATTCCATGTATTTCATTTATGCAAAACTCTGATGTATCGTTACTTTATGTTGAGAATTAAGCATTGTACTCTGATTTTTCTACCATATTTGTTCGCTATATGTGTCAGTGGACTTCCTGGGCACACATATGGCCACATTCGGGTTTTGTGTAAATCCGGGTGTGACAGACGGCAGTCGTTGACTATATATAGGCAGGGCTAGTACATCGATCAGTACTTGTGGTTTCACTTCATCAGTACCTTTAGCTTCTTCGTGCATATATGTGACGTCCATGTCGTCCTACAGTGCAAATCGGGCCGGCATATGGAACCCGTGGGCAATGGGATCGGAGCTACAGGCGAAAGCTATACGTTTCATTGCTATATTGATCACTCGATCTGCAGAGTTCGTGCATGACAGCAACACCATGCTAGTAAAGCAGAGCCCGGATCGATCGATGATTCGCATGCACATGCATGTGCACGTACGATTGCCTAGCTAGCTATAGCAGAACGGAAGAATGTGTGTGCGGCACGCAACGCTACACGTACGGCAACACA
This sequence comes from Echinochloa phyllopogon, assembly GCA_033239725.1. NCBI lineage: Eukaryota > Viridiplantae > Streptophyta > Magnoliopsida > Poales > Poaceae > Echinochloa > Echinochloa phyllopogon. The sequence goes on from BTCW01000015.1 coordinate 46,665,722, forward strand.
GTAGGTGTCACCCTCGGATTTACACAAAACCCGAATGTGGCCATATGTGTGCCCAGGAAGTCCACCGACACATATAGCGAACAAATATGGTAAAAATCAGAGTACAATGCCTCATTTATTCATCATAAAGTAGCGTTTACATCAGAGTGCTTCAGAAATGAAAACATGGACAGCGGAAGACTAATACATCTCTCTAGCGTAGCCGCAATCCCACAGGGACTCTGACTGGGAGAACGCGAGCTCAGAAGTAAGGCAAGTCCTCTGGAAACTCCCCAGCATAATCAGCCTGACTCCAATCTGTTACCCGTCCGGGATTTTGCCCAAAAAAAATAATAATAACAACAAGTGTAAGTAACAGAATTACTTAGCAAGTATAGCACGGGTGATGAGGCAAAAGAGGCTTGACACTGGCTTAACTGCATTAGCACTTTTAGTTGGTTCATTTTAATCATAACTACTACATTAGATGAATCCCAGTTGTACCCCAAATTAATTAATGTAAGTCAACATTAAGCAGTAGTAAATATCATCTTCTAATCATAAAAGGATCCAGGCCGCTCGTGACCCTGAGCCGGGCTATCATGATAGATCGTACACTCTGCAGAGGTTTCGCCCTTTTCCCACCAGTCGCGTAAAAGTTCAGAAGAACTTTGCACCCAACCACGCACATCGACACTTCCGAGGTGTGACTGCATAGGGACGCTACGAGGCTTTCACAAGACACCCTAACATGACAGTAGCCGCTGGAGTACTACAAGGTGGTGAGAACCTAGGCACCGAGATTGACTGACCCTCAGGGCGCAACGTGAGGGGGTCAATGGCGTCCACGCGCCGGCAAATCATGCCAACAAGTAAATGGCGCAACATGCGGAGCTCCCGCACTCACGGGGGCTCCCAACACGGGACTGGGTCTAACGGGACCTAGCCGACGGGGCTACCGTCCTCGGTGGAATCCGAAAACACCTCGCGCCTTGCCTCCTACAACGCCGTAGGCCACTCGGTAACCACTGCCAAGCTAGAGACGTACAAGCTACTCAACCAAGACCAGAGCCATTATAGTTCTGGCGGCGGCGACAGGCTCCCAGGTTGCCGCTTTTACGAACCAGTCCTTAGGGAGAGACACTGGGGCCAGGCAAAACACACAAGCCCCAGCTCCCTGATCCAAGTTGCTAAAAAGCAAGTTTTAACATTAAGGTTGAAGTGGACCATTAATACAAGTTTAACAGTTAAGTAAAGGTGACAGTAATTGCGCCTAGCAAAATACTACCCGTATGCAAAAACCCATAGGAATACAAGGACAGGGAAAGAAATGCTAGGTACAACCTTAAAGGTAAACAGTATTAGACACATGCGTATGTAATGAACAGTGTATTAAAAGAGTGAGTAGGTAGCAAGGATTGTCCGTGCTATAACTTGCCTTCCTCGGAGTACGGCTGCTGCTGCGAGTCCTGCTCCGGCACGTCCTCAACGTACTCGAAGTCCAAAGCTACGGGCTCGCCGACTGGACACGATCATCACGCACGCAACCATAGCAATCATTACATGCAAGCAAAATTAATTCTATTAGAACAGTACACCAAACAGTGAAAACAGTACAAAAACAGGAGCTAGAAATATTCTACGCTTCGCTACGAACACGTGAGCACGAGAATCACTCTAATCGGAGCTAAAACGAGAAAGTTATAGCGTTTCTAAGGTTCAGGGACTTGCTGGCAAGTTTCTGAAACTTCCAGGGGCTCATTTGTGAAAAACCGAGGACCTATACGTAATTTCGTATTAAAACAGGAGGGCTAACGTGCAAAAACACAAGGGTTGGACTGCGGGTTCAAATTTTAAAAAGGGCAGGGGCTTAAACGAATAAAACAGGACCTATTTGTAATTATTTTTGAACTGGAATGGACCGCGGGTTGATTTCGATAAAACTCAGGGGCTCTTTAGCAAAAGTGCCAACGCTGTTGGGGGCGGTCAGATCTGGGCCGTTGGATCTGGATCGAGCGGCTGAGATTTAAAACGCGAAGGGGTATCCTAGGTTCTAATCTTGACCGTCGATCTGAGATCGGACGTCCTGGATTTAAAACGCGAAAGGGTATCGGCTTAATCTAATCTGGGCGGTCGATTTTGGATCGGACGGCCCTCAGCGGGAAGCTCGCCGGAGACGAAGGGAACGCGGCGGCGCCGCTCGGGCCGACGGCGAACTTCGCCGGAATCGGCCAAAACTCGCGCTACGAGGCTCGGTTTGCGACGATGTTTGGTCCTACGGACTCAGGGAGACATGGCGAGTTCACCAGGGGTGATCTAGTCGTGAGTTGGCCGGCGAGGCGGCCGGACGACGACGAGCGGCGGAGCTGAGCTCCGGTGTACCGCGGGGAGGGGGTTTTGGCTCGGTTTTGGGTCGGTTTTCTGGCTCTGAAGCTGCTGGGGAGTGACACAAGTGCATAGAGGTGGTGCAAAGCGAGCTTGGTGCGGTGTAGCGACCGGACGACGACGGTCGGCGGTCGGCCGACGACGGCGATCGCGGGGAGGCCTACTACGGTGCTCTAATGCTCGAATTGAAGGGGCAAGTGGACTTGTTACCTTCTGAGGAAGATCCTGGTGCAAGGAATCGGCCGGAGATGGCTCGGTCGACAGGAACGGCGGTGATCCCTCCGCGGCGGCGCTGTGGACATCAAGGTGAAATTAGCCGCGGCCGGGGCAGGAAAAGGGACGGGAAGTTCATGGGAAGCTTCAGTACCTTCTGGCGATCAGTTGGGTGGTGATGGCCGGCCGGGAGACACGCCGGAGCAGCCTGACGGCGTGCGGCGGCGCTGTGCAAGCTCGGCGGCGCTTGGACAGGGCGGTGGAGTGGCTCGGGTGGACTTGACGTGCGATGGCGAGGTCAGGCGTGGCTCGGTGGTGCTCAGGCGCCTTAAGTAGGAGCTTGGGAAGGTTCAGGGCGACGGGAACGCGCTCGCCGACGTTTATGGAAGGTTCGCGGCGGCGGCGGGTGCTTTCCAAACCGGGCTAGCTCGGTTTCCTTACTGGGGACGGGTGAAATAGGAAAGGAAGGTGTGCGAAGCTTCGTGGAAGCTGCCTGGGGACCTTGGGGTGCTCGGTATGGAAAACGCGCGCAGGAATGGCGCGGCGGTCTCGGGCGGCGAGTGCGGAGCGCGCGCGGCTGCGGTGTTTGGCGCGATTGGCGCGAGGGGAGAAAGACCTGGCTGAGCTGGTGCGGCCCGGTGAGGCTGTGCTGGCGCGACGGCGGGGTCGTCGACTGCGCACGCCGGCGGGGGTGGCCGGCGCTGCTGCTCGGCGTCGGGAGGAGGAAGGAGACGGGAGGTAGAAGAGAGAGCTGACGGGTGGGGCCCGCTTGTCGGTCGGAGGGAGGGGGCGCGCGGGAGTGGGCCTGAAGTGGGCTGGAGACGGGGGGGAGAGGGAGTGGGCCGCGGGAAGGAAAGAAAAGAGAAGAAAAAGAAGTTGGGCCGGGGGTGTTGGGCCGGACCAGGGAAAGAATAGAGGGGGCAAAAGCGAACCCGAGAAAGAGTTCAGGGAGCAAAAGCGAACTATGGGCCGAACAACTTTTCTAGAGCTCCAAACAAAATGATTCAAATTTGAATTTAAATATATTTAAATTCTTATTTGAATCACAAGCAATACAAAAATGAATGTAGCAGCATGAATGCAACAATAAATGTTTCTATCACCTATATTTGATTTTAAATTTTAGAAAATTATTAATTAGCCTATAATAAAATAGGAGCAAACTCTAATTAATTAATTAAATGCCAAAAATTTTAAATTGAGCATTTTTGGGTGTTACAGTAGGTAGAAGAGACTAGGCGATATATGCCTGCAATGCAAAGTACGTACGCGATCACTAGCTAAAGCGATGGTTGTTTCGTGGGCTATTTTAGCTAGTGACGAGCCTTAATATCTAATGGGCCGATTATTTTAGTTATGCTTGTTTTTCCTTCATTTTTGGGGTTGGGCTGTTGGGCCATGTTTCCAGTTCTATCTATATTGTCCGTCCAGCGATGTAACAAATCCGTCAGGCCGACTCAAAGCAACGGCTCTGGGCCGAATCACAAATCTCGTCTTGTACTTTCCCCCAATGCAAGTGGAACGAACGATGCCGGGCGAGGGGTCCAAGTGGGGCGAATCGTGGACTGTGGATGTGCCTGATCCCAACCCAAACCCAAACAGCTAGCCCTATTGCTATCCCTCAAAAAAAAAAAAAAAAACTAATAGCAAGCAATCCTCAACTGCCCATCATAATGAAATATAAATACGTCTGATAATATGCTAGTACCTAAAGAGAAGAATCTGATGCTATGCATTGTACGGTTAGTTCTATAGAGGACTAAATTATATTTATAAAAGAGAGAGAATAGAAGCGAGAAGAAATATGGAACTTGTTCATAGATTCATCTTCTGAATCTATATATTAAAGTTAATTATAAAATATAATAATAAATTATTATATGATGTATTTATAGAACCGGTCAAAAGAACAGAATGGGCATGCATTTTCTCCGTTCAGCGTGTCCCTTTCTCGATCCCGAACAGAATGTGCAATCAAAAGAAGGCAACGTGCATCAAGACTTGCTAGAACTAACAATGGTCTTTATAATGGTTAAATGCACGAGTAGTAGTAGTACTCGTAAATAAACAAGCAGCTAGCAGATACGTAGTGTCGCCGTCGCGCCAATGGCCGGCGTATGTACGTCGCGATTCGACAATCACGGGGCAGCAGATCGATTCCGACAGCAAGATAACGACTCCCCAGCGGCACCCAAAAGTACACCACCCCCGTGTCTCATGATCGTCGATACAGATTACGTATATTGATTAATTATTAGGGGCGGTTAAATTAGCTAGTCGTCTCCAAATTAATTAAACCCACCATATCGAGTGCTTTGTTTATATAGCAGGTGGCAATTAAAATCTTTTTGCGTGCTATGCTCGATTAGCTACCCTAACCCTGCCCCAACTGGCCATGAACGAAGCTTCGTTCCATTCCGAAATCCAGAGGCCCTTCCTCTCTCGATCGGCAACATGCCTCGTTGCCATTGATAAACACGTTTGCCAACGCAACGTGCACCCTTCTGTCTTTGTATCTTTCTCTCTTTCTTTGCCGCCATCCAACCCAACGCACACCCTACCTGCTACTGAATATCTGACAGCGATCTCCCACCGTCATTACCTACACTTACCACTTTACCAGTTTCGTTGGAGTCACGTACCGTACATCTCCTCTATCTTAACCATTTCCTCTATCTTAACCTTGCTACTGTTACTATTCCTGTCACTACCCTGATACTAGTTCAAGAGATCATATGAGTGGTGTGGCTAGAAGAAGCTGGAAGCAGGGACAGAAGAAGCTAAAGCCACACAATGATGAGGGAATTAAAGCCTGAAAAAGTCCCAGAGGGAGGCTTGTATTGTATTGTACACACTGGGGGACACAGCATTAGTTCCTTTTTTTTTTGGCTGTACAGGAGCAGCAGCAAGTGCTGGTCTCATGGACTGATCCGGCCACTGATTCTTTGCATTGGCCCCTCTCTCTGTCTCCACTCACCTACCATTCTGGCCTTCTGAACCACTACTGATAACACTACTTGACACGCCCGCCGACACAACAGAGCTTCTTCCATACTACAGTATATATTTACTTATTCCTAGTAGAAGGCATCTCAGCAAAATAGCAAAAGGCCCAACAGAAAACATGGTTATTAGATAATGATATGAGGCAAAAAGAAAAGATTCATGCATGGTTTCATACTGTATATACTATTACTATAGTAATAAGTAGCATATTATGGAAGAATCTTTTTTGAGCCGGGCATGCATGTACGATTGCACACTACTAACCCCCCGGCTGACCAATTAATCCCATGTAGTTTTATGCACGCCGCCCCAAAGCTAGCGCTAACGACCCTTGCATCGCCCTGGCAGATGCCCAATAATTGCGCACAACTACAGCTGCATCCCCCAATCAGCCCCCAAATTCCAACTCCAAAGTTCACTATGCAAAAAAAAAGATTCACATCACATCAAAATATCATAACATGCATGGAGTACTAAATGTAGATGAAATCAAAAAATTAATTACACAGTTTTGTTGTACTCTGTAAATGTAGATGAAATCAAAAAATTAATTACACAGTTTTGTTGTACTCTGTGAGATGAACATTTTGAGCCTAATTAATCAATTTTTGGATAATTTTTCACACATACAAACGAACGAAATATTATAGTGACGCAATGATTACGAAGTGACCCAAACCTCCAAATCCCCACCCCTGTTCTCCGTCTAAACAAGTCCTCAGTGCGGTCCATCTGCAACTGCAACTGCAGCACTCATCACTCCACCTGCTGGGATCTCTGAAAGAACACAACACACCAGAAACCAGCAGCTAGCAGCAACCATCGTTTGGCTTGCACAATATAATGTGGCATGATCGAACAGCTAGCACAATGTAGGATGAACACCACCATGCATCGTACAGTACAGTACATACTGCACAAAACAAATATGTGTTGCTGGGAGATTGTTTGATTCATGTACACTGACTGTACACCGCATTGCTTGCTATACACATAGGGGTTGCATTGGTTGGTCATCGCAAAATCTTTCCTTCGTCGACCGTAAGGCCACACCACTTATTTGCAGATAGATAGACAGACACCGTCACACCGACACCATGGATTGGATTGGATTGGATGTGTGCTTCTTCTTCTTCACTAGCTCACTGCAGTTCGCTCTTGCCTCTTTTTTTTTCTTTTCTTGTGGAGACCAATATACACTCAAAAGGACAGAAAAAAAAAGAAAGATAGAATAAAGGGGAGAAAGAAAAGAAACAATGGCGATTGGCATGCACCATGGCCAAGGTGTATGAACAAGAAAGGTACCGGCCGAGCCAATGGACAGGCAAACATGTGGCGGTGGGGACCAGGCAGAGAAGCAGGCGGGCCCCTCCGTTCTAGAAGAGCTCCCACTCGAACCGCGGCGACGGCGTGGTGGTGGTCGCCGGCGCCATGGTCGTCACGGGTGCCGCCGACGTCGACGGCACCGACGACAGGAGGTCGAACGTCTCCCAGCTCGCCGTCTGGGTCTTCGGCGCCGGCGCCGTCGCCGTGGTGGGCGCCGGAGGCTGGAACTGCCGGCGCTGCTGCGCCGCCGGTGGCGGGCGCGGCGGCCGCGCCGCCTTGTTGTTGCCGCCGTTGGCCTTATTGGTCGCCGCCGGCGCGGCCTTGTTCATCTTGGCGCGGATGGCGTCGAGCGCCTCGACGTGCTTCTGCACCCTCTTCTCCTGCTCCCGTCGCTGCGCCCTGACCTCTCCGTCGGCGGCGATGGAGTCCAGCCTGACGAGCTCGTTCATGAGCGCCTCCGTCAGCGCCGCCGCGTCGGCGTCCACGACCCTGCCGCCCCTGGCCACGACCGCCTCCATCGCCGACACCTTGGCGGCGAGCCTGTCGACGTCGAGCGCGACGCGCGCGATGGCCTTGGCGGCGCGGTCGGCCTTGCTCGTCCGGCGCTCCTCGAGGAGGCGCTTGGCCTTTGCGGCGGGGTCCTCGAGCATGAGCATCTTGGAGCGGTCCTTGACGCCGGCCATGTCGAGGAAGGCCTTGGAGTCGCGCTCCTTGTCCTTGTACACCACCTTCTGGTCGTCCGGGTGCAGGCCCGTCTTCTCCGACAGCAGCTTCTTGAGCTCGCCTGCATCCCGATGAAGCAGGTGATTAATTAGATAATCGGGCATCGGAGGTGAATGAATCGAATCCATTATTGTCAGAATTGAATCAAGCAGGTGATCGATTAGCTAGATATACCGAAGGATGCCTGGGAGTTGACGTAGATCTCGTGGTAGACGGCGTTGAACTTGACCTTGACGCGGATGTTGGGGACGGGTGCGCCGCCGGGGGGCGGGTCGGCGTCGGGGCTGCGCTTCTGCACGAGCATGCCCCCCGGCCGGACCTCCCAGACCTCCTCCTTGGGCAATACCGCCGCCGCCGCGGCCTCCTTCATCGGCGAGAAGGCCGCCCTCTGCTCCCTGCCGCCGCGCATCATCTTCAATTCCGGCCTCCTCTCCTCTTCCTTGTATATCTCTATCGATCGATCAACCAACCGGCCTAGTATGTGTATATGCACACTCGAAAAGGAAAGAGGCCGTACGTGTCCTAGCTAAAGGCAATAATCTCTGGTTAATATAATTAGCTGCTGCTAATGGCAAAAATCTGCTAGCTGCTGCACCGCCAGAACCGGAAGAGAAAAAAACTAGTTCTTGTTCTTGGGGGAGTATAGTACTAGCAGAGATCGACTAGAAGCAAATGCTGCCTGTAGGCTTGAAATGGAGAAACGAAGAGGAGGAGGATGAATGGGGACAGACGGAAGAGAGAGAAGAAGATGGGGAATGGAGTTGTGTGTTAGGAAGCTAGCCAGCAGGAAAAGGACACGATGATACAACTAAGGGACAGGCGGGAGCTGGGGCAGCAGAATATTTATACTCGGAGAAGGAGAAACGGAAGCAAGCAAGCCAAGTCATGAGTGAGTGGCAGGGCCAGGGGCAGAAGAAGCCACTGCACCCACCTCAGCTCGCTCGCGGCACGGGCCGGGCGATGCAAGCAGGTGTGGTGTGATGTGGGGCTCCCGTACAAATGCACCTAGCTGGACGGACGTTGAAAAGAACTCCCCCAACCAAATGCAAATAGGGCCTTGTTTGTCTTGTTTAGTTTTCATCTTTGACACGTCACCGTACGGCACTGTAGAGAAGTTGGAACTTTACTATAAATACGGTAGTGTAGCATTTCGTTTGTATTTGTGAATAATTGTCCAAACATTGATTAATTAGGCTCAAAATGTTTGTCTTGTAAAGTACAATAAAACTGTGTAATTAGTTTTTGATTTCACCTACGTCTAGTACTTCATGCATGTCCCGACAATAAAAATCTTCTTTTTGTATAGTTAAATTTGGGGTGGAATTTGCCACTGCCCGCCGCACTGACGGCATCGATTCGATCTCTCACCATTGTTGTTGTTGACACGAAACCGCGCCAACAGAGTCGCCGATGCCTTGGAGCGAAACCGGTCAGACCGCTTGGTGCAACCGGTCAGACTGCTTTCCTTGAGATGAACCGGTCAGACCGCTTTTGAAACCGGTCAGACCGCTTTTGGTGTGGCGACGATAAAACCTAGAACCTCGAGCTCGGGAGGGACCCCGTCGGAGCTTGAGAGTCTAGGGTTGTTCTAGGATCGGCAGGCCACCTAGAACGCCCTCAAACGTCGTCGAGACGAGAGAAGAACAGAAGATATGGGGATTGGAAGAGCTAGGAGTTGGAGATAAAAGTAATGCAGAACATAAAAGTAAAGAAAACGATAAATAAGATAAAAAAGATAAATTCGATTGGATGTTGGATGATAGATTCTCAATCGGCCATAACCCTTTATATTTATAGGGTGGGATGGTCTTCCCCGTTGAGTTGGTTTACAATACGGGATAAAACTCTTGAAAGTCCTAAACCTACTCCATCACGACAGAAACCGGTCTGACCGCTTCTAGGAACCGGTCAGACCGGTTTGGCTGTTGCCAGATCAGCTACAGTAAAATCGGTCTGACCGCTTCCTAGAACCGGTCTGACCGGTTGCCCTGATCTGATAGGCAACTGCCAATTTTGGTCGTCAACATATGCCCCCCTGTTTTTTAGCAAAGCTTGCGTGCTAGAAAACAATCTTTTGGACCAAAATTACCTAAGGACGATGATGGATAATACATCGGCCATATATAAGTTCTAAGGGCGATATATAAATTATCGGCCATACCTTGCTTTATCTCAAGTTGATGACGAAACAACTTGTTTTGGCTTCCATACTTGCTTGATTGTCGCTGATCTTGTTGGCACCACCTTTGCAAGTTGCTTCAATGATTCTTGTTTGCTCGTTGACTGCTTCTGACATGACTTCACACCTCTGACTTTGTTTTGAAGCTTCTTTTGTTCCTGAGCAGCCCCTATCTTCTTATGTTTGGCCAAGAGCTCTTCAAAGCTCGGCCTAGCTCTGTTTCTTCGTTTCCTATGTAAACCGGTCAGACCGGTTCTGGAACCGGTTAGACCGGTTTGTGCAGGACCGGTGTTTTTGCTTTTGTTTTGCCCCCCGAGTGTTTGAGTCTTCGACTTGAACCGAGGGGTCTTTTCTGATGGCATCTTTGTAGGTCTTTCTTCACCAATGATCACATTTTTCCCTTTAGCTTTTTCGGCTTGATGCGGCCGAATCAACACTTTCGGATTCACCAATTCAAGTGTGTGTATAGGAAAAGGGTTCTCATCAACCTGCATTACACCAATCATCAATCGTCCTTGATCTATGGCCGATTGTATTTGTCTACGGAAAACATTGCAATCATTGGTAGCATGAGAATAAAGATTATGAAACTTGCAATAAGCTCGCCGTTTCAACTCATCATTCGGCGGTATAGTATGAGAAAATTTCAACTTTCCGGCCTTTGCAAGCTCATCAAAGATCCTATCACACTTAGTTATATCAAAGGTAAATTTTACTTCTTCGTGCCGATTTTTCTGAATCGGCTTGAGAGAAGCACAAGTGCTAGGATTATCTTTAGATGACCATACAAATTCAGCAGCATAAACCTCTTTACCCTCATCGTCTGAAGAATCATAATTGATGGTATGCGCACCAAAACGATCGGGCTTAGGCTTAGAATCCTTACTTCGGCTTTCCTGAGCCAAAGCTCTTTGCATCACTTGATTAATGGTTAGAAACTCATAGCCTTCTAATCTTTCTTTGATATGAGATCTCAAACCATTAAGACATAATTCAGCAAGATCCTTTTCAGAAATAACCAAACTATAACATCGGTTTTTTGTATCTCTAAATCTTCTAATATATTCAGAAACAGGCTCATCACTCTTTTGCCTAACCGATGTTAAGTGAGAAAGTCTCAATTCATTATCACTATTATAAAAGTGTTCATGAAATTTCTTCTCTAATTGAGACCATGTATGAATGGAATTAGGGGATAATGCTGAAAACCATGAGAAAGCAGTACCAGATAATGACAAAGGGAACATTCGGATTTTTAAATGATCAAGATTTCCATGAATACCCATTTGTGCATTAAATTGGCTAACATGCTCCCATGTAGTTCTACTATCCTCCCCAGTGAATTTAACAAATTCAGGTACCTTGAAATTATGAGGATATGGTATAGCATCAAAACTCTCAGGATATGGCTTTTGACACACTAGAGTTTTATCTTTAAGCTCTACACCGAAAGTTTCTTTAAACATGATGGCCAAATCTTTTTTGTATTTTTCAAGCAACTGATCATGATAAGCATCATTTGGCCTTTGCATACTAGAATTATTCGGTGCATAATATGGTACCTGGTTCGGCTGTACATACGGTACTTGTTGCGAATAAACATTGTTTGGCACTGTACCGTATGAATAACCTGAACTCTGGGGAGGCATAGGATAATATGTAGTTGCATATGGAGGAACAAAATTACCAGCAAACCCATTTGTTCGGTTAGAATCAACCTGAACAGGAGGTATACTAGCAATTGGTTCAGGAGATGATTGATAAGCAACTACAGTACCAGAACCGGTCTGACCGGTTTGAACCGGTCTACCAGAACCGGTCTGACCGGTTTGAAAAACCGGTCTGACCGCATTGTTGAGACTGTGCTGTTCTGGAATTGTTTGACCTTCAAAATAGTTCATCGGCATGCCAAATTGAGGCGTGGGTGTTGCCGATGATCCAGGGGGCATGACATGATTTTGTGAAGTACTAGCAACATCAAACTTAGGAGCATTACTATCATTGACCAAATGTTGCTTGCCTAACGAACTATCAATCATGCTTTGAACAGTAGCAAACATTTGTTTTTGACCATTGACTAATAATTGATTAATTTGCTCCAAAGTAACAGGTGGTGCTGTAGTACTCACAGTGTCTCTTTCTTCGTCATGTTCATCTTCGCTTGAGACGAAGACTATCTCCTTGTCTTTGGAGATGCCGCCCTTCCGATTCTTGGAGAAGTGAGATAAGAACCACTGAGTGGCTTCTTCATCTGCTGCTGCTTTGCGTCGGGCTTCCTTCTCCTCACGGTCTTTCATGAAGGCCTCGTAAGCTTGACGATCCTCAGCCGATAATTCATCAACGATCGGCTTAACAATATTAGCAGAATCAACGTCACTAGGTTTTGATAGATTAACCATAGTAACAGATCCCTTTGCTTTCTTCCCCAGCGGAGTCGCCAAAATATGTTGACACGAAACCGCGCCAACAGAGTCGCCGATGCCTTGGAGCGAAACCGGTCAGACCGCTTGGTGCAACCGGTCAGACTGCTTTCCTTGAGATGAACCGGTCAGACCGCTTTTGAAACCGGTCAGACCGCTTTTGGTGTGGCGACGATAAAACCTAGAACCTCGAGCTCGGGAGGGACCCCGTCGGAGCTTGAGAGTCTAGGGTTGTTCTAGGATCGGCAGGCCACCTAGAACGCCCTCAAACGTCGTCGAGACGAGAGAAGAACAGAAGATATGGGGATTGGAAGAGCTAGGAGTTGGAGATAAAAGTAATGCAGAACATAAAAGTAAAGAAAACGATAAATAAGATAAAAAAGATAAATTCGATTGGATGTTGGATGATAGATTCTCAATCGGCCATAACCCTTTATATTTATAGGGTGGGATGGTCTTCCCCGTTGAGTTGGTTTACAATACGGGATAAAACTCTTGAAAGTCCTAAACCTACTCCATCACGACAGAAACCGGTCTGACCGCTTCTAGGAACCGGTCAGACCGGTTTGGCTGTTGCCAGATCAGCTACAGTAAAACCGGTCTGACCGCTTCCTAGAACCGGTCTGACCGGTTGCCCTGATCTGATAGGCAACTGCCAATTTTGGTCGTCAACAGTTGTATTCATCGGCAAAGAGATGAAGCGATGGAGATGGATGGCGTCTCCGATCGATGGCATGCGTCGGGTAGGGAAGAAGGTGCGGTGGTTGCGATGGACGCAGCAACTGCAAGCCTTGCTCTTGGGGTCGGTCACGGTCTCCTTGTCGTTCGTTGCCGGCCTTGGCCTCCAAGCAAGCGAGCTCGATCGGACACGGGGAGACGCCGTTCGGCTCTGTACGTGTACGGTACTGCCCTGACCGCGTGTACTGTACTGGCGGTGGTGATCCTCCTTAATTTGCTTTCCATCGATATCGTGTTGTTGGGTCGGGCTCATGCTACCTACCAGTAGTTGGCGTGTCGTCACTCAGACGGCTGACGGCGGCAAGCTAAGTGTCGGTTACGTTGTTCATTCCTGCCTGATGATCGAGCGTATATGCGATGATATGATGGTGATGGCCGGGTTGCTAATATGTATATGTATAATCTGCAGTGGTGCTCGATCATAAGTTAATCATATCATGCATATGCCTTGCAAATAACAGCAACATCATTATTAGCCGGATTATATTATTCAATCATCAATCCAGGTACGACGACCGACGATTGATTAATAAGCAATGCAGCTTGCACTGTATATATTCAATCATCCGTCTGGTGAGCTGTCCCCGGGCCGGCTGGGATATATATAGTATATGTACTGTAGCCATAGCCATACATACATACATATACATGCGATCGATCGAACGCTAGCTTGTGTTGCTAATTCATTCGTCGGCAACAAGCAAGCTAGGCCGGATCGACGGAGGATGTGTACGGTCAAGCTCAAGGCCGGACAGCACAGCCTAACTAAAGCAGCTAGCTTGCGTAAATAAAGGCGATGGAGCAATAATCTCGGCTCCGGCACGGAGCATGCTGGAGGAGCATATATGAGGGAGGCATCGATGATCTTTCTTTCAGATGTTCCTGCCGGCGCGGCACCACCACAGTGTAGGGACGGACGGCATATAGGATGTCAGCCAGCGCCGCACGTGGGAATCCACTCCACCCACAGCTAGCTCTGCTCTGTGGCCGGACGTGATCGGAAAGGGACCCCGTAACCACACGCCCTCAGCTTCAGCTCTGACCCCGCGCGGCCGACGGCGACGGCCCCGTGCGCTCGCTCGCATCATCGGTTCTCCAGCGCCGGTGCTCGTCCACCTCTCCGGCCGGCCGGGTAGTAGCTGCTTCTTCTCGATCGATGGGTGCTGCTGCGGGGACGGCCGGTGGAGACGACGGGGAGGAAAGGAACCCGGGCGGTAGGTGTGGCTGCTGTTCCTGACGCGCAAGTCGGACCTCTCTTCTTCTTCTTCTTTGGCCAGCCAGCCAGCCAGCCGCGCGTCGGTCGGTGTCGCGACGCCGATCGACGCGTGCGGCCAAAGGAGATCCAGAGCCCACGCAACGCACGCTAGCTACCAACCCGGCCTCTCGTCTCGTCTCCACACGACCACGGCGCATTTGAGGCACGCTACCTAGTTACTGCCTGGTGCCTGCAGGTAAATAAACAGATTTCACCCTCAGCTCTGTCTCGTACTCATGTGTTCTTATTAGTCTGATGCAGAGTTGCAGGTAATAAACCACTGAAGCTGCATCTGGTATATGTTGTCTCAGGATCATTACTCTGGCTCTGGCTTCACTACTCTGCACGCAAAATGCAAGCAATCGAAATAGCCGCTCTCTCCATTAATTCTGTTCCTCAAAATAAAGATGCATTCGTTCGTGTGGAACTTGTGAAAAACAGAACCAGAACGTAACGGAGCAGCTAGCTGTTGCGGTTGCAAGCTCGATCGATATATGTATGTATCCTGGTGAGATTATTTTTTGCCTTTTGTACGCATGTGCTCGTGCAATGGGCTAATAATTTAGTGATAATGCACGAGAGAGGGGCATAATCGCCGAGTTGAATTGCTGTCTTACTGGATGCTTTATTATCAATGCAATCAGGATATGTTCTTTTTTCTAGTGCGGAAACTTGTTGAGGAGATGTGATGTCTATAGGAAGATGCAAACTAGCCAGAGGTTGCAAGAGCATACACGCACGGTGCCCGGCTACTACGTACCCTAGGAAAAAATCGCCTGAGTACTGGGCCGCCATCACGTCCACCGGAGGTTCAGGCACCTGCGGCGGCGGTGCGCCCCCGTCGAGGCATCGAACTCGAAGGTTCGTCGACGTGCACAGGGTGTGAGATTGCTTCGGTGATGGACCGATTGGGCCACGGATCTCTTTTTTATTTTTAACCCAGACCACGGGAGGCAAATTGCCTACCTGAACATATATTACTGGTGCCAAGTTTAATTAAAGCACACGTGCATGATTTGCAAAAAGGAGACGAAAAGAGAAAGAGTCGCATTACCCTATTACACGTCTCACTCCATGATCTGAGAACTAGGCGGTGTTCTTGTTTTGTAAAGCTCTGAATGACCAGAGATATAGGTCTGCTGCGTTGTGATCAACAGAGCATAACACAGCACTTGCTCTCCTGCATCTCATGAAGAGGTAAGGTGGCAGGTTCGGCTGTGTGCTCACTGCAATACGATGGACTGGACTGGTTGCTAGTATCGGGTACAGGCAGCAGCGTAGCGTTCTACCAGCTCACAATTAAGCACGCGAATTCCTCTTGTTCCACAGACTTAGCCTGATCAAACATGTCCCGCTCTTGTGCAAATCCAGTGATCCCAACGAGGCATATCATCGAGCACCTCGCGGGCATTCACATCAGGTATCATTGCAGCAACAAAAAATCATGAGCATGACAAACCTGGTCCGCTTCCTTGCACGCCCACCAACTGCTGCCGCTGATCTGTGCCTTCTTGTAGCTGGGAACTCTGATCATCGAACTGCGCCACCACTGTACTGGCTGCCGGAAAATTGAATTCGACCAAACCCATGCCAAGGATCCGTGTCTGCGAACCCAATCGGTCTACTGCTGCCACAACGTCACCACTCCAATCCCCCGTCACCAGAATGCTACCAACGAGATCAGGAGCAAACCCCCACCAGAACACCACGATTCGGGTCCACCGAGCACCAATCCTTTTAAAAAATCTCCAACCGCTGAACAAAATTGCACAGATGCAGACCTCCCCGGGCGAAATCCAACTAGAAAGGATGAAACCCGAGATCCAGAACTGACACAAGCACCACTCAGAGCTGGCTGAATCGAGTCACCGATGGATCGCTGGCTTCCCGTGACGAGGAACGAAACGGAGCGGATCCCCTGCACCCAAGCCGGCCTGAAGAAACGCTGTCTCTGATACCACTGTAATAACCCGAGGCTCACCGAATGAGATCAGGCCGGGAGCGTGAGCAATCACAGGACGAATCAAGAGGAGGGGATAGGATCTCGGTAGAGTGGGAGGAGGAAGATGACCTCCTGTTTCCCTTTCTCTTCTCTCTTTCTGAATTCTCTATTTCGATGGCCTTCCTATAGGTGGTGCTGGTGTCTTGGCTTGGGCCTTAGGCCGAAACACATTGTTGTTGGGCCATCAGTGGTGTGGAGTGGGCACATGACACTAGCACCGCAACATGCCCTGCCGCTGCCGCCGTCGGTGCCGGCCGGCCGGAGAGGAGGGAGAAGGATCGACCAAGCACGCAAGGCTCCATCGAGAGCAGTGACGCCGCCGACGACTTCAAAGCAAAGCAAATATCTGGACAGCAAGATCTGGGATAGAGCGAGCGCTGCGCTCTGGATCTTGGCGTGCTCTCTTAGTTTTTGGTCGTGAAACGGGTCACTTCGATCTGGATGCATCAGTAAGAGTAGGACAGGGCTAGCTTCTTATGGTCAGCAAATTACTCTGAATCTACGTGTTGCTAGAGTGAGGTGGATAACCGGCTGGTTCAACTAGGAATAACATAAATGGCAGCCCCAAGAAACTGGGCAATCCTGTGTGCTGCTGCTGCTACTGCAAACAGCACAACTTCCCATGAATTACTTACCATTCATCCGGAAACAGATCGATCAGTAAAACTGATTGACCATTGGACATATTGACTTGGAGGAAGCTCAGCTAAGTGGACTGGCAGGCGGCTCACGTCAACTTTCATCCCCAAACAAAGTAACAAAAACGCTGAATTTAACATTTTGTACATAAATTATAAATTATAATATAGAAAGTAGCATCAAGAAACATTTCCTTGATTTCCTAAAGTGTTGGGGGCAGTCATTAGGGGTACCCAAACCTATGGGATAACCGCCCCAATAAACGTTAATCTTGTCCAAGTAACCAGAAAAAAGAAACGGAAGTTAAGGCCCACGGCCCAGCAACGACTGAAGGCCCAGCCAAGACGCCCCGCGGCGTGCCTCGACGCGAACCAAAATCTCTGCTTCGCTCGAGGGACCGACCCCTCGAGCGAATCGGAGAACTCCGCTTCGGTCGAGGCCTGGGGACCGAGCCTCGAGCAACCCACAGAATGGGGAAAGCTCCGCTTCGGTCGAGACCCTCGCTCTGACGAACATTAAATGACGCCCTCTACCACCGTGCCTCCAAAGTCAAAAGACAGATTTCTTGCCATACTGCCCTGACGGCCACGACTCCTCCCATCGTATCCACCAACTCCCGTCACTATGCTGCCAACCGAGGCTCTGTGCGGACAGGCCGGCACTGTGCGAACAGAGCCCGTCACTCCGAGCTCCTGTACTGCCAACTCCGACGACTCGAAGACCTTCGTCGGACGGAGAGACCCTCGAGCACACAGCAGGAGAAGAGCTCAGGACGACAGAGGTATGGCGGACCATTCCGAGCACTATGCGACCAACCCCGGCGCTGTGCGGACATGTTGCCGCCGTGCGAACAGGGCCGGGTCACTCTAACTCCCTGTGCCACTGACTCCCACAGCGATTTCCCACAGAATAAGCTGTGCGCCGGCATGGGAAACCCTCGAGGTAGTGTACGGACGAGCCATTATCACACTAAGGACGCCCCGGATCCTTAAGACCACTCATCGACGTCATCACCAGTACAAGAATCGACTACAGCAAACAAGAATAGAGAAGTACGCCTAACGCCACTCCTACTACTGTGCGACAACTATGCCTAACCAGCAACACGCTCCTGTAACCCCTCCTCCTTGGCCTATAAAAGGAGGGGGAGATCGAGCAGGAGGAAGACAACGAAAAGAGGGAGGAAAAAAGAGAATCCGCATACACTCAGAATAGACCACGATATTGGCACCCCGCCTCAATCATCCGAGACTCGGAGGTCTAGCCTCTCGTCCCAACCTGCTTGTACCCCCTACTGCTTGCAGTCCGGTGCAGAATAATACATCGCACACACCGCCTTGCTGGAAGTACGGTCTTTTGACCGGAACCAGGATAAACCCGTGTTTCGTGATATCTTCTGCATCAACCATCAAGGGAGGGAACACATCGCATTTCTGGTTGATGTCGGGACCACGATTTCTAAACACCGACAGTGACGCGCCAGGTAGGGGGCATCCGCGCGGTGATCGATCAATTCATCCACCATCTCCCTTGATGGCAACCCGAGTCGTACGCGACAACCTGTTCGCGATGCCAGCATCGGACCAGCTTCCTGCCGGATTCGAAATCCGGTTCGGGAGTCTTGACTTCAGGGCAACTGGCGATGGCTACAACATGCAGCTCCTGACGAGGAACGACAGCATGAATGTGCCACCGTCACCACGATGCAAAAGGCGTTCGCGTCAACGCGCCTGCGAACGCGCGCGGAGCGACGCAGAACAGCTCATGCCGGCTCCCCCGAACGGGTTGAGCCCGGCACGACGAGGGCAACAACCGCCACCACCGCGGTACAACCAGCCGGGGACAGCACGGTCGACCCGTGGCGAAACCCCGGTGGGACACGCACCGCAACCATGACCAACTCTTCATCAGTTGACACGAACATGACGGCGTATGAGGATTTGCCGGGCCACCACCTGATCTCGATCCGCAATCTCATAGCGACGTCGCCGGAAGAAAACTACCCTGAGTCTGGCAGCGAGGCAGCCGAGAGCGGCCGGAGGATCCCCGAATGGGATTACTCAGGGCTTCGCGATCGAGAGGCCCTCTTATCATTTCAAGCTGTCGCAGATTATTGCCTAACCTGCTCCAATGACCCCAGCGAGGAAGATTACGATCCCACCAGGGAATGCTTCATCGTCCTTCCGGGAAAGGATGGCGGAGATGACGGGGCAGGAGAGCCAGCGCACGTCAGAGACCACGAACAGGCGCACAATAATGTTGTGCTCACGCAAGCACAACTGGCCCAAGTCCGCGAACTCGAAGCCAAGCTTGAAGACGAACGCCGACAGGTCCGAGAGCTTCGGGCAACACTTGAGGACAATCGTCCTATGCGCGGCGTACGTGCCAGGGAAGCCGGGCGCATAGCACGAGCCCGCATCGAGGCTCATGACGATGTGGACGACCCACTCGCGTTAGCCAGGGCAAGCCAGAAGCTCATCGCCGCGGCAACTCTGATCCGAGCCATGCCCGAGCCATCAACACCCGAAGGCCGAAACCCGCGTCAAGAGGCGCAGCTCCTAATCGAACAAGCGGCTGTGCAACAAGCCGAAAGCTATTTCCATAAAAAAAATGGACCTGTGCTCAAAAGCACGCCTTTACAATGTATGACTTATTCTGAAATGTTACAGGATTGTAAACATCAAATTTGACCAGGAGATTACTCCATATATAGGAC
Source organism: Echinochloa phyllopogon (assembly GCA_033239725.1). Lineage (NCBI taxonomy): Eukaryota > Viridiplantae > Streptophyta > Magnoliopsida > Poales > Poaceae > Echinochloa > Echinochloa phyllopogon. Next base: position 46,685,303 of record BTCW01000015.1, read on the forward strand.
TAATTCTTACTACTAGTGTGGACGAGTTGCGACGTTGGCACGGTGTTCCTTTTCTCCAAGATGGTGGCGTCGCATTCATTGAAAAGAAGAGAAATTTTTAACTGAAAAAGGAAGATCTTTATGTAAATGTTAAAATAATTCCAATAGGAGCAAGTAACAATATCAATCTCCATTGCCCATCAAAATCCAGAGACTAAATGTTCACAACTCACAAGCCGATAGCACTTAGCAACCATTAAAGTTCACGGTACATACTCCACGCACCATACTTGGTGACAAATAATAGTAGACAACAAGGTCTCACTAAACACGAATTACAAAGCCCATCAGAGTTCACAATCTCCCAGACAGTCCATATGCCACAACAAGTTCACGGATGGCAAGTCAAGTACACAAATTTATTCTAGGCACTAGGGTCCTTACTCCTTACAGTAGGGTCAGTAGGGTGCTGATTCCCTTCATGCATGGAGGACCTGGATAAACAACAAGATATGAGATGGATCATGAGAGACTGAGAGAATAGTTAGCCTGTACTACTCCCAAGGAAATATACATAAATCATTGAATTGGGACCAGAAATCAAGAGATTGAGGCACAAATAAATTATGAAGTGGATGAATTCAGAATGTACCAGGGCTACAGAGATTCAGAGCTGTAACAGAACATCAGTGATTGCAAAATTACATGGGCTATGAGCAAACTTTTATTTTTGAAATAAACTGAGCAAACATATTACATATGCACATGTGCTGCAATAATCCCCGCTCAAATGGAGGATGGCACGTGTACACACGGTGGAGCTCTAGCCCATCCTAACCAAAAACTAGCAGGTATTACTTGTTAGATTTTGCTATATCTCTCAGGCCGACTCCATGAGTTGCTCTGATTGGGTTTTGCAATATGATGAACACAGAAACCTATCTCACACTGTGTTAGCTAGACACGAACACATGCAGGCTCCTCACTACTAGCTAGTAATATATATGATGACCACATAATAATGCTTGGGAGTCACATAATATATATGATGATCGCATAATAACCCAGCTGAGAAGGAACGCTAGTAATGTACCAGCTTGCATTGGGATGACTGGATGATGTCCTCGCCCTGGTCATACTTCATAGTTGAGCAGCAATCCTTTCCAGCAACTCATAAATCCCAGCATCGCTCTAATAATTAACAAATTAAAAGAAAAGGCATGAGACATGTACTCATGTTACAGCGCGCCTAATAATTAATTAAAAGAAGTGTACTATTGTTGGAAAGCAAGCAAATTGTATTGTTTGGTGGGGACTATATGCAAAATTAGATGGACTTCTTACGAGATCAGCTGGTTGCCCAAGCCAGCCGTAAACCGCGTTCCGGACACTTGCCACGGATATGGCAACTTGGCGCCTCCCCTCGCTCTCGATGTGCACACCAATGACCCTACCGCTTGCAGCCTCAATAACTGGAGCTCCTCCTAGGCCAACTGCAGCTGTGTAGTCAGACCTGAAAGTCTGGACGTTCCCGTGCCACGTTGCAGCGCCTCTGCGATCGATCGAGAAATGATAACGTACGTAGTAGTAGAAAATTCCTCTTGCAAATTGAAACAACAGAACAGATCGAGATGCATGCATGTATTATTGTGTGTGTGTGTATATATATATATATATATGCAAATGCATGTGCGTACGTGATGCATGCATTATTACGAACACAAACGAATTAATTAAATTAAATGTACCTGATGTTGCCAAGGAACACCCCTGGGTTCTGAAGGATCTCTTGGGGGTCCATGGAGTAGTAGCCTCGCACCACAACTGGGCCGGAGTTGACGTTGGCCGACGCCCAGTCGGCGAACTGGAGAGCGTCACGCTGATGCTGCGGCTGTTCGGGGACGAAGCTGAGCAAGGCCAGGTGCGCAGCACGGTCGACGTGGTGCAGCGATCGTGTTGTCGCGTTGGTCTGGGAACGCAACGGCGCGCGAAGTTCTCGGCTTCCCGACGACGGCTTCCGCGACCGTCATGACCAGGCATCTCCCCTGCCCGGAGTAGCACACGAAGCCGGTGGCCGTGAACGCGCCGTACTGAACAAAGCTCGATCGATCTGAACAGTTGAACAAGTACTGAATGAATGGATCACGCGACAGAAATTATATATACCGTGGTGTGGATGAGCCAGCTAGCGTACCGGCCTTTCTTGGCGACGATAGGATGACGACGTACGGCCGGCCAATAAGCTGGGCGCTTGCTGCTACCTTGTTGCAAGAATGCTTGGTTTGCTAGCTGCACGAGGGAAAGAGCACGTACATGGAGCTGTACGTGTGTAGCACATATAGCGAGCAGTGTTGTTTCTTTATACTTACTATATAGCCCATGCCTAGCTATCTCGCGCGTACAGTAGTGGCCGGTCAGTGGCCCTGTGCGTCTTCGTCCTCGGTCGTAAAAGCACACTACCACGCGGCCGGTAAACCATCAGCTTTTACTACCACACTGTACAGCCTGCATGCATAGGACAAGCTAGGCCCTTGTTTAGATGCAAAATAGACGGAAAATTGGTGGTTTGGGGTCACTTCGTCATCATTACGTCACTATATCATTTCGTTTGTATTTATGAAAAATTATCTAAAAAATAATTAATTAGGCTCAAAATGTTCGTCTTGCCGAGTACAACAAAACTGTGTAATTAATTTTTGATTTCATCTACATTCAATACTCCATGCATGTGCCGATATTTTGATGCGACGGAAATCTTTTTTGCACAGTGAACTTTGAGGTTGATTTTTGGGAAGGCCTGGTAGGAGGTGTAGGTTCATGTTTTTACGGCGGTGGCGATCGAATTGCATGTGGTGCTTGCACAACGTAACACGCCTCGCTGCAGGGAGGCATCTTCATCACCATCGTATATATATATAGCCGAATCAGTGGCCGCGGGCGCCCGGTCGTATCCTCGGCTCCTAGGGTAATTGAATCGTCGCCATGGTCACCTCTCCATCCACGGCCGGATATTGCTCGCCGCCCAGCAGCCAGGGCCAAAACTCAGCTCGATCACCTGCGCTCACGGAACGTACAATGCAAAGGTCCATGCAGGGCAGACTGCTCATCTTCGAGGACAAATCATCTCGTCCAATCTTCTTTCCTTTCCAGCACACTGAACCCGGCAGGTTCTTGGCACGCGGTATAGCCTGGGCAGAGATGAAACCCACTTGGAGCTGAGGTGCATTGAATCGAATTGGAGTGCAAGTGTGTACGTGTGTGGTAGCTGGGTCGGACAGGCGGGGTAGCTGTGCAGCGAGCATTAACATTGGGTGCAACGGGGCTGCCGCAGAGCAGAGCAATGGCGGTGAAAACGTCAGCAATCGCTAGCTGTTGGATAAGTGCATCGATCTCTAGATAAACGTCAACCGGCCTATAGTAGCATCGCCGTGGAGCACCCACGCATCGGCAGCTTCGAGGTCATCGACGACCTAACGTCAGAGGAGGCCATCCTGGCGTAGGTCTTGCAGGTACGTGAGTGCGTCTCTGGGCGGCATGACCATATGTATCATCGCATCGTCGTCGGGAGGGGCGACAGATTGGATATCCAGGCCGTCGGTTGCCGGCTCCGCGCGTGCTGGCATCGAGGTCACCATGATCGTCACCGTCGCGAGGTGCAACGTCTGCTGGGTGGGCGTTCACTACGGGTCACACGAATTGACGAATTCCCATCTCACAAAGTCATAATGCCATCTACTACTAAAATACAAGAACAACGGTGAGCCATATCCGCGCGTTGAGGTTTCGATTGGACCAAATTGATTTACTTGTTGTGTAGCGCGGCATCTACGTACTTTTTTCCGTCAACATCATTATTCTTGTGTATCCTTTGCAGCATGGTGTGAAATTGCCAGAGTTGCTCACGCAATGAACTAGACTCCCATGGGCACATTAGGAGATGCAGCACATATAGTGCAGATCGAAAGGTACAGGCTAGCTGTTGAAGGCGGCAGAACAGCCCACCGAAGACGTGTCTGCGGCAAAGAGAATAACAGGTCCGCTTGATTGAAGATGATGATGGCAACCGTTGCATCAAAAGAGAAAATCTATTGAATGGCATATATATATCTTAAAGTGTCGGGGTCATATCCTCTATCATATTTGGTTTTGAGCATGGTATTGAGCTCTATATTATCTTTATTCTAATTAACTTGTAGCTTCCGTAGCAATGCACGGACATCTTTGCTAGTAATTAACAATAAAACAGGTTTTATTTCAACACGTACACGTACGTACTTGGCATGAACAAATAAAAGGCCCCGTACGATACGATTCGATTCAGCCGGCCGGCAAAGATTCGTCTTCCTTTCGATGGTTGCAGGCAACAGCAGGTCTATACAGAGCTAAGTATGCAGCAGCGCGCGCTAGCTGCTGCTGCTGCTGCGGAAAAGCAACGCATTGACTGGATGCATTCATGCATGTGATCGACTCGCGACCCACATGATCGCGCGTGCAGGATATCAAATCTATGCATTTTTTATATTTTAATTTTAGAAATTAACAACAAATCTATGATGATTGTAGTAAGTGATCATGTGATAACAGACTATGTGCGAATGTTCAAGTTAAATTTTCTAATTAACAAGAACAATATAAAAAATCAGAACAAGGTTTTGGATGTACCAGTGGCGGGGCCGGTACCGGAGGCACCGGATGCACCGTCACCAGCTGGAGGAATAGTGAAAACCATCCTCGACTGGCCTTGCTCGAAGTAGTCGATCTAATTCGGTGCAGTGACGAGTCAATGCAGTGGAGTCACTCGAACGACCTTCTGGATGTAGTCGTTCAGCTTGACGAAGACGTACGTCGGGAAGTAGTCGTTCGCGTGAAATAGTCGTACGTCGGGGAGTAGTCGTTCAGATGTGGAAGACGGCCGTCAGGAAATAGTCGTTCGCAGCGAGCCGTCGCGTACACGTACGCTCCCCAAAAACCTTGTCGTCTGCCTATCCCGAGCAGGATCACAAGGCAGAGAGGATTCGGAGGCTTTTGCTCACGCAAGCAGAGTGCACGCAAAGCTTGCGTTGGAAATACAAGAGAGCAGCAAAACAATCGAGGGAGAAAGAGAAAGGTCTCCTGATCGAAAGGAGTACCAGAAAAGGCCCGAGAGTTCGTGTGTTTGTTTGCCTGGGAGAGATACCTGCTTTTATAGGTGCACAGGGTAGGAGAGGGAGGATGAACCTGGACACTCCTGACCATCCATAATGCCATTAAGCGTTGTCAGTTACTCTCGGCCATCAAACCGTTCAAATCGTCGGTTATGATTTTTCATAGTGACGACGGTAACGTTAGCAACGATTAAGACCTAAAGACTGTCATTAGTGGTAAAACATTCACCACACCGCACACGCCGAGCGGCACATCACGTCACGTCCCGGATCGGCACGCGCACGCGTACGTCACGTCCTTCTCTTTTTACCAACTTCACAAGCGGTCTACAGCTGGTCCACCATTTAAGTTGGTTAGGATTCCCGTTAACTCTCCATCCGGGATTTAACTCTCTAGCATTTATGAGTGGACCTTTAATTTTTTAATTAATTGAGACTAAAATGGACCAGATCCGATTAATCCAACAATATCTTCTGGCCTCTCGATCGATCTATCCTCCATCTAGCCATGACGATTTTGCAAAACCATCTTTTTTTTCAGCTACCCCGGCCAATCCTACAGCACAAGCATATTCTCTCATATAATCTCTTTTTTTTGCGGGACATATATAATTTCATTTATTATATTAGTCATTCAAGCACTCGTCTTTAGCTACCAAAATGTATTGCAGAACGGTCGATGATCAAATAGGTTTTTTTTATGCAAGCACATTCGTCCCTATGAATATACGTTCGCAAACCCTATCCCTACGAGACCTCTAAAAGACTGGACACCCGGCATATCTAGAGATTTCCGAAGTCACCTTTGACACCTCGTTGTCGACGGGAACGCCGTTTACCACTTAACTCATAGCACCAGTAAATCCTAGAAAAATCTTAAAAAAAGATACGAGCACCAGAATTTGAACCTGATGTGTAGCGTCTCACTAGACCGTCCTATCATCATTGGACTACGAGTCAATTCGCGATGATCAAATAAGTAAAGGAGATCGAACACGAGGCGGCCTGCTTTCGGCACGAAAAGGCTGGGCCGTGTCTCGATCGACGACGGCAAGGCCTCTGCGTTGACAATAGCTCAACATACCGCAACATCTTACACTGACAGGGCCGGAGAGAGAGAGACCACGTGGAGCCCGTCCTATATGACCACGTGGCGTCGTCATCCAACAACATGTTCAGTCTGGACCGCTACGGCGTGTTGAGACATCTGGTCATACTCATGTACATATCTTCCAAACACTCATGGGGTTTGGGAGCAGGAAGCGAATGGGAGTAAGTTGTCCCACTGTATTTTTCAGTATACGGAGTACTTGTTATTTGGTTCATGTGTAGCATCACCGTGTATTCTTTTATAGTAAGTACAGTAATTAATTACGTACAGTTGATATTTCAAAGGCGGAATCCATTTTCGGTTCTAGTAGACCCCATGTCCTATAAGATTGCATATATATTATGATGTGGATAGTCAAAATGGAATATTATGAAAACTTCAAAATAAACTCAAGACAATCTGAACTCTGAAATGAAACAAAGCTTCATTATTCATACAAATTACGTACAAGGTAAAGTATTTTCGTTTCCCTTGATTGTATAGAATAGGAGCGCGCAGATCAACATTGTAACCCTTCAAGTTGCCATGCACTGCCCAGAGGAATGTATATATACATATATATACTCTCCACGACAAGTTCAGTTATATACCTACAACGGACAGACTGATGCAGAAAACATCGTGCTCTACCTATATATGGAGCTAAGCTAGCTTGATCAGCAACCATAAGAATTGTGTGGCTTGGCAGCAGCTGATCTTCTCTGTGTTGATTTCGTTGGTTGTCCAGATGACCATCTCCATGAGCCCCTCTTGCATCAGCCTGAGGTTCATGTCGGAAATTTTCTCGTACATCTTTTCCATATGCTCACATTTCTAGCAGATTATATATTTTCAGAACCAAATTAAATCTCAGTCTAAAGCTAAACGCAGAAGGTTAGTGGACAACACACACGCACCCATTTTACCATGCAGGCCGGTGAAGCCTGGTTATTATCATCACTCGTTCTGCAGGCTTGTGTCTCTCCTGCAAGACAAGTAAAACCAAATATGTAACCTTGATTCACAGTGGTAGAAGATGTGGTGAGTACTTTAATTTGGGTTTCATATATACCTTGCTGAGAGTACCGAAGAATAATTTGCCATCTGTAGGTTTGTTGACACAGCAATAAAGTTGTCGATTGGACAATAAACATGTTGATGCAACTTTGAGAAGGGCCATAGCCTGATTAAAACAATTAACTACAGTGTGAAAGGGAGGAATCTGTTGTTGTTACTTGTAGAAAACGGTAGCTTTGGCTGTAAGTTTTCACTTGTGAAGCGGAGGCCCAATGATTTCCTTAATCTAGAAAAAAGAAAACGGTAGCTTGACAGGCCTTGCAAGGGCTGCTGCGCAGCCTGCGCTGGTGTGGGAACGCCCATGAAACACACACCCGTCACGAGCGGGGTGCGGCTGTCCGTGCTGACGCACAACGTCGAACGGGTGATGGTCGCTTTTGTGGCACACGTTATATAGAGATTTTTATGTGCTGAATTCAGAAAGTTTTAATAATATGAGTAGAGATATTGATTCCTCATTTTCATAGAAAAAATAAGATACTTTTTAATATATTTTATAATTTTTGTACAAAAAGTATTACTTAAAACAGTACTTTATTTATATACCGTCTATTTTAGAAATTTTAAACATGGATGGGTGAGTGTTAGCTCCATCCACCCATTATCTTTGTTCCCTACTAATCTTCATTATGTTTCAATACAAATGTTGCTAGTGTGTAAAATATTGGTTTTCTCTAAATCGAGTCTACCTACTTTTTCTTTTACTTTCCTCATTTAATGTCATACAAAAATACTAGTTAGCAATGTAATTATGTTAGTAACCACTTTAGTTGAAACATCGAGTCTGTTAGTATATTTATATGATATGGCGATCTTAAAATAAGTGGCGACACAATGCACTTAGATTGCCCCTGGTTGGTTGGAGTTTTAGAGATGCATAAAAAGAGCTAGTAAGAGCAACTCCAACAGTCTAGGTATAATCCTAGCTAAATCTAGAGTTTTAGAAGACTCTAAAAAAATAAAAAACCTCATAAAACTAAGAGGTAACGAACAGACTCACCATAACACTGTCCATATTAATTTAAATTGGTTGTGAGATGATAAATTCACGTGGTGTCACACCCTAAAATTTCTTAATTTTAGGATGTGAATAATAAGCATAATTAATACAATGATTTTCTATATTTTTTAAAATTTTCTAAGGTTTATATAATTAATAGAGAATTTAGTCTACTAAAAATATTATTTATTTTAAAAACTAAAGTTAAACAATATAGGTTATAATATGTTTTGTAGCATTCATGTTGGTGTATTATTTTATTGTTGCTTGTGGTTCAGTTTGAGTTTAAATTTATTTAAATTCAAATATGAATTTGCATTTGTTCGAGCTTCTTAGAAAAAATTTCTTGATAAAGTAGTTTCTTTCTTCAACTCTTGAACCGGGCCATTCAGCGAAGGGATAGCTCTCCGTAAACCCTAGCCGCCGCACCCCCCGGCCCCTCCCTCCCGCCGCACCGCCGCCCGAGCAGGCCGCCGGAAGCTCGCGCGGCCCACGGGGAGGGCGGCGGTAGGGCCTTTTTCCCCTCTCGGCGGAGGCTTGGGGTGGGCGCGGGCGCCGAGGCATCACCGGAGTCCCATCCGTCGGCGGCGGGCATTTCCGCAGCGGCGAAGGTCGACAGATCCGGCCACGTCCCAGGCGGATCTGGCGACGGTGCGACGGGGTCACGCGATGGTGCGTGGGAGGGCGGCGGCCGGCGCTGTGTTGAGGCGGCGACAGTGGACGCCGGCGCAGATGGGGAGGTGCTGGGGCGGGTGATGTTCGCGACATGCGGCGGCCGACGGGCGTTGCTTATGGCTGGCGGCGGCCGGGGCTCTGCTCGTGGCCGGCGTGCTTGCCAGGGCGGGCGGCGGCGGTCTTCCGTGTGCCGCAGTCGGCCGTGGCTAGTCGCGCCGCTACCTGCTGGGGCCGCTGGCGGCCGTGTTGGCGCTCGGGCGACGGGTTCCAAGGTGAGGGGGTGGTGCTTCTCGATGACGACGTTGGTCCGGCGGTGCCTTGGTGGTGGGGTTGGGGGCTGGTTGGTGCATGCCGGTGACGTCATGGTGGTGCTTCGGGCTGTGCCGGGCTTCTTCCGGTGGAGGCGATGCGGAGCGGGCCACTTGCCTTGCCAAGAACGTGCGGTAGGCATGGCGCTGAGTCAGGCGAAAGCCTTCACTGACGCTTCTGTCAGTGGCGATGGTGGCGGCGCTCTTGTGGCGTTGTTCTCCCTATTGGGGGCACCATTGCGAAGCATCGTGTCCCTTACTTCACGGGGCTCTCGAGGGTGTAAACCCTGTCCATCTCTAGATGTGCGATGGCGACGCCTTTGGCGCTGTGACCTTCTTGGAGACGCCGCATCTGAGGCCAGCCTTGGTTAGGCAGTGGTGGTGGGTGGTTGGGGGTGTTGCCCGCGCGCAGCGGCAGGAGAGGTCCGCGCTGGTAGGGAGGTGCAGAGGACCCATGGGTGCTGGAGGCCTTGAGACGCACATGGTGCTATGGTGACTCCGGTGACGGCTGGGCGGAGGTGTCACTCTCATGGCGGTTTCAAATATCTGAGTCCTTGACAGAGAAGTGCGAGACGGTGGAAGAGGCGAGGCCCCCACGCAGAGTGATCAGGATCAGTGAGGTTCATCGGTGCCGCAATGTGAGTGTTCTACGGATGCTCTGCTGGGACTGGGAGATCGGTGGTACTGTGCGTGGATGGAAGGTGATACTCCCATGGTGGAGGAGCTCGAGGTGCCGATCTGGCTGGGCCACGTCATTTGGCATGGCCCATCGTTGGCGACAATGGCGCAGCGCGCGGTGACTTCTTTCGGCTCCTCTCCTGGTCTGTGGTGGTGTAGTGTTTTGTTGGGTGCGTTGTTTACGTGCGTTGTCTGTGTGGTGGGGTGTTCGCTTCGGTGCGTTATGTACAATTACTCTTCTTCTTATACGATGCGGTAGTGCTCCTGCCTTTTATTTAAAAAAAACTTTTGAACCAGCTTGTTTCGCCTTCCGCTCTTGCACTAATTCATGGGCCTCACGCCAATATGCTCCTCTCGAAGCAAGGCTGCTGTGCCGTGGCCTCCCATCCACATCCCAACCCTGAGCTCTCAAGAGCCGGCACCTAAATCACCAGCTGATGAGCCGCTTGGCACATGCTGCAACCCTGCTGTGTTGTCTGCCGCTGCTGCATGCAGCTGATTCGCTGCCGTCGCCAGCCATGCAGGAGCCAAATAAAACCACTGCTCATGTACCGGAGCAAGATGGACAGTCATGACTCATGAGACCATGCGCAGAAGCAACGTGCTAAGGCAAACAAGCAAGCCACTGGCCGTGCAAGTGATGACATCATGGCCATGCAAAGCAATTAGGATAACAATTGATGAGTCCACGGTTGATCAAATTTTTAGATAATGGATAGAATCCGGTCTCTATATCCATTAATGTATATATACAATCAGTTACAACTTACGAGAGTTCTTAGACTCTAATTTTCAAAGAGACTAAAAACGTAAGAAAAAAACTTCTTGTTATCCTAATTCTCCTCGAACATTTAGCATCGGTTGTCACGTGCTACCTAAAAAAGAAAGTATCTTCTACCCAGTTACATATGCTGCGTAGGTGAGATGGAAAAAAGGGTTGAGCGAGAGGTGTTGAGTTGAATCCCCGCAACAACTTTCTATAAGTGGTAGCTCGTGATCTGCCGACTAAATCGAGCCGCTGCCGTCGATTGACCACGTCCCACGCCTTGCCGGCGGCTTGCCCTGCTGCCAATATATCATGAGGAGCATCGCAACTAAGCCAGGGAGGACGCCGTCGACGAGACCTGCCGCTGGAGCACGCCGTATATCAACATGAGGATCGGCCACCAACGTACTTCAACCTTTGGCGGCCACCGGCCACGTCGATTCCGCGCCGCCGCACCCCCGCCGGTCATGGCGTGCACCGCTGCACGCCGGGCCGCTGCCTCTCTGTTTCCACCGAGCACCTTGGGGCCCTTGCCGATGGCCATGTGTGTGTTCATCTCTGTCCAAAGTACGTGCATTCATCAATCTCATCTTGGCTTATACCTAAGTTCTCTCCGACTTCCGGTGTATTGAGGTGCTGACGATTGGATCACGGCCTTGCGTGCAGATTACTAAGTGTTGTCGTGAGAGCAGATGGTAGTCGGCCGTAGTCAATCGCCCGTACGAGCCATCCGCAAGGATGATAGAGACAATCTAATTTTCCTCCCCACCGTGAGATCAACAGATGATATGATTTCAGGTTCCGATTTAATTCCTCTACTATATTATTGCTTAAGTGATCTGCTGATGTCAAGCCTACATCATGCTTGAGTAATAATTTGAATTTCTCGATTTTCACTCTATTACCAGAGTTCAGCATCCAGGAGCCATGCAAGCTCTAGCCTTCGTAATCATAGCATTATAAGCCACGCACTTATCAGTCATCACCTACATACATGTTGTCGTGGTGAGCTGCTTACTGCCATGCAAAGCCTTCATGTGCATATAAGCTTGCACGTGTTCACTTACGGCGCATTTGGTTCGCGTCATGGAACGATGCGGAACTATCCGATCCTCCATCCGAGCCTAATCTTATTGTTTGGTTTGACGTACCGGACGAGTCCGTCCGTCATCGGATCACCCCACAAGCAGGCTAAAATAACGGACCAACTGATTCCTCTCCAAACCATCGTATGAGCTCATCCTGCACCAGCCAGAGTCATCCGATCCTATCGATGCTCATGCCATGCGGAACCAGCTGATGCTGGACAAGATCACTATTCAAACCGAACATGTCATTGTTGTTTATCCATCATATCATTCTCAAAATATTTGCCTTGCTCCGGTGTATTGTCAAAGCTCGGCACCACAAATATCCAAAATCATAAATGCCACTGCAATTTGGTTTTTGTTTTCCTCCAATGATATTACTGTTGCATCTTGATTATCCGAATTATCTTCTGCCTTTGAAAACCCATATCTCTCTCATTTCGAATATCTATTCGGTGATTATTGCACTTACATGACCATAGCACCAAGCACTATCCTTTAATATGCTCTTTTAAACTTTTTCATTTGATTGGTGTATTATTCTTAGTTGTACTTGTTTACTTCCTTGTATAGCTACATGTTTGTTCTATTGGTTGATTGTTGCGGTTAAAACGAACGCGGTTTGCGAGTTTCAAGAGGAAGATCGTGAAGACTTTTATAGCAGCTATACTTTGGATAAAAGGCTAGTGTATTATGTTCATGCAATGTCCTAATAATTATTAATTTCACCATCCATGCTTGTGTTTAAGTTGATGGGTCCTAATTAAGAATATGTCTAGCCACCATAATGATCCTCCCTAAAACCTGGGTTTTTATATTCTTGTTGGGTAGCTACGCTTAGTTGCTTTACTTGGTTATATGTTAGGAAATTATGTTGAACTTTGCTCTACCTGGATATACTTATCTTAATTACAAGATCATTATGCTTAATTGGAACATGAAGAACCACCTGGGAAAACAGTACAACCACGTGTATCATATGACTCTGATCTTGGCTAATTAATTAGAAACTTTAGTGGACGGTAATCTTACCTGAAAAGGGCATGGGGGAGGCCTTGATGGGGTATAGCCCGGTCCTCTTGAGCGGTATGCTTTGCTAAGATACTTCGCTCATTAGGGAGGGTTATGGTCTACTTGGACTGAAAACCTTAGCGAGTTACTATTTACTAAGGAATCTTTGTAAATGCCCCTTAACGTCCCTATGCAGTCACACCTCGATAGTGTGATGAGTGCCTGGTCAGCACAACATGGCTGGGCTTAAAGTTCTTTTGAACTTTTTACGCGGCTTGTGGTGAAAGTGTACTACCTTTACAGAGTGTAAAACTGATATATCAGCCGTGCTCAAGAGTGGCCTGGACCATTACATGATTAATTTATCTGAATATGATCTAAATTGTGGTTACCTGAATAAGATTATGGGTTTATATACTTCTTTTTAATTAGGATGGTATAAACTTAATCGGTTGGTAATTAGTCGCTAATAAAATTTGACAAACTTAAAAATATTTACTGCAGTATGTCAGCTAACCCTTTTGCCTCAACCTTGTATGTCATATTATATTTGTTGAGTACGTCATGTACTCATGTTTGCTATTTTTTCAAACTATTTTATTCCATATAAATGGATGCTCCTCAGAAAGAAAAGGTGTAGTGGAAAATCACGATGGTGTTGAAATCTAGTGTAGCAACCTCTAGTCGACTGCTTATGAAGTTTGGAGCAATCGTTTCCCGTCGATTTTATTTTATGTGATATTGTATCTGTTATTCACTATTGACTTACTGTATGTGTGAAACTTGATCCTGACACACATACATGATACACTTAGTTTGTTTTCTAAAATCGAGTGTGACACGTGGAAAATCTTAGTGGCGCGTGGGAGGAGGGAGATGACAAGGGGATGCGCTCGGCAAAAATACCGAGGGAGGAGGACGGGATGAGAAGCGGGATAGAATATCGAGGAAGAAAGAGAGTCTATTGGATTGGAATTTTTACGGTGTTTTCTTTTTCTTTATTAAGAAAAATACGTTTAGCCAACCTGTTGGAGTTGTTCTTTTGTCCTTACGTCAGGTCGAAAATAAATATCAGACGTCTACCATGATTTTCAGTATATTTCTGGAGTCCCTCCTTCGTTCGCCTCGTCAACACCATCATTTTCTTCTCCCCAAATCCCACAACCAAAATCGATTCCCATCGCTCCATGAATCCTCTGTTGGCGCGTCGAAATATGATGCCAGGTTATTAGGCCTTTTGTTTTGTTTAGTTCTTAAATTTCACCTCTAAATTTTATTACGCAAAAAAAAATTATCGTCACGTTAAAATATCGGCACATGCATGAAACACTAAACGTAGATAAAATAAAAACTAACTGTACAGTTTTGTTGTACTTTACGAGACGAATATTTTGAGTCTAATTAATCAATGTTTAAATAATTACTTATAAATAAAAACAAAATGCTACAATGTCACGGCGTTTTTTAAGTTTGGAACTAAACAAAACAGAGGTCTTAGTTTCAAATTGCCGTTGTTTGAAGCGGAGGCTACCCTGATGTTGACCTTCCCCGCTCCCACCATTTAGTGCACACGTACCTGCCACGGTGATGGACCATGCTGCTCCTCTGCCGGCGCTACATGCAGGATGGCCATTCCTGCCATTCGCAGTGTCCTCCTCCTCCTCTGCCCTTTCTTCTTGGTCCTCTTTGAGGCTATAGCGCCGTTTGACACATCTCTAATTCTAAAAAATATAAAAAAAATTTAAAGCTCCAAAAAATTCTAGAGTTGGAGCTGAGATTACGTAGAGAGTATTTATAGAGAGTATTTAGATGAATCATTTTGTTTATAACTTAGGGGGTGTTTGGATCTTATAACTAAAGCTTTAGTCCTAAAATGGATGTGCTAAACTTTAGTACTACGGTTTGATTCCTAGTACTAAAAAGTACTAAAGTCACATTAATAAACTGCTCAAAGATCATTGTACCCTCCACCCTGGCCTCACCCACTATCCTTTGGCGCGCGACGGAAGAGGAGGCCGGCAACGGAAGAGGAGGCCCGCGGCGGAACTACGACGAGGGGTCGGGGGAAAGGTGCGGCTCGACGTCGTGAAGCACCCCGTGGTGAAGAATTGGCCTGGCGAGCGAGGGCCGCGGCGAATCGGCTCAGCGGCGGCGGCGGAAGCGTCCGGTGACGCTGCCTTCACGCGGACGAGGAGCTCTAGCGGCGATTTGTCGACGACGACCGGCGAAACGGATGTGGCTCGACGAGAAGGTGGTCGAGGAGGCATTCACTGCATCCGGCGGTGGTCGAGGCGGTGAATCACGGCAGCGCCCAAGCTTCGCAGTGGCGGCCGAGGCAGTGAATCACGACAGCGCCCAAGCTTCACGGCGGCGGCGCATGGCGATCTTCTCGCGGAGGCGGAGCACGGCGATGCGGTGGAGGCGGAGCGCGGCGGTGGTAGATGCTCCGGCGGCGAGAGAGAGGCGAGGCGAGAGAGGAAGGGGGAGACAACGCCGGGCGAGCGGGTGGTGCAGTTAATGAGGGGCAACACATGAAAAATGTGCCCCTTTAGACCCTTTTAGAATTAAAATTGAATCTGGGTGTGTTTAGCTCCTTGAAAAGAGGGTGAAAACGGGGGTGAAAAAGTCACATCAGATACTGTAGCGCACTGTAGCACTTTTCGTTTGTTTGTGGTAAACATTATCCTACCATGACCTAACTAGGCTCAAAAGATTCGTCTCGTTGTGTACATCAAAACCATGCAACTAGTTTTTTTATTTACCCACATTTAGTGCTCCATGTATGAGAAGAGAAATTTAATGTGATAGATGAATAGTAAAGTTTGGAGAGAGAAAGTTTAGGAACTAAACACAGCCTCTAAAGTTTTATACAAGTTTTAGTCTCTTTTAGTCCTAAGTGTTTGGATCTTTAGAGCTTTTTAATCCTAATCTTAGTACTTTTAAATTTTAGAAGTGGATCCAAACAGACCCTTATACTAAATATTAATATTTAAATTATATTAATTTAGTATAAAAAGTACAACTCCTCTTCCTCTCTCGCTCTAGTTCCCCCTTTCCGGGCTTGGTGCTGTGGCGAGAACACCGTGCCAACAGCACTAATGAGAGAGAAGCCAACGACACAGCATTTGGTGGCTCTTTTTGGTTGGCATGATGCCCATGCATTCTTTTACTGTTGCATATGGAGATTTTTTGCAGGTGCTTTTTGCCTAATATTTTTTTTCTTCCAAAAACACGTGATGTTGCCATAAGTTTATTCGTTTTGTTACAAGATTTTATCTGTACAGCTTGTAACATATTTATCTGATTCTGAGATCAGAGCCATGTTGCATCAAGTATTCCAAAGTGTTTCTACAAATATTCCTAATTGTTACGGTTAGCTTTCTTATTTGCAAACTTAATTTGTTACTACTTTCAAAATTTATGATAAATTTTCAAGTCCATAAGCTTATGGAAGGATGGTATGCATGATCTGAACTCATATTTGTCAGATCAGTGATTTATACTCCGTATCATACTTTTTAGATTGAGATCCGATTTTATTGGAGAGGGTGAAAGTGTGAAACAATACGTACTCCTACTATATTTTATTTTATTTAAGAGCGTCAGACCGGACGGGTCCGCTAGTAAAACGACGGAAACCCAACCGCACGCGCCCGGCGCACCCGTTCCGCCGCCTTTCGTCCTTCGTTCCCCATCTCGCGATCACCGATTCAGCGCCGCCGCCCCAAGGTCACCGCGCCGCCTTTGCCCGCCCCAACCTTACCGCGCCGCCTTTTTCGTCGCCACACCGCGTCACCCCCAAACCCTACCGCTGCCGCCCCCAAACCCTACCGCCCCCCAAAGCGTAGAGGGTAAGGAGCTGGGTCGCCGTTGCCGCCTGGAGCATTGGAGGAGGAGCTGCGTCCGGGAAGAAGAGGGTAAGGTGTTGGCAAGGAGCCGGGTCGGTGCTGCCCTGTGAAGGAAGGACAGTGCTTTTGTAGTGCTAGATCAGTTCGTTTCGAGTGCATATTAACTATGATTTGCTTCTGTTGTGAATATTATTAGGACATAGGGTTTGTATCTTGATATAAGACGATTGTTTAGGTCACGATTTCGGTATGCACGTGTAGTAATCGATTGATAAGCCACTCTATTGATTTGTTTAACTGTGGTTTGTGCACCAATATACATCTGGGAAACTGTGGCAGCTTATGATGTCTTTGGGATCAGTTTGTCATTGTTTAATATGATTAACAATTTGATTGGCACTCTGCGTCCAATCCGCTGCTCTCTCCCTCCCGCTTCAACCCCCTTTCCAGTCCTCTGGCATTGTTGGTAACCATAGTTTTCGCCAGCACCTGATTTAAATTACCAGGCATGTTCTTGTGCTTTGGACTCGCTGCTACATTTTCTTACTTGATACTTGATCTTCTGTTATTTCAATTTTGTCCTGTGTCATCACATCTTGCTTTGCAGTGTCTGTTCATGTTATCCTCAATGTTCGTTTGTACCTCGCTAGTGCTCCTGCTTCAAAACTAATTATGTTTTCAGATATCAATGTTTTATTTGGGATTCTGTAATTTTTTCTTATGCTAGGTCGCGATATGCTTGGGGAATGGTATTGGTGATAACACGTGTATATTTGCTTTGCCAATTTTCAGGGTTAGGAAAATGTTGATAACAGAGCATCGGACAGCTAAGCGCAAGCGAGCAGGCAAGGATACAGCACATGTGATTGAAAACCAAAATGCTTGTGAAAAAGGAGCGCCGATGCCCGGTGGGTCACTGATACCATGGTTTCAATGCCAGTTTTCCCTCCCTTTTGCCAATAGCAAGTATTTAGAGTGTACTGTTGTAACACTCACAATTGTTTGATTGTACAATGCTTCTTTACTTATCTAGGATCCAACTCTTCAGATATTGTATCTGAAGCTGAATATAATAACATGAGTAAATCTGGTGGTAGTTCCTTGAGTGAACTCAGTACGAGAATTGCTTCAGCACTCCGTCAATGTGTTGTCTCTGTTGCTTCGTTCAATGGTAATTATATGTTATATGTCCTCTATTCTTTTCATCCTTTTCCAGTTTGACAGTAGCTAACAGTTGAAGTATGATCATCTGTAGAAGGTACCATGTTATTCGGATGTACAGGCATATTGCTCCCACCAGGATCAGATGCTGATGCTACAAGTGTTCTGACTTCAGCTGGTTTGGTTAGGTCTTCTGATGATGAAAGCAAGATCATCGATAACTTGACGGTTGGTGTTGCTAACTTCTCTGTACTTTTCCTTGCTAATTTACTGTAGCAAGAGTAATCAACTTGTATGGCTCCTCTTGATTAATCGATCGTTGCAGATCAAAGTGCGCCTTCCAGATGATCTAGTAGTCATTGGGTGGTTGCGCCATTACGATTTGAAATATGATCTTGCTGTTGTCAACATTGAGCCTCTGCCTAGTTTTCGCGCACCAAACTTCAGTTCCAGATCTCAGCTCCAATTTGAGTCCAATAGTAAGGTAGTAGCTGTGGGGCAGTGTTTCAACTCAGGCATGTTAACAACCACAAGTGGGATAGAGATTGGCAGACTAAGCGATGAACTCCGTGAACTTGACATGGTGAGCTGTTGTTCTCTTACTTTTCTACATGGTGGAAATAAATGATATGCATTACCTGGCCTATCCTTTCATACACGCACTAAACTATACTATCAATTGTGTAAATTTCATTTGTCCTCTATAACTTTCTTCGTTGTCACTTATTTCATGCCAGGCTATGATTGGATGTCCCCTTGTTGGTTTTAATGGGAGCTTTGCTGGAATGAACTGTCATGGAGGCAAAAGGGCTGTATTTCTACCACGGATCAAAATTATTGAATGTTTGGAGCATTTTGGATTTAGGTTGGTGTTTCTGGACTTCCAGTATTAGTTTCTGTGATTCGCTTTTCCATTCTTATTTGTCCACTGTTGTATCCTGCATCACTCTTATTTTGGCTTGTATAGCAGTCCATTTTGGAGCCGCCAAATAATTTTGTGTTTATATGAGTTCATCCTAATGAGCCACTAGCTGGTACTAATTTGTACCTTAATGATGTTTCTACTTGTTTTGCATCTATGATCGTTTCTCTGTGAAGCTCAATCAAATATTTGTTATTTCCTAAACAATTGTCCCCTCACCACGTCCCTTGTTGGCTTGCATTCTAGACTAGAGTATGATTCACGTTTCAACACTGAAGCTAATACATCTTCCTATGTGAAAATTTGGTCAATTTGTTTCCCCAAATTACAATACAAACCATGTAACATATGTTTATGACATCCTCATATACTGTTTGGTGATTCAATTTGTGTTTGGTCTTTAACATAGTCTTCCTGTGATTGATTATGACATGTTTTGACCGCTCTCTGCAGGACTGGCATGAGCAGTGGTACGAAACAACCAGTCACAAGTGAGATATATACCATACTGGACAATTTTTTTTTCAGTACAGGTTCATCTTAGGGATTATATACATTCATTAATTTATTTACCTTATTGCATCTGATGCCTTTGAATTTTCCTGTGAAGTTGGAAGATGCAGTGATTATCCCATCCCAGATAACATTAGTAGACGTGGTGTGTAATTGCCCCAGTTTTCTTGCAAATGTTGAAAGTTTTGGCAGCTATATTCAAGCACCTCTGTATCATTTTTCTTTAAACAGGTGATTTTTTTGTGATGCGTGTGTTCAACTCATTTGAAGATAAATTTGAGGGTGATATCTGGAGTACACTCAGTAAAGAACTCGGTTCAAATTTGTCTGAATCTGTTGTCGCACTTGCATCATTTAATGGTGATTATATTCTGATATGCTCAATTGCATATTATTGTTTTATATTTTTATCAGATTGAAATTAATGACCAAATTATAATCTATGTAGAAGGCGCAAGGCATTTTGCTTGCACAGGCGTATTTATAGACTGTTACCCTGCAAAAGTTCTGACTTCAGCAAGTCTTGTTAGAAGTTCTGATGATAAAAGCATTATTTATGATAACTTGCGGGTTAGTACTGGTATTTTTTAATCATTTTTTGCTCCTTATGTATGTCTATTTATGATAATGGTTAACTCTAATCCTTTCATTGCAGATTGAAGTATGCCTTCAAAATAAAAGCCGTGTCACAGCAGCATTGAAACATTATGATTTACGTTATAATGTTGCTGTTCTCGAGATCACCTGTTTCCGCAGTCCTTGTGTCATAGAACTTGAGAAAGATATTCCTTTTACTCCTAATACTGATGTAGTGGCTGTAGGATTTTGCTTCAAAGGTTGCAAGTTAATGGCTACAAAGGGATTGTTGGTTGACAAACCAAGCAAACTGGATTGCAAAGAGCTTGGGACCTCCACATGTAAAATCACCAAGGTATTTTGCGCTGATGAATTTCTATCTCATACATGGTGCAAACTAACTATTTTATGAGAAACATGCAAGTCAACCGTTACTGAGCCTACTGAACCAAGTGTGTTGAAATAATCCTGTTTTTCTGTGCATCTCTGTCTGGTGTCACTTTACTTGTTCTTTGTTTGCTAGGCTGGGATTGGAGGGCCTCTTGTTGATACATGTGGGAATTTTGTTGGCATGAATTTTATCGATGATGAAGAAACTCCATACCTACCAAGGAATAAAATTCATGAACTATTGAAGCAATTTGATGCAAATGGGTATGTCTTCAACAAGCTTGTGGATTTTGCACTTTCCTGAATCCATTTCAACATTTTATAGGTCCACAGTCATGTGGCCTTTTGACTTCGCTCTTGTGGATCTCTTATTAGCTTGTGGCCAACATTTTATAGGCCCGTAGTCATGTGGCTTTAGCCCACTATATATTGTTGGTGAATCTAGTTCTGTTACATATAGTATGTTAAAATTTGAAACATCTATAGATGTGTCTGTCGTCTGTCCTGTGTACGATGATGTGCACAGCTGATAATACCTTTTGTTGGCTTGAGCCCACATGAAGAGCAATGGTGATTTGCTGGCTGTTAGTGTCCTACACCGGTCAGATGACGCGGTTGGACGAATAGCATGTATTGTTAAAGTTTTCGTAGGTAGTTCTGTTATTATGTACGTTAATATTGTCTGATGTTTCTTGTAGGCGTAGTTCTGTTGAGACTATTGGACAAGTTGATCCGTACAGGTTTGGCCTCATCTCAATATTGTCTGTTTATTGCATTGTTTCATGGAATTTTTGTCAAATGATGTTTTTCCCCTTTTCAAAACTTGCTCAATTACAGATGGCCAGTGCCCGAGCCATATTGGTATTATCCTCCACATCTTCTATA
Organism: Echinochloa phyllopogon; assembly: GCA_033239725.1. NCBI lineage: Eukaryota > Viridiplantae > Streptophyta > Magnoliopsida > Poales > Poaceae > Echinochloa > Echinochloa phyllopogon. Next base: position 46,706,414 of record BTCW01000015.1, read on the forward strand.
TGAAGGGTTTTGTAGAAAGGACGGGCACTAAATTATCCACATCGTCATAGTGTGGCGTTTTGTAGAAAGGAAGGGTACTAAATTATTGATGCTGAATTGTTGCCTCCTTTTTCCATCTATATTTAGCCTACTGGTTTTACTTGTCTTTATATATTTCCAAGGTATTGAACCGCTTGATACATGCTATGTGAATTATACCGCACTGGGTGATAAATTTGGACCCATGCATTTGGAGCAATTTATGCCAATTATTGTGTTATACAAAAGGCTAGAAGTGGATGTGTTCAAACTTCAAAGTAAACCACATACAGAATGGGCTATCTCAACAACAGTCGCAGGAAATTAGGAAAGAAGTACGAGTACGGCCATACGGGTGGTTTCCTAAGCTACTATGGTAGTCTGGTAGTCTGATTTTTCTTACTCTTGAACTCAAATACAAGAAAACGTTGGCCCTGAAACTGTAAAATACGGATGTTTTTGGCCATCCGACCAATTTAAAGCCGATTTGTAGCTTGACATGTAATGGTTTTACCAAGTAGGATAGTGGGTTCACCTATCTTCCTCCCCTCGTCCACCCAATCTCGCATACAGCCATGAACCTCTCTGTTCTCCCAAAGTCCTCAGTCATGGTCGAGGGACCTCTTTGCTGCTTACGTCCGAAATGAAATTTTGTATGAAGGCAAAGATTTAGGTAATATGGTACCTCTTTGCTGCTTTCGTCCGAAATTTTGTATGAAGTCAGATTTAGGTAATATTTGAATGTTGTTGGTAGCCATGTCGATGTGCTAGCCTCGTTTTTTTTTGTCTATAGCTGCAGCCCAGTTTTTTCAACAAAGAATATGTAATGTGCAACGGATAGTCCAAATTGTAAAGTGAATGTCTAAAGAAGCCGGAAGTAGGAAACATGAGGCAATCGCATCAGCACTACAATTTCTTCCATTCTCCTCACGAAACACCAGCATTTAGGACGAGTAGATCGCGTAGCATGTGTCATGGACACTAGACACAAGTATACAATGCTTGCATACGTACTGAATTAGTCAAATCATCAGCCCTATTTGGAACACTCATCAGCCAAAATATTGTGCGTACAAGATACCAAAAGTTGAAAGCGATAACAATTATGCTACTTCAACTACAAACACACGATCCCAAGGGGTAGAGAAACGACTACAATTGTTAACATTTTCAGAAATAACTCACATTAGCTGCACATCCAAAAACTCCTCAAGTGTTTGCGCCGGCACTTCACTAAGCTTGAACAGATTAGCCTTTATTGCATTCAGTGTGTGGGCGTAAGCTGGTTCCATAGGGCATTGATAGCATATCCCGGCTAACGTGCAAGCTTCATTGAAAACAGGCGCCCCTCCATTCTTCGTGTCACCAGAAGTGGAACAATCAAACATGAAAAAGTGGCCCTCCACAGTGCTGGACAAATACAACAAACAAAACTCAAAACATATTTATGAGAAACTCAAAACATATTTAGGAGAATAGACAGATTCTAGACGACTTACTTCACTCGGCCTCCTGGGACGAAAATGTTCCGGTTCCCATCAAAGTCTCCTAACCAAACTACACCAAACCTATTAACCTCTTCCTCTGCAAACTCAACAGCACTTATCATGTCCACATTGTAGTCTACAACATTGCGGTAGATGAAGAATGCAGCTAATTCTCCCTTTTCCGCTACTAAAAAGTCAGAATACGACAGTGACACAACTGATCCATCTTGAAGGGTAGTTTCATAGCTAAAACCATTTTTTACCATAGCACGGTCCACCACTACGTAGCAGAACTGAGGTTCAGACAGGATTACAGTGCCAATGAAATAAATGGTTTCAGGCTTATCTGGGGTTTGAGGACGCGGTTTACTGCCCTTCATAGAAAGCACCTTTGATCTAGCAACTTCTCTAAACTCAATTTCATCCATGTCCAAGATCCTACAAGTAATTACAGAACAAGCCAATAAAGAAAGAGAAGTAGAGCATTGATAAATTATAGAAGTCCAATCACAAGTGCATGTCTTACTTACAAGGCTACAACATAGAGCAGAAAGCAAAGAACAGATTAACACAAGTGCAATTGCTGTTTAACATATAGAATGGATGCATATCCGATGAAAACAACACAAATTTTGACAATGGCAAGTTCTAGTTTATGTATGAAAATGACAAACTCTGTGATCATATGCACCTGAATTAGGTCATTTTCATAGGAATTAAACTAGAATGAGTCTAAACTTCAACTCTTGCATGGCCATAAGCATATATCATATAATATCATGAAGTACAGATATGCCAAGCTCTACTCCTTTTCTTTTTCAAAATTTCCATACCACTATTACGAATTCATACCATTTTTAAAATCGGTCGTATTTTCAACAGATATGCACTCAGCATACAGCAAATGACTGGAATCAGATTGCTAGGGATAATTGGGGTTTGAAGTTGACAACTACTGCTAGCCACGCCAAGCACCACAAATAGCTACTAATGGTAGCACGATGCATATATCAGACAGTTAATAATCGATTCATAGCTCCTATTCAGAGTCCAGCCCTCTCTAATCACTGAAAAAACGCAGGTGAAGCAAGGGCCGTAGCATGCACCTTAAGTGGCAGACCCGTCGACTCCGGCGATGGAATCCTCGGACCCCGAGTCTCAAGCGACTGAGGGAGGCGGCGGCGTCCCCAACTTCCCCCGTCTGTCACCCCCTCCGGATCCGGCGCCTCCGCGGGCTGATGGGCGTGGACTTCGACGGGCGGTGAAGGCTGGTACGAGGTCTCCGGCGATGATTCCCTTGGACCGGCGAGTCAGTAGGCGGAGGAGCGGCGGTTGGGCGCTGCGGCTAGGCGAGGGTCGAGGGGCGTGGGCGGCGTCGGGAGGTGAGGACGGGGACGAGGTCTCCGGCGGTGAGCGCTTGGATCCGGAGACTCTGTGGGCAGAGTGGCGGCGGAGGGGCGGGCGGCTGACGGCGAGGGGGATGCGGTTGGCCGTTGCGTCGGCGGATGGATGCGAGAGATTTTATTATTTGGGTCTCAATTCGTGCGCCTTTAATTCGACACCTATATCACAATGATACGTGGGTCATTCCGAGTCAATGGATCAGGGTGTCAGATCTCGAAAGACGCACGTACTGAGATTCAAATAATGAAATTTCTCGTTGGGTGCCGACGAAAGGTAAAGAGCATGTTCCACTAAAATTTGACTTATTTCGGCTTGTTTCGACTTATTTCCTCTCACATAATACTATTCATTTTATCAGTCGAGCACTATTTATTCTATCAGCCGAACATGCTTAAAGTGGAAAACAGTGGAGAAGGAACGTCTTCCGTTGACTGAAAAACTTGTCTTTCAAATTTAGTTTAGCCGTGATACTCACTACTCAGGAGAGTGTAAATGGGCCGTGTTTCTTTCCTTCTCGGAAAAAATTTTCTAAAGGGAATCTTGCATGCATGGATTATTAAATGAAGTCTATTTACAAAACCTTTTTAGGGATGAGTGTAACTTTACGCGATGAATCTAACGAGCCTAATTAGTCCATGATTTACTACAGTAATGTTACAGTAACCATTCTCTAATTGTGCGGTCAGAGACATCATTAGATTTGTCTCGTGAATTAACCTGGAGTTGTGAAGATAGTTTTGTAAACTGACTTTATTTAATACCCTTAATTATTGGTCAAACGGGATGGAAAAAAAATTTCATCCCAAAGAAACACGGCCATGGTGGCACAACTCACTCAACTACACTGATACGGTTATTAGATCCTTATTAATCATGGTTGTATTTAGTTTTCGAAAAGAGAATGTGAAGTTTGATGAAAATGTCACATCGGACACTGTAGCGCACTGTAGCACTTTTCGTTTGTTTGTGGTAATCGTTGTCCTATCATGACCTAATTAGGCTCAAAAGATTCGTCTCGTCGTGTACATCAAAACCATGTACTTAGTTTTTTTATTTACCCACGTTTAGTATTTCATGCATGAGGAGAGAGATTTGATGTGATTTGATGTGACAGGTGAATAGTAAAGTTTGGAGAGAGAATTTTTGGCTTTTCAAGGGAACTAAACAGGGCCCATATGTATTTAGATGATATTTACTTAATTTGGGTACATCTCACCTGATGTAGTGTTTTATAATTTTTTCTAATATGTACGAGTAACAAATACAAATAGTTACGTGTCAGGAAAACCTAAGCACACTAGTAGCTATGGTCAGCTAATTCAATAGCTCATGTTTTATGGGCCTCTAAATATTAATTGCTGATAAAATTGTATGATCGAAGGGTGAGAATAAACTTAAGTAGGGTGCAGTTGTACGCAAGGATTTAGTTAAGTCCATGCCCATGAGCAAATGAGTTTCATCGGCAACGCAAGCTTGTGGCGACATGAGCAAGCTAGAGTTAATGATTACGCCAGTATGGTGCACTGGGAGCGGCCCGAAATTAAACATCACATCTTGATTCTAGCATATAAATATAAGGTAATTGGGTGATTCAATCTCTCTTTATAGAATATAAACATCACATCTTGATTCAATCAAGCACAAAAAAATGATTACTCTCTCTTTATAGAATAATTAAAGGGACTCTATAGATGATTCGTTAGCACATAGATGAGCAGAATAAGTAGAAGAGACTGTAGATAATTGTTGTAGCTGCAAAAACTCAACGTCGTAGAGGTCCATAAATATAAATACAAAAATAAAGCGAGATGAAATAAAATATGTTTGCTGCGATTTTTCACTATCCATACACGTATATCCATATCTAAAAAAATCATACATGTATATATACTTACGATTATATCGCCCATGGTTATATCGGCACAACCGGATGAATTTAATAGCCATGATTTACATTTTTCTGAGTACGATGGCTAAGCTGAAACAAGAAGACAAGTACACCTTTTCTGAGTATAATGACTTTTACTTTTGTGTGTACTCCCTCTGTCCAACAAAGAATACAATTCTAACATTCTACACGTAAACTAATAAATATGTAAAATGATGCATATATTATTGTTATGTTAACTTCAAACAATAAGGGCAGTTACATTGGTGCCGTCTGATAGCCGGTCTCATGCAGTGACACGTAGTCTTGAGTTGACTTATCGGACAACATATACGATAGATTGTTGTTTTAGTTGTCTCATAGTAATACACTATCCCTTAATTTATGGAAAAATAAAGAAATATTATTGGTTGCATGGCAATAAAACTCGTACAATGGTGGAGAAGTCGTCTCATAGTCCTAAAATTTAGCTCATGAGTCGGTTGTTTCGTGAAACAACGACCTTATTCTCTCACCTCGCTTTCTCTCATCCACGTCAGTAAAAATCATACGTGACACTACATAAGACCGCTTATATGTAACAATATACGCGCCAACAACCGAATCAACTGAATCAGAATCAGGAGTAGATAAACCGGAGTTCTGTCCGCGGCCACATGCCCACAGCCACCACGTCGGCACCGAAGGTGGGGAAGTCTGGATGGTTCGGTTGTGGGCAGACGGTAGAAAAGGGAATCACGGTGTTTCTCTCTCTTTTTTTCTTTTGGAGTAGAGTAAATGGCATTCATGATACAATTATCACGTGGATATAAATTAGTCCAAAAACTTTTAAAATGCTTATTTTAGTATAATAACTTTGATAGGGGGTGTAAATTAGTCCAACAACTTATAAAATGATCAAGTTAGTACGATAATTTGACACGTGAGGTGCAAATTGGTCCAACAACTTATGAAATGCTCAATTTAGTGCGATAACTTGATAAATAGGAGCATCTATAGTCCAAACTTTACAACGACGATGCATTAAATATAATAGATAGACATATAAATACCGTTTGTCTATTATATTTACATAACTTATTTGTTCATCGGTCTAAATTCAATAAATTCTAAAATAACAACATTAATTAGTATTATCGAAAGACTAAAGTATATAAGAGAGACTTTGAGATCTAAGGTTTGTTTTCGGCTTCTTCTCATGCATTCAACATTTGTGTAGAAAACATTTTTATTTATGTCCTTTTAACTACTTTCCATTACAAAACAAGCTACTAAAGCACATATATTGGGTTTCCTTTTTAAGATGAAAATGCATATAATCAAATATGTAGAAAACAACAAGAACGAACTTATCAATACTGAATATAAAAATTAATATTCTTAATCAAAATTAAATCACTATATAAAAAATAATGAATAATGAATTTGAAGACACAATGTTACTTCCCTATGCATTGAAAGTTCTTATCTTAACCAAATGCATTACCATCGTGATGCAAACATCAATAACTAATTAATACGTGAAGATACTATGTTTTACGGCCCAACATTAGGAAATACGTTACGGCTGTCACGTTTGGACAATAGATGTACCAATTTGCCAAATTATTGTACTAAAATGAGCATTTTACACGTTGTTGGACCAATTTGCTCCCACCTATCAAGTTATTGTACTAAACTAAGCATTTTACAAGTTGTCGGACCAATTTATACCCACTCACTAAGTTATCGTATGGTGAGTGCAATTTACTCTCTGAAGTAATCCGTACATCGCTTTTATAGTTTTGTTAATGGATCACGAACAGCTTATGGATCCCACGCTAGCTGGTTCTTGCAGATTTGCATTCTTTCTCGGACAAGATTTAAATCCTAGAGTTGTGTTTTTTCCCGGACAGAGGTATTTATTACTCCGTAATAATCAAACTAATCAACTATAGGGTCGGTCACGGGCGACAATCTTGGTCTACTGGTTTGAAGGCAGTGGCTTCGTGCGGTAGGGAGCAACGTGGTGAAGTCGAATCACGGCGGCGGTCCGGTTGCTTTGGTTAAGATTCTCTAGAGAAGGGGCAACCTTGCTCGCTATCTTGACGACAATTGAAGGAATGAGTTCGGAGCATGGAGTTGTGGCGGATGTGGTGAGGCCCCCGCGCACGAGAGAGAAGGCATCCAACGGCGGCGTGGTGAGGCCCCCGCGCGTTGTGTTTGCTTAGACTCGGTGTTTTTCATCCCATCAGATAGGTCCTGCTTTGTTGCAACGTCTAACGAAGGCGTCTGCCTCCTTTGTTTCTCTACCAAGCGTTGGATCACGTCGGAGGTTTGATGACTGCAAGGGTGCGGCATGTGGGTGGGAGGTGCGGCTGGTCTTCTCCGTTGTCGTCTTCGTGTGTAGGATTGTGGCCGTGCCGGTGAGCGGTTGTGAGTGGTACCCCGTGTTGATGTCCCAATCCAACCGGGCGAGTACAATTTCTTTTTTTCTTTCTTTTATGTTTTTCTGGCTATGGCCTCCCTGGGTCGTAGACTTGTATTTTTTCTGCTATATCTATGAAACACGCACCGTCTTGTGTGGTTCATTCAAAAAAACTATAGGGTCGGTCGTGTTGCCATGGCAAAGCACACGTGACTTCGCTTCTTCGGTTCACCTGTCGCTAACGTGCGGACCCCACCGTATCATGTCCCACAAGTCGTTGAAGATATTGAGCCTGTTCGGCTGATAGAATAAACAGTACTCGACTGGTAGAATAAATAGTATTGTGTGAGAGGAAATAAGTCGAAATAAGCAAAGTCTAGGTCAGCCGAACATGCTAAGTCCCTCTGCAGCTCCGCATCGGCTGAAAACGGGGCTGCTTTTTCTGACTTGAATGAGTCACAGCCGTTGGATCCAGAATGAGCACAGGGGATGAAGGAAAACTCGCCGAAGCGAATCCGTCCAAACTCGGCTCCTCCGACGGTTCGTGCTCGTCCAGCTCGCGCGGGTAGTGGCAGACGGCCGGCGACGAGGTGGGTCCTCTTCCTCCCTCTCTCGGACTGAGGGCATGGTGGTGCCTGGGTTAGGGTTAGGTTCGGATTCGGTGTTGGCGGGGGAGGGCTCCATGGCAGCCTGGGCGGCGGACGACGGCGGGGACTAGCAGCTTCCTCAGTTAGCGGATGGCGGGGTGGAGGGTGGCGCGTCCGGCGAAATCTTGCATGTGCGGCGTTAGTAAAGTTCTCTCTTTTCTCAGTGCTTTTGTAGCGCTACATCAGTTCATCTCTTTGCTAGTGCGCATTGACTGTGATCTGAATGCTATTTGGACTTGGGGTTTGGATATTGATTTGTGTAAGATACTATGATGATTGTGTGATCCCAAGACGATTATTTAGGCCATGATTTCAGTACGCACGTGTATTAAGCTATTTTGTAAGCCGCTTTGTTGATTTGTTAAGTGTGGTTCGTGCACCAACATACTTGTGGAGAACTTTAGCACTTCGGGATCAGTTCAGTGCCATTGTTTACCAAGACTGACAATTAGATTGTTTATTCCCAGTTGTTATTATAAAAGTAGGTGCCATGAACATGAATCAGGTTTGTTTTATCACTCCTCATGTTTTGCCTTGCATTGATTCACTGGACATTTCCTCTCTGCTCTTGTTACTAGTAATTTGTATGTTTATAAACTTTTTGCTTGTAGGTTTCACAATAAATGTGCTAGCCATGCTGTGAACTGTGACATGCTAAATATACTGTTTCAGTTTATTGTTGCAACAATAGTCATGTCGATAGAAGACCGTAGTTGGGTGTACCATAGCGGAAAAAAAACCCATGAATTAGGGAAAATGCCTCATAAGAGGAAAAAAAATCTGATCTCACTTGTGGTTTGTGACAAGGTCACAAGATGACTGCTAGTGTCCTATGCTATCTATAACATCCCTTGATCCTTCATTTTGCCTACTTTGATAGCAAAGAGTGTCAAAACCAGGGGCGAAGGTGTGTTTACTTGGTCAAAACAGGTCAATGATGCACAGTTGAAAAAAAAAGACAAATGTGAAACTAAAGAATAAAGTTGGGACACAAGGGAAAATATCATGTGCTACCAGCCTTTACGGTGCTACCGGTAGCACCTTAACAGGTGCATGAAAAATTCATCCAAAAATGTGAATGAATAGAGCAGCAACATCTATCACCATGCAAAACATAAGATTGAACAAAAACTTATACAAGGAGAAAAAAAAGAAATTATCACTGCGCAACCATTCATGGATGACCTGCAAACCGCAATTATTCAAGTGCCGATTTCTGTTTTATTTTTTGTGTCTCCTTGTACAAGTTTTATTCCACCTCAAATTTTGCATGAGGATAGATGTTTGCATGCTATCCATCCATATTTTTGGATGAATTTTTCATGCACTGTTTAGCTGCTACCGTGTTTGTTAGCATGGTAGCATCGTAACCCATGATAGCATTGGATAAGCACTCTGGGATTGCAGATGGCCCATACCTTTCGTGTCCTCCGGCACTGTTGAGGGTAACCCTAGTTTTCGCCAGCACCTGATTTAAATTACCGAGCCTGTGCTTGCCCTTAAGATCCGCTGCTACATTTTCTTAGTTAATGCATCATTTTCTGTTATTTGATTTTTTATTGTTTGTCATCTCACATTTTGCACTGTCTGTTCATGATATCCTCGACATTCATTTGTATAATTGTATTCTCTATGTTTGGGCTCCTGCTGCACAATTACTTGTATTTTCAGATATTAAAAGTTTGTTTGTGATGCTGTAATTTGTATTATATTAGGTCAATATATGCTTGGAGAATGATATTGATCATAACTTGTGTATATTTTGCTTCGTCGTTTTTTCAGGGATAGAAAAATGTTGACAACAGAGCATCGGACAACCAAGCGCAAGCGAACATGCAAGGACACATCACACTTGATTGTAAACCAAAATGATTGTAAAAAAGGAGCCCTGATGCCCGGTGAGTCACTGGTACCAAGTTTTCCATGTCAGTTCTTCCTTGTTGTTTGCCAATGTGTATTTGCAGTGTACTGTTATAACACTCATAATTGTTTCATCGCACTATGCCTCTTTAATTATCTAGGATCCATCTGTTCGGATGTTGAATCTGAAGCTGGATATGATATCGTGAGTAAATCTGGTGATAGTTCCTCGAGTGCATTGAGTGAGCGTATTGCTAAAGTACTCCGTCAATGTGTTGTCTCTATTGCTTCATTCATTGGTAATTATATGTATGGTCTTTATTCTCCACACCCTTATTTTATTTGACAGTACCTGATAGTTGAAAGTATGATCATCTGTAGAAGGTACCATGTTATTCGGATGTACAGGCATATTCATCCCACCAGGATTTGATACTGATGCTACAAGTGTTCTGACTTCAGCTAGCTTGGTTAGGTCTTCCGACGATGAAAACAAGATCATTGAAAACTTGACGGTTGGTGTTGCTAACTTCTCTATACTTCTTTCCTTGCTTATTTACTATAGTAAGAGTAATTATCTTGTACGCCTCTGAGCTTATTGGATTGTTGCAGATTAAAGTGCGCCTTCCAGATGACCTAGTTGTCATTGGACAGTTGTGCCATTATGATTTGAAATATGATCTCGCTGTTGTCAACATCGAGCGTCTGCATGGTTTTCGCGCACCAAATATCAGTTCCAGTGGTCAGCTGCAATTTGCGTCCAAAAAGGTAGTAACTGTGGGGCGGTGTTTCGACTCAGGCATGTTAACAACCACAAGTGTGATAGAGATTGACAGACTACGCGATGGACTTTGTGAACTTGATATGGTGAGCTGTGGTTCTCTTACTTCTCTATGTGGTGGAAATAACTAATCTGCATTACCGGGCCTAACCTTTCATACACACACTGAAGTCATTGTCACTTGTGTAAATTTCATTTGTCATCTGTAACTTTCTTCATTGTCACTTCTTTCTTGGCAGGCTCTGATTGGACGTCCCGTTGTTGGTCTTAATGGGAGCTTTGCTGGAATGAGTTGCCGTGGAGGCGAAAGGGCTGTATTTCTACCACGGGAGAAAATTGTTGAATGCTTGGAGCGTTTTGGATTCAGGTTGGTGTTTCTGGACTCTTTCAAATTGATGTTCCAGTATCTTCTGTCAGTATTAGTTTATGTAATCCATGGTCATATGTTTGTGAGTTCATCCTAATGGACCACAAGCTATCTGGTACCAATTTGTATCTTAATGATGCTTCTACTTGTTTTCCATGTACGACCATTTCTTGTGACCAATTAAATATTGGTACTTACTTGAACAATTGTGCCCTCGCCACCTGCCATGTTGTAATGCATTCTAGGCTAGAGTATGATTCTTATTTCAATGCTGAAGCTATTACATCTTCCTAAGTGAAAAATGTGTTCGGTATGTTTTCCCAAATTACAATACAAACCATGTAACATACATCTATGACATCCTTGGATATTAGCTGCAGCTTTTTTTATCCATTATATTTAGTTGTGGAACTATCTGTAACCTGGTGGCTCTACTTACAACCTTGCTCCTTTTTGGTGCTCCAATTCGTGTTTGGTCATTAACATAGTATTTCTGTGATTTATCATGACACATTTTGTCCACTCTGCAGGGCTGAAGGGGTCTGTAGTATAAAAGAACCAGTTACAGGTGAGATACAAAAATATGCCAAACTGGGCAGTTATTTTATTTAGTACATGTTCATATTAGGGATTACATATTTTCATTAATTTATTTAACTTATCGCATCTGATGCCTTTCCATATTTCTGTGTAGTTTCAAGATGCAGTGATTATCCCATCCCAGAACACATTGGTACACGTGGTGTGTAATTGCTCCCAGTTTTCGTGCGTACGCCCTTATGTTTATCATTTTGGCAGCTAAATTCAAGCAACTTTGTATCATGTTTCTTTAAACAGGTGATTTTTTTTTGCGATGTGTGTGTTCAATTCATTTGAAGATAAATTTGAGGGTGATATCTGGAGTACACTCAGTAAAGAACTTGGTTCAACTTTGTCAGAATGTGTTGTCGCGCTCGCATCATTTAATGGTGATTATAGTCCAATATGCTCAATTGCACATTACTGTGTTATACTTTTATCAGACCGATAATTAGTGACCAAATTATGATCTGTGTAGGAGGTGCAAGGCATTTTGCTTGCACAGGCGTATTTATAGACTGTTACCCTGCAAGAATTCTGACTTCAGCAAGTCTTGTTAGAAGTTCTGATGATAAAAGCAAGATTTATGATAACTTGCAGGTTAGTAGTGGTATTTTTTTAACCATTATCTGCTCCTTATGTATGCCCATTTATTATACTGGTTAACTCTAATCTTGTCATTGCAGATTGAAGTGTGCCTTCGAAATAAAAGCCGTGTGTCAGCGACGTTGAAACATTATGATTTACATTATAATGTTGCTGTTGTCGACATCATCTGTTTCCGCAGTCCTCGTGCCATAGAACTTGAGAAAGATGTTCCTTTTGCCCCTAATACTGATGTAGTGGCTGTAGGATTTTGCTTCAAAGGATGCAAGTTAATGGCTACCAAGGGGGTGTTGGCTGATAAACCAAGCAAACTGGATTGCAAAGAGCTTGGGACCTCCACATGTAAAATCACTAAGGTATTTTGCGTTTTTATCTCCTAGATGGTGCAAACTAATTATTTTGTGAGAATTGAGCATTCCAATCCTTACTGAGTCTGCTGAACTACTTGTATTAAAATAATTCGTTTTTCTGTGTATCTCTTGTCTGGTGTCACTTTATCTGGTCGTTGTTTGCTAGGCTGGGATTGGAGGGCCTCTTATTGATACATGTGGAAATTTTGTTGGTATGAATTTTATTGATGATAAAGAAACTCCGTACCTACCAAGGAAAAAAATTCAGGAGCTATTGAGACGATTTGATTCAAATGGGTATGTGTTCGACAAGCTTTTGAATATTGCCCTTTCTTGAAACCATTTTAACATTTCATAGGCCCACTATAGCACTTATGTTAGTCATGTGGCCTTTTGCCATTGCTCTTGCACATCTCTTATTTTTAGCTAGCCAGCTATAACACTTATTATTGAGGGTTTCGTAGGTTATATGATTTCTATGTTCCAAGCAAGCCCTAGAGTTGAAATCTGATGCATCAGCAGGTCCCCATTAACCCACCATATCTCGCTGGTCAATCTAGTCATGTTACTTTGAATGTTAAAATTCGAAACATCTATATGTACACTGTTGTCCGTCCGCTGAACGATGCTGTGCACAGCTGATAAAAAAAAACTCTTGTTGGCTGGGCCAACATGAAGAGCAACAGAGCACGGTGATATGCTGGCTGTTGTGTGTGGTACGACAGTCAGATGGCGTGGTTGGACGTATCATTAAATTATTATCCGATGTTTTTGTAGGTAGTTCTGTTATTATGCATGTTAAAATTGTCTGATGCTTTTTGTAGGCATAATTCTGCTGAGACTATCGACAATGGTGATCTGTACAGGTTTGGGCTCGTCTCTTGTTACTGTTTGTTTATTACATTGTTTCATGAAATTTTATTCAAATGATATTGTTTTTTTATTTTTTAAAACTTCTTGATGACAGATGGCCTGTGCCTGAGCCATATTGGTATTATCCTCGACATCTTCTATATGAAGGGAAACGTAAAAAGAACGGGTTCTAAATTACTGGTGCCAAATTGTTGCCTCCATTTTCTCTGTATTTAGCCTACTGGTTTTACTGGTGCCTCTTCATCTGGGAAGTATTTAAACTGAGACACTGAGTATTGTCATTCACGTCTTCAAGTGAGGCGTTTTATAGAAGTAGAAAGGAACGGTGCTAAAATTACCGGAATTGTTGCCTGTTTTTTTTTCTATCTGTAAGGCCTACTGGTTTTACTTGTCCCTTTATTATTTATAAAATATTGAACCGCTTGATGCATGCTGTGTGAATTATACCGCCCTGGGCGATAAATATGGACGCGCGCCATGGTGTAATTTATGTCAATAGTTGTGATGTACAAACTGTACCACAAAAGGGCATTTGTCACTTCAAGTCCATGCGTTCAAAGTTAAAAGTTAAAATCGCCTCCAATTCATCAGAAGTTAAAATGGATCATTTCAACAACAGTTGCAGACTTGTAGGAAAAAAAAAGTCGTACGCTTGTAAATGCGCGGATAGAAGTAGAACTAGGTTGCATTATGCTCTGGACCCAAGCAATATATAATTATAATATTGAGGTGCTCCAGCTTTTATCTAGGACTAAGCAAGGAGTGCCCGAACTTGTAATGGTGTGCCCCTTGGTTTTCACGTGAGGACGTCCTATAACACTAATCTTAGAGCACATGATTGCTAATTAACTCGGCAACAATGGTAGAACTGTTGTATGGAATAAGTCCATTTTGAAGGAGCATGCATCCAATGACAAGTTTTCAAGGATGAAGAATTTGCTAATTAACGTGGGGCCAGTTTGCTGCTTTCGTCCGAAATGTTGTAGTAAGGCAAGATTCAAGTACTATTTGAATGGTGCTGGTAGCCATCACTAGATAATCGGCTCATCACGCTGATTTGTCTCGTCCCCTGTTGGACTTCACCAATTGTAAAGAATATGCAATGTGCAACCATTAGTCCAATAGTGAAATACCAGGTACCAGCATCAGGCAATCACACCAGCTTTCATTCTCCTCTGAAACACCAGCTTTCAGCATTTAGGTACAGCACCACGAATCGCATTAGACGTTCAACGAGGGTGGATCTTTGACGACTAGGTCGCATTGCATCCCTTATGGAACATTGACACAAGTATGAATTACATGCATCCGTACAGAATTAGTCAGACCAACCACATTTTAAACATTCGCATTCACGCATGATGGCATGACAAGCATATGAAGACCATAACAAGATTCCAAAATTAGCAAGTAATAACAATTAGAAATCATACAATATTGACAGCTCACAGTTATTAATACATCATGCTAATTCCAAGTGTCGAGAAACATGACTATTGTTATCAATGTCTTAGAACTAACTCACATCAAAACGCACTTTGTCTCACTTGATCTAGAAACTCTTCAAGTGTCTGCATTGGCACGACACTTAGTTTGAACAGATGGGCCATTAGTGCACTCAGAGTGTAGGCGTAAGATGGTTCCAGAGGGCTTAGATAGCATATTCCGACCAATGCTCCATCTTCATTGTAAACAGGTGCTCATGTGTTCTTCAAGTTCCAGTCAAGCATGAAAAAGTGATTTTCCAAATCACTGGGCAAATAAAACATTCAAAACTTAGTAAGACGACAAGCAAAACTCAACACATTTAGGAGAGCAGATTTTAGAGAAAGACTTACTTCACACGGGCTCCTGGAAAGAAAATGGTCTGGCGCTCGTCAAAGTCTGCCAAACGAACCTGTTCAAACATAGAAACTCCTTGCTCTGCAAACTGGACAGCATTTATCACATTCTCGTTGTAGTTTACAGCATTCTGATAGATATATAATGCAGCTAAATCTCCGTTTCCCGCCACTACGAATTCATCATATGATACTGAGACCACTGACTCATCTGGGAGGGTGGCTGTAGCTAAACCCAGGTCTCACCATAGATCGGTCCACAACTGCGTAGCAAAACTGAGGTTCAACCAGGATAAAAGTACCCATGAACGAAATGATTTCAGGCTTATTTGAGATTTGACACAGTCCACTGCCCTTCATAAAAAGCACCATTGATTTAATGTCTGCTCTCAAGTGAGCTTCATCCATGTGTAAGATCCTACAAGTAATATAACAGAAAACCAATAAAGAAAGCAAAGTAGAGGAGAATAAAACTTAGAAAGAACAAACATTGAGACTAACATAAGCAGGTAGTTCAAATCGAGATGAGATAACACATAACAGTAATTTAACCTGTTCAAACTTAAAAACTTCTTGCATCAAAGAAATACCTATGTATGTGAGTGGTTTGAAGTTACACTCTGCATAACAAGTATATTAACAGTTGGTCTATGAGAAGCAGGTTACCGACATGCTCACTTAACTCTTAGCAGAGATAATTTGTAAACTGAATTCCCAACTCAATAGTTTTTATATGTTAGGTTGCGATTATCATTTTTTTAGCCTGAGCATGTATCAGGTGACAAGAAAAACAGAATACACTCGGCCCAATTTTGACAAGAAAAGCAAATATTAATCATTGTTCACCTAGCAGACTATCATGCATTATGTTTTGTGCTGAACAGTACACCCACCAGTATGCAAATGATGTGCTAATGATCCGAAAAAAACATAAATATTTGGAGTACAACTGCTACATTTATATTCATCTGCAGATTCACTACACTTGCATTCCCAAGATGACAATACATGTGAATCAAAACAATAAGCACTAACCAAACAAACAAGGCCTAAACTAGGTAACCAAATAGTGTGCTATGACCAGTTTAAACTACAATTGTGAAATTACCTTCTCTTCTAGACATGATTGGCAAAGAAGTCAAGCAATGCAATGTTAATTTCAGTGCACTACTAGTTCAGTGCACTAAAAAATTCCTCTAAAGGAAAAAAAACTCTTTCAATAGCTGCAGTAAAAAAAACTCTTTCAATAGCTGCAGTAAAATGGGACCAGAGACTGAACAGAGAAGCTAAAAGGTTATCAGTTTGCTTATTGCTATAAAACTGAGATGAACTGGTGATTATTCAATTGAAACACCTGAAATTGTAAATTGACATAAAAATTTCTGGAGCAAATATGACACCACGCATATTTACAAAAGGATTGATACTTATAGAATGAACATGTAATCAACAAGACAACACATCCAGGATCACTGTACAGACTTTTGAAGTTCAAGAGTGCAAGACATTGTGTTCAACGTAGCAAGAAAATCTTTAGAGATATGGAGGCATTGGAAGCTACAAAAGTAATTTATCATATGCACAAACAGAGAAAAGATTACTGATTTGGCAAAGTGAACTACTTCTCATATACAGAAAAAAGAAAACATATGTACAGGACAAGCAAATTCTACCACTTGCTAAATGCACCCTCATACTTAAAGATTCCACCTAAGATGAATTCAGTCATATAGAATGATTTACTAAATTCACCCTCATACTTAAATCCTTGATTCTTTTTATTTTATATATAAGAATGATTTCAGCACAAACTTGTGCAAGTATGAAGCTGTTACGACCTGCCAAAGTACTTACTGTTTATTGCAGTAAATAAAAGAGGAATAAGAGTAGTGGTTCACACTTAAAAATTTATACTACCCCCAATCATTTAAGCTTGATCCCAAACAAAAAGAACAGAACAAAATAAGTTTTCTCCCTTGTACAAAACATCAAGTAAACTTGATCAGAGGAGCACTTGCGGTTGGAAAAGGTAATTTAATACAAGCCACCTCCACGATTTAATTTGTACTGTCTCATGTAGCTGGAGATTAACATCCATATGCATATATCCGTGACATGATCAGTGAACAACTACCATGTTCCCTCACAGGCACTAGCAGTATGAAAAACCCACACAGGCACTAGCTGTATAAAAATCAGTAAAGATCACCATACTGATCCTGTGCAATTAGTTTTTGATTTCATCTACATTTAGTACTCCATGTATGTTATGACATTTTGATATGATGGAGAATCTTCTTGTTGCATAGTAAATTTAGGACTTGCTTTTTGAAACTAAACAAGGCCTTATTGTCCATAAAGTGTGAAAGGCAAATACGGAGTAGTACAGAAATAGTACATCACATGTTAACCTTGAAATCAGATAGCATTGCAGGTTGCAGCATATGGACTGCAGAGCTGCAGACACCGAAAGTCAGACATCAGAATCATTTGTGTACAAGAACAAGAGATGTACACGACAGGTTGAAATCTGAGCAGTCTAGCATCCAGATTAACAAGAAAATAACACGTCTGCTACACATAGAAGCACCCAAAAGTTTGCCATCAGCAACTATACAAAGCACGTCAAAAGTCTCCATCCTGCGAGATCACCGGCCCTCCTCACCTCCGATGGCTCTTGTGGGCTCAATTACGAGCGGGGTTGGTGGATCTGATCTTAGCTTAGATGTGTAGAATAGGTTCCAATAGGATACGTTCACGGTCTATTTGGTTTTGTGGCGTACCTTCATGCAAGAGTTATATATATATTCCGAGAAGGGGATAGGAGAGTTTGTACACTTGGTTCCCATTTGATCATCAGCATAATAACATGGTCGGTATCCAGCTTTTCAGATCTTACTAGGGCCCGGTGTGAACACTGACCACAAGGCATTCAGGCAACGCACTCCCAATTCTCAAACTTTACTGATTCTCAGCTCTTAGCTGCTAATTAAGTGCTAACAAATCCGACTACAGGTTCTAGAAATGCAAACTGGGAATCTTTTCCGATTCGTACGTAGCCGGGCGCTTGGCAGCCCGACTCGACATCGTGTCGGATTCGGCACAAAACATGCCTACAAAAGTCAAAAGGCCACGTTCGTTCATCAGCAATCAGCTTCGATGAACGCGCGTCAACCAATCAAATAAGAAATGGCCTAGAGACGTGGCTCTGAACCGTATGCATAAGGCTAAGGATTTCGTTTCTCCACGAAAAGGACAATTCCTCAAGAGGGCTACACACCACGTTCTTCTCTAAGCCAGTAAGCCCTTCTCTTCTTCGCCAACCCCGGCGAGATGCACGACTGTTAACAAAGGCAGAGCTCCACTGCCTCTCTCAAGACAAGAACGTGACGCCGCCGCCGGGGGGGCGCACTCGCCTCGTGTGTTCGGTTGGCTCACACAACTGCAGCGCTCGCTCCCCTCTCCTCCTCCAAAGCGCAAGCGCCGCCTCCTCTTCTCTGATCTGCTCTCCTCCGTACGTAGGTGAGCCACGCAAAGCTCGCCGCCCTTCCTCCGCTAGTCCGTTGCGCACCCCCACCTACAAATACCACCGCACTTGCATTGGCAGCGTCCCATCAACACAGCAAAAAACCACCACCACCACCAGCAGCAGCAGAGAGGGAAAGACACAGAGACTCAGGAGCAGAGCTAGCAACAGCAATGGCGGCTGCAGGCGCGTCGTCCGTCCGCCGCCGCGCGCTCGCCGCAGCGTGCCTCGTCGTGCTGGTGGCGCTCCTCTCCGGCGGCGGCGCGGAGGCGCAGGGCGGCGTGGGGCAGTGCGTGCCGCAGCTGAACCGGACCCCAGCGCCGACTGCTGCGGCGCGCTCAGCGCCGTGTCGCACGAGTGCGCGTGCAGCACCATGGGCATCATCAACAGCCTGCCCGGACGATGCAACCTCGCCCCGGTCAACTGCTGTAAGATTTTTAGCTACCTAAAAGCTCTGCAACAGTTTTCATATCATATCCCGTGTCCAAAAAAAAAGTTTTCATCTCTGCACTGTGTCACTGTTACGCTGCCCTGCCGACATTTTTATCGATGTGTTCTTATTATTATGGTTTTGTGTTCATGCAGCTGGCTGAGGCACAGGGGCTGCAACAGATGCAATGGAGAGGAATAAGACGTGTTCCGCCGCCGCGAGAGCTCGGGCTCCAACAGCTTTCGGCCTGAACGCCGGCGTCGCCGGTCACGTCCAACGTCGCTGCCGACGTTTTAGTTTCATATTCAGTTCAGACTGTCTTGCTATTTCTCTCAGTAAAGAATAAGTAAAACCATGCTTCATCAGATGGGTTGACTGCTATCGATCGCCATCTATTGTGTGCCTGTGCTTCGCTTTGATTTCTGCCTTTACATTTCAAATGCCTATTGCGAGTTCCTGACAAACTGAATGCTATCAGGACTGAAACAGAGGAAATCAACCAAAGCTTACTTGCGAGCACACGATAAATACGTCTCAATGCAGACCGATACTCTTGCAATCATATGAAATGTGAAACAGCGTTCCTCTCATGAGCAACGGAGCAACCACGCATGCACTCTTGCAATCATATGAAATAGGGTACGTTCCTCTGAATGTAGAATTGTATGTACATTCTGACAGCATGTTCAGAGTGGCCATGAGGCTTGAGTGCTACACAAACTGACAGAAGCACCAACGTTCCACAGATCAAAAGACGGCCACGGGATCTTCTAGACACCAGTTATCATGCATGCACATCAGTGTTTTCATTAACACACTCCAGATATAATTTTAAAAAGTGCATATCACTCAACCATAGCTCTAAAACTCTTGTATTCTACCCTGAAATCTTTTCTAGGAACAGAGCTTCCTGCTTGCTAGTGAGCCCAAGATCACTCAACGACATCTGGCTCTCCCCATCAGTGAATGCACGCCTGGGATAAGATCTCACCTGCCCAGCAAAAAACCGCAAAAATCAGTAACGATTACAGGTCAGGGGAAGATGATGCAGATGATAAATTATATGTAGAATCAGAGGAAATTTATGATTCATGCGTCCACTTAATAAGGTTCACACGGTGCCATCACTCAATACTAGGGGAAAAAAACTGACCAGCTGGTCAGCTAAAATGTGATGCTGATGAATTACAGGGTCCAGCCTAACCACAGTGAAAGCAAAAGTGACTGATTCAGCTTCCTGTCTAAGTCTCTAGTGTACAGTCATACTATCTCAACTTGTGAATGACCTGGCTACTTGACAGCCACCGGGGCAATTGATGATGCAAGCTTATAACAATTAACAAGTGCTGAAGAAGTGAAGATAAACAAAAACTTGGGCATTCCACTATAGCCACATAGATTATTCAAAATGGTTCGATAAAATAATTCCAATTTCAGGAAGTGAAAGGAGCCATGGTTTCAACATAGAGGTACCATCAAAATTGCAAAGTGAAGTTGCCTAAGGAAAAGGTACTGCAAAAGTACTCAGAAACAGTTGTGTCTTTTGACTTAGACTCTTAGTGCTAGTGTGAATAGCCAGCTCCTGCTGGTACCAATATTCAGTATACCAAGCTATGGATTTGTAACTGCACTGATTGTTATAAATAGATAGTGTTTTGCAAATATACAGTACCATTAAAAGAAGTGGATGAGTGTCAAAAAAAAAGAAGTGGATGAGAATTACCAGTCTATAAGTTCCTGGTTTGAATGTCCTGCTGATGTCTATGAAATCAAAAAGATACTGCAACAGTTCCAGAATATTAGAAGCAGGTACAATGAAGCACTTCGGTAGGGATTCTGGCAACTGAAAGCAGCTCACCTGAAGCTTGTCAGATTTGAGAAAGCGCCGTCCTCGGCGACTACCATCAGGCATGCGGACTACCACTGTGACTGCCCCCTCATCATTTTGTAGCGGCTCCTTTGGTAGTGATGCTTGTTTGGCTGCAAGCTCGGACTCTAACTCCTATTTAAACATCAAAAAAAAAACGGGTCCTAATAACAAAAACTGGGAGAATACAGGCCAGATAGAAATCAATCCGCTGCATTATTGTTCGTTTGCTAAATTATAGACATCTTCTAATTATGCCTCACCAATAGGTTGAGGAGGCTTTCCTGATAAGGCCTAGCAAATGCACTACATTATCTTTCAGAATATCATGCTGATTGTAAACATTACCCACGCCTACAATTAGCCTATCCCGATTGCAATTTAATCAACCATATATCCTCCTGAGCCAATAAAATTATCCAAGTGCAGTAAATGTATGAATCTCAATCCTCTTTTGTTAACTCTCAATTTGATAGTACTAAGTGAAGTACCTCTTCCTCACGCTGTTTCTTCAACTTCTCCTCCTCTTCTTTCTTTTGACGTTCAAGAGCAGCTTCTCTTGCTGCAGCTTCCTCTACCCTGCGGAGCTCAGCCTCCTGCACAGCCTTCAATTCTTTTTCTCGATCAGCTTGGAGGGCTGCAAGATACTCATCGTCCTGTAGTTGAATTATTGTTAGTCATACACAGTAGTTGTAACACTCTCCAACAGATGAATACTGCTAAGTACCTGTTGTTCCCTTAACAGCCGTTGTGCAGTTAACGTTGGTGATGGAGGACGTGCTACTCGGGGATAGTGACTTGACCTTCCACGGGTTGGGAAGGAAAATGGATATTGTGCTCCTTCAGGAATCCCACCAAACATTGCAGCTTCAAGCATAACAGCTTCATCATGCTCTTCGGAAGAAATGCCACCCCACTTTTCAAGGAAGTTAAACAGCACTTTGAGTTGTGATGAAACAACAATTTGAAAAAAATTATAGCTCACCCTAGAGGGATGATGGCTGAATACCTCTGAAGGGAAACCACCGTTATGCTGATGATCATTTTGAACATTGTGAGGTTCAGGACTGTCAGCCCTTTGCACTGCTTCCACGGGTTCAGTAGTTCTGTCTCGAGCACGTCTATAATGATGCCTAACTAAAGGTTGTTCGTCGTCATCTTCAATGTCCTCCTGAAAATCCTCTTCATCTACTGTTTGCTCAGAAGTTCCAACTTTCCCTGTGGTTAGTCCTCTCCTACAAAAAAAAGGTCATGTATGAGGAATCAGTTGCTACTTCAGATAATCCAAATTATCACCACAAAATGTGATATTGCTAAAGGCTTCCCAAAAAAAAAATTGACACACACAAACAGTGGCTGCATGGCTTCTATGCAAATGAATAAACCATAAGAAAATTAAGAAATGATAGGGGAATAGAAACTGAGCCAGTAACTGATTATGAACAACCCAAATACTGCCACTGTTCTAGACATTACAAAAGCAGTATATTGGTTTGGGGCTACCAACATATATATATTCACCTTTCAATCATCCGACTTGCTCGTTCAGTGTCTTGTTTATCAGATAAATCAGGAGAACGCTCGACTACATGTATTCCATCTTGGCGCAGAGCTCTCTCTCGCTCCGCTGTCTGATAAGTCACATTAGATAAACATATTGATGATGCACACATATGAACAAAAATATAGAGCTACATCTTATAAGTTAGAAAGCCACCTCCAAGGACAATGAAACTGCCCTAGCAAGCTCATCATCACCTCGGCCACGTGACGTGTTTTCAGATTCACCGCTATTTAGACCCTGCATACAATGGATTCAGTTCAAAAGTTTGTCTAAACTTGAAGTAGATAAAAATTGAGAAATCCAAAAGGAGAAGCATACATGAATCACGCCTTCAGCTTCCCTTTTAGAAGCTTCAATTGCTGCCCGGATCATCTCCTCTTCTATATCATTGTTATAGTCACTAACGTCAACCAGTGAAGGAGCACTTGGCATGGAATGGTTTGGGCGTGAAGTGCTGCTTGGGATATTAGGATCATGAGCAGATGGCGTTGATGGCAAGTCTTCGTCATCTTCATCAACTATAACGGTCCCATGAACCTCTGGACCATAGAAAGATTCACGTCCAGTAACATCCTCAATAACCGGACCCTGGCCAGAACTGCCTGTTGGAGTATTGATGTCCTTTACTTCAATAGGTATCTGCCTCACCTCCCTAGGATGTGTAACCTGAGGTCCGCGTCCAAATATATCAGCAGCAGTTATGTTGGCAAGACCTGGATCCAAAAGTCCAAAAGGGTTGCCAAAAGTTGTAGGGAACAAAGGTCTGTTAAACATAGGATCAAGAGGTTCATCCTCATCCAGCTCCATCATATCATCATCAGTAGCAGGTACAGAACTTTGATTGATTCTGGTGCTGAAAATCATTCAATTGATCATTTCAGTCCCGTCAAATGAAACAGAGAAAAATATCATGTCAACACATGCAAAGAAGTTAAAGAGAACAGAACACATACTTGGCCCTATCTCCCTCATTAAAATAAGCATTCACGGCTTCATTTAGATCACGACCATGTTCCTGTGTAAACAAAATAATAATCGGTCAACAGTAAGCAGCAAATATATCAATCCAAAAGGCAGTATCATTTTTATGGATGTCCAATATCAGCATTCCATACCGTAAGCGATACTACCTCATTCATAATAACTAATTATCTTTATTTGCCAAAATAAGTAATAGTTGAAAAATGCAACATACTTGATGATAATTCTTTTAAATTTGCAATAATATATTTTTTCATAGAAATCACTACTCAAAGCATCACATTTCATGCCCTAAATGACTTGTATTTGCAATCATTGGGAGTAATTGGTTGATAATAACTTCAAATATTTTTTATTCACGTTAAAATTGCTAGGGTGTGTTTGGTTGGTGACCACAAATTTCCGTGCCACAAGTTAGGCGCACCACAATTTCTTAGGCTAGTGTTTGGTTCCTAGCCGTTCCTAGCCGCAGTTGTGGCTTGCCATACTTTTCCAACTACACGACCCATATGTCATAGACCCGTCTCTTTGCCAAACTTTGCCTAAGTTGTGGCTAGCAAATTGTTTGCCACACCTTGGGCAAAGTTTCGCATAAAAGTGTGGCAATGTGTGGACACCAACCAAACACATAACCTGGATGAAGAGAGAATAGCTAATAGAGCTAGCAAGATATTAACATATGAATATCTGTGTGTAAATTGCGATGTTTAATTCAAGGAGATACTAGATAAACACACATGGGAAATAGATGAACTAGAGCTCATCTTCATCACAGCCAGAAATAGTTCACCAACAGGAAGTATACCAGTGGATGGTAAATCTCAAATGATTTTTTCTTGCAGAAACATCTATGCAAGTGGTTAAAAGAACACACTAAGGACAGCTCAAAGCACTCTCAAGTTTTGAAATATACGGCAGTATTTCAGTCAGCACTCGCAAGTCTACAAACACAAACAGGACCAATGGATCCCAAAGACTAATGCAACAAATAAAAACAGGAACAATGCAAACCTTCAACCTGACAGTCGACAATAACATTCTTCCTCCCACATAAACAAACATCAAAAGTAATACAGGTGTTTTTCACTCCCCTACACCAAATCCACCTGATTCAACATTCTAGAACACGAGCATCCGAACAGCAGCACTTAACATAAACAAAGTCGGTTCTCCTGCTAGAATGCTAGATGATTGTGGAATTCACGATTCACAGTTGCATTAATCCAATAGTCCGATGCACCCCTTCCACTCTTCACTCCAACATTGATCCAGTGAAGTTTCAGCATTCACGCCGCACAAATGCAAACTGGGAATCAATCGCAATTCACAGTGCAACCACAAAACTAACTCCCATACATTACACAGACAGAAAATTCCGCTATCTCTGGCACCCCTAGAACCACAGAGAAGCGAACTCTGATAACTCATATCAAACCCTGGCTCAAATCGCACATCTCGCATCCATCCGCCGCAGCCCAATCACATCCGCAATCTAACCACCCCCACGCAGTGAGAATCCTAAGCCGAAACCCGGAGCAATGAATCCCCAAAATCACGCGGTCGTAACACCAATGGGCGGAGAGGGGGATCGTAGTGGGCGGGCAGGCGTCGTCACCTCGAGCACGCGGACGGCGGCGGCCTCGTCGGCGCCGGTGATGCTGATGAAGGTGTCGATCGCCTCCTGCGGCGGCCGCGCCATGCCTGGAGGCGCGCCGGCGCCGGCGCCGGCCCGGGGCTACCGCTGCGACGCGGCGGCGGCGACGGCGAGGAGGCTGCGGGCCGCGGAGGCGTGGAGAGGAGGCGAGGAGAGGAGTCGCGAAGCAGCGGAGGCGTGCGTGTTAATTCAAGTGCGGTCGATGTGGTGCTTTCTTATTGCTCCTCCCCTCTTGCGGGCCGTGGGCTGAGGGGCGGTGGGCCGGGCTGAGAACGATGGACGCCGGAAAAGACGCCCGTGCCCTCGCGCGCGCTAGTGTGTATGTACCAGAAAGAGTAGGGGCACGGGCGTAAAACACCATCGACGGCTTTCCTTTGTATCATCTTGCGAGACAAGTAGTATGCCGTGGGAGAGGACGAGGAGGAAGGAAAGGCGTTGGAGCTTGTCCGCTAAGCAATGGAAGAGGCTCTGAAACTGTAGCCACCAATGACTGGTATATGCCTTGCTGCGCAGAGGAGGTTTCAGTAAAAAGATCTTTTTGGCTCAGGCACTGGATGCTTCGCGCTATCGAGGATAAATGTTCAGATTACAGTATTATTAGGCCTTGTTTAGATGCCCATTTGGCACCCCTCAATTTAGGAGTTGGAAAACCGAGACGCACTGTAGCATTTCGTTTGTATGTGTGAAAAATTGTCCAAAAATTGATTAATTAGGCTCAAAATGTTCGTCTCGTCGAGTACAACAAAATTGTGCACTTAGTTTTTGATTTTATCTACATTCAGTACTCCATGCATGCTATGACATTTTGATGTGATGGAAATCTTCTTTTTTATAGTGAACTTTAGGGTAAAATTTGGGATCTAGGCCTTGTTTAGATCCCAAAAGCAACTCGCAAATTTACTATGCAAAAAGAAGATTCTCCGTCACATCAAAATATCATAACATGCATGAAGTACTGAATGTAGATAAAATCAAAAACTAATTGCACAGTTTTGTTGTGCTCCGCGAGACGAACATTTTGAACCTAATTAATCAATTTTTGGACAATTTTTCACAAATACAAACGAAATGTTACAGTGACCCAATGATTACGAAGTGACATCAAATTCTCAA
Organism: Echinochloa phyllopogon; assembly: GCA_033239725.1. Classification (NCBI taxonomy): domain Eukaryota; kingdom Viridiplantae; phylum Streptophyta; class Magnoliopsida; order Poales; family Poaceae; genus Echinochloa; species Echinochloa phyllopogon. Next base: position 46,732,657 of record BTCW01000015.1, read on the forward strand.
ATTCAACCTCCCAAATTTAACATCTAAACAAAGCCCTAAACAACTTACACATGAAAGGGCAGACATCAGGTGCTATGAATTTTCTGAAGATACTCCGTGTGCCCAACGGCCACTCCAGATGTCTGTGTGTTCTCTTATTTATTAATAAAAATAGCGCAAGTCTTGCTGCCGTTCTTAAAAAAACATGTCTGTGTGGATATCGATCTTTGCATCGGTCATTGCGATTGGCAGAAAGGTTTTGTCGTGTTGCTCATTTTCTCTTCATATCCTGTTCGGTTGAGCAAAACCCTCCTTCGATTACACTATCAGTTGGTTGAGTGTCCACATATGCCATTGAACACTGGTAATCTTCATGTTCACACCCTCAGAATCTGTAGATTGTGTGGTGGCCTTTGGCAATTGACAAGGTTTAGAGAAGTAACCAATCTCTCAATCATATTGCTCAGCGTGATTTTACACAGTTCAGCAGTCAGCAGCTAATGCTGGCCGAAATCAATATAACAATCGTGGCAAATCATCAGTTACAAGCTCAGGTTACAATTAAGAAGTATTTGTACTCCACAGAATCAGGGAGGAGCTCAGGCACAAGAAGTGCAGGATGGTCTGCTAGAGGGACACATTTGTTTGTTGTAGTTATCAACAAGCACAAAACTGGATCCCACCAGAGGCATATTGTTTTACACAAGAGCTAATGGAAAACTGAACCATCTAAGTGTTGCACTTCCATCTGGATGTTGGTACGCAGTTCAGGTACTGGCACCAGTGGCAGCTGTCGTTCCCATTCTTTCCCTTGAAGAGCATCACCAAGATGATCACAAATCTGCATCGTAAAGTCACAGTTATCAGGCTTCAAGTTTAGATTCTTAATTAAAAGAATCAGCATGACTCATGCAAAGTACAGCACTTGTTTACAACAATGCAACATGTCAGTACCACATCGCCTATTACAAAGTGAGATGTGTAGTTGTCTTTGATGGTTGAGACTTACCCAACAAGCAGCAAGACGAGTGCAGCAACCCACAAGACGTACTGGTACAGTTTGTACTTTGGAGGTTGATTAGTCTGAGGTAGCTCATTGCGTTCCATCCAGCCAAATTGAGGTCTTGCCAGCAGCATGAATCCAAGAAGAAATCCAGAAGCAAATCCACCAATGTGTGCAAAATTATCAGCATGGGGTAATATCCCAATGGCCAAATTAATTGCAATTATGAAAAGTAAAGTTATGATTGCCGCTGCCTGCAAGAGTGAATGGACTGAAACTTAGCAAAGAAAAAAAAGAAAAGATAGAAAAACTTAATAAGGGTAAAGCAGTGCAAATATAATATGTCTCCTGCTGACCTTGTTGGAATAGATAGTCCAGTTCATAATAAGCTCCGAAAGCATAGATCCAAGGAGGCCAAACAAAGCCCCAGAGGCACCAACAGAGATGTAGTTACTCCTTAAGAAGAGTGCAGACAGCACACTGCCGCCAAAACCAGATATCAAGTAGATGACCCCAATTCGCACTTGCAAATCAGAAAACTGAAGTGAGTTGACAGCAGACTACCGCCAAAACCAGATGCAAGAGGTTTTGACAAAGGTAAATATAGCATAACACAAATCCATGATCAAAATGGGAAGAAAATGAGCCCTAATATGTAAAATCTGTTTTAATCAAAACAATGATCTTATGTTGAAATCCTAACAGAATGGTGCATTCAGAAAAATATTAAGTGGTTCAGCGGTTCCGCCACAGAGGCATGGCTGAAAAGAAACCCTCCATAACTAATACTTAGTTCAGATTTACTTCAGCTTTCCATAAGTTCCAAGACAGAATCAGCTCATGGTTTTCAATGCTAAAACATAAAGTACATCATCCAAACGAAGATTGATGTGCAGAACAAAGATGGTCAAGTATTTGATCAAGGTGCTCGAACCAGAAAAGATTGATATACCATGGTAATGACAAAATGAACCAACAATTGCAAACAAGAAGCTTACCAAAACCAAATTGTTGCTCAAGTCGGATTCCAATGAATAGCAAGCTTAGCATGTTGACAATCAGGTGGACTAGGCCAGCATGGAGCCAGATACAGCTAATGAGGCGCCACCCTTGGTGTTCATGGACTACCTTGGCCCAGTTAAGAGCACCCATCTTCTCCAAGCTGCCCAAAAAACGGAACTTTTAAAACAATTTTTTTTGTGTGTGTAATATTTACATTCACACAATGCACACTACTACACTATCAAGAGAATGCAATCCTGGTTTCAGATTGGTCTAATAAACTGTCACGTGATTGAATGAGAGAACCAGAACAGACAAAACAACTTTTTTTTCACAGCTACAAAGATACAAAATTCCGAACCTTGCATGATCTTGCAAGAGGAACACCAACAGTACGAATACAAAGACACCAACTGGGAATATAAATTTAATTTAGTGCTAATTATAACTGAGAAAAAAATACTAATGTATCTGTCAAAAGTGTACTACTAGCGGTAATTTTTAACTGTCAGCAAGGGACGTAGACACTAAATGACAAATCTCTGAAGACTAGAAGATTCCACAGCTGACTGAATCTGAATTGTGCAGGTACTGTCATCGCCCTGAAGATATTAAGCTAAATCAAATGTTTCAGTAGAAATCTAGTACTTGGTACAGAGGAATCAATCAATCTGCAGTAGTTTGCGTCGTTCGCTCGTCATTCTAAAGATCTAGCAATTAGAGCTGAGCTCCAGCTAAAATGAGACCTTTCGCTTGAAATCATGCACTAGACCCCACACAAACCCCTCCCGAAAACCCAATTTCGCACGGGAACCCAGCAATTCAGAGAAACCCGAATCCAGTCGCGCGAGTGACGGGGGACGTACGTGGCGGAGGAGGGCCCGAGGAGCGGGTTCTCCCGGATCGGCTGGAAGGAGAAGCGGCGTAGGAACCCTTCCGCGACGCAGCTGGCGGCGCCGCCGAGGGCGCTCCCGTGGCGCGGGCAGTCGTTGACGAACATCTCGGCGGCGAAGACCGCGATGCAGGCGACGAGCACGGTGGGCACGAGCCACGGCCACCACCGCCGCTCGTCCGCATCCGCGGCGCCTCCGTACGTCCCGCCGTACGAGGCGGGGTACTGGTAGTACCCCGCGGGGGCCTTCGCCTCGCCGCCGCTCGCCATGGCCGGTGAACGGCTCTCGCTCTCTCGGTCTCGGCCCGCGGCGGTGTCGGCGGCGGCCGCGCGCCCGCGGGCAGCAGTTATAGCGCGCGGCGGCGGTAGTGGAGTGGCGGGTGGGTGCGGTCTCGCGGCTCGTCGCTGCCTTTTTGGCTTGGCTTGGAAGCGATGGAGGAGGGGAAAGTGGAGAGTGCGGTGGCCGGCCGGTGGGGGGAGGACTGGATGGAGAGCGATGGCTGTGGCCTCCACTCTGGCTTGCTGGGACCACCTGTCGGTGAGTGGTGGCGCTGAGGTGCCATGGCAAAGCAAAGCCACCCTTGCTTGGACAGGCACAGGACACAGTCCATTTTTTTTGGATCGATGAAAGAGCACGGCGTGATGTTTTAAATTTGGAAGTGGCGTCTGGAGAAGAGCAAACTATAATATTTACGTTTGGACAGGTTGTTACATATTTGCAACGTGTAGAGATAGGGAACGGTGCCAAAGTTGGACACTTTTGCGTGTGAATGGTTTCCAATCTAAATTAAAATGATCTAGATTGGCAGCTCAGCAAGCTAAATTCGTAATCTTGGCAGTGGCAGTAGCCCACAATTCCAATCCTGCAACGCGTAAATTCTGTTTCTTTTTGTAAGTTCGAAAAAAAATTGTTTCCGTTTCACGCCACCAACCGATCCAGGTACGGTACGGCCTCGTGCACTTTCGATGGGTTCCCCGGCCACTGTCACGCCGCGCTGCGTTGCACGGGATCTCGCCGCGCCGTGTTACAGGCCACAATGCATTTGGTCGACTCATCTTTGGTTTCCATACGGATCAAACATGATGGAGTTATTAGTATTTTTTACTTGCCACCTACAAATGAGTCATCTAGAAATGCTAGATCACGTGAACTAGATCATCGAGGGGGGGGGGGGGGATACCATTTTTTTTGCCCTTTTAAACTCGTCCTCCGACGGTAAACGGTAACTACCACATTAGCCGGCCTAGCTGCTCCTCCGTGCCGGATGCCACGTCAGCTTCTTCTTCCTCCCCACGCACGGGCGGCACGGCCACGGCCGGGGCCGGGCTCGGCGTCGGCGGCTGCGTCACCGTGCCGGTGAGCGGCCCCAGCACGTTGGAGAACTCGGAGCGGCACGGCGCGTCGCCGCAGGTGAGGTTGACGCCGTCGATGCGCACCCCGGTGCACGGCCGCTCCTCGCTGCACAGCAGCCGCACCGCCAGCGGGGTCCTCGACGTCCCCTCGATCCGCCGGTACGTCACGCCGCTGATCTGCACCAGCGACGGCTGCCGGCGGTCACCGCCGGCGGCGACGGCAGCCAGAGCGCGCGCGTCAATCTCGCATGCCCTGCTGGTCTCGTGTAAATTCATGCATATGACGCCTGCCGGCGGCCACCGGCGCCGACGGCTACAGTGGTGTGTGTACCTTGTCGGCGCCGGCGCAGTGGTCGTGGGGGCAGTATCGCTGGTCGATGATGATGGGGTTGGAGACGCCGGCCATGGCGATGTCCTCGAACGTGATGTTGGACGCGCGGCTCGGCGGCGCCGCCGGCCACGTCTTGATGCGCACGCCGTTGGTGGCGCCCTTCACCGTGCAGTTCCTGACCACCACGCCGCGCACGTCCTGCTGATTCTCGCCGTCGCCGCCGCCGCCCTTGCCCAGGCTCCCCACGCTGATCCCGTGGCCGGGGCCGCAGGTGACGCCGTCGACGACGATGTCGGTGGAGCCGGGGCCGATGGACACGCAGTCGTCGCTGGTGCCGATCACCGAGTCGACGACGCGGACGTGGCGCGACAGGCCGACGTGGACGCCGTCCGTGTTGCGGCTGGTGGCCGGCGCGTGGATGTCGTGGCCGGACGCCACGACATGGGTGCAGCGGCGGAGGTTCACGTGGAAGCCCCGGCTGTTCAAGAACGCCAGGCCACTCAACGTCGAGTTCGTCACGCCGTCGAAAACCAAGGTCTGCAGCACGTACAATCCATGGCCGGTTGCTGCTTGATCATGTACTGTGGCCATTTCGTTGACGGAAGAAAATGAATGAATCGAGTTATAAGTCTGTTCGAGTTTATTTACCGTCGGCTTGGACTTGGACTCGCCGCCGCTCCGATGGCCCTGGCCGTCGAGGGCGCCGTTGCCGGTGACGAGGAGGTTGTTCAGGCCGCTGAACGTGATCCAGGCGTCGTCCGAGAGATGGCAGCCGCCGCCGCCGCCCGCGCAGGGCTGGAGCACGCCGTCGATCACCACGGCGGGCGCGCCGCCGTCCGTGCGGCACGGGCCCTCGAACCGCACGGCGCCGACGGCGAAGGTGCCCTTGGGGACCAGCAGCGTCGAGTTGCCGGCGGCGGAATCGCACGCCGCGCGCCACGCCGCCAGGCAAGCCTGCACGACGGCGAACATTTTACACGCGATCCAGACGTGAACTTTCTGAGAAAACACGGCGAGGTTATGGAATGAGAGAAAGGCAGTCACGTCTTTGTTGTCTCTGTTCCTCGGCGCCGCTCCGTACTCCGTCACGTCGTAGACACCCGCCGCTTGATCCCTTACGCGAGCGTGGCCGCCGCGGAGCAGCACGACGGCGGCGAAGCAGAAGGCCAGGGCCCTGAAGGTGCTGGCCATGGCGTGGTCGTCGGAACAGAGATCCGAGTCGCGTGAGGAAGAAAGCTCTTCCTCGCGTCTTATATAGGCATCGCGCATAACAAAAATTGAAGTCATTAGGCCGACGTAACCTCTCGGACTAATTTGCTCTGCTCGCCTCTAAATGAGCTTAATGACTGTAGCTCAGTGGATGCAATCCTCCGTTTCAAACAAAAAGAAACGTCTGCAGTTTAATGACTTCTACCAACTGCTCCTCTTATATCAATGGATTGTTTTCGCGGGAATAAAGTGATTGGCAGTTCATGGACTAGAACTCAATGAGTTTTCTGTCCATACCTATCAGTAACAAGCCATTTTGTCCAAACTTAGAAGAAAAAAAAACCTTATAATTTAGGATTCAGGGACGTGCTATCCCTTCTCCCTGGTACGCTTGGAAAAACTTAGTGGTTTGTGCTGAAAGAAAAATACTGCTGATTGACTGATGGCTGATGCTGATTTGTTCTGGGAGAAAAATACTGACTGATGGCTGATGCTGATTTGTTTCGATAGAAAAGTACCACAGTCTGGTGGCTGATGAGCCAAACGAACAGGGCATTCTAGTTTCTTTCCTCCTCCGATCACCTCTCTTGTGCGTGTTCGGATTGGTCAGGTGTGTTTAGTTGCTTACGTAGAATCATTCCTATGTTGATGAGTGTGTAACTTGGTATAATCTCATTGACAATAACGTTTAGGTGCTAACATGACCATGAGCCTGCAGCTCGGCAAAATTATGCCTTTGATTGAAACCTACAATAATTTCACTCACGAGTATGGGAAGGTGAGGAGAATTTAAGTGTATGTATATGAAAAACAAGGCTGTGACCGTGGTACTTGAGCCAGCACCAATACATGCATGTTGACAAAGCTGGTTTGTTTTTGACAGTGTGACCTTGAATGTCGTGGTGACCCAAAAGAATTGATACTACTGGCTTATACGAAAATAGTTCACGTATGAAAGAAAGAGGAATGTTTACTTTACTTGGGACCTATTGGGAGTGCATCCACGTTAAGCGATTATTTCTAATTGCATATTCTAACAATTGAATGATAATCCAAAGATACCAATTTGAACCTCAAAACCTAATCCCTCCGCATGCGCCTAAACCCTTAGCTGATTGAAATTTTCACTTATTCAGAACAAACTCCAGCAGACCCTCTAAACATGCCACTATCCCAAGTCTACAAAAAAAGTTCACTTCAGCAGACCTTCAACTTAGCCTCTATTTTAGGAGGCCTCCAAATTCACTCCTCCACCCTTAATTTCTGGGGTCTCTAGGGACCCCTTTGTTCATGAGAGTCATCGATGGAGTTCAATCTAGTTTTGAGGCTCTCAAAAAATAGATGAAGCCACATTTAGTATTTGGAGGGTCCGTTTTGTGGTGCTATTGCTAGAGTTGCTCTATATGTGACTAGTGAACATGCTTCCACTTTCATTTCTTTTCTTTCAACCTACAAAATAGTCACCAAAGGGAGACGATAGGGACCAATGAATTGGTTGGCAGGCGGTATTTTAAAAAAATAGCTAGGTTTGGACAGAATGTTGAGAAAGCATATGGTGGTGACAAGAATGATGGACGGAAAATATGTTTCCTTAAATAGAAGGGAGATGAAACGAGGATAGAAAGAACTTAAGATGAGATGGGCTTGAAGGGTTGGAGCATTTAAAAATGTATCTTTCAATTACACTCATTAATACAGTAATGAGTAAGGTCAATCTCCTTAATATGGGAGCTTTGGTCCCTTCTCATTTTCACTCCAAATTGGCCTTTCAGAACAAAATACCAAAAATAATTATTTTTGGTTAAATAAATAATCTGCATTCTAAAAGTGTAAGGACCTAGATAGCATTGGAAGTTAAGTAGAATGTGGTGACGACCACGGTTCAAAAAATTGGTGAAATTCAGTCTGGAATTCGTGACGCGGGTGTTCCTTTACTCTCTTGTATATCATTTTCCGGTGCATGGGTGTTCCTTTTCTCTCCCGTTGTACCCTGAACCTCTTTGGCCTTAGCTGATTGAAAATTTCACTAAACTGCGTGATTGGAGAACATTGTTTCCACTTTCATTTAGTTTCTTTTAACTTGCAAAATAGTCATCCATAGGGGTGGTAAAGGGCCCTGAATTTTGTACTAGAAAATTTAAGAATCGGGCTCAATTAGGGTCGGACCAAAATACTACTAGTTTTTGAGTTAAAATTTGCTAGGACCAAGTTGGATTGTGAAGGAGACAAGGACTATGATCCATTCCCTCCTCTAGTCACCCATGAGAGATGGCAGGGATCAACAAGTTGGCAGTGGTCTTTAAAACAGTAGGTAAGGTTTGAAGATGACAAGGCTCAGCGTGGTGAGGACAAGTGAGAAGAACTCGGTACCAACTACCATGGGTAGAGTCGTAGAGATCAGAAGGCCCGATCTATAGAGTACTGAGAGGAGTAATGTTGAGAAAGCATATGTTGGTGAGAGAAATGACAAATGATCGGCGGGAAACAGGAATTCCCCTCTACAATGGACCGAACCGAAGATTGGAAGATGAGATGGGTGTCGTGCTCGATTTTGCTTCAATTCTTGTGAACCAACAAGCTTAGGATGCAAACCTTATATCTAAATATTGGTCTATAGTGCAGCGCAGCAGCCAGCTACATACTCTATAGCCGTTGTAGCTCTTTGATCCGGCTGTAGAAAGAACTTAAGACGAGACGGGCTAGGCAAATCTCCTCCCCAACATCAAACTAGCTAGGTTTGATCATGCAGGGTGAAATGGGCTAGGAGTGTCTCCACTAAAAAGACCAGCAGGCTTCACGACGCAAGGGCAGCGAGCCCAGAAAGCTCATGTTGATGATCCAACCACCATTCCACCAATCCTTTTCGAAAGAAGAACCAACCGCCAATCCGTTGTGAACTTGTAAATGGGCCATTCAGAATACCAACACAAAAGGTTTTCTGAAAAAAAAGGGTAAATTCTTCTCAAGAAAAAGGGGCATGATAACGAGTGATTTCAATATAACCGTGTAGTGCAATGCATATGCTTCCTTAACTGTGCAGCCTTACCAGGATTACTACTTTTAACTTAAAATAAACCATGTGAGATAGACACGCCAAAAAGCTTCCAGGCTTCGGTCAAGACTTCCTGAGCTGAGGCTAACCATTATCTCAGATTCTATACTTCACCAAGATCCAGGAAGATGTGGTCAGAAATATTCAAGACAGTAAACATCGCTACTGTATTCAAGCTGATAATTTATAGGTGTTACAGTATGCCCCAAAAGAGCTTATGATTAACATATAAAATCTCAGGATTTACAGTTAGATACTCCATCTTTTCAAAGCTTCTACAGTTCTAGATCTATGAGGCTGGAGCCCTAGCAAACCAAATTCTATGGCAGTGATTCTGCTAGACTTAGTTGACTTGCAGTTGCAATTCCAGGCCAACTTGTTTGTGAATCTCATGCCAACTCTCCACTAACCTTAACATCCGGGCATTCATGCAACAACAACACAACATCCTTTGATAGGCTTGTGATCCTATTAGATTCTGTAGCTCCATCTGCAGTTGATGTTACATGTGGTTCCTCTGAAGGATGATTACTCTGACAAATGCTCTCATGGAAAAACTGAAGTGCATCATCTGTGGATATTTCTTGCACAGAGCGGTGCAGATCCTGTAATTTGCTCCTACACTAGGCGTCAGGTATAAGTTTTTCTTTCAAGCTGCCAGGAAGGCTAGCTAGTGCACTACTTGAAGGACAACAAACAAACAAGAAGGTTAAAATGGAAGGGCAAGAATGGAAGTACAAGAAATCTATTATCAGCAAGGTATACCTGGTAACCCCACGAACAAGGCCCCATTTGTAGCCAACATTTACAGATCGCCTAAACCCAATACTAAAGCCCTCCTGGGCAAAGTCCTTCTGCCCTTCTGTTATACCATCTCAATAGCCCATCTAGAGTAAAATCAGAAGCAAAAGAGGTTAATCATGCCTCTTATCGATGAAAATTGCTAAAGAATAATTAGAGTTAATAACTGCATCCAAAATAAACTCCTGGGTATACCTTTTAAAACTGGTTCTGCCTGTGGATCCATTCTCTGTCTAAGTTAGAAGCATGCCCAGGAGAATCTGAAGCATCATCCCATATGTCATCATCTTCGGCGGCAGCAGCAGCAGCAACGCCATTAGCTGTGACAAAATTGAAGAAACCATTTCTCAACAGTTTTTTTTAACAGAAATTAACTAATGTGGTGTTTGGTTCCGACATGTGAGTGGTAACGGTAACGAAATCCGATGCAGTTGGTATTCATTACATTGTAATAGAATGCACCGATTGTTTGGTTTACTAAAGTAACGTTATCTATTCCCTTGACACTGTTTGGTTGGGAACTACGTTAACAGCTGTGACAAACAAGTTGGGTAGGCTAGAGGTGAAACTCAAAAGACAAAAGGACAGCGGAAATTAGAGTTAGAGGAAAACAGGAAGCAAAGATCACGGTTTAACACATTGATTACTAGTCTCCAAGTGCTTCCATCCATAGCTACTTCCTTAGAGATATTTCTCTCCTTAAGGCTTGTCTCTGTTAACCGACTCATCCCAAGTCAGTTTAGATCGACTCCTACATCTCTTAACAGTATCGATCCATTGTAGAACCCCACTACACACCGAGAATAAATGGCATTGATGATAAGCATAACAAGAAGTGCTTCCACGGATGAAACAACAACGGTGGATCAAGCGGTCCATTGTTTTAGAATCAGTGGCACAAGTACTGAAAATGCAGGTCGCCACGGATACAAGTTTTGATGCTCCGAAAGAACGATTTTAAACTGCCGCGAACTATTTTAAACTGCGAACCCGTCAAGTACTGAAAATGCAGCCCCTTTTGCGTTGAATTGTTTCACCGGCCGCGAACTATTTTAAACTGCGAACCCGTCAAGCTAATCCGAATAAGTCTATTTAGGATGCACTCTTTTCGTGTGACGCCGACCTAGCAGTGATGCTTGTTTATAGTAGTATTAGCGCACTGCTGACGTGGAGCACACATCGGCACAGCTGTTTACTTGCTGATATATATAAAAAAAACGAGGAGGAACGTAACAGTGGTCTCCACCGGCGGCGTCCCCATCACACCCGACTTGGCTTGGAAGAAAGCGCGTCTCGTACCTTCTAGTAGGCGCGAGAGATATTTCGCATGACAAAACGCTGCCAAATCCAACTGGAACCGACCCCCATTGGAATATCTGAATTCTGAATTCAGACCGGTGACCAGCTCACCACCGGTCTAGAGACTCCATCCACGTTCCCATCACCAGATCGATCACGTACTGCCACCCAGCACAACGTAGGTGCCTATTCGTCTGGCTCATCGACAAAGTATTTTTCTCTTACAACGAAACGATCATGTCACTAACCAGACAGCTTTATTTTTCTCTCGACACAAATCCGCACCAGCCACGGCAAGTATACTCTAACCCATAAGTTAAACTCTAGTTTTATGGCTTTTGCTATACATATAAGAGAATACATTCATACTACGGTAACATGGGAGACAAACTTAGTTACTCCTGATACAGAAGCACTGAGTACGTACTATTACTACAGAAGCGCTGGAGTTTTACGGCGGGGTCAGTAAAATCTCCATCTGATTAGAGCTTTTCTTTCTCCGGTTACCTCCTGCTGTAGGAGTATCCATCACGGTAAACTATAGCATTAGTAATTTACTGACACTTAAGTTCAAAAAGTAATTTACTGACACCATCAACGATGGACCAGGCCGCGTCAACCGGAGTTGGACCCGTCGTGGTCGCTGCTGCCCGCCGACCCGTTGCAGGCGGCCCGGAGCTGGTGGTACATGGGCCTGGGCCGGTAGATGGGCCACGCCTGCTGCTGCTCCGTCGCCGCCGTGTGCTGCTGCGGCTGGTGGTGGTGGCGGTTGCCGCCGTCGGCCTGCGCGTCCACCGGCTCCGCCTTCACCTCCGCCGACGCCGCGCGGCTCACGGGGTCCTCCACGACGCCGGCGTCGCCGTTGCACCTGTCGTCGCGCATCCGCTTCCGCCCGATGGAGACGCCGAACAGCCTCGCGCCGGCCTTGTCGCCGTCCTCGCCCTCGTGCTCCGTCCCTGCCGCCGCCTCCGCGGAGACGGTAGCGCCCCGGCACGACGGGAGGAGCTCGAGCACCGACGGCAGCGGCGGGGGCGTCGCCGCGGCATCCGACGACTCCCCGGAGCAGTTGTTCCCGGCCGCCGCCGCGGCGGCGTCCAGCTGCTGCGTGGCTGCGTACTTGGACATGAGGAGGAGGATGTTGTTGCAGAGCTTCTTCATCTGCGCGAGCTCCCGCGCGAGGCGCGCGTTCTCGCGCCGGAGCCGGCCGTTCTCCTCGCCCGCGTCGCCGCCGGAGGCCGTCGCCGCCCCGCCGGAGACCGAGCCCGACGGCTGCAGCGACGGGGGCTCCGGGGACGAGCTCGACGACAGCACCTGCTCCTCGCCGGAGCACACCGGCGAGCCCACGGGCAGCGCCATCGGGATGGCCGACCCCGCCGCCACCGCCGCGGCCAACGTGACCGCCCCCGTCGCCGCCGCGGCAGGCGTCACCTTCCGGCGGTGGATGTCGCAGAGCAGCCGCTTCTCCCCTCGCCGGAAGCAGTCGTTGGCGAACTCCCACCGGTCCGGCACGATCTTCCTGAACCCCTGCGCCACCATCAAACCACAGATCAAAAAAATCAGCACCTTCTATTATTCAAGCCGTGGCAACACAGAGATTATAAAGAAAGAAATTGAGATCATCATCGTCAAATGAAACGATTCTGGAGAAGAAGGATGGATGGATGGGTTGACGCTCACGCACGTAGGTGTTGAGCTGGCGCACGAAGCTTGAGAAGTTGTTGTGCTTGAAGTACTTGGGGAGGAGGTCGCGGGCGAACTCGGCGGGGCGCCAGACGATGAAGGCGGAGCCGTCGTCGTTCCAGGAGATGACGTCGTCGACGGCCGGGTCCTCCACCAGCTGGTACGTCTTGGTGAGGAACGGGGTGGGCACCGACCTCTGCCCCGCCGCCGCCGCCGCAGGCGCCACGCCCTCCGCCGGCTGCGGCGTGGCCGGAGGCGGCTCTTCCCCCGCGACGGCGGCGGCCTTCTCGGCGGCCATCCCGCCGCCGCCCACGCAGATCTGGCCGGGCGACACCGTGGTGTCCCTACCCCGCCGGCGCGTCAAGAGAAAGAGAAGAGAGAAACAGGGGATGAAGGAAGAAAGGTGGTGGCTTCTGGAAGTTTCCGGTTTGCGTAGCGTGGAGAAAACCAATGAGCGGGCGGTTATGGAGAGAGAGAGAGAGAGAGACGGGAGAAGAGGCACGCGGTCGCCGAGGGAGGCGCTAATAAGGCGAGGGCGACCCGGCACTCATGCCGCCCAAGAAGCCAAGTCGCGCGGTGGGTTGCCTTGCCCCCCGTGGCCATGGCCGGAGGAGAGAGAAGAGTTTGCTGGGGCTGGGGCTGGGGCTGGGGCCCCGCCGGATGGGCGCCCAGCGGTGGAGATGACTGGTGGTGGGGCAAGGAAACTGCCAGAAGCTTCCATTCTTTTTTCTTTTTTCTTTTTCTTACACTAGCCTACACCGGTTTTGGATGGTTAGTTGGTTATTCTGGAAGGTTCAAGGCCGGGGCGGGCGGAGGAATCTCTTATCTTAACTCTAATAATCTAAAAACTTTGGACACGTCTCCGGCGCCCGTGGGGCCCACCCGCCCCGTGACGAGACCACGCAGCTCAGCTGCCGCACCTTCGTCAATGATAAAATAAAATTTCCCGTGTGAATTTCAGAGAATTTACTACGGTATTCTTTGGGATGCTTAGTACGACTAGTGTCTTTTTGTAATTTGAACTCCAAAAAAATAACAAAAGCTGCACTACCCACACGGCCACAGCCAGCTACAGTTGTACTACTTCGTAGCTTGACCGCAAGTCTCGCGTGCACAAGATTTCGTGGTTGCAGACAATTAGATTTGAAAACACTTCCCACTAAGATTAGGCCCACCTTACAGAGGACCCATCTGTCATGAAAAAAAGACTACGAAAGGGGAGGGGGAGACCCATTTTGTCGCCATTCGTAAGAGAATTCCCCTCAAAATCTAGAACTTTTTTCACCTAAATTGGGTCAACGTAAATCTACTCACGCGTCCTTTATGTTGTCATATTTAATATGTATAATCTTAGTAAGTTTTCAAATAGATGATTGTTGATGATTATGTTTGGATTTAAATCCAATCTGTTACCATAATTAATATGTATAATTTGAGTATGTTTTTAAACATATGATAGATTTCTATATTTAATATCTATAATCTAAGCAAGTTTTCAGATAGATGGTAGTTGATTATTACGTTTGGATTTAAGTCCAATGTGTTGCCATAGTTAATACATACAATCTGAGCAAGTTTTCAAACATATGATAGGTTTTCTTAGTTGATGATTGCGTCCGGATTGAAATCTAATAATTACCGTACTAGACTATCCAAATTTAATATATACAATCCGAGGAGGTTTTTAAACATATGATAGATTTCCTTAGTTGATGATTGTGTCCAAATCGAAGTCATAATTACCATACTAGATTAGCTAGGACTTATATAAATCACACCAACCAGCCGTCACTTCTCATTATCCCCCCTCGACATGTAGTTGTTCCACAAATCCTCCAGCAGAGAGATTCGCCGCTCCGCCATCACCCGCGGTTGTCGGCTCAACACATATGTGCACCTGCACGCCGGAGCGTCTCCAGCGTCAGAGGCCGTACTACAGGGCGTCATGCATGATGGGCAGAGGCAAGAACGCCGACGCCGTCGACAGCGATACGACAACGTCGGACGAGGAGGACGACGAGGTCAGAACCAGCAGATTCGCCATGTCCGACGTGATGAAGAGCCCGGCAGCGGCGGCGTTGAGCCGGCGCGAGAGGTACTACCTGGTGGCGTGCAAGCAGATGGTGGGGTTGTTTGCGATGGTATGAGTGAGTCGAAGTTGGTGCCGCACGTCAGCCATGTCAGGTTCTCCTGCGTCGGCCACGGTATCATGGGATACTAGACTAAATAGTTTGATGAACTTGTTGATAGGATGAACTTGTTGATAGGATGAACTTATTGCGTCGACCGCGGCACATGCAACTATTGAATTGATTTAATTAGTTGTTAGATCGGCATGTTTACGTGATTTGCGGCACTGTTTGGATGTGTTTTTTCGGCAGCTCATACTTCATTTCTGAACGTATATACAGTATGTATGTTGTCATATATACATCATGGTCAAAAGGAATTTGTCGGTATACTTGCAAAACTAGCGTATATGATTACGTTTAGATTAAAGTCCAATAATTTTATATTTTCTTTTTATTTTTGTAGTGTACAATATGGTAAGTTCTGCTTGTGATGTCGCGCCCTTTATGTTGTCATATTTAATATGTATAATCTGACCAAGTTTTCAAATAGATGATAGTTGATAATTATGTTCGGATTTAAGTCCAATAATTTTACATTTTCTTTCCATTTTTGCAATGTACAATATGGTAAGTTCTGCTGGCAATGCCGCTCCCTTTATGTTGCCATATTTAATATGTATAATCTGAGCAAGTTTTTAAATAGATGGCAGTCGATGATTACATTTGGATTTAAGTCCAATAATTTTACATTTCCTTTCCATTTTTACAGTGTACAATATGGTAAGTTCTGCTTACGATGTCGCGTCCTTTATATTATCATATTTAATATATATATATATAGTCTAAACAAGTTTTTAAATAGACTGTAGTTAATGATTACGTTTGGATTTAAGTCCAATAATTTATATTTTCTATCTATTTTTGTAGTGTACAATATGGTAAGTTCTGCTTGCGATGCCGCGCCTTTTATGTTGCCATATTTAATATATATAATGAGCAACTTTTCAAATATATGGTAGTTGATTATTACGTTTAGATTTAAATCCAATAATTTTACATTTCCTTTCTATTTTTGCAGTGTACAATATGGTAAGTTCTCCTTGCAATGCCGCTCCCTTTATGTTGCCATATTTAATATGTATAATCTGAGCAAGTTTTTAAATAGATACTAGTTGATGATTATATTTGGATTTAAGTCCAATAATTTTATATTTTCTTTCCATTTTTGTAGTGTAAAATATGGTAAGTTCTGCTTGCGATGCCGCGCCTTTTATATTACCATATATAATATGTATAATATGAGCAAGTTTTAAATATATGGTAGTTGATGATTACGTTTGGATTTAGTCCAATAATTTTTCATTTTTTTCATTTTTGCAGTATACAATATGGTAAGTTTAGCTTGCAATGTCGCGCCCTTTATGTTGTCATATTTAATATGCATTATCTAAGCAAGTTTTCAAATAGACGATAGTTGATGATTACGTCCGGATTTAACTTCAATAATTTTACATTTCCTTTCCATTATTGCAGTGTACAATATGGTAAGTTCTGCTTGCGATGCCGCACCCTTTACGTTGCCATATTTAATATGTATAATCTGAGCAATTTTTCAAATAGATGGTAGTTGATGATTATGTTTGGATTTAACTCCAATAATTTTACATTTACTTTCCATTTTTGCAGTGTACAATATGGTAAGTTCTCCTTACAATGCCGCTCCCTTTATGTTGTCATATTTAGTATATATATCCTAAGCAAGTTTTCAAATAGATGGTAGTTAATGATTACGTTTGGATGTAAGTCCAATAATTTTACATTTTCTTTCCATTTTTTAGTGTACAATATGGTAAGTTCTGTAAATATGACTATTTTCACCTGCTTCCAAATAGTTATTTGGATCTTCATCACACTATGGTACCTCCTCCGAAAGTCTATGAGTTAGAGTAGATGTGCCAATTGCACGTTTAGTCTCTATTTTATATTGTCGTTTGGAACATTTCGGTCTCAAATATTTACTTATTTGACTTTGCAATATTTACTTATATTTATATATTATAGTATACACTTGAATTCGATATTTTGCCTATTATTCTCTCTTTTCGATTTCTCTGATTTGACGTAGTGCTGAAACAGTTGATTACTGAGCTCCAAGCGAATGTTTGTGAGTTTGTGATTCTAATTTGTGAATTCGCAAAAAGAGAAGAAGCGTTGAGCATAAAGTTTATAGAATTTGTACCGTGTGTCTTACAAATTGAACATTTTCTTTAAATTACAATCAACTTTCTATTAAATTCAAGATTTCTACCATGCTCTTTTTAAAACACGTGCATGGGGCACGTGTATACCAACTAGTAATTTAAAAAAAATCGTGCTTGTATATAGATATGTGGACGTGGACAGTGCCACACAGGGATGATCTGGTGCCTTCCGTACATAATTGGTGTGCAAGTTAACTTTGAGCGTGACAGTTTCTTGGCGCAAAGTATCAGCGATTCTAGATGAAGGACGGGGCAGATATTTTGCTAGATTAGCACCGACTTGAGCTGCGGTGATCCGGATCACAATCGCCCTGACACGGACCGGCGCTGCTACATCTACACGCGACGCGAGCTGCTGCTGCACGCACAGTTGTCAGTGGACTGGTGCATGTAGTGAGGCCTTGTTTAGATGGCTATTTGGGGTGGAGATTCGGGGGTTTGGTGTCACTTCGTAATCATTGTATCACTGTAGCATTTCGTTTGTATGCGTGAAAAATTATCTAAAAATTGATTAATTAGGCTCGAAATGTTCGTCTCGTAGATTACAACAAAACTGTGCAGTTAGTTTTTTATTTCATCTATATTTAATACTCCATACATGAGTCGACATTTTGATGTGATGAGAATCTTCTTTTTGCATAGTGAACTTTGGGGTTGTTTTTTGGAAGGGCTGAGTCGCTGAGTCAAAGAACAGTGAAATGTGGGTCTCGGATTTCTTTACCTTTCGTTTTTCTGAAAAGTTTGCTCTTGAAATTGTGGCGGTCCCAAATGGTTGGTTGGTTGGTTGGAAATTGGAATTAGGACGGTGGCGGTTGGTGTTGGTGTTGTTTTCGCCGCAAAGATCGTAAGAGGCCATGCCATGATGGCGCGAAGACGACTTTAATCATGTAGGCAGCCTTGTAAGGAAGATTGAAGGAGGATTACTACTAGGACATAAAGTGAAGCTAATCCAGGTGAGAGGTGCAACAGAGGCCCTAAACGTTTTCTTGTTTCTGTTTGGTATAGATGGAGTGGCACTAGTTTTTTTTTGTGGTTGGACTTTTTTTTATATGAACTTGTGTGGTTGGACTTTGGTGCGCACATATAGGCAGCCGCTGGCTCCGGAAGACCAGAAGAAACTGAACCCAACGGCGTCAGGATCAGGGGAGAGAGAGAGATGAGATGAGATGAGATGAGATGAGATGTGTTCTGTTCAACCGGGGGGGAGGGACACGTGAGGCGTGTACGCAGCCGTCCTCTCTTTTTTTTAACTGAAATCGTGGGGGAATTTCCCACGGCAATGTATTAAAAAGGAGAAAGGAACCAACTTACAGAGAATGTACAGAAGATGCGATAAGATCAGGGAAAAACTAAAAGCTAGGCAAGAGACTATACAAAAGCAGAACGAAACAAACAGAAATTACAAAAGATCCAGCCAGGTGGTGATGGTAGCCCTATGGTCTTCACGAAAACGAATTAGTTGTAGAAGTACTTGATCTTTAAAGTTTGAACACCATTGTTGGATGGAGGGACGAGCACCATCAAAAATGGTCCTGTTTCGCATCTTCCAGATCTCCCACGTGGCAATGATGAATATAACCATGAAAAATTCATGTGGAGCTGCCTGACGTGCCACATTAATTCTTTCGTGAATGTCCAGCGATAAATTCCAGGAAATATGTAACTTGTTCCAACAACTGCTGGCAAAAGGACAGTCAAAAAACAAATGATCTCTATTTTCTTCGACATTTGCTTGACATAATGCACAATTTGGACCTGTCTGGATTTGCATGTGCCTTCTTCGCATAGTCTCCTTTGTGTTTAGACGATCCACCAATAATAGCCAAGCGAAAAATTTAACTCTAGGAATACATTCTGTTTTCCATATCCAACCGAAGGTCTGCTCTGCTGGGATTCCTGAGAGTACATAGTTATAGAATCTGCCTGAACTGTAGCTAGCATTGCCCCAAATAAAGGACCAATGATCCTTTTCATGTGGGTTGTAGGGAATCTGTTCAAGATACACTTGAAGCTCTTGTAATTCCTGATATGCTTCCTGGGATAATGGCAAGGCGAATAGAGAATCTAGGTCCATAGCTTGGATCACCTTTTTAACTGAGACAAATCTGTTAGAGGCATAGGAGAAAAGTCTTGGAAATATGTCAGCTAATATGTTAGGCCCCCACAGGTCTTCCCAAAAAAGCACAGTTGTACCATCCCCTAGAGAACATCTTGCAACTCCCCTGTAAAGATTGTTTAATCTCAAAATATCCTTCCACCAAAAAGAGTCCATTTCTTTGGTTCCATGAGGCACTTTGTCCATGTAATATGTGGACCATATGAGATTGACCCAGGGGATGTCCAGCTTACCATAGAATTTATGTAATTGCTTAAGCAACAGAGCTTCATTCTGTAGCCTTAAATTCAGGGCACCTAGGCCACCTTTCATTTTTGGCAGAGCCACCATAGACCAAGCTGCTAAATTCCCTCATTTTTTGAGAAATCATTCCCTCTCCAAAGGCACTGTTTCCTTGCACGATCAATGTTATCTATTACTCCTTTATGCAGCTTGAGTGTACACATAGCATACACACAAGTAGGGGTGATCACTGAGTTGACTAATTGCAGACGGCCTGAATATGATAGGAGTGAGGAACATGATGTGAGACGTCTTTCAATTCTGTCCATTAAGGGGGTGAAATCTTCTATACGGGGCTTCGTTGTACCCATCGGCAGGCCCAAGTATGTGAAAGGCATTGAGCCTACTAGACAACCAAAACTTTGAGCCAAATTTGCTACATTGTCCTCAGAGACATTGATAGGAATCATGGATGATTTATGATAATTGATTTTCAATCCTGTGGACGCTGAGAATTCTTGCAAGATGTTTTTGAGATGTTGTAGTTGTGGCTGACTAGCTTGCATGATTAAGATCGTATCATCGGCATACTGTACTATAGGAAAATCACTATTACCTTTAGGTAAGGGTTCAAGCATTAGTCCTTCGTGATAAGCTTTGTTGATCACTACTTGAAACAATTCAGCTGCCAACACAAAAAGAAGAGGGGATAGCGGATCTCCTTGACGAACTCCTCTTTTACATTTAAATTGTTTCCCAGGCACTCCATTAAGTAGGACTGAAGACTGTGCTGAAGAGAACAACATGTTTATCCATTGTAACCATCTATCTGGAAAACCCATATGCCTCATAATATCTAGCATAGCACAATGTTCAATTGTGTCAAAAGCTTTAGCAAAATCAAGTTTCAGAATGATAATCTCCCTTTTGGACTGGTGGCACTGGTGGATATACTCATAACACCACGCAAGACAGTCTTGGATTGACCTGGACCGTAGAAAACCATATTGATTGACATGAAGGAGCCGAAGAATGATCAACTGTAATCTCTCGGCAAGGATTTTAGTTAAAATTTTGATGCTGCAATTGAGCAGCGAGATGGGCCTAAAATCATTGATCGTTTCGGGGTTGTTCACCTTTGGAATCAGAGTTATGAATGAGTTGTTAATGGCCTCAAGATCAATGTTTCCATCATAGAAATCTTGGCATAGCTTGTAGAAATCCTCCTTAATAATGTCCCAACATCTTTTCATGAACTTGCCATTGAAACCATCCGGTCCTGGCGCCTTGTCCAATGGCATAGTTTGAATAATTCTGTCTATTTCGTCTTTTGTGAACGGCTGAACAAGTGCACTGAGGTCTATTTCATGCTGAAAGAGTTCTTGTAGATTAAATGTCATGGTTGGTTGCTCACACATACCCATTCTATTTCTGAAAGAAGCATAGATCAGAGCA
Organism: Echinochloa phyllopogon; assembly: GCA_033239725.1. NCBI lineage: Eukaryota > Viridiplantae > Streptophyta > Magnoliopsida > Poales > Poaceae > Echinochloa > Echinochloa phyllopogon. The sequence goes on from BTCW01000015.1 coordinate 46,753,384, forward strand.
GCTTTCCCTTCATGGTCAGAAATTTCCTGACCCAAGTCATCTTTGAGCTGTGATATCATATTTCTTCTGTAGGATATTGTAGCCATGGCATGGAAAAACTTGGTACATTCATCCCCATATTTTATTTTAGTAGCCGTGTACCTCTTCCTCCAATATATGTTCTTGTATTTCAATAAACTCAGCAAGTGATCCTTCATAATTTCCCTGAAATTCCACTCCACATCATATAAAGGTCTACACTCCTCAAGACAGTCCAAGAAAAAGATGACCTTGTTGGAAAGATCTATGAGCCCTTGCAGATTAGACAGTTTTTTGCTCCATGCCTTAAGATTTTGTCTTAGTTTTTTCAATTTGGCTGCTAGCATGGATGGAGAGCTATGTCTGGGTCTATAATTTCCTTCCCGTGAGGACTTTACCACTTCCAAAAAATCATTGACGTCAGCCCAGAATTTTTCAAATCTAAAGATATTGGATTTGGGAATGGTAGTACTGATTGAGACCTTGCAGGGTGTATGATCAGAGATAGGTTTAGCTAAAGGCAGCACCATGGAGTTTGGAAATTGATAGGTCCAATGAACTGATATGAAGAACCAATCAAGTTGTTCTAAAAGTGGGTCTTGCTGCATATTACTCCAGGTAAAAGCTCTCCCTTTGATTGGTAACTCTATTAAGCCCAACTGTCCAATGGCATCATTGAAAATGAAAGTATCATTTATATTTCCTCCAGGTCTATTTCGATCCTCCAAGAATCTATAAAAATTAAAGTCTCCCATGAAAATCCAACTCTCTGTCGATTGGATGTGTTGTTCTCTGAACCATTGTATAAAAACAGATCGGGCTGGTTCTTGGCATGGACCATAGTCGTCCTCTCCTCCCTGGCAGCGTTCAACGTTCAAAGTGAATGACTTGATGATCATGTGCCTGCAATTCGACGAGGGCTCTGGGTTTGGTCGCAGCAGCAGCGCTGCAGCGGGGTGGTGTGCCAGCCTGCCACCGCCACGGCATCGCCATGGCAAAGGCGATGGATTTGACTCGACGCGACGCGATGCTTCTAGAAGTTAGGGCGGGCGCCTGTGTTTGGATCCGAGGATTATAGTTTATTAAATAAGTGATAATCAGTAGCATTAACCATAAACTAATTATAAAACTAATTGCATAAGTCATATCTACTCCGCGAGACGAACCTAATAAGCCTAATTAATCTATAATTAGTACATAATTATCAAATTATTACTGTAGCATTATATTATCTAATCATGAATTAATTAGGCTTAATAGATTCGTATCGTAAATTAGTCCTAACTTATGTAATGCATTTTGTAATTAATCTATATTTAATACTTCTAATTAGTATTCTTTTATTTGATGTGACGGGACTAAAACTTTAGTCCGTGAAACCAAACACACCGCGTTTCCGTTTCGCCGAAAGCTTTCCGCCAATGGCCGTGTTTCTTTCTTTTTCAAAAAAAAATTCACTCGAGAGATCTTATCGGTATTAATAAAATCTATTTGTAAAACTTTTTTTAAATATGAGTATAATTTTGTGTGACAAAGCTAATGAGCCTAATTAGATTTATTACAGTAATGCTACAGTAAACATCATCCAATCATACGGTCGGATGCCTCATTAGATATGTCTCATGAATTAACTCGAGGGTCTGTACATAGTTTTGTAAACTGATTTTATTTAATATCCTTAATTAGTGGTCAAATGTGTGTGAAAAAATTTTCACATCCTAAAGAAACACGGCCAATGTTTGGTGGCTGAAATTTTTTATGGACGATCAATAATTAAGAATATTAAATAAAATTAGTTTATTTATAAATGCACTGCAGATCGAGGATTCAGCGGGGGCACAGTTTTGTTGTACTTTGTGAGATGAATATTTTGAGCCTAATTAATTAATATTTGGATAATTATTCATAAATACAAACGAAATGCTATAGTAGCACGTTTACGACAAAAGGAGTTCGTTTCCGTCCCGCTAAAAGCTTTCCGTTAATGTTTGGTGGCTGAAAATTTTATAAACACGTTTGACCAATAATTAAAAATATTAAATAAAATCAGTTTATTTATAAATGCACTGCAGATCGAGGACCCGGGGGCAGCGCTTTGCTGCTTTCTGCAGTAAACAAATGCACTGTCTCTTTCTATCTTTTTTTTAAGAAAAGGAAATATTTTGCGTCGATCGTTTGGAAGTCGTTTCTGTTAAAGATATCCCTTTGATCAAGGGATAATTATGGGCTTATACCGAAACTACCCTGAAGGTTTATGGCTATATATATGGACCTGTATTTGATCAATGAGAATAATAGAAACAGTTTTTCCACCGAGTTCTTTGCCTCCTGTGTATTTTCTTCTGTGCCGTATTGCTGGGAAGACAAGGGCGATCTACACCATCTTCTTCCACACCTAATCTTCTGCTGGGAGGAAGGGAAACGGATCAGGGGATCTGTGACAGTATTATTGTTCAACACGTTATCAGCATTCAATGATTATTGTCTTGCTCTGGGCATCAATGTAGAGCATTCCGTGCCCCATGTGCACACACAAAATGGGCTTGCTGAATCTTTAATTAAAAGAATAAAATTAATTGCCAGACTGCTTTTACAAGATAGTAGACTTCCCACCAGTTGTTGGGGACACGCAGTGCTGCATGCTGCTTCCTTAATTCAATATAGACCATCTGCATATCACTCTGTTTCCCCTCATCAATTAGCGCGTGGACAACAACCAGTGATTTCACATCTGCGAAAATTCGGTTGTGCTGTATATGTACCGATATCACCACCCCAGCGTACAACTATGGGACCTCACCGGAAGTTGGGGATTTACGTAGGCTATGATTGTCCCTCCATAATCAAATATTTAGAGCCTAAGACTGGAGATCTATTTACGGCTAGGTACGCTGATAGTATCTTCGACGAGGAGCATTTCCCGGCATTAGGGGGAGGATTGTACCTTAATAATAAAGAATGCCGAGAAATAGAATAGAGTGCCAGCAGCATTCAATCGCTTGATCCACGCATCAACCTGCAACAATTAGCAAATAATCTGCCAGATGCATTTACTGATATAAGAGGAGTATCGAAGTCGCATATTCCTGCGGCTAATGCACCGGAGAGAGTGGAAATACCCCTGGAGGGCATAAACTCTATCCAAGCTCCCCATCCTAGGAAAAGGGGGAGGGATCCGGATGATACAGTACAAGCCAAGCGGGGACGCCTGCAAAGGCAAGTTACTAGAGATAATGCATTACGCTCCCATTCAGTAGTCCCAGCAGTGACACACCTTGAGGGTGAAAATCCTAGTGCAACTGTGCGCACAAACATAAATAATAGCACAAGGACAATGGAACAACTAGGCTCAAGTAATTTCGAAAATCATGATGAGCCAGATGATACAGTTGAAGAAATTGCCACAAACTATACTGAATCTGGAGAACTATACAACAGAAAGACTACAAATGTCGACATTAATTTCGTCTCTAAGATCGCAGAAGCGATCGACGAGGATCCTGAACCAAAGTCCATGGCAGAGTGTCGGAAGCGCTCAGATTGGGTAAAATGGAAAGAAGCAATAGAGACGGAATTGCGCTCGCTTTCTAAGAGGCAAGTATTCGGGCCAGTTGCCCGCACGCCCCCCAAAGTATTCCCTGTAGGATACAAATGGGTATTTGTCCGAAAGAGGGATGAAAATATTGTGGTGGTGAGATATAAAGCGAGGCTTGTAGCACAAGGGTTCACGCAGAGACCCGGCATCGATTATGATGAAACATATTCTCCGGTTATGAGTGGCATAACGTTCCGATATTTAATATCAATGGCAGCAGGTTTAAACTTGAAAATGCAGATGATGGACGTAGTAACCGCATACTTGTATGGGTCATTAGATTCGGATATATACATGAAAGTCCCGGACGGGCTGAAAATTCCGGATTCTAAAATAAATCGCAACATGTACAACGTTAAATTGCAGAGGGCGTTGTACGGGCTTAAACAGTCTGGTCAGATGTGGTACAACCGGCTTAGTGACTTCCTCCTGAAGAAGGGATACGTTAATGATACTGATTCTCCTTGTGTGTTTATTCGGCAATCCCAGAAGGGTTTTTGTATCATCTCAGTCTATGTCGATGACTTAAACATCATAGGTTGTTCAGAAGACATTGAGGAGGCGAGCACCTACCTCAAGGCAGAATTTGAAATGAAAGATTTGGGTAAAACTAAATTTTGCTTGGGCCTGCAGATCGAGCATCTTCCTGAAGGAATTTTTGTACACCAGTCGACCTACACGAAAAAGGTTCTGGAAAGATTTAACATGTCAAAGGCCCATCCTTTGAAGACCCCGATGGTTGTAAGATCCCTTGACAAGGACAATGATCCATTCAGACCGAAAGGCGACGATGAAGAACCTTTAGGGCCTGAAGTTCCCTATTTGAGCGCCATTGGAGCACGGATGTATCTTGCGAATTGTACCAGGCCAGATATTGCATTCGCAGTGAACTTACTAGCTCGTCATAGTGCAAACCCAACCAGAAGACATTGGGTAGGCATTAAGACGATACTTAGATACCTCAATGGCACTAAAAATCTTGGCTTGTTTTTCCCGAAGAATCGAGATCTAAAATTAGTGGGTTATGCAGATGGAGGATATCTGTCTGATCCACATAATGCAAGATCTCAAACCAGTTTCGTATTTCTCTGTGGAGGTACTGTCATATCCTGGAGATCGTGCAAACAAACTTTGGTAGCGATGTCTACAAACCACTCAGAGATTATTGCGCTATATGAAGCCGCACGTGAATGTGCTTGGCTGCGGCGGATGACTAACCATATCCAGAAGTCATGTGGTCTTAGTACTATTGATTCTCCCACCATTATCTATGAGGATAATGCAGCATGTGTTGCACAAATGCAAACGGGCTATATTAAGAGTAATATGACTAAGCATATATCTCCTAAATTTTTCTATACTCACGAACTCCAGAAGCAGGATGAGGTGAATATCTTGCAAGTCCAGTCGTGTGATAATCTAGCTGATTTATTTACTAAGTTTTTACCGGCCACTACATTCAGAAAATGTGTCTATGGTATTGGCATGAGGCGGCTGAGAGATTTGCTGGATTCAGGGGGAGACCGCTCCTGAATATTTGCCCTTATGATTAGATCCAGAAGATCCTAAGTTTTATAATCCTGAAGATTGTAAAATGTCCTGAAGACAAGTAGACAATTGTTGTACTCTTTTCCATAAGTGAGTTTTCCAGAAGTTTCTCATAAATGGTTTTTAACGAGGCAACAAGTGCAATACATCTAGCGGCAACTATGTACTCTTTCTCCATATTTTTTCCACTGGGTTTTTAGGAGTTTTAATGAGGCATGTGTTGGTCGCGGTATTCACCCAAGGGGGAGTGTTAAGATATCCCTTTAATCAAGGGATAATTATGAGCTTATACCGAAACTACCCTGAAGGTTTATGGCTATATATATGGACCTGTATTTGATCAATGAGAATAATAGAAACCGTTTTTCCACCGAGTTCTTGTCCTCCTGTGTATTTTCTTCTGTGCCGTATTGCTGGGAAGACAAGGGCAATCTACACCATCTTCTTCCACGCCTAATCTTCTGCTGGGAGGAAGGGAAACGGATCAGGGGATCTGTGACGGTATTATTGTTCAACAGTTTCAAGTTGGCAGGCTGGCGCTGGCTGGCACAGGGCCCGTGGCTGTAGCGCCTGCGTAGCAGCAAAGCATTCCTCCGACTCTTCGCGATAAAATCTTTCCTTCGTAAAATTACCGGTTGCTTGTGTTTAAGGCCTTGTTTTAGTCCAACTTTAACACGTTAAAATTGGTATTTTATCATTAATGCGTCACTGTAGCATTTCGTTTATATTTATGAATAATTGTCCAAACATTGATTAATTGGGCTTAAAATGTTCGTCGCACAAAGTACAATAAAACTATATAATTAATTTTTTATTTCATCTACATTACATTTAGTACTCCATGCATGTGCCGGTATTTTGGTGTGATAAAAATCTTTTTTTTACATAATAAAATTTAAGAATACAGTTGGACAAATACAAGGCCAAACGGTTTCTTTCCGCACCAGGATACACTTTTCCGTGGTCCTTTTTTTTTTCGGGAGCAAAAACCATCAGGCACAGCACGCGCAGTGACGCAACAAACGGAGTAAGACAAAGAGGCTCACCATGAATTCAGCAAGTCTCGCCAGGGCCCAGCCCACAGCACATCTATTGGAAGTGGAGCCCATGATCTCTGGTCGGCCCAACCAACAATTCACACGCCACGTCGTCGGCGTGTCCGAGGAGGGCCCGATACCAATCATCACGAGAGTGAAAGATACGGCCCATCTTATGTACCTTTTGGGCATCGACCTCCCCGGACCGAGAGTGCGTACGGCCCATTAGCGGGCTGTTTTTTTGGGTGCAAAAATCCTCGGTCCGGGGAGGCAATGGCCTTCCAAAAAATTCTCATTACTTCACCGTTCACCTATCACATCAAATCATATTAAATCTCTCTTCTAATACATGAAGTATTAAATGTAGATAAATAAAAAAACTAATTTCATAGTTTTGATGTACACAACGACACGAATCTTTTGAGCATGGTAGGATAATGTTTACCACAAACAAACGAAAAGTGCTACTACAGCGTCCGATGTGACTTTTCTATCAACTTTTCACCCTTTTTTTCAGGAACTGCACCCCAGTGACCAACCATGGCCGCTTTCATAAGAAACTCTCTCTCGTCTTCCTCCTCCGATCCAAGTCGCTGTCTTGTGTAGCTTTACAGAGTTTTCTCTGCACCTACTCATGCCATCGTCCAATCGGAGCCTGCTACTGATCCAGCTGTACTCTATCTATTTAGTACACTACTCCGTAGAAAAACAAAGCTACAAGAGACAAGAGCTAGCGGGCCGCCACGCCCACGTGCGCTACGCTCCACTGACAGATCAGCACCTACAATCCTCACGTGACCAAGCTCCTTCCCTCAACCGTATCGTATTCGTATACTGATTACCGTAGGTTAGCTGCTCCTGTCATCGTTTGCCCATTCTATATAGTTGCATACGGTCCATACCTCACTGACAGAATCCAGGGAACATTTTCTGGTTCCTGCACACCTAACCCGTCTGTAACAATGGAATGGTCCTGAACCTGATTGATCTACTATCAGAGTACTTTTCCTGCTGGCTCAACCAGATCTCAATCCACAACGTGGCCAGCAGCCTCTCCTGGTCTCTCCAGCGAACGATCAGGGGAGGTAGCAGTACATGGTGTCAATGATTAAAGGCAGAAGAGGAGCAGCATCCATCAAAGGGGAAAAAGGCTACATGAACGATGGCGCCCCGGGTAAATTACAGAAGAAACAACCGACATCTTTACGGCTTTGCGATTGTTCTATCTATCTATCTATCCAGAATCCAGATCTCCTCCCACATGGGGGTTGGTAAGGTAAAGTTGCTGGTGCTCTGCTCTGCTCTGCTCTGGCTGCCTGAAGTTTCGCCTGCGGCTTCACTGTGGATGGACGAGGACGAACGATTCTCTGATCTCATCCGGGCTGTCATTTTACAATCATGCGCGTGTGTGTGTGGTCGCGAGGACGAGGATGAGGACGAACCAATGCATGATCTTCTACTGATGGCTTCGCTGCTCTGATTGCGTCCAGAATAATTCAGAAAAAAAAGGACCATTGTTGGGGACTCACCTACCTCTTGTATTGTGGACAAGTACTAATTTGGGACAGTACAAAGAGGCACAGCTCAGCTCAGGAAAAAGAAGAGCAATCAATTGTCTGGTTGCTGCTCACTTGCTCTATGCAGGTGATGATCAGCTAGCTCAAGTGTAGAAACATGGAAAACCATTTACTGAGCTATATCAGATATAGAGAACATATCTAGTAGCAATTGACGCGACTAGTACACAATGCAAAAACTAGTATAAAAACTGCAACTATCCAGCCTTCCAAATCGCGAGGAAGATCGATACGTACGGTGCGCAAGCAAAGGAATGCTCGATCGATCCACTAACCAAATCAAAGCACACTAGTTCTTGATGAAGACGCTTCGATATCTATACCACACTTATTAATTTCTATGCTATATCCACGCGAAATCAGACGCAAATCTCTCGTTTCCGCTTCAGAGGAAGCAAGTTCTTGGCTTTCTTCTCGGGCGCCGCCGGCTGCTGCTGCTGCTGCCTCTTCGCCATTTCCTCAGCCCTGGCGCGGCGCCAGCCGAGGTGCGCCGCCAGGTTCTCCACCTCCACCTTCACCACGTCCTTCCTCACCCCGATGTCGGTGATGTACCTGCCGGCGCAGTACACGCCCGCCGTGACGGCCGCCATGCCGAGCGGGCCGGCGGCGAACAGCTTGAACGGCGTGGAGAGCAGCGCGGCGAGCGGCACGCCGACGGCGGACGCCGCCTGGCCGCTCCGGCCGATGCCGCGGGCGGGCTCGTCGGCGGCGGGGAGCAGGCCCGTCTTGCAGTAGAGCGCGAAGTCCTCGCAGTTGTTCTCGAACACGTCGTAATCGCCGAAGCCGTTCTGGAGGAGGTGCATGGCGCGGTGCACGGCGGCGTCCATGGCGTCGGCGCGGGCCGTGGTGCAGGTCCCGCCGCGGAGCTTGGCGAGGAACACGGCGGGCGGCGCGCCGTACTCGAAGCGGTGGAGCGCGCCGCCGCGGAGGAAGCAGTCGAGGCAGGTGAGCACGACGCCGCTGTCGGGGAGCTGGAAGCCGCAGTCCGGGAAGGTCGGGCACTCCTCGGGGCCCTGCGACAGGAGGCTCGACACGGCGATGGCAGAGTCCAGGCCGGCGGCGCCCGCCTCCTTCTTCCTCGTGAAGTGCACCACCTTGCTCCCGCCAACGTAAATCCCTGGACGATCCAACATAATTCATGATGAGTTCATGACACCGAATTGACATCACCATTCACCATTCACATCAATTTGCCAAGGCATTTGTTTAGTTCCCTAAGTTTGACCCCCAATTCCACCATGCAAAAAAAATTCACAGCACATCAAAATGTCGATACATGCATGGAGTACTAAATGTAAATATAGATAAAATCAAAAACTAATTACACAGTTTTGTTGTACTTTGAGAGATAAATATTTTAAGTCTAATTAATCAATGTTTGGATAATTATTTATAAATATAAATAAAATGCTACCGTGACGCGTTAATAATAAAATATCAAGTTTGGGATGCCAAACTTTGGAACCCAAATTGGATCTCGGTCAATTACACGCATTATTATTTGGCGACTCAAGGATTTCTTGTAACAATCCAACAAGGTGTATTGACCTGCATGTGCCGATCAGCTTAAGTTGATGAGAAATGCAGGCAATTGACTTATACTTTAACCAGGAGAAATACTCCACAGACAAAAGAAATGGGTAACAAAAAAAACACTAGAGCTAGACAAGTGGATCTCAAACATTGGATCTTGTTTGCAAACGCTTGGTGCTCCATCCATGTGGAGAAGTCCCCCATGGCGGCCAGCATGGCATTCCCCACACACGGCAATGATCGGATGATATCTACAGTAGGAAGGAAGGGCCTTGATAATGTGCGGGGGACAAAATGTCCGGTCCATCCCAATAGCAGCCTGCATAGCGACACGATTTGGAAGAGACCTACCTTTACGCTTCTGGATGCATGCAGCGGATGGGATCAAGCAGTGGTGATTGTCGGTCGGTGAGAGAGAGAGAGGAGGGAGATGCAAAAGCAGTAAAAGGAGGCATGCATGGTGGTGAGTGGTACTAGCTCTCAGCTGGAGGACAAAAGCATGTAGGCCATTGTTAGCGGCAAAGTCAAAAGGGCAGTTGTTGCTAGCTTTGATCGATCACTGACGGTGAAGTTACTAGATAGCAATGTTGGTAAGGATTATTCTCTGGTAAAATTGCTTCCTACTAATAGCGAGGTGTAGCAAGTACAGGTAGTCTCGCTCACTGGTGTTTATGGTAGCGATTGCAGTCGTCGAATCTGAAAAGAAAATAAGAAAGGGAAAGGGAAAAAGAGTCGTGCATGAGCTGGTGGCTTGGTGCCCAGCGATGATGAGTGTTTTTGTACGGGTTCTAGCTGGGTGTGCGCAGCACAGCGTTCCCTGCTTCTGTCGAGGCCATTTCAGTTCAGCAAGTATCGGATGATACGGCCATGCATCTTCCTCCCGAACCATACGTACGGCCGGACAGAAATGAACTTGCAATGCTCAAGGGAGCAAAGAGCAAGGCAATGGGATCGGAGGCCAGACGAGTTGAAACTGAAACTGGAAGGGTTCAGTCTAGTATCTACGAGCTAGTATGATGGAGCAGGGCAGCTAGTGTGCTGCTGCCACTCAGTCACTGAATGTCTGAATTACGCGCGTACTGCAATTTACAGCAATTGGGTAGCACGGGGACGGCAAAGGCGTTTTATTTCCTTCTTCGATTGGGATTGATCGAGGAGAACTACGGCGATTTGCAAACAAAAGCAGGGAATTGCAGAAGCATCCGCGCGCATTCAACCAAGCCAGCCCGGAATCACGCGCTCCCGCGTACTTGGAAGGCGAGCGGAAATCAAGGAGGCGAAGCCGAGCGAATGGCGCCGGGCGGCCGGGCCCCCGGCGCTTGCATTGCTCACCGGCAATGTGGTAGCCGCCGGCGGCGGCGGAGGGAATGTACGCACCGTGGTGGGAGTAGGTGTAGCCGGCGCGCCAGGTGTAGATGTGGTCGCCGGGCTTGATCTCCGACCGCTCCACCCGGTGAGACAGCAGCCCCATTCCGTCGCCTCGCCTGGGCCTTCCCTGCCGGCGCGCCGAATTCTGGTTCTTCTTCTTCCTCTGCACCGCAAGTCCGGCCACCGTGCCGGGCGAGACACGGGAGGCAGCGTTGAGCGTTGCGCTGTCACTCACATCACATGGAGGTGGACGAGGCGGCGACAATGTCGCGGTCTGGAGAGTGGTGAGGACTGACCCGACTCCGAGGGCAACCGGAGAGCGGAGTGCCGGAGCAACAGGAGGACGCTGCTCTCACTCTCTGATCTCGGGGGTGAAGTGGTTGGGGTTTGTTTATCTTGTGGACCGAGGGAGGGAGGTCTCGGCATGTGCCGGCAGTGATCTGCAACTGCGACGCTAGGGATTCGCGTCTGATAATATTCGAAGGCGATGTGCATACGCCGCTGATTTGTTTAAGGCAGCGCTCGGGATTAGCGTGTGATCCTGGAAGCTGATGCAGAGCCGCATACAGCAGAGTAGCAGACCCGTCTCCTTATTTTAACTCCACTGGATGCGCTAGTGGTAAAAGTACTCCTCGTGCTATCGGACATTCAACATTTTCATTTTTTTTCTTTTTCTGAAAACTGAGGTACACTCAACATTATTTCCTTCTTTGGAGGATAAATCCCTATGATTTTCTTCCTAGGTATCCAACGTCATTTCCTTTCTTTCGTACACTCGACATCTGGTGTAATCCCTATACATTCGTTTGGCTTATCAGCCACCAGCCATCAGTACTTTTCTCTCAGGACAAGCCTTGTTTAGATCTTAAATTCCACCCCAAAGTTCACTATGCAAAAAAAGTTTCCCATCACATCAAAATGGCATAACATATATAGAGTACTAAATGTTGATGAAATTAAAAATTAATTGCACAGTTTTGTTGTGCTCTACGATACGAACATTTTGAGCTCAATTAATCAATTTTTTGATAATTTTTCACACATACAAACGAAATGCTACAGTGACACAATGATTACCAAGTGACACTATACTCCCAAATTTGGGATCTAAACAAGACCCAAATCAGCACCAGCCACCAGACACCAACCAGTCAGCAGTATTTTTCTCTCAGCATAAATCAGCACTGACCACCTGGCATCATTTATCTGGCCCAACCGGTCTTTTCGGGTGGCTAATCGCCGCCTCACCGTCCCGTCCAATGCATGCCGCTCTCGTTGGTTCGGTATCCTCCCCTGAGTTCCCTCTAGATCTACCAGCCATAAAACCCTCCTCCATTCAAAAGCTTGAAACCCTAGCTCTGACCCTAAATCCTAACCCAAATCGAATCTCATCGTAATTGATTCGTCACTGGAGAAAATGAGTTGCCCAGTGGACCTAGAGGAGGTCAATAGAAAAGAAGGTACCATGCGAGTTGATTTCTTTGCCTTGTGTCAACTTTTCACTCGCTTTTTTAGTATGGCTACATTTCTCCTCTCCTTGTCTGCTACAGATAGGAAGGGCTCTCACGCCGTACTTAAACAGAGAGCCTCTCAGTCTAGAGTTTTTGGATGGTAGGCACGTCTTTTCTGGTGCGTTTAGCTGTGATTTTGGATTTGTTTTAGAGGACATGATCGGGACTTTTTTATATCGATCTGAATTGCAATCTATTCTTAAACTATTCGGTCCGTAAGAGTGTTTGTTGCAACAAAATGAGAGCCACGTGGAGGCCTTTTTTTCTTTTTTAAAAAAGGAAATAATGCGCTAATTTGTACACGAAGTCGCTTTTGTTTCCACTTATAGCCGATGGATTGGGCAGGTACACATGTTTTTTATTGAAAGTGAGGAATTCTTTTCCACGTTCAACAATGCATGATGATAAGTCAGGCAAAACAAAGCCCTCATGCACCAAAAGAAAGCGAAAGCATACAGTGACACTGACATACAGTTGCGTGGCACGGATCAGCCACCAACACACACCTAACTTCTCACATCTCCATTTTTTTTTAAAGAACATCTCCTGCATCGTGCCAGAAAAAACAACAACCAGAGTTCCATGCCACGTGTTCGTTAATCTGCATGGTTGGTTGTCGGTGGCAAAGATCACGATGCTCGGGCCGTCGTCTCCGGGCTCCTGGCTAGCTGCTGTCGTAATGGGCTAACTGGCAGGCCGCGAGAAAGCCTAACACCAACCACTTCCTCGCGCCTGGCAGCCCATTTGAACCTATTTCCGAAGGCCCGCCCCCCCTATTTTGCAAGCTCAGGCCCGGCCCAAGAAGCCCACCAAACGACCGCCCGATACGGCCACGTCTTTTCCTCTCTCCACAACCATGTCTTCCTCGCCCGGACCAGATTTGCCAGAACGCGAACTCCCCTGCCGTCTCCCTCGCGCTTCGAAACCCTAGCCCCGCACGCAGGCGCAGCTCTCTCCCCCCTCCGCCGCAGCACCTACCCCGCCGCGCGGGACGAGCGGGCGCCATGGCCGCCGAGAACTACTGGAGGTACGCCGACGCGCGGCAGCAGCAGCAGGCGATGGTGGCCGCCGCGGCGGCCGCGGCCGGGATGGCCCCCGCGGCGACGGTCACCGCGGCCCAGTCGGTAGGGGGCGGGGCGGGAGGCATGAACCCGCAGGCTGCAGCCGCCGCCGCCGCCGCCATGGCGCAGCAGGCCGCCGCGCCGCCGCTCAAGCGCGCGCGCCCCGACTTTGGAGGTTCGTGGCCCCCTTTTATTCGACGCCCCCTTTAGATCTGGCGTGTTTGTCTATCCGCTGGCTATTTTTCCCCTTCGATCTCCATGTCGCCCGTGCTCTGTTGAATTTAGGGGGACGATTTTCGGTTGCTGTTAGTTATTAGATAGCTGCGTTTAGATCTGGAGATGTCTTAAGGGGTTAGGTATATCTATACGCATCAGGTTTATTTGACCTATTTTGGGTTGTTCTAAAATATAACTAGCTAGGTTCTTTGCAGTATATTGGGATTTATTTGGCCTAAAAGTTCAATCTTTTAAGATAATCCTGTTGGGAGGGTCGCTTGCCCTAGTTTTCGGTCGTTCTAAAATACCACAAGCTTGGTTATTTGCAGTATATTGAGGTTAGAATCAATGTTTGACTAAAAAAAGTTAGATCATTTAAGCTAAAACCTGTTGGAATTGTTGATCGAAGAGAAAGTTATGTACTGATACTACCTAGAGATTTGCTGATTCGACTCATGGTTGAAAGTTCCTTTTATTGCACATGGTTTTACAAGAATCAAAACTGTTGTACATCCAGCACTTTGAATGTATCTCAGGACTGGTCCTGTTGCAGCTGTTCTGTATTGCTAGCTTGAGCTTGGGTAATAGCTTTTTTTTGTAATTCTGTCGATTGTTAGGACTGTCTTATGTAGCAAAACCCTGACCTTTCCAGCAAATTTATAATATTGATTACACTAGTCTAAGTTTGACTTGTTTGCAACCTTTTTATTTATTTTTCGGCTTCACAGATGTGTCTGGAGGACAGGACATGACAGGATATTATCCACGTGAAACTGATAGGGCTGGTTACCATTCACTTAGAGAGAATGAAGCAATTGGAGCCTCTTATGACCGTTACTTGCGCAATGGGGTACGCACAAAGCATTTCATATTGTATACATATCATTTTTCCACAAGTACATACCTAGCTATTAACTCTTTTTATCTGCGTGACAACTTTATAGATGGCCTCCGTCGGTGCCAATGACACCAGTAGGGCTGTTGTTAGTGGGATGGGTGCAGGGATGGGTGGAGGAATGGGTGCTGGGATGGCTGGCTATGGTGTTGATGAACGGCGTATGATGGGTGTTGTTGGTATGGACAGCAGAGGGATGGGCTATGGTGGCAGACCTGAGCCTCCTCTCCCGCCAGATGCATCAAGCACTTTGTATATTGAGGGCTTACCTGCAAACTGCACACGCAGGGAGGTTTCACGTATCCTTCTTCAAGATTTTATTACAGTTCTATGCTAAAGTTCCTTTTGTAAATTGGTTTTTGCTAACCCTGAACATTCTGATGACTGGCCTGATCTATCTCATATGTGATGTTCCAGTTTACTTGTATCGAATAGCACTACGTGTCTATGCTTCTTTTGAGTTTTCATTCTTCCTGACTAAAATGAAAGGATTGTGCATGCATGGTGCGCAGGGCGCAGTTAGATATCTGTTTTGTCTATCCCTTGTATCTATTGTGCACTAATTCATTTGTTGTGGCAATCTGCTGCTTCAGTTATCTCAGTCACTCAAGTGGCGGTAACTTTAGATAGAAATTGAGACCCCTTGCAAATAGCAAAATTTATGGTCGGTATACTTTTGTTCAGATGTTTTCAATGCTGTTTTTCCTTCTTTTTCATGTTGTTCATGCTCTCTAATTCACATTTGTTTATAGGAATTACTGCTTCAGTTCAACATACTAATTGCGGATACTTGTATTGTGGCCACTGTATTGAGGTATTTTTGCTCCTTAACTGTTGCTTCTGCAGATATATTTCGCCCATTTGTAGGTTTCCGTGAAGTGCGACTTGTCAACAAAGAGTCCAGACATGTATGTTAACTATTCTTGCCCTTTGACCCTTTTAGAATTATTCTTCTTTTAATGATGGATGATGAAATATCTTATTTTTCAACTTTCATGCAGCCTGGTGGAGACCCACACGTGTTGTGCTTTGTTGATTTTGACAACCCTGCTCAAGCTACAATTGCTCTTGAAGCGTTGCAAGGTGATAATAGTACTTATATTTGCGGATATGGAGTATGTGGCAGTGTTGATTACCTGACTAGCTTGTGTGACATGCAATTTTACATGTATATTCTTGTTAAATTCTATTATACATGTCTGCATTTGCTTCTGTTTTGTTGCGAAGCTTGTTTTGAAAGTGCTAATTATACACGTTCATTCTTCATCTATCTAACTTCGTGCAAATTCTATAACATAGTTTTTAAACTAGTTCGAACATAGTTATTGTTGTCTGATGACAGTTAGGTGGGTATACAAGGGTAAATCCACATGTTTCTAACAAGCTAATATGCTTGTTGTGCATTTACTAGTGACTCCTGATGTTTGTGCTCGAGCTTCTTAATTGGTTATGTCTAAAGTCGAGATAGTCGTGACCAGAGTACCAAACCATAGCATTCCTCGATAACTAGCTAATAGGTTCACTTTGAACTTGCTTTGTGGCACTATCCTTTCCAATCTATAATCGGAGTTTTAAAATTTAATAGGTTTTCCTACCCATTGGATCTAACATCGCATTTGCATCCTGATCTGTATGGGGCCTTTGGTTGAAGGCAAAACATTAACTCTTCCTATTCCTGTTAAGGTCCGATCTCTTGTTCGCGCGACGTCCTGAGCAATATAAACCATCACGATTCATTTTGCAGGTTATAAGTTTGACGAACACGATCGCGAGTCAGCCCATTTGCGGCTGCAATTCTCACGCTTTCCTGGTCCGAGGTCAGCTGGCGGGCCTCGCGGTAGGCGTTAAGACGTGCGGACTCGTGGTTGCCGAACCTATCGTTTATACGAGCGATCAATCTACCGCAGCGTAACGCTTCGATATGCGCTGAAATCCTCGGTGGCTTTCCTGTAGGGTTCGACAGCTCCTTTCGTGAATGCGTGAATGGGACAATGCAATAAGTGATATTTGGCCTCCTGTAGATTGCCGTAGCGTGTGTTAGGGGGTGGAACTTTTTAAGTTATTTGACATACTGTATCTGCTGCCTTAGTTATTATGATCTACTGTAACTTCATTACCGTGCTATCGGAGACAAGAGTTTGTTATCCTGTGAATTGTTATCATTCTGAAAATTAAATGTTTGTTCTTAGCCTTGCTTAGTAATATTTTATCCCCTTCGTGTTTCTTGGCTGTATACCAAAATTTGTCAGTTCAGTCTAGGATCGTTTTTCCGTCCCCCCCCCCCCCCCCCCCCCAACATAAATGTGATTGTCACTCTGAATTACCCACTTGCTACCCCAAGGATGTGGGAGGCTGAACTTTCTTTTGAAGGTCCTCTAAAATTTCGATCACCCGTATTAAATTCATTATCATAGTGAACCTTATGTTGTTGGCATCCACCATAAATCTCTTGGGATCTAATTTGATGTGATTATTTTGTAGATTTTTCATCTTGTTGGTATGAACTATTTTTGAGTTCTAGATATCTGTAGTAATTTGCAAGACAAATAATTTGTGCAAAGTATGGCGTGTCCTGTACAAAACCCGTAGACCTGTGGTGCTGGAGACTTCCGGAGGTATGGCATTGCTGGCATAGTGAACCATTGTTCCATGCTGCAGTACTTGTGCAATGCCACAACCACCACAAGCAACATTAAGGTTACTGTGCTGCAGCTCATGATTACTTCTGATTTTCATGCTTATTTATCTCTTTGCAGTAAATCTCATGCCTTGAATGGGTAATGTGTGGAGCTGTTGCTTCCTCTGATAATAGTATTGACTTTTGAGATTTAGTGCATTTATTATTTCACGACCACAGCTTACCTCCTGAGAGGAAGCAGTTTGTCTTGCTCAATCATAGGTGTCAAATTTAGGCCATTTGTGCATCACTGCTGACTGATGTTTTTTGAGAGTTCGTAGAGCGCTGTACCTGTGAATATAGCACCGTGCTATGAATCTTAGCCCCAGTTATAGTGCTTATGTGCTCTCTTTTTTAACGTCTAATTTGGCTGTGCAAAGTACATTGTTGAGAATTGAGCCTGGTTGAATTTGTAATTTTTGTTTTGGTATGCTTATTCCTTACCTGAAAATTGCTTTAGTTGTATGTTTACAGTTTATGTGACAGGTGTATAAGTTGTTGTTGGATCGGATATCTTGATAGATCGGATATCAGTGATTTTAGTGCTTTGCCCGTGCTCCGTGTACTCCATGGCTAACCAAATTGACAAATCTATTTTAACCAAGTATCAGGGACAATCATTTTAGTGTGCGTAGTTGCGTGTGTTATCTGCTGATGTATGTAATTTTAATCTGTATTAATGTTCTCAGCTGATGTAGCCTCACAATATGTGATTTACTTGTGGTAGAGTTGTTGCTGACTTTTTCTGTAACAAAAGAACGGGTTGCCGTGTTTGTTCATCAGCCGTGTTTGTTCTCACGTTCTTATTGTTTCGATCGTTTGCTTCGAGAACGTTTTCCGCATGAGCCGCAAGTTTATTTGCACGTCTACTACCGTCTACGATTTTGTTCGTGAACGTTTCTTGTGCGATTTGAGTCCGAACGTTTTCTGCACCAGCAATTAGTTCGTTTGCCCTTGTGCTGTTGTAAGACGTATCTGAACCTCGTGGCCCACTGGGATGTGACGTTGACCGATGACGCCTTGTATGGACTGATGAATCAGCCTGTTTGCCTGCCGGGAAATACACGGGTTGATAAAGAGGCTGTGCTCTTCGATGCAACTGGGATGAAACAGAATATTGTGTATCAGACTATCAGGGATCATCAAGCGATCAAAAGGCACTATTCCCACCCCCTCACTGTTAAGACTGCAATGGAAAGGATCTGCATTGGTTACTCGTGCTGGCAACCGGCTCTGTTCGGCTGGCAGGTGGCTGGTGCTGGTTTGTACCGAGAGAAAAATACTGCTGGCTGATGTTGGTTCGTGCAGAGAGAACAATACTGCTGGCTGGCTCCCGATAAGCCAAGTGAACAGGGATTTGCGTTCTGGGAAAGGTGGCCGGGCTGAGGGGCCCACCAATTCGGGACATTTTTTTAAGGATTTTCTCTCCAAACCTATTTTTTTTCACCCATAAAAGACCCACCTAAATATATCCATATTTATACCCACGTCTATATATAATTATTTCGTACTGTAGGCAATAAATTGAAGACTTTTTTCTATATAGGAAAAAGTCTAAATTACTACTAAGCAATGTTTGGATAACTCCTTAAACAATTTTTATGTTTACTTAACCCCTTTGTTTTCCTAAACTAGCTTACTATTCACCTTTGGCCCAATTGAATCCCGGTTTTGGTGACATGGCAGCTGTTTTGTTGACTAATTGTTAATTGGACCTACTGCAGCATCCAGTTGCCGACCTGAACCTGCTGCACCATCCAGTTGCCGACCTCTACAAGGCCAATTGGACCCTTTTTTTTTACAGAAAACGAATAGGGTGAGTCGTATCATGCCACTAGTTGTGAGCACTTTTTTCAATTGAGAAATTTCTAACATGATTTCTTTTAGGACTACTGGTGGCTGAATTGAGTTAACGCTCATTCTGATGTGGCAAGGAACTCATCACCAATTTATCATAATTCAGAGTAGCCACCCCTTCTTGAACACTGATATGTATGCCATAATGGGGGAGGATCTGTTGGCAACTGAGATGGTGCATGAGCTTTGCCGAAGAAGCACAACTTATCAGCATATGAGATGGTGCAGGCAGTGGTCGCCATCCGCATGGTAGTGTGGCCTTTGTTCTTAGTCGCAGTTGTGGCCAGGCCCCTCAGTGCCAACGACCCATCGCCGGCTCTCGATGGCGAATGGCAAGGCACAGGCGAGAGGAGCAATGGAGCGAGTAAGGCTCGGCATCCGATGACGATGGGCACCTCCAGCACCATGGATGGTGACACAGGCGAGCGAGCTGCTACACCGGCGATGAACTGGGCAGCGGCAAGATGCGCGACACTGACGGCGCCGTCGACAGGAAAGAACATTGTTGCCGCAAATGGGCCGGGCCTATTCAGGGGGCGTTTCGCGCCCCAAAATTGTTGCCACGTAGGATGGCCCACGTGGAGCCATTAGTCAACAAAACAGCTGTTATGCCACCAAAATCGGGTTTCAGTTTAGTCAAAGGTAGTCTAATGGTAGTACGGTCTAGTGGGACGCTACCCACCAAGGTTTAAATTCTGTAACACCCAAAAATGTTCAATTTAAAATTTTTTGGCATTTAAACAATTAATTAGAGCTTGCTTCTATTTATTATAGGCTAAATAATAATTTTCTAAAATTTAAAATCAAATATAAGAGATAGAAACATTTATTGTTGCATTCATGCTGCTGCATTTAATTTTTGTATTGCTTGTGATTCAAACAAGAATTTAAATTTATTTAAATTCTAATTTGAATCACTTTGTTTGGAGCTCTAGAAAAGTTGTTAGGCCCATAGTTCGCTTTAGCTCCCTGAACCTTTCCTCAGTTCAATTCTGCCCCCTCTTCTTTTTCTCTGGTCCGGCCCAGCCCCTCCTCTCTTCCTTCTTTTCCCCGGCCTGCTTCTCCCTCTCCCGCGGCCCACTATTTTTCCCCGCTCGGCCCAACACAGCCAAGCCGGCCCAGCCGCAGCCGCTCGCCCCCGCCTCCCTCTCTGCCACTGGCCGCTGGGCCCCACGCGTCAGCGACGCCTTCCCCCTTTCCTTTCTTCCTCCCTCCTTTCCTTCCCGAGCCCCGCTAATGGCGCGGCCGAGCGCCTCTGCCGCGGCCGGGCCCGCACGCCGAGGGCGCCTCCCCCTCCGCGCTTACTTAATCCAGCCCGCGACGCCGTTCCGCTCCCCTCACCCTTCGCCCCAACCCTAGCCGTCGCTAATTCCCCTCAACGCCGCCTCCCCCGAGCCAGACCGCCGCCGTCGTTGATCCTCGCCGTCGACGCCTAATCCCCGACAAGGATCCATCCAAGAGCTCCGCCCGGAGGTAATGCAGCTATCCACGCCATCCAAGCTCCCATGTTCCCCCTGTTTCGAAGCTAATCGCTCGCCGTCGCTGCTCAGACCCGCCGAAGTCCGCCGGCTGCCGTCGTCACCTCACTCCGGCGCACCTCCGTCTCGGCCAACCCCCGGAGCTGCTTCCCCGCTCCACGAGGAACGCGCCGAGCTACTCCAAGTCCTCCAGCAGCTGCAGCAGCTCCCCTTCCCCGAGCAGCGCCGCCGCCGAGCATCGGGCCCCGACGAACACCACCGCCGGGATCCTTTCGCTCCAATTAAACATCCCCAGGAGCATCCCCAGGAGGCAAAGCAGCTCCTCCTCCCTTCAATTTTGCCGTAGCCGCACCGTAGAGCCTCTCCCCTCGGCCGCCGATGGTGGAACACCGCCGGACACCGCCGTCCGGCCAACACACCACGACACGCTGCGCTTATTCACCACGGTTGCACTTGTGTCACTCCCCAGCAGCTCCAGAGCCAGAAAACCGACCCAAAACCGAGCCAAAACCCCTACCCCGCGGTTCACCGGAGTTCGCCTCCGCCGCGCGCCGTCGTCCGGCCGCCTCGCCGACCAATCCACGACTAGAACCCCCTAGATGCACTCGCCATCTCCTCCTGAAGCCGCAGGACCAAACCCCGTCGAAAACCGAGCACCCTAGCCCGAGTTACGCCCAACTCCGGCGAGCCTCGCCGTCGCGCGAGCGGCGCCGCCGCGGCTTCTTCGTCCCCGGCGAGCCGGGCGATCAGAACCGTCCGATCTCAGATCAACGGCCCAGATTAGAACCCAGGATACCCCTTCGCGTTTTAAATCTCAGCCGTCCAGATCAGATCCAACGGCTGCCACGCGTCCGGGCCGAGTCAATACCGGTCAGCGCTGGTCTTTTTGCTAAAGAGCCCTCCAACTTTCTGGAAATAAATCCGAGGTCCATCCCAGTTCAAAAATAATTACAGATAGGTCCAGTTTTATTCGTTTAGGCCCCTGATCTTTTTAAAAATTGAACCCGCGGTCCTGCGCGTGTAGTTTTGCGAGTTAGCCCCTGGTGGCTACTGTTATTTACGTATAGGTCCCTGGTTTTTCGCAATTTAGCCCCTGGAAGTTTCAGAAACTTGCCAGCAAGTCCCTGAACCTTAGAAACGCTATAACTTTCGCGTTTTAGCTCCGATTAGTGTGATTTTCGCGCTCATGTGTTCGTATCAAAGCGTAGATTATTTCTAGCTCCTGTTTTTGTACTGTTTTCACTGTTTGGTGTACTGTTCTAATAGAATTAATATGTTTGCATGTAATGATTGCTTTGGATGCTTGCGTGATGATCGTGTCCAGTCGGCGAGCCCGTAGCTTTGGACTTCGAGTACGTTGAGGACGTGCCGGAGCAGGACTTGCAGCAGCAGCCGTACTCCGAGGAAGGCAAGTTATAGCACGGACAATCCTTGCTACCTATCTCACTTTTGATACACTGTTCATTACATACGCATGTGTCTAATACTGTTTACCATTAAGGTTGTACCTAGCATTTATTTCCCTGTCCTTGTATTTCCTATGGGTTTTTGCATATGGGTAGAACTTTGCTATGCGCAGCTACTGTCACCTTTATTTAACTGTTAAACTTGTATTAATGGTCCACTTCAACTTTAATGTTAAAACTTGCTTTTTAGCAACATGGATTAGGGAGTTAGAGCATGTGCTGTGTGCTTTGCTCTAATGTCTCCCTCTAAGGACCGGTTCTTAAAGCGGCAACCCAGGAGCCTGTCGCCACCGTCGGAACTATAATGGCTCTGGTCTTGGACAAGTAGCTTGTACGTCTCTAGCTTGACAGTGGTTACCGAGGGGCCAACGGCGTTGTGGGAGGTACGGTGCTGGGTGTTCTCCGATTCCACCGAGGGCGGGAGATCCGTCGGCTAGGTCACGTTAGACCCAGTCCCGTGTAGGAGTCTCAGCGATTGAGAACTCTGCACGTTGCGCGGTATGGGTGCGATACCCGCGCTCCGGACGCCATCGACCCCCTCACGGTGTGACTCCGTGGGCGTACGTCGATCTCGGTGCCTAAGATTTCACCGCCGTATAGTACTCCAGCGGCTACTGACTTGTTAGGGTGTCTTGTGAAAGCCTCGTAGCGTCCCTATGCAGTCACACCTCAGAAGTGTCGATGTGCGTGGTTGGGTGCAAAGTTCCTTTGAACTTTTACGCGACTGGTGGGTAAAGGGCGAAACCTCTGCAGAGTGTACGATCTATCATGATAGCCTTGCTCAGGGTCACGAGCGGCCTGGATCCTTTTTGATTAGAACTTGATATTTATTCATGCTTAATGTCACTTACACTTTATTAATTGGGTTGCAACCGGGTATTCATTCACATGTAGTAACTTGGACAATGATAAAACGAACCAACTAAAAGTGCTAATGCAGTTAAGCCGAGTCTAGCCTTTTTGAGCCTTCAAAACCCGTGCTATACTTGCTAAGTAATTTCCATTACTTACACTTGCTGTTATTACTATTTTTTTGGGCAAAATCCCGGACGGGTAACAGATTGGAGTTAGGCTGATTATGCTGTGGAGTTTCCAGAGGATTTGCCGTACTTCTGAGTTCGCGTTCTCCCAGTCAGAGTCCCTGTGGGATTGCGGCTACGCTAGAGAAATGTATTAGTCTTCCGCTGTCCATGTTGTTATTTCTGAAGCACTCTGATGTAATCGCTACTATGTGATGAGAATAAAGCATTGTACTCTGATTTTTACCATATTTGTTCGCTATATGTGTGGGTGGACTTCCTGGGCACACATATGGCCACATTCGGGTTTTGGGTAAATCCGGGTGTGACAGATTGGTATCAAAGCCATGCTAACTGTAGGAACGCAGCCTAGATAGTAAGGATGACAAATTACTAGGAGACCCCCATGTTTTAAATTTAAAATTTAAAAACCTAACAGTCGAGTCTTGTGTGAGATTATGTCTTTAAATGCTTGTACTTATTGTTATTATGCATATGTTTGATTTGGTTCTTTGTAATGATTGTGATGGGCGTGGACACCTGTCTGCAACCATCTAGATGTTGGAATAAGGCTTAAGGACTTTAACGTTTAGATAGCAGGGGGTTATATATATTTTTCTCGTACTAATCAACTGACATCTGACCTTTGTGATTATAGATGGTTAACCCCGGGGGCAATGCGGGTGGTCAGCCTCCGAACCAGAACCCGCCCCCGAACCTGAATCCGAACCATCAGATCGCCACCATTGAGCAGCTGATGTATGCTCAAGTTCAGATGATGCAGCAGATGGCTGAGACCATGAGGCTGATCCAGCAGAACCAACATAATCCGCATCCTCAGGCAGCTGCTCCGCCCAGAGACAAGAGGGGCGAATTTCTGAAGGGACGCCCGCCGACCGTCAGCAAGGCCAGCGACCCCCTTGAGGCTGATGACTGGCTCAAGGCAGTGGAGAGACAGTTGGACATCGCCCAGTGCGATGACAGGGAGAAGGTACTGTACGCCGGAGGGCAGCTTCAGGGGCCGGCGTTGGATTGGTGGGACTCATACCAGTCCTCACGCCCGGCCGGTACTCAGATCACTTGGCAGCAGTTCTGCAGCAGCTTTCGTGCACACCACGTGCCGGAGGCTTTGATGGTTCTGAAGAAGAAGGAGTTCCTCGCTCTGAAGCAGGAAGGGATGAGTGTCACGGCTTATCGTGACAAGTTCGTCGCGTTGGCCCGTTATGCTCCAGAAGACGTGGCCACCGACCAGAAGAAGCAGGCCAGGTTCCGTGATGGTCTGCAGGATGCTCTCCAGTACCAGCTCATGTGCACCAAGTTCCCGACCTTTCACGAGCTGGTGGACGGCGCTCTGATGTTGGAGCACAAGCGCCGTGAGATGGAGGACAAGAAGAGGAAGCTCCAGGGACAGCAGGTGGGCAGTAGCAGTCGTCCACGCTTCGCACCTCCACAGAGTCAGCAGGTGGGAGGCCAGCAGCGCTTCCAGGGCCAGTCCGGCATGCTCAGTCGTGGCCAGTACCAGCAGCAGCGTCCTCAGTTTCCTCGGGCGCCACAGCAGCAGCGTCCTCAGGGTCAGCCCCAGATGGGTCCAGCTCAGCGCAGCCAGGTGCAGCCAAGTCCAGTTCAGCGCATCAGCCCAGCCAACACTACACCGGTGGGTCCGAGGGTGTGCTACCACTGTGGTGAGCAGGGGCACTTCGCCAATGCCTGCCCCAAGAAGATCCAGAACGCCGCCGGACAGAACCAGCAGGGCAGCACTCAGAGAGTTGGGCAGCCGCAGGGTCAGCAGCAGGGAGGTCGTGCTCCACAGACTCCGGTTCGAGGCAAGCTCAACCACACCAGTGCAGAGACAGCAGAGACAGCTACTGATGTCATCGTGGGTACGTTCCTCGTCAAT
Source organism: Echinochloa phyllopogon (assembly GCA_033239725.1). Lineage (NCBI taxonomy): Eukaryota > Viridiplantae > Streptophyta > Magnoliopsida > Poales > Poaceae > Echinochloa > Echinochloa phyllopogon. Next base: position 46,778,137 of record BTCW01000015.1, read on the forward strand.
TCGAGCCCCGCCACTGTTTTATTTGATTCTGGAGCTTCGCACGCTTTCATTTCCGCTGCCTTTGTGAAGAGGAATTTAATAGCTCTGAAACCCATGATGAACACTATGCTAGTAAGCTCACCAGGGGGTGAACAGCGGGCCACACTACGGTGCCCCCATGTTCCCATCATAATAAGGGGGTAGAGTTCAAGGCAGGTCCGATAGTCCTGGAGACCCTGGGATTTGATATGATCCTGGGTATGAGCTGGATGACCAGATATGATGCAGTGATCCGGTGTGCTATGAGGACCATCCAGCTGACGGCAGAATCCGGTGACAAGGTGGAGTATCAGGCAGCCAGTTCCTCAGAGCAAGGCCAAGCCAATCAAGCTGAAGGGACGACAACCGAAGATATCCGGGTGGTGAGCCAGTTCCCGGATGTGTTCCCTGACGAGTTGCCAGGTATGCCTCCGGAACGAGATGTTGAATTCATTATTGATCTAAAACCTGGCACTGCACCTATAGCCAAGAGGCCGTATAGGATGGGGGCGAAGGAGCTGGAGAAGCTCAAGCAGGAGTTGGACGAGTTGTTGGCCAAGGGGTACATTCGTCCGAGTGCTTCACCGTGGGGAGCACCGGTATTGTTCGTCGACAAGAAGGATGGTACACAGAGGTTGTGTGTGGACTATCGAGCCCTCAACGAAGTGACCATCAAGAACAAGTACCCGCTGCCAAGGATTAATGATCTGTTCGATCAGTTGAGGGGAGCTTGTGTGTTCTCCAAGATAGATCTTCGTTCGGGCTATTATCAGATGAGGATCCGCCCGTCAGACATACCCAAGACCGCATTCACTACTCGGTACGGGTTGTATGAGTTCTTGGTCATGTCTTTTGGATTGACCAACGCTCCTGCATACTTCATGTACTTGATGAACAGCGTGTTCATGGATTACCTTGATAAGTTTGAGGTGGTATTCATTGATGACATTCTGGTCTTCTCCAAGAATGAGGAAGAACATGAAGAACATCTGAGGTTGGTGCTGCAGAGACTTCGGGAACATCAGTTGTATGCCAAGCTGAGCAAGTGTGAGTTCTGGCTGAAGGAGGTGGCATTTCTGGGACACGTGTTGTCCAATGGAGGAGTGACAGTTGATCCGAAGAAAGTCAGCGATGTGTTGAGCTGGAATCCACCACGGGATGTGAGCGAGATCAGGAGTTTCCTTGGGATGGCCGGTTACTACAGACGGTTCATTGAAGGATTCTCCAAGATTGCTAAGCCGCTGACTGCTTTGCTAGAGAAGAATGCCGTGTTTGTGTGGACAGAGGCGTGCCAGGTCAGCTTCGAAGAGTTGAAGAAGAGGTTGACTACAGCCCCAGTGCTAGTATTGCCAGATTTGGCTAAGAGTTTCTCCATCTACTGCGATGCATCCCGTCTAGGACTGGGTTGCGTCCTTATGCAGGAGGGCAGAGTCGTGTCATATGCGTCCAGGCAGCTGAGGAAGCATGAGCAGAACTATCCGACGCACGACTTGGAGTTGGCAGCTATGGTACATGCCCTAAAGATCTGGAGACATTACTTGATTGGGCACAGGTGTGACATCTACACTGATCATAAGAGCCTCAAGTATGTCTTCACTCAGACAGATCTGAACATGAGACAGCGCAGATGGTTAGAACTGATCAAGGATTATGATCTGGAGATCCACTACCACCCAGGGAAGGCTAACTTGGTGGCAGATGCCCTGAGCAGGAGAAGTTATGTGAACAGGATCACTGGTCATTGTTTGCCGGAAGAACTCAGCCGAGAGCTTGAGAAGATGAGTCTGGGATTCGTCACCAGCATCACAGAGATGGCAGTGGAGCCCACACTCGAGCAGGAGATCTGGAGAGGACAACTGCAGGATGAGAAGATCAGAGAGATTGTGGGGAATGTTGCTCTGGGAAAGGCCCCTGGATTCCGAGTCGATGATCAGGGAACTCTATGGCATGGAAAGAGGATATGTGTGCCAGACATAGCGCAGATCAGAGATATGATTCTGAGAGAGGCACATGACTCAGCTTATTCGATCCACCCAGGCAGCACTAAGATGTATCAGGACATCAAGGAGAGATTCTGGTGGTACGGATTGAAACGTGATGTGGCGACTCACGTGGCATTGTGCGACACATGTCAGCGAGTCAAGGCAGAACATCAGAGGCCCGCTGGATTGCTTCAGCCGTTGAAGATCCCGGAGTGGAAATGGGAAGAAGTTGGCATGGACTTCATCACTGGTCTGCCCCGCACTCAGAGAGGATTTGACTCCATTTGGGTGATTGTTGATCGTCTGACCAAGGTGGCCCACTTTCTGCCAGTGAAGACCACCTACACAGGCGCCAGACTAGCAGAGTTGTACATGGAGCGGATTGTGTGCTTACACGGGGTGCCGAAGAAGATTGTGTCAGATCGCGGTACTCAGTTCACCTCACACTTCTGTCGGAAGTTACATGAGTCTATGGACACGAAGCTGCACTTCAGCTCAGCTTATCATCCGCAGACAGATGGTCAGACAGAGCGGACCAACCAGATACTGGAGGATATGTTGAGGGCTTGTGCATTGCAGTACGGTGTCAGCTGGGATAAGAGTTTGCCGTATGCAGAGTTCTCCTACAATAACAGCTACCAGAAGAGTCTGCAGATGGCACCGTTCGAGGCATTGTATGGCAGGAAGTGCCGGACCCCGTTGTTCTGGAATCAGACTGGAGAGAGTCAGGTCTTTGGTCCAAAAATACTCAGAGATGCAGAGCGGCAGGTGCAGGTGATCAGAGAGAACCTGAAGGTGGCCCAGTCCCGACAGAAGAGTTATGCCGATGTCAGACGGAGAGACCTCAGCTTCAGAGTTGATGACTTTGTGTACCTCAAGGTGTCACCCATGAGAGGTGTAAAGCGGTTCAATGTCAAAGGCAAGTTGGCACCTCGTTACATTGGACCATTCAGGATACAGGAACGAATGGGTGAAGTGGCATATCGGCTAGATCTGCCTGAGAGACTAGCCGGAGTACACGATGTGTTCCATGTGTCCCAGTTGAAGAAGTGCTTGCGGGTGCCAGAAGAGCAGATCCCGATTGAGGAGTTGAATGTTCAGGAGGACCTCACATACGAGGAGTGTCCGATCAGAATCCTGGCGGTGTCAGAGAGAGTGCTGAGGAACAAGACCATTCGAATGTGCAAGGTGCAGTGGAGCCGGCATTCAGCAGATGAAGCGACTTGGGAGCGGGAAGAAGACCTCAAGTCCGAGTACCCACAACTCTTCGCTTCTACATCCGAATCTCGAGGACGAGATTCAACTTAAGGGGGGTAGGTTTGTAACACCCAAAAATGTTCAATTTAAATTTTTTTGGCATTTAAACAATTAATTAGAGCTTGCTTCTATTTATTATAGGCTAAATAATAATTTTCTAAAATTTAAAATCAAATATAAGAGATAGAAACATTTATTGTTGCATTCATGCTGCTGCATTTAATTTTTGTATTGCTTGTGATTCAAACAAGAATTTAAATTTATTTAAATTCTAATTTGAATCACTTTGTTTGGAGCTCTAGAAAAGTTGTTAGGCCCATAGTTCGCTTTAGCTCCCTGAACTTTTCCTCAGTTCAATTCTGCCCCCTCTTCTTTTTCTCTGGTCCGGCCCAGCCCCTCCTCTCTTCCTTCTTTTCCCCGGCCTGCTTCTCCCTCTCCCGCGGCCCACTGTTTTTCCCCGCTCGGCCCAACACAGCCAAGCCGGCCCAGCCGCAGCCGCTCGCCCCCGCCTCCCTCTCTGCCACTGGCCGCTGGGCCCCACGCGTCAGCGACGCCTTCCCCCTTTCCTTTCTTCCTCCCTCCTTTCCTTCCCGAGCCCCGCTAATGGCGCGGCCGAGCGCCTCTGCCGCGGCCAGGCTCGCACGCCGAGGGCGCCTCCCCCTCCGCGCTTACTTAATCCAGCCCGTGACGTCGTTCCGCTCCCCTCACCCTTCGCCCCAACCCTAGCCGTCGCTAATTCCCCTCAACGCCGCCTCCCCCGAGCCAGACCGCCGCCGTCGTTGATCCTCGCCGTCGGCGCCTAATCCCCGACAAGGATCCATCCAGGAGCTCCGCCCGGAGGTAATGCAGCTATCCACGCCATCCAAGCTCCCATGTTCCCCCTGTTTCGAAGCTAATCGCTCGCCGTCGCTGCTCAGACCCGCCGGAGTCCGCCGGCCGCCGTCGTCACCTCGCTCCGGCGCACCTCCGTCTCGGCCAACCCCCGGAGCTGCTTCCCCGCTCCACGAGGAACGCGCCGAGCTACTCCAAGTCCTCCAGCAGCTGCAGCAGCTCCCCTTCCCCGAGCAGCGCCGCCACCGAGCATCGGGCCCCGACGAACACCACCGCCGGGATCCTTTCGCTCCAATTAAACATCCCCAGGAGCATCCCCAGGAGGTAAAGCAGCTCCTCCTCCCTTCAATTTTGCCGTAGCCGCACCGTAGAGCCTCTCCCCTCGGCCGCCGATGGTGGAACACCGCCGGACACCGCCGTCTGGCCAACACACCACGACACGCTGCGCTTATTCACCACGGTTGCACTTGTGTCACTCCCCAGCAGCTCCAGAGCCAGAAAACCGACCCAAAACCGAGCCAAAACCCCTACCCCGCGGTTCACCGGAGTTCGCCTCCGCCGCGCGCCGTCGTCCGGCCGCCTCGCCGACCAATCCACGACTAGAACCCCCTAGATGCACTCGCCATCTCCTCCTGAAGCCGTAGGACCAAACCCCGTCGAAAACCGAGCACCCTAGCCCGAGTTACGCCCAACTCCGGCGAGCCTCGCCGTCGCGCGAGCGGCGCCGCCGCGGCTTCTTCGTCCCCGGCGAGCCGGGCGATCAGAGCCGTCCGATCTCAGATCAACGGCCCAGATTAGAACCCAGGATACCCCTTCGCGTTTTAAATCTCAGCCGTCCAGATCAGATCCAACGGCTGCCACGCGTCCGGGCCGAGTCAATACCGGTCAGCGCTGGTCTTTTTGCTAAAGAGCTCTCCAACTTTCTGGAAATAAATCCGAGGTCCATCCCAGTTCAAAAATAATTACAGATAGGTCCTGTTTTATTCGTTTAGGCCCCTGATCTTTTAAAAATTGAACCCGCGGTCCTGCGCGTGTAGTTTTGCGAGTTAGCCCCTGGTGGCTACTGTTATTTACGTATAGGTCCCTGGTTTTTCGCAATTTAGCCCCTGGAAGTTTCAGAAACTTGCCAGCAAGTCCCTGAACCTTAGAAACGCTATAACTTTCGCGTTTTAGCTCCGATTAGTGTGATTTTTGCGCTCATGTGTTCGTATCAAAGCGTAGATTATTTCTAGCTCCTGTTTTTGTACTGTTTTCACTGTTTGGTGTACTGTTCTAATAGAATTAATATGTTTGCATTTAATGATTGCTTTGGATGCTTGCGTGATGATCGTGTCCAGTCGGCGAGCCCGTAGCTTTGGACTTCGAGTACGTTGAGGACGTGCCGGAGCAGGACTTGCAGCAGCAGCCGTACTCCGAGGAAGGCAAGTTATAGCACGGACAATCCTTGCTACCTATCTCACTTTTGATACACTGTTCATTACATACGCATGTGTCTAATACTGTTTACCATTAAGGTTGTACCTAGCATTTATTTCCTTGTCCTTGTATTTCCTATGGGTTTTTGCATATGGGTAGAACTTTGCTATGCGCAGCTACTGTCACCTTTATTTAACTGTTAAACTTGTATTAATGGTCCACTTCAACTTTAATGTTAAAACTTGCTTTTTAGCAACATGGATTAGGGAGTTAGAGCATGTGCTGTGTGCTTTGCTCTAATGTCTCCCTCTAAGGACCGGTTCTAAAAGCGGCAACCCAGGAGCCTGTCGCCACCGCCGGAACTATAATGGCTCTGGTCTTGGACAAGTAGCTTGTACGTCTCTAGCTTGACAGTGGTTACCGAGTGGCCAACGGCGTTGTGGGAGGTACGGTGCTGGGTGTTCTCCGATTCCACCGAGGGCGGGAGATCCGTCGGCTAGGTCACGTTAGACCCAGTCCCGTGTAGGAGTCTCAGCGATTGAGAACTCTGCACGTTGCGCGGTATGGGTGCGATACCCGCGCTCCGGACGCCATCGACCCCCTCACGGTGTGACTCCGTGGGCGTACGTCGATCTCGGTGCCTAAGATTTCACCGCCGTATAGTACTCCAGCGGCTACTGACTTGTTAGGGTGTCTTGTGAAAGCCTCGTAGCGTCCCTATGCAGTCACACCTCGGAAGTGTCGATGTGCGTGGTTGGGTGCAAAGTTCCTTTGAACTTTTATGCGACTGGTGGGTAAAGGGCGAAACCTCTGCAGAGTGTACGATCTATCATGATAGCCTTGCTCAGGGTCACGAGCGGCCTGGATCCTTTTTGATTAGAACTTGATATTTATTCATGCTTAATGTCACTTACACTTTATTAATTGGGTTGCAACCGGGTATTCATTCACATGTAGTAACTTGGACAATGATAAAACGAACCAACTAAAAGTGCTAATGCAGTTAAGCCGAGTCTAGCCTTTTTGAGCCTTCAAAACCCGTGCTATACTTGCTAAGTAATTTCCATTACTTACACTTGCTGTTATTACTATTTTTTTGGGCAAAATCCCGGACGGGTAACAGATTGGAGTCAGGCTGATTATGCTGTGGAGTTTTCAGAGGATTTGTCGTACTTCTGAGTTCGCGTTCTCCCAGTCAGAGTCCCTGTGGGATTGTGGCTACGCTAGAGAAATGTATTAGTCTTCCGCTGTCCATGTTGTTATTTCTGAAGCACTCTGATGTAATCGCTACTATGTGATGAGAATAAAGCATTGTACTCTGATTTTTACCATATTTGTTCGCTATATGTGTGGGTGGACTTCCTGGGCACACATATGGCCACATTCGGGTTTTGGGTAAATCCGGGTGTGACAAATTCTGGTGCTCACACTTTTTCTGGAATTTTTTTAGGATTTACCAGCGTTATGCCTTAATTGGTAAGCGGCGTTCCCGTCGACAACGAGGCTCCAATGGTGACTTTGGGAATCTCCAGATCTACCGGGTGCTCAGTCATTCGGATGTGCTCATAGGGGGTGCTCAGTCATTCGGAGGTGCTCATAGGGGTAGGGTTTGCGTACATGTATTCTTAAGGTTGAGTGTGCGCGCATGCTACGAGCGTCTGCGTTGTACTGTGTAATTCTAAAAAAAAAGTTGAGCCAAAGGTGGATAGTAAGCTGGTTTAGGCAAATAAAGGGGTTCAGTAAACACAAAAATTATTTAGGGGGTTATCCAAACATTGCTCATAGATGAATGTAGTAATTTGGACCTTTTCCTTCTATATAAATAAATGTCAACTATCTCGAAAATGATGTGCCTCTAGATTTGAGAATGATAATAAATTATTTTTAAAAACGCTTCGCACGACTGTTCTATTTATCATAGCCCATGCTGTTTTAAGATCATCAATAAACGTGTGTACCGTAAGTGCGTTTATTAGAAAGCCCCCGATATTTCACGGGAATGAACCACAGCCAAACAGCCAGCGCGGCCTAGGGGATCCCAGATGTGACAAGGACTGGCTGTAGGCCTAGGGGATGGACTGGTTGAGCTGAAGCTCCAGCATGATCCATGGCGGTTCACCGGCCGCACCTGGGCTCGACGGCGATGATGCTCCGACTAGAAGTTCTTCATACTAGTCTGTGTACCTTTAGCAGACCAAGCGCATTCCAGAAGTTCTTCATACTACGTTCTATCGTCAAGAAAGAAATCAAACTACTATACCACGTTCTATTGCCAAGAAAGAAATCAAACTACTCAACATTGGCATTCAAATCCATCTGTTTCAGAAAAATCTTCACTTAAACAGGTCTTTAAATTACTTCCATGATTAAGTCTCATGGTGCCATTGGCTGATACATTCATGCTGACCATGTTTTTAGGTCCCACGTTTAGAGGGCCACATGCCTACATTCACATTGAAGGTCATCAACATGCTGCTGCGATTGCCGAGCCAAAATATTGAAATGAGCTAGCTGATGAAGGCACGGTAGAGCACCAATAAGAACATGGACCTGGAAACAAAGGCACTGATAAGTAATACAAATTAGAATCAATTTGAGGGAAACAATTCCCACAACCCTATAGAAGTAATTGATTACATAAGGTGAAATATAATTTCCACAAGTTTGGAAATTGCTAACAGAGTCGTGGACAATGGACAAAGGCTCTAAATTTAGGACTTGTTTTAAGTCAGAGTAACAATTCCTATACAAGTTGATCCCTACAGAATACACTGTAGGATACTCGGCCAGTCAGCATCTCATTGCGAGAGCAGATGTATACACATTGGCAAAACATCAAGATGCTGATAATGGTGATCATGTGACAGCAAGCTCTATTTATATTATTATAGTTTGCATGTATAGCTGTAGGCATTACACTCTTCTCATATATGGTAAGAAATAGAAATATAGTATCATTTGCACAAGCAAATTTGATGCGATGCTATGAAACTGGATCAGGACACTGAATTTCAACATGATGCAAAGCCACATGGCAGTGACAAGTTCAAACTTTGGAAATTGTAAAAAAAAATGATGCAACCTTTCGCTGTGTGCTGTATTATGTATTCAATTACAATGATCTATGGATTGTGTAAAAAGAGAGGCAAGTTTAGCAATCTGTAGTTGTAGTTTCCACAATTTCGGAAATTGCTAACATATATCCACTATAACTATTGAGTTTTGAGTCGGTAGAACAAAGTCTATCACTAATATGATGAACATTATATAAAATAATTAAAACGCAGGGAAGAAATTGTGAACCGTACACAACTCAGAGATAAAAAAAAGGCAGATGAAATGAATAAATCAGTATTTGTTGTACCGAGCCAATTAAGATCGGAAAAAGTCTACAAACCCGAGCACATGGTGTCACCTGCTTTCCTCTTGCTTAAGAGTCGTCACATCCAATCCTCTCCTCCCTATACCATTTAAAGCAATAAGCAGCAGCACCTCCTGCTCTCTTCTCCAATCGGCAACCACCAGCAGGCACCTCCTCTCTCCTGTCCCAAATCAATCGATGCCTCCATCTCCCTCTAGTTTACCGCCACCAAATGAATCTGTTTTGTTTCACAGCTGCTCCAGCATTGATTTGGCCCAGTGAAAGCTCGTCGGCATGAGATTCTGCTTGCCTCTGCTGCTGGGAGGCTGGGAGCGGCTCCGATTCATCGACCTCTACGGCGGCCGGCCCGGGAGATGCCAGCGGCCATGACAGAACCAAGAGAAGAATGCAAAACCGCCTTGTTCTCGCTGCAAGAGAAAGTATCAAGAGCCTGCCCACTGCCCACTTACAACTGGGTCCTCATGTCAGCTTGTCCACCTAAGCACGCCACATGACTAAAACCGCTCTATAAAACCAGACAGGGGGCTAAGTGAATGGTTTTGCGAAGCTAAGGGGGTTAAATACCTGGTTTTAAAGTTGGGGGTGTGAAGTAGTCTAGTTACAATAGGTTAGGGGGTTACATAGACTTCTTCCATTAAGATCAGGTGGTGACAGTGCAGTTTAATTCGCAAAGCATCTATAGGCCCAATAAAGCGAAGGTCTGTAAAAATTATTCATTATGTTCAGGACTTGGTTTCAGTTAGAGTAACAATCAATGAATAACGAGTGTACAAGAACTTGACAGACCACAATGTGTAGGTTGCTCGACCATTCAGCATATCCATTGCGTGGACAAAAATGTATTGGACCATAAAAGTTTAAAGTGAAGGAGCAAACAGATTGGCAAAACATCAAGATGCTGATAATGACAATCATCAGAGACATAAACTATAGTCTTGTTACGATAATTTGCATATAATATAGCTGTAGCCATTAGTAACTTACACTCACTCTTATGATAGTTCACATGTACTATCGTGAAGGTCAATTACATAGCTGTACTCTATTTTGAAAACAAATCACAGTGATGCTCAGTTCTCAAGAAACCACTCACTTGTATGATCTACTTGGTAGTTTTGTATAGCTATACTTTTCTGTTCTGCCAATATGATGCAAAGCACATGCCAGTGACAAATAATTCAAAGCTTCACAAAATTGTACATCAGAAGGATGCAAATTTTTTTTATATTTGTTGTACTATACATTGAGGTACAATGATTTATTGTGTGAAAAGAGGCAAGTTTTCAATCCACAATTGTAGCTATCATGATTTTTCCTTCCAATTTACTGCTCCAAAATATTTGACCAACATGGCAATATGCATCGGCGTAAACATGTCATGTAAAAGAGTAAATTTCACAAACCTAGCACTCATCCATTCTAATAGTCACAGAACTACCATTTCTGGAGCCCATTTTACAAACCTACCATTACTTTGGGCTTCCTTCTAAAAAAAACTACCATGTTTTCCCTCGCCTGTCAGCCTGTTCATCGGCGGGTTTCACAGGTTTTGGCCGGTTTTACAAACCAGCCCGCAGGTGGTTGGGTTGGCTGGTTTAGGTGGTCTAAACTACTGGAGAGAGATTGGTTGAGTAGGCCAGGTTGGGCTGGTTCCATAGTTTCAAGCGGTTTGTGCCCGGTTGTCTGTCACCTCTCAAATACAGGTGAGCCCCTGCGGTGACGCCCCTGCAGTGAGCCGGCAGCCACACAGGTGGATACGACTACTGCAGATTCGCGGCGGAAGGAGGTCGCCGCAGCCACGTCGCTGGGCCAAAGAGGAGGCTACGACGGCGAAAGATATGCTGTGCAAAGTTCGGCATTGACAGATCATGCTCCTGCCTACCGCTGCTACCTGCTACGATGAAATCCTGGAAAGATGAAATCGGGAACACCAATGATAGAGGAGATTGGATTGAGACTTTGAGAGGAAACGAGATGGAAATCAAAATCTGAAACCAAATGAAATTTAAAAAAAAACACTTGATCTGAGCTCAGCAGATTCCCCCGCCTCCTGGTTGCTGCTTTGCTTGCTTCTCAGGCTTTGTTTGGGAAATGGAGTGTTGAAGAATATTGAGGAGGATTGGAAGGGATTGAGAAAGATTTTGACTTGCAGGGGAAATTGCTCCACTATAAACCCCTCTAATCCACTTCAATACTCTTGCACCCAAACAAAGCCTTAGCGGAGATGGCAGGTGGTGGTTGTGTTGGGGCCGCAACCCTCCTAAGACAGAGAAGATGTCAGAGAGAAGTGACTGTGGAGGTGTGGTTGTCGCCTCCGAGAACTTCTCTTCCGTTGACTGCCACCAGAATCTTCGCTTCCCTTGCCATAGCCGCGTAGCATGCAGAGACATTCGCCGCCGCCGGGTTGAGCCGGTTCTAAACCAGTCAAACCGCAACCCTTTCCAAACACGAACGGGTTTAACCCGGAAACTAATTAGCCCGCTCAAACCTAATTAAGTGGTTCGGTCTGGGTTGGGCTGATGGGTTAGCTGGACCCGTGAACAGGCCGACTCGCCTGTTATGGTCTTCGTTGGTCCAACATGTCCCCACATCTGATTTCATAACAGTATGCCATACATGCCATCTCGTCTAGTCGCACAACAACGGCGGAGCTGGCGATCCAACAAGACACGGTACTGGTGAGAGAGATGGGCCAGCAGATTGGAGTGCTTGCTGCCAAGTTTAACATCTGCCAGGAGGTGGATTGCCAAAAGGTGGCCAAGCGGCGCAACTGACCTCTCCAAAAGTGATTTGGAAGTTCAAGAGCTGCCAGATAGTGTCCATATTTAACCTAACAACTCTGCAGCCAAGCTATGATTTGGCCCAGCACAAGAAGGTGCACCCAGCATGACCCATTTCCCCATCCAGCACCGTCGCCTTGGATCAGTAGCTCCATGGTCACATAGACGGATGGGGCTGTTACAAAGTCAAACGCTGACATTTGGGTAAGTCAGACGTTTCCATGTAGGCCCTGTGAGGCTCCAACAGGTAGAGGGAAAACCGGAAAAGGTGGTAGCTTTATGAGAAGAAAGTCCAAAGTAATGCTAGGTTTTTGTGAAATTGCTCCGGTAATTGTAGTTCTGTGAATATCAGGACAAAGTAGTAGGTTTGTAAAGTTTACTCCATGTACAAATTATACGCACATAGAAGTACTAAGTACTACTAGTTACCGCACGCATGAAGCAGTTACTATAAGGAAGAAGCAAACATGCTTATGACTAAAAGACATGCAAATTACTTATGTCAACACTTCAATGATCAAGAGAGCAGCCCAACATATACATGTCCAAACAGCATGTGCGATATGCAACAATAACACCTGTTGCTAGTGTGCTACTCATCATAATTCATACAAGCACATTACATTTATCAGTAACGGAAGAAAGCAAATGCAATAAAAACAAGTAGCAAGGGAATAGGCAACCAAATGTACCTTTGGAGAATGACTTCCCTGCACCTCCCAGCTCACAGGAGGGCATCAACACATGCTCGGAAAGACCCAACCAGCTGGCAGGAAATCCTTCTCTAATTTTACTCCAGGGTAGACCGCATCAGATCGACGAAATGACCCATCAACCGAAGGGTATTCATGCCATAAACCTCCATCATTGAAGTACATGCAGTCCTTTCGAATCCCTGGATGATCAGGTCCAAAGCACCCCACAAACCTATCATTTGCAAAAAACAATGCACATCCACCAAGGCTAGTAATCCTCACCCACTTCGCCTCCCCAGATTTCCACTGGAAAATATGGTACACCAATGGATTAAATTCCGCGGCGCTGATGAGTAACAGCTCACCGCGGCACTCTGCAGGCAACAAGCACAAATGCGTTCCATCAGGCATATGTAGAGTCTGTGCATCCAATACTCCTCCGATAAACACCAATTCCGCAAAATTGTTGTTGTCTGATAGCTCTACGACAGCAAGACGGTAAACTGATGGGTTTCCCAACACGGAACCTGTGGTAACTAGTGCGTAAAGGGTGCCACTGACACAGATCATCTCCTCAAGGAGATAGGGCTTATTGATTGCCGCCACACGCCAGTCAGCGGCATCGAGGTGGCAGTACTGAATGGTGCGGCCAAAGAAGCTCCAGGTAAGGACGAGGCTGCCGGAGAGGACGACGCTGGAGAAGTCATTCCTGGGGCAAGGAAGGCGGGTTTGCTCGCCGGTGAGGAGGTGGACGATGCGGACCTCGGATCGGCTGGGATAGTCCCAGAGGACGACGCGGCAACCGAAGGACAATAAGCCGCCGCGCGTACGAGGGAGGCGGAAGCGGAGGAAGCGGCGAAGGGGGAGGTGGAATAGGGCAAGGGGTTCGGTTTCCCCCAAGGGGGTGAGGAGCAGGAGCGGTGCCTGGGAGGCGAGGTTGGACGGGGTCACCGGGAGGGCGGCGCGGTAGGCGCGGCAGGAGGCGCGGAGGGCGAAGAAATCCTGGAGGCTCGTCAGTCGCCTAGCGACCTCTGGGATCAGCTCCGGTGGGAAGTAGGGGGAGGAGACGGTGGCTGGATGGGAGCAGCTCCGCCGGCGGCTGGACGGAGGAGAGCGGCTCCGCCGGCGAACGGCCGTTGCCATTTTCGCCGGCGACCGAACCCTAATTTTTCGCCGGCGAGCAATGCTCCGACCACCGTGAGGGGAGCGGGACTCGGCTGTGTCGGTCGGTGTGTAGTGCGTCTCGCTCTCGCTGGCTGCTTGGCGGGCCCCGTAACGGTGGGCCGAGCTGGGAGCTGTGTGGGCCGTAGTTGGGTTGGGCGGGCTTACAATAACCATGCTCATCACTGCAATTCAAGATGTTGGCCACACTTGATCTTCCATTCTACTACGTAGTAGTTGGGTCTGTTTAGTTCTCAAATTCCACCTCTAAATTTTACTATGCAAAAAGAAGATTCTCGTCACATCAAAATATCGGCACATATATAGAGTACTAAATATAGATGAAATTAAAAATTAATTGTTTGCGAGACGAACATTTTGAGCCTAATTAATCAATGTTTAGACACTTATTCACGAATACAAACGAAGTGATACAGTGACGTATTTATAACAAAGTTCCAACTTTAAAGTTGGAAACTAAACAAGGCCTCGGTTTGGTAGCTGCAACAACGCATACATCATCCACGCGTAATGAGAAATTGAAGGGAGAGACTAATGAAACATATCAATAGTATCTAGGCTATAGTTACAAACGTGTTTACTAATAAAGGTTCATCACACAGCACACGCAGAGCGGCTCGTCACGACACGGCCTCGGCGAGGCGAGGCGAGCGCGCGCGTGTGGCACGTCCTTCTCCTTTTACCAACTTCACAAATGGTCCACAGTTGCTCCACCATTTAAGTTGATTAAGATTCTCGTTGACTCTCCATCCGGGATTTAATTCCCGAGCATTTATTAGTGGACCTTTAATTCTTTGATTAATTGAGATTTAAATGGACCAAGCTCAATTAATCTGACATACTCCGTACCTTGGGAACATAACATTTCTACATCTCCAAGCTTAAATGAATGATTTAACATATGCTTAAAAAGACCCAAATATGTGGATTACAGTACCTCATTATTCCTCATGGAGTCCTAGCTAATCAAGAGCAGATACATCAGAAAGGTCGTCGGTCAATCAAAAAATATATGCCTACCACAAGGCCGAAAATTGTGGGTCGCACTTGAGTTAAGCATCCACATACTACATGTCTGAAAGAGTCATACTTGAGTTAAGCATCCGCGTACCGCGTACCCGTATTTTTCAATTCTACTATTATATTGGGAAGTTTATGAAAAAAATAGTGCTTTCAACAAAACTCTATTAATTTTTTATTTCATCAATACTCCCTCCATACTCGTAAAGGAAGTCGTTTATGACAACAACACGGTCTTCGAAACACAACTTTAACTTCTTATTTTTATAAAAATATTTGTTGAAAAATGATACATTCATACTTTTGTGAAAGTATATTTTTCAAAATAAATTTATTCATATAACTTTTACCATTTCAAACTCAACAATTTAAAAGTTATTCATGATTTATATTCATAAAGTTTGACCCAAACCTTATCCTAAACGACTTTTTTTATGAGTACGGAGGGAGTATTTATCAGGACAACCCAATAATCTATTTTAACTCTTTCAAATAAAGGAAGAGCTGGGGTCTCCTAATAAAACAGTTGCATTGAAATAAAATTATCGAGAAATGTAAAAGTCAGTCTCAGCCCCTTTCTCGAGCCAACTGCGCGCTGACCAAGAACAAGGGGCAGCACCAAAGCAGCACGTCCACGTGGAAAGGCCTAGGAGCAAGTGGGCCCGCTCGATCCAGCCGTCCATCACGATCTACACGGCTACTAAGTGATTGTTCTTTCCTAATCGGCCGTCTCTTTCACCACCAACCCCCTCCGAAGAAGCCCCTCTCCATTTCCAGTTTCCACGCCGCCGTCACCATGTCCTTCTCCGCCGTCGCCTCCACCGCCGGCCCCGCCGCCGCGTCGACCTCCCTCGCCCCCGTCAATCCCCGCAGATCGTCGCCCCCTTCAAGGGTCCCGGCCTCGCTCCGTCGATCCCTTCCCTGCAGACTCTTCTCATCATCGTCGTCCTTTCGCTCTCCCCTCGTGCCGGTCTCCGCCGCCATGGCCTCCTCCCCCCCCGCCGCAGCCGGTGAGGCGGCGTCGAGGAAGAAGCTTATCATCTTCGACGCCGAGGAGGACCTCGTGGCGTCGCTGGCAAAGCGCACGGCGGAGCTTTCGGCGAAGTTCGCGGCGGAGAGGGGCGCCTTCACCGTCGTGCTCTCCGGCGGCTCCCTAGTCAAGGCCCTCAGGTTTGGTTTTGACCCGCCCCTGATCTCGAATTTCTTGGTCGTCGTTGGGTTCCGGATCGTCGGGGGTTTCTTGACCTTTTGGTTTCGCAGGAAACTGGCGGAGCCGCCGTACCTGGAGGCGGTGGATTGGAGCAAATGGCATGTCTTCTGGGTGGATGAGAGGGTGGTGCCCAAGGACCACGCGGATAGCAACTACAAGCTCGCCTCTGATGGGTTCCTTTCCAAGGTAATTACTTGTTTAGTCAAATCCGGAATCTGTTCGATTGCGAAAGGTGGAAGTTTGTAGTTTCTTTTGATTCGAAATGGGGTCATGATTGTTTTGAGTGAGAGAATGGAAATGTGGAAATTTTGTGCAGATTATATGCTTGTTTGACTGTTTTCTTGGACTTATTACGGATGTTCCTCATGATCTTCTTGATATTGGGAGATTGACCATGGGAAAATTTGAGCAAAATGTCATTTTTGGGAGATAGTGAGTTGTCTGTATGGTATTTTGTTAGTCTTTCAGGAAAACAAAAGAACCCCGTAATGTCCGCTTAAGATACATATGCGTATGTAGTCTTCATTATAGCCTCAAAACTAAAGTACATTTCCCACCTGCCTTATATGTATGGCCGCATTTAACTTGATGTGTATAGTAGAATGGTGCCTAGAAGTGTAAAGCTGGTATCCCCAGCTAATTATGCTTTCTATAAAAAGCGGGTCCGATAGGTATTTTGGTCTAAAAGAATTGTGCGTAGAAGTTCATATCCCTTTTTTAAAAAAAAACGTACAAGTTCATGTCTATACAGCTCAAACGTTTAGCTTTGTTCTACACTGCATCTAAGTTTTCATATTTGTTTGTCTACAACATAGGTGCCGATTCCTGCTGGCCAAGTTTATGCCATAAATGATGCACTGTCAGCCGAGGGAGCTGCAGAGGACTATGAAACTCGTTTGAGGCAACTTGTTAAGGATGGCGTGATTGCATTGTCACCAGTAACCGGGTTCCCCAAGTTTGATCTGATGCTTATGGGGATGGGGCCTGATGGCCATGTCGCCTCGCTCTTCCCAGGTCACCCTGTTGTCAATGAAAACCAGAAATGGGTCACCTTTGTCAAGGATTCTCCCAAGCAACCACCAGAGAGAATAACATTCACTCTCCCTGTGATCAATTCGTCTGCATATATCGCACTTGTGGTCACTGGTGCTGGCAAAGCTGGCGCTGTGCACAAAGCACTTTCAGAAGAGCAAAATACATCAGATTTGCTGCCTGTTGAGATGGTTTCGCTTCAGGATGGAGAGCTCACTTGGTTCACTGATAAGCCAGCAGTGTCAATGCTGTCGAAAATTTGAAGCCATGCTCGAAACTTTCGCCTTAAGTACTTCACGACAGGTATGATGGATATCTATTAGGTTCAGCAGGAAAGCGTGAGCTGTTTTGTTCATAAAATTTGCCAGAAAAATGCTTCTTGGGACCCATTATCTACCCAATAACTATCATTTATGTGGGGTTATTTTTCAGCGTATATGATATAAGTTCTTGTAAATGCTATTCAGTACGTGATGTTTGGTAATGTTTGCTTTCTCATTCATCTATGAGACAGCAGACGAAGGTTTGCTAATGTACATGCACATCTGTCACTCATAATAGCACACATCTGTTTCTTTGCAATTCACAATACAGAATTTCAATGTCCAGTAATGTTACACTTTGGAATACATAAACTTTCCGTAAATAAGGCTGGGATTCGTATCGATCATTTTACAGAAGCGTACTACTGAATAGCACGGAGTAACCAGTGATATGAATTCATATACTTGTTCGTTTGTTGAAATAACTGGAACGTGGCTACTCTGCGCTCGACCGGCAAGCTGTGCGTGATGTGAGAACAGGGTCATTCTGAATAGTATGTTGAAATTGAAATGGAAGCATATATACGTTCCATGAGTCGAGAAGCGTAGCAATCTTTTCCTCCCATCTGAACTCAGATACGTCAGAGATGGACCTCCTGCATCCCCCCCCCCCCCCCCCCCCCCAGCCCCCAGTTCCTTACGAGTGCATCAGATACCATGTGATCACTGAAGAAAATTTACTAGTGCAATGCTACGAGGCGGCGAGATGGTGAAGAATTATTGATGGGTGGCATGGCAACGGCAAGCAAGAAACTTGAGACAGCTGCGTCTGCCATCTCTTCATGTCGTGTTCAGGCGCTCTGACGCAGGCCACAAAGTTCATCAGCAACACATGACCACGAGTAAAATTTCCCGGAGCAGGCAGCCTCTCCTGTTGGGGCTTTTAAAAAGAGAAAAAAGAATCTAGAAGAAATCCACGCGATAGCCTTGTTAACTCATGGAGCTCCCAGGTTCATGTGAGCCGCCACGAGCGGTCACATGAACGCGCCGCTCGATGCGTGGCATCAGGCATATATATGGCCCTCCCGCCGCCGAGCCTCCCCTTCCGCCGGTTTAAAAATTCCGCCCGGTCTCCGGCCCGGGGAGCACGCCGCCGCCGGCCCTCGCCGGGATCTTTGGCGCTTCTGCCGCGCGCTGCGGGCCCTGGAACCCGCCGAAGCCGGCAACGGTCAGGAAATCCACCGGGAAGGCGCGGCCGCGGCCGTGGTGAGTGCCTGATCGAGCGGCGACGATGGCTCGTCGAGCGGTGTGCTCGAAACGGACGTGCTGTTCTGCCGCCCAAACGGATTCTCTCTCTCTCTCTCTCTCTCTCTCTCTCTCTCTCTGTGAATGGGATAACGCGCGTGCCGTTGCCGTGCGTTCATGCTCGTTTGACTTGACCAACCAACTGCATGCTCGACAACGGAACGGAACGGCTGGTCGCAGGCCGACGAAACTCTCCGACCGTGTCGTTGGAAACGTTTTTAACTTTTTTTTCCCGCGACGATGACGAAGTGTGGTGTGGATGTGTGTGTCTGCGTGTCAGTTGACCACTGGATTATTCTGACTTTGACACTCCGCCCTACGCTAAGCTAAAAGAAATGCGCGCATGGCGCATGTGGGGACGTGATTATTAGCAGCGATTGGACGCCTCGCACGACAGAAGATATGGCGCTATCCTATGGTGTGAAAGGGAGATAATGACCTGCCACAAGAGCAAGTAAACTCGTAATCGCACGTGAAATCGACAGGTACCGAACTGAAACCTTCTCCGTTTAAAAGTAGGCACCAAATCTTGCATGAAACGCAGAAATGGTAAACTTTGAAGAAAAAAAAAATCCGGTTGCAATTGCAGACCTGCTCATTAAATGCTAGTTCAAAAATTCACCATTTTTCTTTTCAGTTACTGTACTCAGGAAAGAGAGAGAGATTGGTGTAGAAAAACACGGCTCAAAAATGACCGCTGTAAAAAAAAACAGCGACAGGCACTGCTCCGTCTATCTAGTGGTTGCGCAGTTACCCTACGCACCGAATGTCATCTCACTGACGCGTGGGCCCAGGATACCATGTCCCCACATGGCGGCGTCTGTAGGCGACCGGTTATAACCGGTGCCCACCGCACCAACTCCTTTAACTCCCTTCCTCTCCCAGGGGAGGAGAACCCGAATCCCCGCGCAGGTCCGCGTCCGCATCCGTCAGCGCACGGCCCGCCCCCGCGCCGGCCGCCGGCGGCGTGGATGGGGAAGCGCGTCGCCCTGCCGCGGGAAGAGCAGTCGGGGTGGACCAGGAGCTCGGGCACTCGGTAGTTTAGGAGCGGTAGGTGGAGGACGAAGCGAGGCGGGGCGGAGCGGGGCAGGGAAGGGCGATGAAGGCCCTGCGGCGATCCAGCACCTCCTCCTCCTCCTCCTCCTCGGCGGCGCCGTCGCCGAGGGTGCCCTCGTCCCCGCGGTCCTACTCGTGGATCCACCGCCGGTCGCTCCCCGTCACGTCGCCGGCCTCGGCGGCGGCGTCCTCTCTGGCGGCCTCGGCGAATTCGGCCTCGGCGCCGGCATCAGTGGCGGCAGCTTCCTCGTCGCCCGCGCTGGCGCCGTCCTCTCCGAACGTGGACCGGTGAGTTCTCCTGTTCGGATTCTGGTAGCACAGCGAGCGAATGGGTCGCTTCAAAATGGGGAATTTTCGTTGCGTGCCGTACCCGTTGACATTTCCTAGCGATGATTCCCGGCACTAGCTCTCAAAACTTATGCTCATCCGGTGGCACAGTGGGAGTGGTAGTTTGTTCGACAATACGTACGTATTAATCTTGCAGGGTGTGCTTTAGCCTTTAGATTTAGAAACTTTAACTTCTTTTTGCTGTTCAAGTGCTCGGGACCAGCTACCAGATGCTTTTTTGTACTTTGATCTAGTTAGTCTTGCTTAGCAGCTCACGGTAGTAGACACAAAGTTCTGGCTCACTTGCAGTGCTACTTGTGGGAAATGCGGGTTGGATGTTTGATCAATTCCGTGTAAGAATCAGAGGAGCAATTTATCCTACGAATGACTCATTTTAGATAGTTTTGGGGGTCCGGTTAGGATTTTAGTGCTAGTCTGGCAGAGTCAGGATTCCGAACCAGGTCTTTTGAAACTGTCATCAATAGCATTTCATAATATTTGGTCAGTTAACCTGGCATTGATTGCTGATATCTTGAATTCAATATGGCAAGTGCTTGTGCTAGCAGCCTTCGGATATGCTAGGTGTTAAGGCTATTCCCAGTGGGATTTTATTTTTGTGTTTCCAAGAATGCCACATAATCAAGTAGACAATTAATTCATAGATGAAATGGTACATACAATGCATTGTTTCATTTTGATGTTTCATAGGCAATGCATGCAAGACACAAACGTGTTGGAAACAGTGTATACAGAGTTTCATCTAGATGAAACCCATTTCATCTCTCTCCTCATTAACTCTTTGCCACATCATCTAAAACGCTGATTTGGCACCCTATTAAATGTGCATGAAACTCTATGAAACCTTGCACTGAGACTGGCCTAAGCTGAATATAGATATGCGTGGTAACCAATAAAGTACTACATTTTACTGGCTATTAAGGCTAGCATTAATTTAGTTTCAGCATTATTTGATTTGAGATTGAAAGTCTGTAAATGCTACGGTCAGGTTTTATCTTTGGCATGCCGCAATAATGTAGAACATGGAACCATCAGCTAACTGATTCTTTCTTTCCAACATTGGATTTCTAGGGGAGGAATTAAATCTCCATGGTCTCGAAGAAAAAGAAAGCGAGCACTTTCTTGTCAACGCTGGAATCGTCTATTTTCATCAAACGGGAGGCTTCGTGATGGGGGAAGAAAGTTTCTAAAGAAAGTTCGCAGTGGGGTAAGTACTGTTGTTATCCATGCCTTCTATCTACGTGCACAATTGACTGATATATATTGGAATCGTTAGCTATGCATATTTTGCATCCTATTGCATGTGATGTGTTCTTTTCCACTTTGATGGTAAACTAAATCAATTGTATCTATGTTTCCAGGGAATCGAACCAGGCATCCGGGCTGAAGTTTGGCCATTTCTACTTGGAGTGTAAGATGATTCTCCTATTTTATTTATGTATTTAATGCTATCTAGCAGTGATCTTGTTTACATAGTTTGAAGCGGTAAATGAATTTAGAGGTCTAGAAGTTAGTCTAAGTTGATCTGTTTATGTGAAAAAGTATGGTGCCTATGCGCTTATAGTAGTTTAAACGATACAAGTATGGTCTCATGTAATAACTTCCTTTGATTGGAAATAGAGCACTCCCTGATTTTATGCAATGGATGACAGAAAAAAAACTTTACGTAGTCGGTGACCTGGATTCTTGCACTGCCTTTTCACATCATTCTTTGCCAAAAAATTAATCTTTCCATCATATCCTCTCTGTTTCAAAATGTTGGCACTTATTTTTTCTATCCAGTTTCAATATAAAAGGCATTATTTTGTCTCATCTTTCTTCTTGTTTAAACTCGCTCTATCTACAACATCTATGAGATAATCTTCACATTTCCCTATATCTTCTCTTGTCTAGTAACATCTTTAATCTCTGTGCCTAGAAAAATATGCCTTATGAAAAGAAACCGTGGTGGTACTCTTTGAAAAGTTCAAAAAAAGCTTGCCAAAAGTTTTGATTTTACGAAAAATCGTTATTTTATGAACACTTCTCAACCTGGATCACCAGAATTATAGAAACATACCAATTTGCCAAAAGCTGAACACTTCTCACATAGGTCAATAGTTGGACTGAAAATATCGGCATTTGGATTTGCTCAGTACCATTGCAAATGTGATTGATTTGGAAAAAATCCAGCGTGCTGGTGACACGTGCTACTAGGCTCCATGACATCCTAATATTTTATTCAGTTTACGCCTCTTTGATACTAAGCTAATTTTTTTCCTTCTATTGTTTATGGGCTTGCCTAGTGTAAATTTTTGGAAAAAGTCTACATAACCCCTGAAGTATTGAAGTATGTCTACTTAGCCCCCTAAACTATAAAACCGGATATTGAGCACCCTAAACTATTAAAAACCGTCTAAATAACCCCCCCCCCCCCCCCCCAAGTGGTTTTAAATGGTGTTGTTGCTTATGTGGCATGCTGACATGGACAAACTTGCATACATGGTGATGTTGACATGGAAAAAGTTGTCTACATGGCATTATAAAGCCCTCTAGATCCACATGCTTATGTCCTCCCCTTTCAATAATCAATATCTTTATGCTATCAACATTTTATCTCTTTTGTTATAGATAACCATCGTACCGAATTAGACTAAACAGATCGCTACTTTTAAGAATGTACGGTTGTGTACTTGTGTTAGGGTTTGATTATATTGCTCTCTCTTCTTGCTTAGCTAAGAGTAGGATGACAATCTTTACCTCTCTTTATCTAATAACGATGATCTGCATGTCATTTAATGATTCACGGCCATGTCAGCGTCCATGTAATATGCCACATCAGCAAAACAACCCTTTAAAACCTCCTAGGGGGTTATTTAGACAGTATCAAATAGTTCAGGGTCCGGTTTTATAGTTCAGGGGGTTAAGTAGACCAACCTCAATAATACAGGGGGCTATGTAGACTTATTCCGTAAATGTTTAAAGTTACTGAATTTTCTGAATCCGCATTTTGTGCAAATTGTCAAAATCAAAAGCATTCATGCATCTATCTAAGGTAAACCAAAAGCTAAGAAAAGTGCATTATGCTTAACAAATAAAAGCAACTACAGAAAGAAAGTGTTTGTTTTGGTTGGTCGAGGCTTTATAAATTGTTTTAACGTTGTTCTGTTTTAACCTTCTGTTATTAATTATCTGTCCTGTTTAACATGTTTCTGCTTCAAGCCGATAGGCTGATCAATTTCTTGTTTTATACAGTTATGATTTGAACAGTTCTGAAGAGGACAGGAATACCATCAAGATAAAGAAAAGGTATCACTTTCATAACTCCATTCTTTCCCCTCCATTAGCTTTTGCTCTCTATATTTTCCTGAATGTCCAGTTTGGATTGAGAATGATTTATATTGAAATTCCAGAAAATAAGAGCAAATAAGTACATATAACAACTGTGTGTGCCTTAGATTAGATTCGACGACTGATATAATACATGCTGTGCTTTTCTGTTATCTGAAGATAACTTCACTAGAATACGAATGTAATTCACAATGATGCTTTATTGATTGATATGGATTGCTGCAACTTCTGGTGCAGGAAAGAATATGAAAAGCTGAGACGACAGTGCCATCGCATTCTGAATTGTTACAAAGGAAATGGGCTGAATGTTATAAATGAGTTCATGAATGAGGATTTTTCTGATGGGGCTGAAGGATCAGAGTCACCTTATTCTGAAGGTGCTAGTAAGAGGGCTTGTGTGTTGCCCAAAGAATTGAAATCTTTAGGCAGCAAGGCAGAAGAATCGGAGAGTTCTAACTGGACTTCTGTGGAATGCATGGATGAAGATGCAATTGAGTTAACTTATGTTGATCCATGTATTGCAGAATCAGAATCTTCTGACTCTGAGTCTTCCTCTGAAGAGGACCCTGACAGAACACCTGTCTCTACCAATTTGGAAGAGAACTGTGATCCGAAACCAAAATTTGTCCGGTGCGCATCGTCAAAGTCAGACATTGTTACATCCGACAAAACTCCAGAGGATTTTGCCACATGGCAGCGCATTATACGTGTAGATGCTATTCGAGCAAATACAGAATGGGCTCTGTTTGCCCGTAATCAGGCTGAAGTCTCTAAAGAGAAAGCACTGCGGTCTGCAATATCTGTTGGGTTGAAAGATTATGACCATTTGGAGCCTTACATGATTTATCATGCTGCACGATTGGTTGCATTGCTTGAAGCATATGCACTCTATGATCCAGAGATTGGGTACTGTCAAGGAATGAGTGATCTCTTGTCACCAATTATTGCAGTGATGGAGGAAGATCATGAAGCATTTTGGTGCTTTGTGGGTTTCATGAGGAAAGCCAGGCACAACTTCAGGCTTGATGAGGTTGGAATAAGAAGACAGCTGAAAACTGTCTCACAGATAATCAAGCGCAAGGATTCACACCTGTATAGGCACCTGCAGAAACTTCAGGCCGAAGACTGCTTCTTTCTGTACCGAATGGTGGTGGTTCTCTTCAGGAGGGAGCTCACTTTTGAGCAGACCGTGTGTTTGTGGGAGGTCATGTGGGCTGACCAGGCCGCGATTCGTGCTGGGATTGGAAGGTCCACTTGGGGAAGGATAAGGCTTCATGCCCCTCCTACTGACGACTTGTTGCTCTATGCCATCGCGGCCTGTGTCTTGCAGAGGAGGAAGCTTATAATCGAGAAGTACAGCAGCATGGATGAGATATTGCGGGAGTGCAATAGCATGGCCGGGCAGCTAGATGTCTGGAAGCTTCTAGATGATGCCCATCACTTGGTGGTTAACCTTCATGACAAAATCTGATAGGACTGCTTTCCTCAGTTACATTTGGTAGAACATATGCAGACCTGAACTATTTTCCGAGGTGTATATTTAGTATCTATATCGTCTACTGTCCAGCACCCGGAATAAAAACCCTTGCATGGGTATATATATATATATATATATATATATATATATATATATATATATATATATATTTGAGAGAACCTTGTAGCTTCAAGTGAGGACGAAGTTGTCTCCACTTTGGTTAAGCTGATAAACCATTGGATATCACCGTGGTTCTGTCATTGCAAGTTATCCATAGTTGAACTTCATGGAAAATTTTGTTTTTGCTTCTAATAATGTCTGTTCTGGGCAAAAACATCATTTTCCTTAAAGTCTTTCATAGGAAAAAAAAGTAAGTTCCCCAGATGTTGGGTGTAATGCAATGTGGAGTAATATCATAATCAAGTCTTTATTTACTGTCGTCGCGTATCAGTTTATTTCCTGATATTTATGCTTGAGATCACAGCAAAGCCCTTTTCACTGCTGGTCTGTTTTACTTGTTCGATAGCACGACAATGTAAGGTGCTACTTGCCAGAACTTCTGTATGGTTGGACAAGTTGCTGGCAGTGCCAGAAGTGAGCTGTCTGAATTGTGCTGCACTGTCCCAGTGTGACTGTTACGCGATTCCAACAAAGTGAACATCTGCTGCGTCCACTTCCTGAACGTCCTCTTCCGTGGAACATGGAGAGGAATGGTGATGAGCATGCAGGATCGTACAGCTCAGGGGACACCTGCGCCAGCGTCCAAACTTTTGATGTGATCTTACCTGAAACAATGCTGCGCAACATGAGGCGACAGCCAGCGGTTGCCATGGCCCATGGGTCACAACACACGTGTTCAATCATTTTCTCCACTTCCTTTCGTTGGTGGTTAGAATGCCCCTTCGGCCGATAGTAAAGTAGCACAGCTCCAGGTGCTTTCAACGCATAATTTCCAGCTAGGTTTTTCGTCTGGTGTAAGGCACTAATCGATCGATCTAGTACGGTGATGATGATGAACGAACGAAGATAGTGAACTAGCGAGTCCATGAGATTCAAATTGGGAAAATTCCTCCGTTATCCCCTTCCCTAGATTTTTCGCAGTCGACCGAATCTATATATATATATATATATATATATATATATATATATATATATATATATATATATATATATATATATATATATAGTTAATGTCCGATTTTCTTCGGTGAGCAGCGCGCAGCCGGTGCGAGACGAGAATATTCGCGGCATTTTCACCCGTCGTACGTACAAGTACTCTGTGGCGAGCCACTATCCAGAAGCAGGGACCGACCGAGGACACATGTGCATGAACATATGCGACGACAGGGAAGGGAAGCTAGCTAGGCTCAGCTAGCCGGCAGGATGGAGCTCTGGCCCAGCCGATTCTGTTGGCCGCGCGCCACCACCTCCCAAGCCCAAACCCACAAGAAGAGATCGAGCCGGCTGACGTGCTCTCCGGCCATGCATCCTGCAGGTTGCTTTCCGGCCGTCGTCGTCTCCGTCCGCCACCAGCTTCCAGCTCGCAGCTAGCAGCAGCCGGCGCCACACGATGATATGCAGCAAGTGGCCGCGCGGCCCGGAATCGAAGGTAGCTGTCGGGGGCCGGGCCAGCTATATGTAGTAGGTAGCTTATTGGGGCCAATGCATTGCCTTCGCTCGCCGTCGGGATCCATCGATCGATCAGATGGGCGCCGCGCCGCGCCATGACCAGGACGTGCCGGCGGGCGGCACGAGCCCCCGCCCGCCGGCCGGGCGTCCCGTCGTCCCCCACCACGCACCACGGTGCATGCTTGGACGCGCGCGCCGCCGTCACGTCTTTTCCTGCCGCCCTATCTGTCTATATCTATATCTAGCTTGAATTGTGCTAGCTAGCTCTAGCTGCACGACGCCCTGGACTTTTATCAATGTGTTCCTTCATCGATCACCAGCTAGCTGCAAACAACAACACTGCGTACTACGTACACGCTTCTTTGCCGCTGTTTCGTGCGGCGCCAAAACAGTATGTTGGCCCCCGGCCGCCCGGTAATATAACGACGACGGTGTTCTGAAATGTGCAGGTGTCCAGCACCACTTTCCTGACTACTGTATATTGTACACGTCGTCATTGCTTTTGCAGTTGCAGGCCTTCTGATTGAAGTGGCTCGCTAGAGCTAGATAGGTAGAGAGATCGATCGGATGATGATCCGATCGGCCTCGATCGATCTAGCTGGTCGATTCATCAGATCACGAACCATTGCATATATATATTCACTCATCGACCAGCTTATTGGCCACGAAATTAGCATGCCTTTTTTCTTGTTAGCTAGCTGCAAATAATAATAAATTGTTGATTACTCAAGACGATCATCGAGCTGAGCTAGCCTCGTGTGCTCCCAGACGGCGACGCGAAAAGCCGGCCGGCCGGCCCCCAATCATGGTGCGCTCGATAGCTAAGCTCCGGAGTGTGGAGTGACCCAGCATCGCAACTTGCCCTCGTCTCCTTGGCTAGCTCCAAGCAGCCTTGGTCACCCGAGCCAATTAAGCCTCAGCTCAGCTCAGCTCGCCTCGAACCAACCAACACCACCATACAAATTAAACGCATATGCTTATTAGTTGTGGAGTGGAAAGAAGCATAGTGCAGTGGCCAATAAGTGGATGCTTCCACCGGCCTCTCTGAATTTACTAGTAATTCTGCATGCATCACCGGTCTCTCTCCCATGTTCTTTCATATGTTCATTAGTGGATGCTGTGGTAGCTAGCTAGCTAGTGTGTCCCCTTTAATTTTGCTATACCATCGATCTGTACTACGTGCGTGCGATCGATCAGTGGGCGCAATGCAATGCTCGCGTGGATAAAGATCTCTAGCTAGCTCGTCCTAGCTCAGCCACTTCACAATTCCAATCCAAAACTCCCTGTCGCGCGCGCGGTTCGATCCATTTCTCCTCCGTTCATGAAGCTAGCTTTCCCCAGCTAGCTCCTTTTGACTAGCTGGTCTCTCCTCCAGTAGTGTGCGTGCATTTATCATATCTATATAGTATCAGGCTCGATCACTCACTCTCTCTCACTCCTG
Source organism: Echinochloa phyllopogon (assembly GCA_033239725.1). NCBI lineage: Eukaryota > Viridiplantae > Streptophyta > Magnoliopsida > Poales > Poaceae > Echinochloa > Echinochloa phyllopogon. The sequence continues at coordinate 46,805,788 of BTCW01000015.1, forward strand.
CTAGTGCCAGAGCAGTGCTGACCCCCGTATCTGCATCCTTTTACGTGTGTCACGCCGGGAGCAAGCTCGAATGGACTCCACTGTAGTGTGTGTCGCTTTTGTGTTTGTTGCCGGCCGTCGTGCCCATATGGGCCTCCGGCCTTTTTGGCGATCTTATCTTGAACCGAGTGCACGAGCTAGGGCAAGGACGACGCTGCTGGGACGCAGCCACAACCAGCCAGCCAGCCAGGCCACACAGGTGGTGCTAGCTAGCTAGATAGCTAGGGCTAGCTTAGCTGTGTGTGTAGTACTGTGTGTACCACTGCACTGATGCACCTAGCTTCTTCTCTGCACTAATGAACTGCACCGGGTGGCTGCCCGCGTTTCATTTTGACGTGCCCCGGCCGGGCGGTAGTACATGTGGGAAATCTACCATGATCTCTGATCTGATCGTCGGGCCGGATCGAGCAACAACCTTTGTCGCTCGCTCACTTAGGTCATATATAGACAGGTCTTAGCTAGCTAGCTAGCTATAGCAATGGCGCAATGCGTAGTAGACCAACCAACCAACCAACCAACCAACCGGTCCAGATGATGTCCTTGGGAACGTCACGTCATATAGAGAGCCGTGTATCATATTATGATTTCCAAGATCGAAAGCGAGTCAAGTAGCATCTGAGAACCAGAGAGACGACAAATTAAAGATGTAGTGCGGCCCAGTATAAACACCTACCATATAGACCAGAAATAATCGAAAACATATATATATATATATATATATATATATATATATGTGTGTGTGTGTGTGTGTGTGTGTGTGTGTGTGTCACTTAATAAGCAGATCGATTTGACACAAACTGATGTAAAGTTTTGCGTGCGAGCTGAGACCGGATAAGATCACCTCCAATATCCACCAGCTGCTGACCATTGCCGTTCCATTCCCTGGTGTGTTTGCCGTGTTTTGGAAAGAGGCCAGCTAGTCACACGGATGATCGATATCCCGTCCGGGTACGACGACGACGATATTCTCAAGGTGTGAATATATGCTGCCAATGCTAGCTACTACAACTACAAGCAGCTAAGTAGCTAGCTAGCAGCTCCAGCGATCTCATCGTCGAGCTCGATCGATCACTTTGGTCGCCCGGCCGGCCGCCTGTGGTGTATGTAGCGTAGCACACGCAAGTTGTTGGTAGTAGTGATGAAGTGGCACATCGACAGCAATGACGTCCTTGGCGCATTGGGAGTACCATTGGTGCGTGCGATAACGAAAGGCACACACGCCTGGCGGCTTTGTAGCTAGCCTGGGGCCTCGCCTCCTGACTTTGCATTGGGTCTAGTAGCTTTCGATGGATGACCCAAAAGTTGCCATCCACTTTGTAGCGAATAAGCCCGGAAAGCACACAAGCTAATAAGCCTAGCTGGCCTCCTGGATAGATACGCGCCAAGCTGCGAATCCGATCCATATACTCGCTCCGTATAGAATTTAGATATCGTTTTGGACAAAATTCTAGTCAAACATTGAAAATATAAATCACGAATAACTTTTAAGTCGTTGAGTTTGAAAATGTAAAAACCATATGAATAGCTTTGTAAAAAATATTTTTATAAAAATATACATATATTATTTTTTTAATAAATATTTTTTTATAAAAATAAGAAGTCAAAGTTAAGTTTTGGAGACCGTGTCGTTGTCTAAAATAACATCTAATCATGTACAGAGCTGAGGGAGTATATACACCGGTACCGATCCAAGCTGAGCAGCACGTTGCAAAAAAAAAATTGTTTACTGCAGAGGCTACTAGTAATAGTTATCTTTCGCATTGAGATGGTTCTGAGAAAATACCTAAAATTATGCACGTGTTTATGACTTGATGTGCTTAATTAATCGCTTGCTATAGTAGAATGCTAGCTTGGACGATACGAAAAGGCAGTATGTAGTAGCATATATAGATGACTTTGGATGTTCACCACTTGTGTCGTCCTATTTACACGTTTTTCGAACCAGCTAATAATTAATAAGCATGTCGACCTCAAAATGAGTAGTGGTGCACGGGTGGTGCTGAAAAAAATCGTCTAGTTATATTATATATATATTCAGCATCATACAGTTTGTCCACGCTTTCTCCAAACATCTTATGGCTGGCGAGCGGCATCATATCACCATGGCGTTGCCGATCCGTCCATACTATATCTTCAAATTAACTTTAACGTCGTTAACCATTGCACGAGCTGAGGGCCCCTCTGCCTGTGCTCCGATATGATCCCGCCCACCACCTAGCTACATGCATCGCCATGGCGCGTGTAGCCTGGCCAAGGCCAACCACCTGGCGCCCGGAGTTCCCGCCAAGGTTCTAGGTCGTCTAAAGAGGGAAGAGTAGCTAGCTAGCTCTCGAGCAATCCTAAGTCAGATAAAGTTTCACCTTCTGCTCGGCTGAGTAGGTCACGCATACGTTAGTTAGTAAAGTTTCTTACGATAGAACATACTCGTAACAGTTTGAGCTATCGACTCGACACTGTTGTCGTATTTTTCTAGATTTTTTTTCAGGATTTAATCGGCACTGTTATTTCAGCGGTAGGTGACGTCTCCGTCGACAACAAGCGATAATATGGTGGCTTCGTGAATCTTTAAATCGGATCTGCCGGCCCGGCCAGTCTCTCTTTACTTATCCGTCGTATTGATGAAATATAATAACCTAACAAAAAAAGGGATCGGAGGGGAAGCCAAAAATTTTGTCATCGTGCTAGGACTGTTCAGAGAATAGTTGAAATTGCTATTGGATTAACAGCACCAAAATTTATCTCATATGTTAATGGGGCGACTTATTACCAGAATAAGGGTAAAAAAGAAGTTAAATATCTTTATAGGTGTAAGTAGCTCTTTAATTTATGGTGTTTCTAAAAAAAGTATCCTTATGCGTACTGTCTTATGAGCAAATATATTCGGCGTTCTTGACGTACGTTGCATGCGCAGCATGGAGAAGCAAGATAGATCTTTGTTCGGCAAGCTTGCGATTGGAGGTTGAGGTCATGGATCGATCTCTATGCCAAAAAAATAGATGGATGAACAACAATAAAATTTTCTTTCTTTAATTATTTATATATTATATATGCTTTGGGCCGGGGTTGTTTTGGTCCCCTACCTATTCTCAGCTAAGCTGAGTTGCCGATAAACCTACTCCCTCCGTCCCAAAAAAGAAGACATTCTAGAAATTTTAAAGCAAATTAAGGAGAGAGTAAAATGACCTTGATTGCCCCTAATTATTAGCCATATTTAGCACTAATTGGTTATTGCATGCACATGCACTTACTAAATATAGTAGAATGACTTGTTTTTTGGAACAAATTTTAAATTCTAGAGTGTCTTCTTTTTTGGGATGGAGGGAGTAGTATAGTAATAAAAAAATGGCCTGTGTGTTTTTACTTTTTTACAGAGGCGCGCGCGCGTTGTATATTTACATCTGATCGATATCTCGTTGATGAACATGAATGTCGCTCTCAAATAACCGCCGGCACATTTTAGTCATAAAAAGATACCCAAAATTGTACTGTGGATTCGCCCGGCCGGCCGTGTCTCCCAATCATCAGGTTATAATTTCCGTCGAGTGTCTCCACCGTGGAAAAATCTATAGCCGCTTGTGATGAGCTTGTTGCAGAGATGGATCGATCGAGGACGTCGCGCTCGGCCGGGTACGTGTTTCTTTCTGACGGATCGTGCTCCGATATGATATGATATGATTCACTTGCGAGCTGAGTGTGCAGAGACAAGTGAGTGTGCCACAGCACAGGGATCGTGAGACCGATCCATATGGAGCAGGGCTTAGATCGAGCGCCGCTGCACCAGTTGTTTCAAGATTCTCCCTGTCAGTGTCGACGCCGATGGGTCATAGCGCAGACACCGATGGCAACGGCTCCTGCACCCAGTACAAACCTGACACAGTATATATATGTACTGAATTGAATGTGCCCTGCTGCAGGTGTGCTGCATGATTGAGGCCGCCCAACTTTGCCTTGGGATCGATCTCGATCTCGCATTGTTAGGCCGTCAGGAAAGGAAAAGCAATGCAAAGAAAGGGATGAGCAGCCACTACTGGCGCCAAAAGAGCCCCCCCTGTTGTGCTCTACATTATTATTTGCCATGGATGATGATCGACAAGGACGTACATACATACACATCTGATTACACGTACACACGCTTGCATTAATTAGGATGGAGATTTTATATATATACATATACATCATATGCATCACATCCATCTCTAGATCTAGCTAGCTAGGCGCCAGTACTGAAAAGCAAAAGGCAGACCGATGTCTCACTCAACATCTCTGGTACACTACACTACCTATTACAACAGGCAGGATTATGATGCATGGTACACTAGCGGCAGGAATTGAAGCACTAGCTAGGGGACAGTACTTGACAGTTACGTTTTTTTACACAGCTCACCGTGCACGCGTTACTTTGCTATAGAAAAGAAAGAAGGCGGTAGAAGAAAGCCCCTGCATGCAACTTCTTCCTCCTCCCCGGGGAGCGGAGCCACGTCACATCATCACACACCGCGGTGACGTGGCACCAGCCTCACTTCCAGCGGGGCGGCCATCTCGCACGACAGCCTCAGCACCTCGGACAGGTCGACGCCACGTGTCGCCTCATCGGACGGCGGCAACCATTTGAACTCGTGCAGGAGCGTGGCCAGCCAGAATCCAACGGTAGCCATTGCGAGTGACTTGCCGGGGCAGCTCCGCCTGCCGGACCCGAATGGCGCCAGCCTGAGGTCAGAGCCCATTACCGAGAGCTCGTGGTCCGGCGACGGGCCCACGAACCTCTCGGGCCTGAACTCCGCCGGGTCGGACCAGACGGCCGGGTCGTGGGTTATGGCCCACATGTTCACCATGGCGGTGGTCCCCGCGGGCACGAGGTGCCCGCCGACGTGGACGTCCGACGTGGCGAGGCGGGCCCAGGAGAGCAGCGGGCCCGGCGGGTGCAGGCGCAGGACTTCCTTGATGACCGCGTGGAGGTAGACGAGCGAGGCGGCGTCCGACTCGGTCACGGCCCGGCCCGGCCCGACCACCCGGTCCAGCTCCTCGTGGACCCTGCGCTGCACGCCCTGGTGCATCACCAGCCGGGCCAGCACCCACTCCATCACAACCGCCACCGTGTCCGTGCCCCGAAAGATCATCTCCTGCACGTACTCGCCAGTGAATCAAAGTGAGCAAATCGGACACGTTTAATTTGGAGACGAGAGGTTGCGATCGATCGAACAAGTGTGCAACGGCGACACGTACCCAGAGGACGGCGATCATGTCGGCGTCGGAGAGCTTGTCGTCGCCCTGGAGGGAGAGCAGGACGTCGGTGAAGTCCATGGCGGCGGCGGCGTTGCCGGCCCGGGCGCGGTGGTCGTCGATGATGCGGCCCACGAAGCGGTTGACGCGGGGGACGAGGGCGGAGCACCTGGCCCGTGTCCTCTGGAGGTCGAAGCGGGCGAGCCAGGGGAGGTGGTCGGACCAGTTGAGCTGGCCGAGGAGGTCGTAGCCTTCGTCCACCAGGGCCTTGAGCTCCGCCGCCTCCTCGCTCTCCGCCGCCCGCAGCTCGTACCGCCGCCCGAACACCGACCACATCACGTTGTGCAGCGAGGCGCGCTTCAGGACCCGCCGCGGCGCCCCCACGCCCGCCGCCGCGGCCGGCGCCATGAAGGCGTCCACCATCTGGCGCGCGATGGCGGCGCGCTGCGCGGCGGAGGCGGCGATCTGGCGCGGGGAGAAGAGGTGGGAGGACGCGACGCGGCGGAGCGCGCGCCAGTAGGCGCCGTGCGGGGCGAAGCCGATGGCGCGGTGGAAGAGGAGTCCGTAAGCGGACTCCTTGACGGGGCGGTCGGCGAAGGCGGCGCTGGCGAGGAGCTCCCGCGCCACGTCGGGGTCGGCGGTGACCACCACGCGGGTCTCGCCGAGGGAGAACGCCATCAGCCGGCGCCGGGCCTTGTCGCCCGCGGCCGCCGCCGCGAGCTTCCGGTGCGCGAGGCCCGTCATGAGGCCCATGCTGCCGAGCACCGGCAGTCCCCGGGGCCCCGGGATGGCGGCGCCAATGCCCAGGCCGCCCTTCCTGGTCCACCAGTACCACCCCCACGCTGGCCCGCCGGGGGCGGCCCAGTGCAGTAGCGCCATGACGACGCCGGCGACGAGGAAGACGGCGGCGAAGCCGAGCAGGCGGTGGGGGTCGGCGCCGCATTTGGCGGCCAGGGAGAGGTACAGCAGCCAGCCGCAGTCCTCGGACGGCGCCATGGCTACCCTGCTTAACTAATTTATTTTCTCCTGGTGTGGATCGGACGGAGGTGGGAAGAATTGAAGACGAGCTGCTGTTTTGGCCGGGGATCGGATCGGATCAGGCGGCGCTGGCTCGAACTCGATCGGTCTGGTGTTGAGGACTGGACATGGCGGCCCCTTTTATAGCTGCGGCGAGAGCAGGCGGAGGGCGGGCGTGGATAGAGAGGCGGTGCCCGACGTTGACGCCGCTGCGCTTAGGCGCCAAAAGGTGATTAGCCGGTGACTAAGCGCACAAGGTGAGAATTTTTAAAACAAATAATGGCGGGAGCAAGCAAAGCCCGGGTGGTCAGTGGTCTGGTGGTATACTCCCTGAGAAACTGACGGTGGGAGATGCAGATGCGTACGGGCACTGAGCTTGAGGTGTAGGGGAGTGGTGGGCCATCCCACGGCATGTGGAGGCGGCATGGGGCTCCCGGCGGGAGGCGCGTGGAGGGTGCGCGGCGGCGGCGTCGCCCGCACGTGGCCGGCGTGCCCAGCGGCGCGCGCGCGGCCGGGGTCGGGAACAAAAGGTTAGACGACGGGACACCTGACGCCGCCGCCGCCGCCATCGCTGCGTCGTGCGTGCGTGCGGTGGAAGAAAACCTAGCTTGAGTTGCGCGGTTGCTGGTTTTGACGTGATTATGTAGTCTGATGATGTCACTGCCATTTGTTTTGGTACTAAGCAGAGTGTGTCGTCACTCTGATTTCCATCTTAAATTTTATGGCACACCTCAACGGATGGTACGGTGAAGAAAAGAAGAAGAACCAGGAGATGAAGATGTTTTTGGTCGCAAAGATCAGAGTAGTGATAGGAACGGAGAAAAGACGGTGAAGATTGATCGAGCGAAGCTGGGATGCCATTTTCAGGCGTTTGGAGTATAGTATAGCGTCACCTTCCCGAATGAATGAATGAATAATCTTGCATTGAGACCTGGATCTACGCCATCCCCTCTTCTCCACACGTCTCTTTACTCAATATGTGCAGCTTTGAACAGCAATGCAAAAAATTGTTCTCAGACCTGACGATGAGGATGAAATCGGTTGGAAGCTCACCAAGACAAACAATACTCTGCAAAATCCGCCTATGACGTCCAATTTTATGGAGCCACCAATACAAACTTTGAGACAATCATCTGGTCGATCTGGGAACCACCTAGGTGCAAGTTCTTCGGGCGGCTTGCAATCCAAAACAGATTATGGGCGGCGGACCGACTAAGCAATAAGCAATAGAGGATGGCCACACAACCCGGTGTGCGTACTTTGCCGTGCGGAGATTGAGATTGGACATCACCTCTTCTGTGAGTGCAAATACACAAGGCAACTATGGGCGGACATCTCGACGTGGCTTGCGTAGCCGGAAATGCATCCAATAAATTGGGAACAGACGGAATCGCTACACAATTGGTGGTCAGCTAGAGCTACGACACCAGGCTTGGCATGCAAGGGCCTACGTTCTATCATCCTGTTGGTTTGTTGGGAAATATGGAAAGAGCGTAATGCCCGCATTTTTTATCGTTCGGAGGAGCCATCATTTCAGATCACAATAAGAATCAAGGACGAGGCGACAACATGGATTTAGCTGGTGCAAGATACATAGTTCAGCTTGTAAATAGAGTATGAGTTGAGCTGGCTTGTTTGCACTCCATGTAAATATAGGTGGTAACTTTTTAATATAAGAGGCACCCCTCCTGCCGGATCGTTTCAAAAAAAAAATCTCGCCTTGCTGGTGTACGTAGCACTGATGAAGTTGTGACGGAAGGGCCCAGGAAACGATAACAATAACAACGAGCAGTACGTGGCGTAATAGTGTCAGCAGTGCCTTGTGCAAATAAAGAACTAGTGTCAGCAGTGCGTGTGTTAACATCATCGTGTGAACTGTTCTGATCGTGACGATGTTCCCTGAATTGTTCAAAACCCAGGCTGCAATTCAAGTAACTAACGAACAAACGCCGCTATCAAGTATATTATACGGGTTTTCTTTTCAGTAGTAGTCATGTCGGCGTACTGGCCAGAGCAACAATCAGCTCAATAATGGCATAATTAAAACTAGGTACCCGTTGCTCAAGTATGTGCTCAGGACATAGATTTTCCCCAGGTACATGTGGCCACATACATGATGTATCCGGACCATTTATTTTGAAATCAACGGTGTGATAAATACATTTATTTTGAAATCAACAGTGGGATAAATTATAGGTAGTGGGAGAATTATGGATAGGTGAGAGATTCAGCAGTTGAATTATGGGAGAAATGGATGTTCGAGATACGCCAAATGGCCAGATATTCATGTGGGAGTTTGCTTTTCTCTGTGTGCTCATATATATACACGTCTACACCCCCACCATAAATGAATACCTCCTGAGCTGGGAAATCTTAAGATGAAGTCGTTATCTGCGTGATAGATACAATCACTTAACCACTAAAAGGATAATAAACCGAAATAATATGAGAATATATAGTGAACCTGAAATTTGAACCCAGCTAGCTTCCATCACAAGAGACCCGATTTTAATTTCTTTTGTTTCTTTTTCAGGTGAGGGGACGCTTACAGGCGGTTGCTGTTTCAGAACGAGAATATACGAAAAGTAGGGCGTGATGATTGTAGAATTAGTCCTCGAGAACAAAGAAATAAATGATAATTAATGCATGATACTCCTGAATTAAATTAAGTCTATCATCTATCGAAAGCGAAATGGTGTTTAAGAACCATATAGCAACAATGCAAGTGGATGGAGCTCCACGAATAATGCCAATGGATCCTTTTTAGATGATGGAATACAGACATTCATATTATCCTAGCCTCTGTTCGTCCGAGGAAAGGATGAAGACCAATAAAATTGTTTGCTCTTCAACTTCAAGAGCATCGCATCTGTATCTGCCCTTCCAAATGTGCATGCAGCCGGCCAGTCCTGCAAAGAAAATAATACGCATGCAGCCAGCTATGTCGGAACGAAGAACACGGATGATTAGCTAGCTGATGACTAGCTAGCTAGCATACCCGTCACTGTTACGAATGAACTAATGATCGAGTTGCTGGAGCATTCATCGTATGTCAAACAGTCGGCGCGGTCAATAAGAAGACCACAAACAGAGCACAGCAGCTAGGCCGGCCTGCCGGTTGGTGCTTGAAAAGCTGTCCTTGTGCCGTGTCTTTTTAGTACATGCCTTCAAGTAGCTAGCAACAACCCATATAAACTAGCATAGTATATATTATATATATAAGTAGACTTTGGAGTATATATTATATATATATTATATACGTATAATGTTCTCCATCATATCGATCCCTTGCTGGTTCCGATCGAAGAACTTTCGCTCGATCGTGACCGGTGTGCATGAGCATACAGCCAGCAGGTGGTTTCTGACGAGTCAAAATCGCGCTATTGCTGTTGTGCCCGTTGGATCCTCAGCTCCCTCTCCTGTCCTGTCTCACGCGAATTAAAACGTACCGGTACTGTAAATTTGTAACTTATTACATCCTAACAACCAGATAATGAAACATGATGGAGTCTATGTTGACTGTGCTTCATGGAAAGTAAAAGTACCTCTCAAGATCAAGATATTTTTGTGGTATCTAAAACAAGGAGTAATTTTAACTAAGGACAACCTAGCAAAGAGGAACTGAAAGGGTAGCATCAAATGTTGTTTTTGTAGCTCTGAGGAGACTATTCAACATCTATTTTTTGAGTGCCATATGGCAAGACTATGTTGGAATATCATTTGTGTCTCTTTTGGTTTTAAACCTCCTTTAAATGCTTCACTTATGCTTGGATCTTGGTTTAAAAGCTTTCATCGAAGGCATAGAAATCAAGTTTTAATAGGTGCAGCGGCGTTGTGTTGGGCAACTTGGTTGAGTAGAAATGACATGGTTTTCAAAAGATCCAGCCCTAACAATTCTTTGCAGGTAATATTTAGAGCAACTTATTGGATCAGAATCTGGGCAAAAATGTCTAAAGAGGAAGAAGAGGAGGTCATGAAGGCAGGGTGTCATCAGCTGGAAGTTAGCACAATGGAAATTTTCAGCAAATTTGGATGGAGCAGCAGGAACAGAATTGAGGCCTAGAAGTCTTCATAGTTTCTGCTTTCCTATTTTGATTGTCGCTGCCAGAACTTGTGTTGGCAAATACTTTGATTATGTCTTCTTTTCTTGCTGTGTGGTAAATGTTTAGAGGTCTAGGACCTGTGTTAGAACTTTGGCTTGTAACTTTGGGTCGTAGACACTCACTCGTGAGTGTTGAGACCGGTTTCCTTTATCTAAAAGGTATGTATCCCATATATGTTACTGTGTGTCGTCACTGTCATATGGCAGCACGCAGCTGCTATATATGCGGAGTAGAAGCTAGTAATCAGCAGGCAACAATGAGAGAGCTAGGATGGCTCGATCTGCTTACTTCGATTCAAGAAATTAAACATGTGGACGATGATTAGCTGTGAAGAACAAAGTATATGGGAATAATTGTGAATAATAATAATTCTGCTGGTGTGGTATGGACTAGCTAGAGATCAGTTGGAGGAGTGGATAACTGCTGCAGACTCTGTCAGCACAGCTCCAATTTGATTGCTGCTTGTTTCAGCATCACAAAGAATAATCAACTGGCCAAATTGGCACCTAATCAACACATTTCGAGAATGACCCGTCTTAGCAGTTTTGCAAGTCAACCGATGAGCATTATATGTATATATTACCTCTTCTCTGCATAATTAGTCTATATATATATATATTGTATCCGGTCACTCCTAGTTTTAGTTGTGTGGCCAAGAACACATCAATTTTAGGAAACGTGTTAGTCTGTATTAAAAAGAGTCAGAAGAATGACTAGGCTTTGATCAAGGGGGCAATAAGGAATTAGTTATACACAAATCAGTCTGAGGGAGTAGTATAGTTATACAAGAAAATGGAACTTTCAATAATAATGGATCAGAAACGATCCAATCCTGAGACGTGTGTGTGGCCACCCAAGATTTTGCAGATCTCTCCATACTCCGTCCATAGGATATGCTGCTTCCATGTTCTTTCTTTGTAATGTCAAGAGCTGCTACCACATCATATGTACGGTTGCATTTTTTTCGATGTAAAGAAAAAACAACCCGGCATGCTTCATCTGTGATCTATAGGCAAATTAAATCCCGCCTATGTAAGTCCACTAGTTGGATTGGGCCGAGGGAACCTATGAATCTATGACACCAAAAGATTCAAATATAATTATTAAATCATTTGTCATAAGGGTTCAACATTTTTTAAAAAATTGAGTGGAAAACCACTAATTAATCAGTAAGAGCATCCCAGCGGATAACCCATATTTATTTGACTCTATATTCTTCCATAAACAGGGTCTTTCTCAGCGTGCTGACCTACTAATTCCCCCCCCCCCCCCCCCCCCCCCCCTATTTCACACTGTTTCGTCGCAAGTCCTAACTATCGGTCCTACCTTCCGAGGATGTAGAGAAAGGTTGGGAGAAGGATGACAACTCTGATTTTTTTTTGGGAGCTATGACAACTCTGAACTTGGTCACACATGTGGACCTGTGAGGAGAAAAGAGAGAAAAATTAAATCCTTTTAGAAGTAGATAGAGGGCGGGGTGAAGAGGGATAAAAAATATAAGGGGGAGCTGTGATGAATTTATTAGTTTATCGTAATAATTATTAGGAAAATGAAAATGTAATGGGTTCTGTTGGAGTAGTATTATTTTTGCACCAACTCTCTCAATATGGTACTTGGATTAGGAAATGACTAGTTGGAGTAGGAAATATAAACTACCCTGAGAAGAATGAATGGTCTGATCATGATCCATATGCATGCTACTTTATAGGAAGTGCCTCATAAGCTTCTGAAGTCCTAAAGGGCCATGCGTCAGAGGCAACTCTTGGCCTCTTGGGGCCTTGGTGACGACTGGCCAAGGGACCCAAGAGAGAACATGCATGCATGTCCAAAATACATGCATACATGCATGGTTTCCTTTTCAGGCCGGGTCCAAGTGAGCCGTATCCCTTCCTAACGCAAATACTACACGGCCGGCCGACTCAGTGCATCATGCATATGCATGCATGTTTAATTAGTTTTTGAGGAGAAAAATATAATTACACAGAAGAATGAACTTGCAGCATCATCGGCGGCTATATTTTCATTCCCAATATAATGCAAGTTTCAGCATCAGAGTGAGTAGTCGTCATGCATGCATATGACAGCAAATGAAGTGACTCTAGTCTCACATCACCGCCGAGCTGACGATAATGATCGCGCGCGCGCATATACATACATACATATATATATACATATATATATATATACATATATATATATATATATATATATATATATATATATCGATCGCCGCCTCGTCTAGCTATATGATGCCAAAATATATATACCATGCATGCATATATGTCACACCCGGATTTACACAAAACCCGAATGTGGCCATATGTGTGCCCAGGAAGTCCACAGACACATATAACGAACAAATATGGTAAAAATCAGAGTACAATGCTTTATTCTCATCATATCGTAGCGTTTACATCAGAGTGCTTCAGAAATAAAATCATGGACAGCGGAAGACTAATAAACTCTCTCTAAGTGTAGCCACAATCCCACAGGGACTCTGACTGGGAGAACGCCAGCTCAGAAGTAAGGCAAATCCTCCGGAAACTCCACAGCATAATCAGCCTGACTCCAATCTGTTACCCGTCCGGGATTTTGCCCAAAAATAATAATAGCAAGTGTAAGTAACATGATTACTTAGCAAGTATAGCACGGGTGATGAAGGCTCAAAAAGGCTGGACACTGGCTTAACTGCATTAGCACTTTTAGTTGGTTCGTTTTAACTTTATCCAAGTTACTACAAGTGAATGAGAACCCAGTTGTAACCCAATTAAATAGTGTAAGTGTCATTAAGCAATAATAAATACCATATTCTAATAAAAAAGGATCCAGGCCGCTCGTGACCCTGAGCAAGGCTATCATGATAGATCGTACACTCTGCAGAGGTTTCGCCCTTTTCCCACCAGTCGCGTAAAAGTTCAAAGGAACTTTGCACCCAACCACGCACATCAACACTTCCGAGGTGTGACTGCATAGGGACGCTACGAGGCTTTCACAAAACACCCTAACAAGTCAGTAGCCGCTGGAGTACTATACGGTGGTGAAAACTTAGGCACCGAGATCGACGTACGCCCACGGAGTCACACCGTGAGGGGGTCGATGGCGTCCGAAGCGCGGGTATCGCACCCATACTGCGCAACGTGCAGAGTTCTCAATCGCTGAGACTCCTACACGGAACTGGGTCTAACGTGACCTAGCCGACGGGGCTACCGTCCTCGGTGGAATCGGAGATCACCCAGCGCTGTACCTCCCACAACGCCGTTGGCCCCTCGGTAACTACTGCCAAGCTAGAGTCGTACAAGCTACTTGACCAAGACCAGAGCCATTATAGTTCCGGCGGTGGCGACAGGCTCCTGGGTTGCCGCTTTAAGAACCGGTCCTTAGAGGGAGACACTAGAGCAAAGCACACAGCACATGCTCTAGTTCCCTGATCCATGTTGCTAAAAAGCAAGTTTTAACATTAAAGTTGAAGTGGACCATTAATACAAGTTTAACAGTTAAATAATGGTGACAGTAGCTGCGCCTAGCAAAATACTACCCATATGCATAAACCCATAGGAATACAAGGACAGGGAAATAAATGCTAGGTACAACCTTAAAGCTAAACAATATTAGACACATGCGTATGTAATGAACAGTGTATTAAAAGAGTGAGTAGGTAGCAAGGATTGTCCGTGCTATAACTTGCCTTCCTCGGAGTACGGCTGCTGCTACAAATCCTGCTCCGGCACGTCCTCAACGTACTCGAAGTCCAACGCTACGGGCTCACCGACTGGACACGATCATCACGCACGCATCCAAAGCAATCATTACATACAAACAAAAGTAATACTATTAGAACAGTACACCAAACAGTGAAAACAGTACAAAAACAGGAGCTAGAAATAATCTACGCTTCGCTACGAACACGTGAGCGCGAAAATCACGCAAATCGGAGCTAAAACGTGAAAGTTATAGCGTTTCTAAGGTTCGGGGGCTTAAATGAATAAAACAGGACTTTTCCGTAATTATTTTTAAACTGGAAAGGACCTCGGATTAATTTCCAGAAAGTCCAGGGGCTCTTTAGCAAAAATTGCCCGCACTGACCGGTATCCCGGGAGTTGACCCGCATCGCGACCGTCGGATCGAGATCGGGCGGCCGGGATTTAAAACGCGAAGGGGTATGGCTGGATCTAATCGTGGCCGTTGATTTTGGATCGGACGGCCCATATCGAGGAGCTCGCTGGGGACGAAGGGAGCGCGGCGGCGCTGCCGGCTCCCGCGGCGGGGGTCGCCGGAGTTGGCCCTAACTTGGGCTAGGGTGCTCGGATTACGACGAGATCAAGTCCTACAGGCTCAGGACCTCATGGCGAATCGATCTGGGGGTTTCAAGTCGAACGTCGGCCGGCGCTGCGGGCTGACGACGACGAGCGGCGGAGCTAAGCTCCGGTAAAGTGTGGAGAGTGAGTTTCGGATGCAATCCGGGGCGGGTTTTTGGCGGTGGAGCAACAGAGAACGATGGCGAGTGTATCTGAGGTGTTCAAGTGAAGCTATGTGCAGCGAACAGGTGTGAACGACGGCGACCGGCGGACGGAGCTCGTCGGCGACCGTGGGAACGAGTGCTACGGTGCTCTAACGCCGAAATTGATAGGGGGAGACGCTTCGTTACCTCCTGGCGGTGCTCCTGGGGGGGGCTGAATTGGAGCGAGGAGGTCCGGCGATGGAGTTCGTCGGAGTCCGAAGCTCGGCGGCGGCGCAGCTCGGAGAGGAGAGGCTGCTGCTGCTGCTGGACTTGGGGCGGCTCGACGCACTCCGCGTGGCTCGGTGATGCTTCTCCGAGGCTCGGGCGGGGCGGAGCGGCAACAGGACGTCAGGACGTCGGCGGCCGGCGGAGCTTGGAGCTCGGCGGCTCGGGAG
This sequence comes from Echinochloa phyllopogon, assembly GCA_033239725.1. NCBI lineage: Eukaryota > Viridiplantae > Streptophyta > Magnoliopsida > Poales > Poaceae > Echinochloa > Echinochloa phyllopogon. Next base: position 46,821,060 of record BTCW01000015.1, read on the forward strand.
CGGCGCGATTGGAGGCTACAGCGGCGCTAGGGTTGGGGTGATGGAGGTGAGGGGAGCGGGGCGGTGTCGCTGGCCAGATTAAGTAAGCGCGGGAGTCGGCTTTGGCGTGCGGGCCCGGCTGCGGCGAGCCGCGCCATTACCGGCGCTCGGGAAAGGAAAGCGGGGGGAGGGAGAAGAGGAAGGTGACGCCAGGATGGCGTCAGCGGCCTGACAGGCGGGGCCCGCGCGGCAGTGGGAAGAGAGAGGGGAGGGCGCGGGCGCTCGGATTGGGCCGTGCTGGGCCGAAAGCGGAGCGGGGAGGGGAGAAAGGAGGAGCGAAACCGGACCGGAAAGGGAGTTCGGGAGCAAAAGTGGACTGGGCCGAGCGTTGAGAAGGAGAGGGTTGGGCCGGACTGGAGAGAAGAGAAGAGGGGCAGAAGTGGACCACGGAAGAGTCCAGGGAGCAAAAACGAACTATGGGCCTAAAAACTTTTCTAGAGCTCCAAACAAAGTGATTCAAATTTGAATTTAAATAAATTTAAATTCTTGTTTGAATTACAAGCATTTACAAAAATAAATGCAGCAGCATGAATGCAACAATAAATGTTTCTATCACTTATATTTGATTTTAATTTTTAGAAAATTATTATTTAGCCTATAATAAATGGGAGCAAGCTCTAATTAATTGATTAAATGCCAAAATTTTAAATTGAGCATTTTTGGGTGTTACAAACCTACCCCCCTTAAGGTGAATCTCGTCCTCGAGATTCGGATGTAGAAGCGAAGAGCTGTGGGTACTCGGACTTGAGGTCTTCTTCCCGCTCCCAAGTCGCTTCATCTTCTGAATGCCGGCTCCACTGCACCTTGCACATCCGAATGGTCTTGTTCCTCAGCACTCTCTCTGACACCTCCAGGATCCTGATCGGATACTCCTCGTATGTGAGGTCCTCCTGAACATTCAATTCATCAATCGGGATCTGCTCTTCTGGCACCCGCAAACACTTCTTCAGCTGGGACACATGGAACACATCGTGTACTCCGGCTAGTCTCTCAGGTAGGTCTAGCCGGTATGCCACTTCGCCCATCCGTTCCTGTATCCTGAACGGTCCGATGTAACGAGGCGCCAACTTGCCTTTGACATTGAACCGCTTTACACCTCTCATGGGTGACACCTTGAGGTACACAAAATCATCCACTCTGAAGCTGAGGTCCCTCCGTCTGACGTCGGCATAACTCTTCTGTCTGGACTGGGCCACCTTCAGGTTCTCTCTGATCACCTGCACCTGCCACTCTGCATCTCTGAGTACCTCCGGACCAAAGACCTGACTCTCCCCAGTCTGATTCCAGAACAATGGGGTCCGACACTTCCTGCCATACAATGCCTCGAACGGTGCCATCTGCAGACTCTTCTGGTAGCTGTTATTGTAGGAGAACTCTGCATACGGTAAACTCTTATCCCAGCTGACTCCGTACTGTAATGCACAAGCCCTCAACATATCCTCTAGTATCTGATTGGTCCGCTCTGTCTGACCATCTGTCTGCGGGTGATAAGCTGAGCTGAAGTGTAACTTCGTGTCCATAGACTCATGTAATTTCCGCCAGAAGTGTGAGGTGAACTGAGTACCACGATCTGACACAATCTTCTTCGGCACCCCGTGTAAACACACAATCCGCTCCATGTACAACTCTGCTAGTCTGGCGCCTGTGTAGGTGGTCTTCACTGGCAGAAAGTGGGCCACCTTGGTCAGACGATCAACAATCACCCAAATGGAGTCGAATCCTCTCTGTGTGCGGGGCAGACCAGTGATGAAGTCCATGCCAACTTCTTCCCATTTCCACTCCGGGATCTTCAACGGCTGAAGCAATCCAGCTGGCCTCTGATGCTCTGCCTTGACTCGCTGACATGTGTCGCACAATGCCACGTGAGTCGCCACATCACGTTTCAATCCGTACCACCAGAATCTCTCCTTGATGTCCTGGTACATCTTAGTGCTGCCTGGGTGGATCGAATAAGCTGAGTCATGTGCCTCTCTCAGAATCATCTCTCTGATCTGCGCTATATCTGGCACACATATCCTCTTCCCATGCCATAGAGTTCCCTGATCATCAACTCGGAATCCAGGTGCCTTTCCCAGTGCAACTTTCCCCACAATCTCCCTGATCTTCTCATCCTGCAGCTGACCTCTCCGGATCTCCTGCTCGAGTGTGGGCTCCACTGCCATCTCTGTGATGCTGGTGACAAATCCCAGACTCATCTTCTCAAACTCTCGGCTGAGTTCTTCAGGCAAACAGTGACCAGTGATCCTGCTCACATAACTCCTCCTGCTCAGAGCATCTGCCACCAAGTTGGCCTTCCCTGGGTGATAGTGGATCTCCAGATCATAATCCTTGATCAGTTCTAACCATCTGCGCTGTCTCATGTTCAGATCTGACTGAGTGAAGACATACTTGAGGCTCTTATGATCAGTGTAGATGTCACATCTGTGTCCAATCAAGTAATGTCTCCAGATCTTCAGAGCATGAACCACAGCTGCCAACTCCAAGTCGTGCGTCAGATAGTTCTGCTCATGCTTCCTCAGCTGCCTGGACGCATAAGACACGACTCTGCCCTCCTGCATAAGGACGCAACCCAGTCCTAGACGAGATGCATCACAGTAGATGGAGAAACTCTTAGCCAATTCTGGCAATACCAGCACTGGGGCTGTAGTCAACCTCTTCTTCAATTCTTCGAAGCTGACCTGGCACGCCTCTGTCCACACAAACTTGGCATTCTTCTCCAGCAAAGCAGTCAACGGCTTAGCAATCTTGGAGAATCCTTCAATGAACCGTCTGTAATAACCGGCCATCCCAAGGAAACTCCTGATCTCGCTCACATCCCGTGGCGGATTCCAGCTCAACACATCGCTGACTTTCTTCGGATCAACTGCCACTCCTCCATTGGACAACACATGTCCCAGAAATGCTACTTCCTTCAGCCAGAACTCACACTTGCTTAGCTTGGCATACAACTGATGTTCCCGAAGTCTCTGCAGCACCAATCTCAGATGTTCTTCATGTTCCTCTTCAGTCTTGGAGAAGATCAGAATGTCATCAATAAATACCACCACGAACTTGTCAAGGTAATCCATGAACACGCTGTTCATCAAGTACATGAAGTATGCAGGAGCGTTGGTCAATCCAAAAGACATGACCAAGAACTCATACAACCCGTACCGAGTAGTGAAAGCGGTCTTTGGAATATTCGACTGTCGGATCCTCATCTGATAATAACCCGACCGGAGATCTATCTTGGAGAACACACAGGCTCCTCTCAGCTGATCGAACAGATCATCAATCCTCGGCAGCGGGTACTTGTTCTTGATGGTCACTTCGTTGAGGGCTCGATAGTCCACGCACAACCTCTGTGTACCATCCTTCTTGTCGACGAACAATACCGGTGCTCCCCACGGCGAAGAACTCGGACGAATGTACCCCTTGGCCAACAACTCGTCCAACTCCTTCTTGAGTTGCTCCAGCTCCTTCGCTCCCATCCTATACGGCCTCTTGGCTATAGGTGCAGTGCCAGGTTTTAGTTCAATAACGAATTCAACATCTCGTTCTGGAGGCATACCTGGCAACTCATCTGGGAACACATCCGGGAACTGGCTCACCACCCTGATATCTTCAGTTGTCGTCCCTCCAGCTTGATTGGCTTGGCCTTGCTCTGAGGTACTGGCTGCCTGGTACTCCACCTTGTCACCGGACTCTGCTATCAGCTGAATGGTCCTCGTAGCACACCGGATCACTGCATCATATCTGGTCATCCAGCTCATACCCAGGATCATATCAAATCCAAGGGTCTCCAGGACTATCGGACCTGCCTTGAACTCTACCCCCCTTATTATGATGGGAACATGGGGGCACCGTAGAGTGGCCCGCTGTTCACCTCCCGGTGAGTTTACTAGCATAGTGTTCTTCATGGGTTTCAGGGCTAGTAAATTCTTCTTCACAAAAGTAGCAGAAATGAAAGCATGCAAAGCTCCAGAATCAAATAAAATAGTGGCGGGGGTCGAATTGACGAGGAACGTACCCACGATGACATCAGTAGCTGTCTCTGCTGTCTCTGCACTGGTGTGGTTGACCTTGCCCTGAACGAGAGTCTGCGGAACACGACCTCCCTGCTGCTGACCCTGCGGCTGCCCAACTCTCTGAGTACTGCCCTGCCGGTTCTGTCCGACGGCGTTCTGAATCTTCTTGGGGCAGACATTGGCGAAATGTCCCTGCTCGCCACAGTGGTAGCACACCCTCGGACCCACCGGTGTAATGTTGGCTGGGCTGATGCGCTGAACTGGACTGGGCTGCACCTGGCTGCGCTGAGCTGGACCCATCTGTGGCTGACCCTGAGGACGCTGCTGCTGTGGCGCCCGAGGAAACTGAGGACGCTGCTGCTGGTACTGGCCACGACTGAGCAAGCCGGACTGACCCTGGAAGCGCTGCTGGCCTCCCACCTGCTGACTCGGCGGAGGTGCGAAGCGTGGATGACTGCTGCTGCCCATCTGCTGTCCCTGGAGCTTCCTCTTCTTGTCCTCCATCTCACGGCGCTTGTGCTCCAACATCAGAGCGCCGTCCACCAGCTCGTGAAAGGTCAGGAACTTGGTGCACATGAGCTGGTACTGGAGAGCATCCTGCAGACCGTCACGGAACCTGGCCTGCTTCTTCTGGTCGGTGGCCACGTCTTCTGGAGCGTAACGGGCCAACACGACGAACTTGTCACGATAAGCCGTGACACTCATCCCTTCCTGCTTCAGAGCCAGGAACTCCTTCTTCTTCAGAATCATCAAGGCCTCCGGCACGTGGTGTGCACGAAAGCTGCTGCAGAACTGCTGCCAGGTGATCTGAGTACCGGCCGGGCGTGAGGACTGGTATGAATCCCACCAATCCAACGCCGGCCCCTGAAGCTGCCCTCCGGCGTACAGTACCTTCTCTCTGTCATCGCACTGGGCGATGTCCATCTGTCTCTCCACTGCCTTGAGCCAGTCATCTGCCTCAAGGGGGTCGCTGGCCTTGCTGAAGGTCGGTGGGCGTCCCTTCAGAAACTCGCCCCTCTTGTCTCTGGGCGGTGCAGCTGCCTAGGGGTGATGTTGGTTCTGCTGGATCAGCCTCATAGTCTCAGCCATCTGCTGCATCATCTGAACCTGAGCATACATCAGCTGCTCAATGGTGGGGATCTGATGATTCGGATTCAGGTTCGGGGGCGGATTCTGGTGCGGAGGCTGTCCGCCCGCATTGCCCCCGGGGTGAGCCATCTATAGTCACAAAGGTCAGATGTCAGATGATTAGTATGAGAAAATATATATATACCCCTGCTATCTAAACAATAAAGTCCTTAAGCCTTATTCCAACATCTAGATGGTTGCAGACAGGTGTCTACGCCCATCACAATCATTACAAAGAACCAAATCAAACATATGCATAATAACAATAAGTACAAGCATGTAAAGACATAAATTCACGCAAGACTCGACTGTTAGATTTTTGAAAAGAACACGGGGGTCTCCTAGTAATTTGTCAACCGTACTATCTAGGCTGCGTTCCTACAGTCAGCACGGCTCTGATACCAATCTGTCACACCCGGATTTACACAAAACCCGAATGTGGCCATATGTGTGCCCAGGAAGTCCACAGACACATATAGCGAACAAATATGGTAAAAATCAGAGTACAATGCTTTATTCTCATCATATCGTAGCGTTTACATCAGAGTGCTTCAGAAATAAAATCATGGACAGCGGAAGACTAATAAACTCTCTCTAAGTGTAGCCGCAATCCCACAGGGACTCTGACTGGGAGAACGCCAGCTCAGAAGTAAGGCAAATCCTCCGGAAACTCCACAGCATAATCAGCCTGACTCCAATCTGTTACCCGTCCGGGATTTTGCCCAAAAATAATAATAGCAAGTGTAAGTAACAGGATTACTTAGCAAGTATAGCACGGGTGATGAAGGCTCAAAAAGGCTGGACACTGGCTTAACTGCATTAGCACTTTTAGTTGGTTCGTTTTAACTTTATCCAAGTTACTACAAGTGAATGAGAACCCAGTTGTAACCCAATTAAATAGTGTAAGTGTCATTAAGCAATAATAAATACCATATTCTAATAAAAAAGGATCCAGGCCGCTCGTGACCCTGAGCAAGGCTATCATGATAGATCGTACACTCTGCAGAGGTTTCGCCCTTTTCCCACCAGTCGCGTAAAAGTTCAAAGGAACTTTGCACCCAACCACGCACATCAACACTTCCGAGGTGTGACTGCATAGGGACGCTACGAGGCTTTCACAAGACACCCTAACAAGTCAGTAGCCGCTGGAGTACTATACGGTGGTGAAAACTTAGGCACCGAGATCGACGTACGCCCACGGAGTCACACCGTGAGGGGGTCGATGGCGTCCGAAGCGCGGGTATCGCACCCATACTGCGCAACGTGCAGAGTTCTCAATCGCTGAGACTCCTACACGGAACTGGGTCTAACGTGACTTAGCCGACGGGGCTACCGTCTTCGGTGGAATCGGAGATCACCCAGCGCCGTACCTCCCACAACGCCGTTGGCCCCTCGGTAACTACTGCCAAGCTAGAGTCGTACAAGCTACTTGACCAAGACCAGAGCCATTATAGTTCCGGCGGTGGCGACAGGCTCCTGGGTTGCTGCTTTAAGAACCGGTCCTTAGAGGGAGACACTAGAGCAAAGCACACAGCACATGCTCTAGTTCCCTGATCCATGTTGCTAAAAAGCAAGTTTTAACATTAAAGTTGAAGTGGACCATTAATACAAGTTTAACAGTTAAATAATGGTGACAGTAGCTGCGCCTAGCAAAATACTACCCATATGCATAAACCCATAGGAATACAAGGACAGGGAAATAAATGCTAGGTACAACCTTAAAGGTAAACAATATTAGACACATGCGTATGTAATGAACAGTGTATTAAAAGAGTGAGTAGGTAGCAAGGATTGTCCGTGCTATAACTTGCCTTCCTCGGAGTACGGCTGCTGCTACAAATCCTGCTCCGGCACGTCCTCAACGTACTCGAAGTCCAACGCTACGGGCTCACCGACTGGACACGATCATCACGCACGCATCCAAAGCAATCATTACATACAAACAAAAGTAATACTATTAGAACAGTACACCAAACAGTGAAAACAGTACAAAAACAGGAGCTAGAAATAATCTACGCTTCGCTACGAACACGTGAGCGCGAAAATCACGCAAATCGGAGCTAAAACGTGAAAGTTATAGCGTTTCTAAGGTTCGGGGGCTTAAATGAATAAAACAGGACTTTTCCGTAATTATTTTTAAACTGGAAAGGACCTCGGATTAATTTCCAGAAAGTCCAGGGGCTCTTTAGCAAAAATTGCCCGCGCTGACCGGTATCCCGGGAGTTGACCCGCATCGCGACCGTCGGATCGAGATCGGGCGGCCGGGATTTAAAACGCGAAGGGGTATGGCTGGATCTAATCGTGGCCGTTGATTTTGGATCGGACGGCCCATATCGAGGAGCTCGCCGGGGACGAAGGGAGCGCGGCGGCGCTGCCGGCTCCCGCGGCGGGGGTCGCCAGAGTTGGCCCTAACTCGGGCTAGGGTGCTCGGATTACGACGAGATCAAGTCCTACAGGCTCAGGACGTCATGGCGAATCGATCTGGGGGGTTCAAGTCGAACGTCGGCCGGCGTTGCGGGCTGACGACGACGAGCGGCGGAGCTAAGCTCCGGTGAAGTGCGGAGAGTGAGTTTCGGATGCAATCCGGGGCGGGTTTTTGGCGGTGGAGCAACAGAGAACGATGGCGAGTGTATCTGAGGTGTTCAAGTGAAGCTATGTGCAGCGAACAGGTGTGAACGACGGCGACCGGCGGACGGAGCTCGTCGGCGACCGTGGGAACGAGTGCTACGGTGCTCTAACGCCGAAATTGATAGGGGGAGATGCTTCGTTACCTCCTGGCGGTGCTCCTCGGGGGGGGGGCTGAATTGGAGCGAGGAGGTCCGGCGATGGAGTTCGTCGGAGTCCGAAGCTCGGCGGCGGCGCAGCTCGGAGAGGAGAGGCTGCAACTGCTGCTGCTGGACTTGGGGCGGCTCGACGCACTCCGCGTGGCTCGGTGATGCTTCTCCGAGGCTCGGGCGGGGCGGAGCGGCAACAGGACGTCAGGACGTCGGCGGCCGGCGGAGCTTGGAGCTCGGCGGCTCGGGAGCGGCGCGATTGGAGGCTACGGCGGCGCTAGGGTTGGGGTGATGGAGGTGAGGGGAGCGGGGCGGTGTCGCTGGCCAGATTAAGTAAGCGCGGGAGTCGGCCTTGGCGTGCGGGCCCGGCTGCGGCGAGCCGCGCCATTACCGGCGCTCGGGAAAGGAAAGCGGGGGGAGGGAGAAGAGGAAGGTGATGCCAGGATGGCGTCAGCGGCCTGACAGGCGGGGCCCGCGCGGCAGTGGGAAGAGAGAGGGGAGGGCGCGGGCGCTCGGATTGGGCCGTGCTGGGCCGAAAGCGGAGCGGGGAGGGGAGAAAGGAGGAGCGAAACCGGACCGGAAAGGGAGTTCGGGGAGCAAAAGTGGACTGGGCCGAGCGTTGAGAAGGAGTGGGTTGGGCCGGACTGGAGAGAAGAGAAGAGGGGCAGAAGTGGACCAGGGAAGAGTCCAGGGAGCAAAAACGAACTATGGGCCTAAAAACTTTTCTAGAGCTCCAAACAAAGTGATTCAAATTTGAATTTAAATAAATTTAAATTCTTGTTTGAATCACAAGCATTTACAAAAATAAATGCAGCAGCATGAATGCAACAATAAATGTTTCTATCACTTATATTTGATTTTAATTTTTAGAAAATTATTATTTAGCCTATAATAAATGGGAGCAAGCTCTAATTAATTGATTAAATGCCAAAAATTTTAAATTGAGCATTTTTGGGTGTTACAATATACGACCGGCAACCCGAGTCTGCTCCGGCGGCGATAATCGAGTGAGGTGGCGGCGCGCATGCGGAGACGCAGCACTCCGGCCGGCCGTGCGGAGGACAGATGGCCGCCGCCGGCGGGCGTGTCGACCGCGCCGCCCGTCCGTCGTTGGATATGATGGACTCAAATCGACTAGCTACATTTACATTAATTACGAGTTTTATCTACGAGCGCTTGTAGCTAACATCATAATCAATACACCATTGTGGGTACGTTAGTTTGATCTCCCAGCTGGCATGCATGTATCTTCGTTCGGTTTGGTACTGACCGACGGCGCCGAGAAGCTAGCTAAGGTACGTTTGGAATGAAGCATGCCTTTAGATTGGTGTTTCAGCGGCAGATCGAGTCTGGGTGCGGCTGGAGTGTAACATGAGCAGCCAGCTAAAATTAATAATGCTTCTCCGAAAAAAATATACCGCCAAATCAGCTTGTATATATATTTAGATTTCGATATCAGGAAAAAATTACCTAGATGATACGAAGAAAACAATAAAAGGAGAGAGAGTAGAATAAACGAAACAATTATCACCTGCATATATATATGTGTATTTTATTTATATATAAAAAACAGTAAGATGAGTGTATGTACCAAGTAGTCCGTAGAACTGGCAAGGTGACCCGCGCAAATTTACGCGGGTAGCTAGTTTTTATACTAATATTTATGTTTCTTTAACTTAAATATAAATTTATTTAAATATTCATTGTTCCACTGACAATACGGTTAGTCCAAGTGTCTAAACTAACGTATCATTTTTTATCATCATGTACGTGACACATGGTATGAATTAATGATTTAAGCTTATATTTACTAATTGTATTTGACATTGATTCTTTGATCAACTTATAATTTTCTTATATATTTAATTTAGAATTTAACTATTTATTTACTCTAATCAATGGACTTTAAGGGTTAATATAGATTCTTAGATCTTACAAAAAACCAACCGTGTGTATTATTTTTATTTTAATTAATATGGTAATAATATTATATTATTAAGATTAACTCCACCAATACCTCTCAAACCAGACTCTCTAAATACTTAATGGAGGATACCTCTATTTTTTAAGGGCCACAAAAATGCTACAACTCCAGCAATAACCCTCGTAAATATAGTGTTTTCTATAGACCACCGAGAATGGAGGGTGAATTTGGAAAACCTCCTAAATAGGGGGGGGGGGTCAAGTAGAGGGCCTACTGGAGTGTAACTTTTTTCTGGACCCTCTAAACTTGGGATGGTGGCTTGTTGGGTATGGTAGAGTGCAACTTTTTTTGGACCCTCTAAACTTGGGACATACGCTTGTTGGGTTTGTTGGAGTGTAACTTTTTTCTAGATCCTCTAAACTTGAGATGTGGGCTTGTTGGGTCTGTTGAGTTGCTCTAAGATAATAGATTGTGTGACCTAATATTGAGGTAGTGATCATAGATAAGTGAATAAAGTAATTCATATAACTTTACATACACAAAATGCAACTTACTGACATGAGATACTCCCTTCCTCAACGGACATGCAAACTACCTCGACGAACTTGCAATAGTGTAACACATGACGATTGGATTAAAGTAGAAACCTTCTACAAAACATAATGGTGTTTGGGTCGACTCCCTTCACAAGTCGGCGGTATAATTGATAGCCTAGCTTGCTGCATAAATCAATGATCAGAATGGTGTAGCATGAAGGAAAGCTTAAGGAGGGAGGAAATAAAATATAGAGGGTAATCAATCACACCAGGAAAATACTATATGAGAAAATATTATGAGAAAAACACTACTATTTTGCTAGTTATGTAATGAGAACTTAGGTTGTAGTAACCAATGGATGCATACCACAGTTGAACACCCTAAATCCGAGAACCTCTCATCAGGTACACGTGCAGATCGACGTGTTGTCCTCCGCTCATTGGTGAACGTTGCCCCCTGCCCTCTTATATAGAGGAACACGGTAGGGCATATGGGGCTTTATGTTGTCCGCACTTGTCGTACTATATTCTCATCCTCTAAAAAAACATTCGTGCCTAGTTATTGAGATTCTCCCCTCTATATCAATTTTTTCTGCACCTATTATCCTCTATATCATATATTCTATACCAACTACCAACACGTGAACCCACCCACCCCATTTTCTCCTTACCTTTCACCGACGCCACCACTCCCCCCAGTCTATCTCTCTCCCTATATCCCCCTCTCTCTAGTGGCGGTGGCGGTGAGGGGTTCTGGTCTCCCCGGCTGGCAGCTTTCAGCCCCGCCGGTCTCCGGCGGCGCACGGAGCGGCCGGAGCCCGAACTCCGAAGGTGCGCGGGTGGCTTCCGCGACGGCGGCGGACGGTCGCGCGGTGATGGCGAGGACTCCCGTGGCAGTCACGGACGATCGTACGGCGGCGGTGGAGAGCTCCCGCGGCGGCCGCAGATGGCCCCACAGCGACGGTGGAAACCTCCTACGGCGGGCACGGACGACTGCGGGACGGTCGTACGGCAGCGGTGAAGAGCTCCCGCGGCGGCCGCAGATGGCCCCGCAGCGACGGTGGAAACCTCCTATGGCGGGCACGGACGACTGCGCGGCGGCGACGGCGGGTACGGACGACTGCGTGGCGGCGACGGCGGAGGGCTCTCGCGGCGGCTGTGGAGGGGTGGCGGCAGCGGCAGCGGCGAGGGGTGGCGGTCTCCCTGACCGGCAGCCTCCAGGCCCGCCGGCCTCTGGAGGCACGCAGAGCGGCCGGACTCCGATCTCCGAAGGTGCGCGGGCGGCTCCCGCGGTGACGACGACGGCGGACGGTCGTGCGGCAACGGCGTCGGATGACCTCTCGATGGCGGACGGTCGCGCGACGACGGTGAGGACTCCCGCGGCAGCCACGGACGGACGCGCGACGGCAGTGGAGGGCTCCTGCGACGGACGCGGACGGCTGTGCGGTGACGGTGGAGGCCTCTTATGGTTGCCACGGACGGTCGCGCGACGGAGGCGGCGGCGGCGGCGGTGGGCTCCCGCGGCAGCCGCAGACGGCCGCGCACTGACCGCGGAGGGGTGGCGGCGGTCTGAATAATATAGACCGTTAGATCTTTCATCAAATCCAATGATACATTTTTCTCTTTTTTGATTAATGGAATAATATAGACCGTTGGATCTTTATAAAATCCAACGGCACATATTTTCTCTATTTTAGATTAATGGAATAATATGAACCATTAGATCTTCATAAAATCTGATGTCATATATTTTTCTCTTTTTTAATTAATAGAATAATATGGACCGTTGGATCTTCATAAAATCCGACGGTCCATGCTCTTTTCTTTTTTAGATTAACGTGGGAATTTCTTGACCCTCTCAACGAACGTGTTGGCTCCTTTTAACACTATTGTATATTAATATAATATAATAGATAGACAGATAGCATATGTAAACTCTTGTCGCTAGGTGTAGAACTATCCATAACCTTTGAATGAAGATGGATGTGTCATCAAAATGTACTACTTATATAATGAGGCAATCCAGCCTTAACTAATTTGGCGAAAGCAGCCACCAGCAAGCCCAAAAACCTGTGGGCTATATGCTCATCATCACTGTCTGTCTACCACCACCCCACCATCACCACCTGGGTGCACCATAGAGACCGGCCGGTTGGGACGACCGATCTTATCGGATCCAGGCGTGGGCCCGCGGGCTCTGTGCCCAGGTCAAAACCTGCAGCATACTATGCCAAATGGCCACGGTGTACTAGCTACTGTAGCTCATGTGTGGATCATGCATATATCACCTTCCATCCTGAAATTCCTGATGCTATCGATCGATCGCTAGCTACACCGCCTGTCCCTCGCTCGATCATGATGCATCTGCAATCTGCATGTTAGCTTTTCCATCGTCCTCCTCTGGTCTCTCAGAGTCAGAGATGATGTTGGGCTCTGTGATCTATCATGCATCACAGATTCAATTCACAGCCGGCATGCAGAGCAGCAGAGCTCAGTGACAACACCTGTAGAGAGCCATGGATATATACTGTACGTGTGTCATCAGCTAGCGGTGTGCGTGTCTGTGTGCCGCCGCTGTCGTCGCCGGAAAAACGGCCGGCCGGCGAGACAGTAGCATCCACGTCCAAGTGCCCGTCGTGCTCGCGCCCAGCTCGATCGATCAGGTGACGGTGGCCACTGATATGATTTACAGTACCAAATCTAGGAGGACCACACAAGTAGTAGATCATATCGCTGCTGACTTCAAAAAGAAGCTTAAATAACAATTTGCAGTGCGCATGGTTGCTTCATGCACGATTCCAGCAGCATAATCACAAGTTGCCACGGATGCATGCATGTCTGATTCCGTGAGAGAAGAGCCAATCGGATGGCAGATCGATACGATGAGGTGGCTAGCTCGCTGCTGACTGCTGGCTAGCTCTGTTTTGTTCTTGTTTGCAGCTTAATTAGTCATTGAATATTGCTGCTCTTTTTAAGGTAACATGGAAGAGTTTCGCCTTCATTCGGTCCCGGCGGATCGGACGGATTATTGACCCAGCTGATTTCAAACCACAAATTAGTTTCGTAATATTGTTATTGACCATACAATGACACCTGTAGTACGCCAAGAGTCGCGTGCATGGCTCTTGACTCTCCGGTACAAAACCGGTGTGTATATATATATATATAGGAAAATTCCTTTCTACATGCGCATGTAGCTACCTTTACCTGTGTATCTCATATTAGAAGATGTGTATGACCCAATGAAGAGTATGTACATGTAGTATATGATGATACTAGACTATCTGGGTGGTATGTAGGTTGAGTATATAAGCGTACTTTAAGTATGTGGACATATTAATTTCTACATACTAGTATAATGATACAATCATAATAAATTTTAAAAATAGCGTTGTTTCTGAATTTTTTTCGTGCAATTCACTTTGAAGTATCTTAAAATTAGTATGCGAACATACTCAAACTGATAAATGAGTATGTGAACATACACACAATGGTATATTGATGGTGATGGTAGCTACAAGCGCTTATAGATAAAACTCGTCATATATATATATATATGTGTATATATATATATATATATATATATATATATGCCTCCACTGGCTGGCAACTATCCCTCCGTGTAAACTATGCAGACTTTAATTTAGGCCACTTCCCACCTTTCCTGTTAGTTTCCTGTTGTTTTGCTAATCCCCTCCCACCTTTCTTGTTATTTTATAAATTTTTCCTCTCACTCCTCTTTCATGTTCTCATGCACATTGGTTTACAAAGTTTACACGAAAATGTTAACTTGCATTAGTTTGCATTACATACGTTGCCCCACTAGCTAGCCGAGCCTTTTAGATCATCGTTAGACGCCAAAACCAGAGCATAATTCTTAAACACATTACCATTCTTTTGTGAGCCTAATTGCGGTGCTCTATATCTTTTGCTGGTGGGATACCTAACATGATGTGTATTGCACGCCCATAATTTTTTTTCATAATAATATTCCAAAAACAGGTGCAGGATAGTTTTCGGCTTATTTCAGAAACAACAAGCTTTACTTCCATTCCAATTCAGCTTTTGGGAGAAACAACAAGCCCGACTTCTATTCCAATTCTTCCTAACTAAATTGCCCTTTGTACCATATAAAGTTTTTTTTTGTAAGAGGAATCTTCATATGTGGGATTTTTTGTACGTGTAAGTTTAATACCATCATCGACAATGTACTTATGCATCGGATTAACAATTGAGAATCCCTCATTTTTGAGTAGGTTCCACACAAATAAATATGTACCCTTATCTGTATTAATATGCACAATTCTCACGACAAAGCAGCCTATACCACTTAGTTAACTTATCCTCGATTAAACCTCTCTTAAGGGAGACATTACCTGGGTTCTCATACTTATCATTTCTGCCTACAGTTGTTTGTTTTCTTCGCATGATATTAAACAAATTAGGATAATGTAATTTCTGAGTCTAGGCACCTAACAATTTATATATTCCCAAAATCTGATTTATTTACTGCTGATTAGCTAGAACCTTCCCAGATTTAGGAACTGATCTTCTATCCCGTCAACCTCGACCAAATATGTTAATTCCTTGTCAATTTTCTATAATACATCGGGATTCCAATGAGAACCTATTTTGCAACTAAATATCTGGGTGAGTGTTAATTAGTCTCTCGCCTGTCCAAAGAAGAAGCAGATTTCGTTTTTTTTTCTGAAAGTTAATTTTACGTCTCGATAATCATATCATTTAAAGGCACATAAGTGCAGTTTTATATCCTTTGCTCAATCATTATCATGGCTCATAAAAATAATTGCGTCGCTCTCGTATTGGAGGATAGGCAATCCATCTTTGCTTAAATGAGATACGACTCCTTTCACCTAACCATTGTCCTTTTTAGCTCTAGTTACGATAATTGCCAATAATATATCCACTATGATGTTAATTAGTATTGAAGATAACAGATCACCTTGAATTGCTTAAAGCCCTTGTTGGTTTGGAAATATGGTCTAGTTGATCATTACCTTTATTTATCCTTATACTACTCCCACTGAACAAATGATCTAGCCCACTCTCACCACGTTGGATAAAAACCCTTCATTATGAGAGTTTGTTGTATGGAATTTCATGTAACTTTATCGTACGTCTATTTGAAGTCTATGTCAAACATCACCTCGTCTTGTTTTATTTATGAAGCTCATGCATTGTTTCATGGAGTATTATCACCGCACCCTACATAAACAAAAAGGTTGTTTGAGATGGTTTAATAGTTCTTTGGACGACCTTCACGATCCTATCAGTGGCTACTTTAACAAAAGATTTTAAAGTTAACATAAGAAACATACATGTCTATATTGATGAATCTAATTCGTATCACTACTTTTACTCTTTTAGGTAGTATGATTATTTATCTAAAGTTGAGCCTATGGAGAGGCAGCGTGCCCTCTGCAAAAACTCTTTCTGAAACAATATATACCATCAAGTCTCCTTTTATGGGACAGACGTCGTGGTTGTCGTGCTCGCGCCCAGCTCGATCAGGTGATGCTAGCCATTGACAGGGCAAATCAATGTGGACCAAGGAGGAGTATGTTGTTTTGAGTTCGATCAAGTAGACCCTTAAATACTTAATAATCTGGCTCCATGCACGGTGGTGTTACTAAACTTAATCACAAGTTGCCACGGGTGCATGCATGTCTGATTCCGTGAGAGTAGCCAAACCAATGCAACCAATCAGATGGCAGATACACTACTACGACCGATGATGAGCTAGCTAGTCTCTCTGTTGTTTGCATTGCAGCTAGTATATAAATTAGCCATTGAATATTACCGCAAGAGAAGGTTCCAGTCCCTTGTCGTCTCCGGCATGCATGCTGCCCATCTCGAGTCGTACCATGTGTGCACAAATATAATAATGGTCGCTTTGAAAGCTAACTAAAGAGACCTACAAACAAGGCTGTTTCGTTCCTAGCGCTACGTGCGTCGCACCACCGTACCATTTGCTTATTGCTTGGTGTTTTGTCAACAACAATGGCATATATTGATGAGAGGATAATACGATCGATGAATTGAAGGACTCGACAAAGGATGAGGGTTACGTGTCTCTGTCCCCAGCGAAGGCAAAACCATGGGCTGCCTCATCACTCGCCATCAGTCTGTCTGTACGACGATGCCACTGCTGCTGCTGGTGGTGTTGGTGTTGTTGTACACCTAGTACCGCACGAAAGCTGCTTTCAGGTACTGACCGCCAGCGACGTGGCCTCCTGCCGGCACAAACGGGCAAAGTGGTGGGCCTCCTGCCTCACCGATAGGGGGGCCCAGATTTGCCCGTCCTTAAGCGAGCGAGGCCCATAAGTATGGGCCTATTGGGCTCTCAAGGCCCGTTTGAAAGATGTCCATGAGCAAGGACTCCTCCAATGTGGTGACTACGGCCCACGCAACTACAGCTCAATCCATCCATCGGCCTAGCCCACAAAATCCATCCACTCCCGGGACGCGGCGGCGTCACGGCGGCGCCGAGTGAGCAGGCGTCAGCAGCCGTCTTGCTCCTCCCCCGTTGTGCCCCCCTGCTCTTCCGGCGGCGGGCGACCCCCCACAAACCCCCGGCCATGGAGCCCGACGTCGGCGCCAGATACGAGATCCCCCGCACCGCCGAGTTCCTCCGCGCCGGCGCCTACACCAGGGTCGCCCTCCAGGTAACCCCGCACGACCTATTTCCTCTTTGAGTGTTTGTTGGTGCCCCCATCTGATTCTTCGGCCCGGACTCCCGGCTGGCGCCTTGCTCAGTTCCCCGACGAGATGCTCAAGGACGCCGCGGCGGTGGCCAAGGCGCTGCGGCAGGAGCTCGCCTCCGGCTGCGGCGGCGGCGTGGCCAGGGTGTTCGTCATGGCCGACACGGCGTACAACTCCTGCTGCGTCGACGAGGTGGGCGCGTCACACATCGATGCGCAGTGCGTCGTTCACTACGGCCACGCTTGCATGAGCCCGTGAGCAAAACTCCCCACCCACCTTCCGCTAATGTTTACGCTTCCTCTCCAAAGCCTATTGGTTTTCGGGGAAAAAAAATTAGCCATTTCTATCAGTGGTGGATGTGGTTACTTGTATATGGTACTAGGGGTAGTTTTAACGTTTGCAGAGTGACTGTCTCTATGGGGTTCATCTAATTTGGCAAATGCCATTGGCTGAAGAAAGCAGGAACATTGAGGTTGTTGATCCAGTTTGTTCAGTCAAGTGGCGTGGGCATGGCAGTATTGCTGGGTAATCATTTGTCATGCCATAGAAAAGA
The DNA here is from genome assembly GCA_033239725.1 of Echinochloa phyllopogon. Lineage (NCBI taxonomy): Eukaryota > Viridiplantae > Streptophyta > Magnoliopsida > Poales > Poaceae > Echinochloa > Echinochloa phyllopogon. Next base: position 46,838,744 of record BTCW01000015.1, read on the forward strand.
ACTGTTGTTAGCAGAGGCACAAAATCGGATGGACTTGTTAATGGTTAGCTGGGATATGCTACCGCAGATTTTAAACTTGCTGAGAACTCTTTGTTCTGTACTAATAGCCTATTAGTGGTTTGTGCTAACACTATATTTTACACTGCCAACTTGAAATGTAGAACATCAAATTTGCCAGCTTTCTTCGTGTTTGGGAAGGCGCCATTGGATGTCCATGCCTGTGCCCGCTCAATACTGGAGTGCCCGGGGAAAAGTAATAAACACATTCTGGTATGGCCTACACTATCTCCTATTTAAAAGACTTGCTTCAGTTCTTTCATGGCCCATAGTACCTTCTCATAAAATTCTGGAATTGACAACTTTGCTAAACCGCACTATAAGATCACCATGCTAAAAAATGGCTTCTTTTGCTATCCAAGTAAGGACAGTTCATAAATATATTAAGATCAAATGAGAAAAAACAGGGCACACCTAGGTTCCAGAATTCTTCCATGCTTGAAAAAAAACCCTGAGATCTTTATTGTTAGCATTGAAAATTGAAAGCAATATCAGTTAGATTACTAGCGAGAATGTTTCTTTCGGGAAGAAGCCATGTTTTGATTCAGGTCATCATTCTTGTAATCTAAGCTAAAAAATAGGTCAGAGGAAAATCCTTTTGCGTTTCCTGTGGTCTCCCACCCTTCCTGTTATGGTGCCAGTAATGGTACTGTGGGGTAATGCAAATATTTCCATAACATTATGCTGGTTCCATCAGCATGTTAAGTCATGTGCAGGATTTTCATCGATCTGCTCAGTTTTGGTTTCTGTTGATGTGCATTTTCACCAGTACAGTTAGCATGTTGGACCATTAACTATCGAATATCATGTATATTGTGCTATCAATAATCATCATGTTATTCTATCTGTGATATACTAACATTCTTGCTAACATTCCTGAACAAATAGGTTTTATATGGACTTGAGTATGCAAATGCATTGGTTGACCTTAGACGAACTTTTGAGGAGTCATATAAATCAAATTCTTGCAATCCTGAAGTCCAGTATGCAGACGTTCTGTGTTCAGTTATGAGTCCATCATCAAGTACTACAGAGGAAGGAGATCGTCATCTTTCTACTGGAACCTCTTGCAATGGAGATTTATCCATAAACAGTGATCTGACTGCACTGAATAATCGTTGTAGTATAGAGTGTTCCAGTTCCACACACAAGTACAGCCTTGGAGGTCTTACATGGAATATTTCAGTTCAGGAGAAAATGGAAGACTATTTGATATTTTGGATTGGGCAAGATAACTCAGCATTTGCCAACATTGTACTTACCTTCAATAAATGTGAAATAGGTCTGTTCTTGTCGTCCTCATTTTATGGCTAGCAGCAGGACTGTTTTACTGTGTTCATCTTGTTTCTTATTTTATAGTTGCTTTTCTCTTGAATACATATATACAATGCATATAAGTTATTGTGGCACAGGAATAAATAATCAGTAGTAGGATACCGAATGCTACATGGGTCACACCAGTGTGATGTATTTGGACTAAGCTTGTTTTACATTTAAAAATTTGAGTCTTTATCCTCAGTTATCCTGCAACTTCCGCTCATGTACTTGTGATGTACTCCATAGCTATTATAGTTCCTTCTTTACATTTTTTGCAACTCCATGTACTTACATTTACTTTATGCAATTGATCATATTTTGCTTAATGTAATTGCTCTAATATAGGAATATTCTATAATGCATTTGAATATTGATGTTTTCTTTTGCAGTTAGATATGACGCAGTAGAAAATCAGCTCTCAACAGATGTCTCTCATCTGATGAAAGTTCTTAGGCGAAGGTACCTTTCTTTTCTGCCGCATTTGAATGCCTTTTCTAACAATATGTGGCACTGATAATGAAACACACATTGTACTTGTAGATATTACCTTGTGGAGAAGGCAAAGGATGCAAATATTATTGGCATTTTAGTGGGAACTCTGGGTGTTGGTATGCACATTGCTAATTTAAACATATTATGGTAGCATGACTTTCTTTTACATGAATATAGACGCACTGTTAGAATTTAAACTGTGACCTCAGCATTGAGGTTTGCCTAGATATTTTGGTCAAGCATGTCCCCATAGAAAGATCTAGTCCAAGCCTGATTGGTTCATATCAGCGCTGGTTTAGTTGGGCTTGAAAGCAATTTGAGTGGGACAGCAGGAGTTCCCTAACTAGTTTCATGGTTTGGCAGGATCAGATGCTTCACTTTTCCTTTCCGATCTGCTGATTTAGTCCAGTTCCATAGTCATAGATACTTCACTTCACCTGAGTGCTATTTCTTTTTCTTGTTTAGCCAGCTTAGAATTTTAGCACAAACATATAGATTTGTGATGTGCTGCATTGCATTATTTCATGATGCAGCTGGTTATCTTCATATAATCGAACAAATGAAAGAACTGATCAAGGCTGCTGGAAAGAAATCTTATACATTGGTCATGGGCCGACCTAATTCTGCGAAACTTGCGAATTTTCCTGAGGTGTGCTACTTCAACTCAATAGTTTTCTGTTTCTTTATCTATTTCAACTGAACTATTTTTCCCCTTTTGGCAGTGCGAAGTTTTTGTTTATGTTTCTTGTGCCCAGACTGCTCTGCTGGATAGCAAAGATTTTTTGGCTCCAGTTATTACACCTTTTGAAGCTGTATTAGCTTTTAGCAGGTATGCAGCCTTAATGTGCTCAAATAGCACCATTGAGTTGTATTACTCCTGCCCTTATTACAAATATATATGAAGTGCCTCATGTGGCATCAATTTGCATAATTTTACTATGGTTCTGATGGCCTGATTACAGATCTATATGAAATGCCTCTTGTGGCATCAATTTGCAGCATTTTACTATGGTTCCGAACTTCTGATGCCAGAAGCAACCTTTTTTTCAGGGGAAGAGAGTGGACTGGAGAATATCTTTTGGATTTCAAGGATTTGATCACTTCAGAGAAACAAGAAGTTGCAAGCGCAACAGAAGAAGCACGGTTCTCCTTTATCAAAGGTGCCTATGTGGAAGATAATTGTGCTCAAGGTACATCCTATGCACTTGGGTCTATCCATCTGTCATTGAGCGAACAAGTTCTGTACTTTAATAGTGCTGATTGTGTCTTGCTCATTACCCTTTTTGCTTGATCTAATTAATGGTGCATGTTTTTTCAATTGTTGCCCCAGCAGAAAATATGGAACAATCAGAAACGTCACTTGCACTGGCTGAGGTAACGGAAAAGGCACTAAGCATCCAAAACCAGAACAATGATGCTGTCCTTTACCAAGGAAGAGCAATGTCCTCAATCGACTACCTCAAGGCACGTTCGTACCGTGGTCTAACTGGAGAATATGAGACTCCAGCGCCTGATTCAATCTTGGTAGGTAGAACTGGGAGGGCAGCTGGTTACAATGATGAGAAAACGCAGAGTGTAGAATGAAGGTAATGCCGTGCCAGTTAATCAGTTACTACAGGCTATCTTTTGGTGGGCAAAACACAGAGTGCACAATGATTCAATCTTGCACCCTGAATGGTTTACCATCCTGTGCTGCTTTGTTTTGGTGGGGCAAAAACAATTCATGGGCGATTGTCGATGATTTATCGTGCAGACGTTTCTAGGTGAAGAGAACAAGCCTTTGGATGGTGTTCTTTCGGAAGTCGATTTTGCTATTTGAAAAACTGTAGTCCGCTAACAGGGTCAGTTTTGATGCGGGTCATGAGCCTTGCTGATTTGGGATGTTTTTTTTAACAACTGTGACATGTGTACCGAAATTGAGATGTATGTGGTTTGCCACTTGTACGGGAATGTCCATTATGTTTGTACAAGACACAAATTTGCCTGTATATTCTTATTTTTTGGCTTACACAAATTTGCCCTGTATATTCTTATTTGTTGGATGGTTCTTACGCCATTTGGTAGGCCTTTGTAGATTTTCTTCTTTAGTTTGCCTTCGCTGCCAGAACAGATCTGTGCTCGTCGTCCATGCTTAACTACTTTCCCAAGCATGCAACCGTTTTATCTCCCTCCGTTGTGAACTGGAGTGGAGGGAGTAGTTATTACCGTGATACTCAGTTGTTAGTCAGAAGTGTACCAACATCCCAATATCCGTGAGTGTCCTTGTTAAACCCCTTTTGATTTGTTGTTATGCAACTGCGTAGTTAATCCAACATAACCTTTTACACCAGAAAGGTTTTGAGGAATTGATTTAGATGATCAAGGGCAACCTGGATCGCAAGTTTACTCTGTATTGTGTGAACATTACATGCAGATAGTATTGATTCCTTATAACTGAATGAACCTGAAAGTTGTGCATGCCTGTGCTGGTTTTGCACTTTGTATGTGACAAACATGTTTGCTTCATTTCTGCATGCCCAATGACAGAATCCTTATGTTATATGCAACGAATAGGCTAGTTTCTGTTCTGATGCCTGGAACCGTGTGCAGGACTGCAGGTACCCATGAGCAAACCGGAACATACAGAGAAATAGGCTAGTTGCTACTGCTCTGCGCCTCTGCTCCTCCTCATCACCTATGGAACTAGGTTAGAGTTCACATGGTCCAGGGTAACTTCAGTTTTTCAGTTGGCAGCTATGGAGGAAGAAATGCCATTGTAGCACCGAAACAAACTCATCAGATGATACTGTAGGCTGTAAACTAAGGCGATCCACGGGACAGTAGTAATTTTTGAAACGTAACCCGGCAAAGATTGCCGAATTATATTAATTAATAGAGGAGAGTTTGATAAGGCCCTAAGCCGAAGAACAAAAGAAAAAATTGTACAATGTATAAAGAATCACTCCTCAATTGAAGCGAGTGCACCTAAGTGTTTGGCTCCTGCCATTATCCAGCAGCGCGTCTCCTCCTTTATTTTTTGAACCAGTTGTTGTGGTTGTAGAAATTTGCGTTGAAAAACTCGTGCATTTCTTTCGTTCCATAATTCCCAGCACACCAGGATTATCATGGAACGCCACCCTTTTAATGGGGCTCCACTCATAGAGCCAATCGATGACCACCAATCGTTGATGGATGTGAAAGTCGTCCAGTCGCCTCGTGCTGGGACATGAACCCACTCAAAAATCGTGTTCCATACCCTCATACTATAGCGGCATTGCGTGAGCAGATGAAGTAGGGTCCTCGTCTTGGCAGTGACACAACATGCAAACCTTTTGGTTTGGCCAACCGCGAGTAGATAACCGATCCGCCGTCCATAATCGGTTTTGGTACGCCAACCAAGAGAAGAATTTGCATTTCGGCGGCGCCCAAACATGCCAAATCAGATGTTCCATATCTGATGGTATTGATCCCATGAATTGGGCTTCGTAGGCCGATGCCGTGGTGTATTCACCATGTTTCGTTAGTTTCCAAACAATGGAATCCGGTGTGCCCTGGGTGAGCTGTACACCCTGAAGTTTCTCCCAAAGTTGGGTGAATTCCGCTAGTTGTGTGCCTGAGGAGAGCGCCATGAGATTGATATCTGAAATCCATGTATTATTAGTTATGGCACCTTTGACTGTTCTTGTTTTTCGAAATTCTATAGATGGAAGGCGCTAGGTTTTTTGGTGCAATTCCTTGCAGCCAAGCAGACTCCCAAAATTTTGCATGCTCTCCATCCCCTAAGGTGATCTTCGTGGCTGCCGCGTATAAGCATCGATCTTTGTTGTTGCATGGAATTGGCATGCCTACACAAGGCTTGTCAGCACCTTTCCATTCTTGCCATAGCCATCTGAGACGTAGCGCGCGGGCAAATTTCTTCAAGTTTAGAATTCCAAGACCTCCCAGCTGTGTTGGCTTGCATGCTTTAGGCCAGGCAACCTTGCATTTTCCTCCTATGATTTGGTCCGTACCGGTCCAAAGGAAGCGTTTGCGACGCCGATCGATTTCTTCTAATATTTCTGCTGGTGCTTTTAGGGCGGATAAGTAGTAGATGGGTTGGGATGTCAGGACCGCTTTGACCAATATCCTTCGTCCTGCCGGTGTAAGTAGCCGTCCAAGCCAGTTGGCAAGCCTCCCACTCACCTTGTCAGATAATGGTTGGAAATCGACCTTCTTCAGTCTTCCTAGTGATAGCGGTAGTCCCAAATATTTGATCGGGAATGATGTCCTAGCCGCAGGGAATGGTGCGAGGATGTCATCTAGATCAACTCCGTGGCATCGAATAGGCGTGATCGAGCTCTTTTGGATATTTGTGTTTAGCCTTGTGACGCGTCCAAATTTTTCCAGCAATTCATTGATGTTAACGACATCTGCTTTTGTCGGGTTGAGGAAAATCACGGCATCATCGGCGTATAATGAGAGACGTAGGCACGCGCATTTACCCCTTAGTTTAGTGAGTGCATGCTTTTCGGTTGCCAAGTCCAGCAGCTTCTGCAATGGGTCAATTGCAAGGACAAATAAAAGTGGTGATAGTGGGTCCCCCTATCGTAAACCTCGGCCATGTTGGATATCCTCACCAGGGGCGCCGTTCATTAAAATCTTGGAGGTTGCTGTGCTAAGTAGTGTTGTAACCCAGCTTCTCCATCTCGGGGGGAAACCACGGCGCTGTAAAAGATCAAGTAGGTAGTCCCAACGGACCGAGTCGAAAGCCTTAGAGATGTCCAATTTCAGCAATAGCGTTGGGGTCCTGGATGTGTGGAATCGGCGTGTCAGATTTCTCACATACATGTAATTATCATGGATTGCTCTTGTTTTTATGAAAGCACTTTGGCTATTTGATATCAAGGTGTTCATGTGGGGCTGTAGTCGCAATGCCATCATTTTTGTTATGATCTTTGCAATCCCATGAATGAGGCTGATAGGTCAAAAATTTGTTATGTTGTTGCCTCCCTCTTTCTTAGGAATGAGCACAATGTTTGCTGAGTTGAGGATGTTAAAATAATTATGACGCTGACTGTGAAAGGAGTGGATGACACTCATGAGATCCGCTTTGATCGTGTCCCAGCATCTAAGGAAAAAATTTATTGTAAAACCATCGGGGTCCTGGTGCCTTGTCTTTAGGCATTAGCTTCAGTGCTCGCTTAATCTCATGTTCCGTGAACTCGTGATCTAGTGAGGCGAGGCCATGCGGTGGCCAGGAGATAGTCTCCCAGTTGAAATCCAGATCCCTCTCATGTGGCTTGCCGAGGACCTTTGAGAAATGGATTTGAGCTATTTCTGCCTTCTCTTGTTGAGTAGTTGCCCAGCCATTACCATTTTGAAGTTTGGTGATGAAATTTTTACGTCTCCTTGAATTGACCTTAAGGTGAAAGAAGCGTGTGTTTGCATCGCCAAATTTCAGATGTGTTATCCTAGAACATTGCCGCTTTCGGATTCGTTCAAGAATTGCTAGGCCCATGACCCTTTTCTTTAGTTTTGCACGCAGGTTTAACTCCTCCTCCGACAGTGATCGTCTTTCTTGTGCGATGTCTAGCTGTAAGATGACAGATTGCGCCATATGAAATTGAAGCTTGGCTTCTGAGAAAAGTGTCTTGCTCCATTGTCGTAGAGCTTTTGTTGTCCATGCCATTCTGAAGTTAAGGTGATGTATGGGGTTTGTGTGGGTGTTTGGCGCGGACCAAGCCTCCTGCACCACCTGTTGGAAACCGGGCATTGAGGTCCAGAAATTTTCAAACTTGAAATGTCTCGGGCGCGGCGGGCTCTCTTGGTTGGATAGTAGTAGTAGGGAGTGGTCGGAGAGGGAGGTGGAGAGTGTCTGTAGGACGTGTGTCGCAAAGGTGATGTCCCAGGCTTCATTGCAGAGAACACGGTCGAGACGTACTAAGGTTGGGCTGCTTCGTTCATTGCTCCAAGTGAATTTTCTATTTTGCAAGTGGATTTCCTTTAGCTTGCAGTAGTTCGGTGTGTTTCTGAAATCCCGCATGCGCCTCTGATTTAAGTTTGTGTTGTTCTTATCTCGAGCTCTGTAGATGAGATTAAAATCTCCAAGGATCAACCATTTAATTCCTTGTTGTGGTGCAGTGTTGCGTATTTCATTTAGGAAGGCAGTTTTTTCATTTACTCTAGATGGGCCATACACCGTGGTTATTAGGAAAGAAATGCCGCTCTCTCTGATGGTGACTGTAGCGGTGATGGAGTAATTTTGTTTCACTATATGCTGGATGTCGACAAAGTTGTCATTCCATAAAAGGAGAATTCCCCCTCGTGTCCCTTAGATCCCACCTGCTGGTAAATAAGTGTAGCTCTAAAGTCTAGAGCCGGTCAGGTATGAGGCGAGCTGTGAATCAATGGTTTGCATCTTTGTTTCTTGGAGGCACACTATATGGCATTGCGTGGATGCAAGTGTTTCTTGTACAGTCGAACGTCTCGCAACAGAGTTTAACCCCCGTACATTCCAGCAGATTACGTCTAGGTTGTGGCTTGACATTGAATTATAGACTGTATTCTCATTTGTCTAGCATGCATGTTAGCATTATGTTTACTTGACCACGGTGGACATAAGTTGCAGCACATGAAGTATGTAGCACACAGGAGGGGAATCAGCAGCTTAAGCAAATGAAGAGAAAGTCTGCATGTGGACAAAGTGTTGTTACAAGATGCAGAGTCAGTGCCACTGAAAGCCCTACGCAGAGGGCTGCACTGGAGGACATAGCCAAGGTCCAATACAGAACACATAAATATTGCAGGATACATAGTGACCAAGTCACTCGGGTTAATCTGTGCGTTGAGCATATTAAGCATTGTGAAGTATCTCAGGCAGCCCTTCTGCTGCTTTTGGGCCACCAAGCTGGAGCAGTGCAGCATTTGCCTTGCGCAGGTCGTCGTCGTCGAGTCGAAACAGAGTTGTCATTGCCGCAATGATGAACTGTGGCAGTGGCCCCTGGAAGGTCGCGAGGAATTCCTTGATGGCTTGCTCAGCAGGCGAGAGCTCGTCCTTGATGTACCCCAAGCATCGGCAGAGGACATGGTTTGCTCGTTGTTCAGGAGGGAGATGCTTGAGCCGGCTGCATGCTTGTCTCTTGCTGCGGCGCAGGTTAGGCACACTGACGGACGGCTTCTTGATGCGCCGTCCTCGCTTGACAGGTGCAAGTACAGGCTGGGGTAGGAGCCCCTGTTCCGGAGTAACGAAAAGATCAGCAACACCACAAGATTCTTCAGGTGTAGTAGCAGCTGGTGGTGTTGACGGGCAAACCTGAGTAATAGCTTTGCTGGTGGGTAGTTCAGTTGCTGCAGGTGTCTTTGATGGAAGCATGGTTGCTGCATCTTGTTGCTGCTGCTGGACAGGCTCTTGTTGATTATGGTGCACCGGGGACGACACCTGCTCGTGGTGGTCAGCAAGCTGCAGCTGCAGGACGTCAGGCTCGGCAGCTGCTGCAGCAGCCAACTGAAGCTTGGAGAGGGCCTCGTCGACTTCCTGCATTGAGGGTGAGCTGATGGATGGCAAGGCATTGTGAATTCTTGAAAAAACTCGGTCGATAGGCACGGGAGGGTGGGTTCTCGCTGAGAGTACCTCAAAATTGTGCTTGCTGTTGGAGCTGAACCAGGCTTCATCCCCAGGTGAGTCAGCCAATCTAGATATCCCACCGAACAAGTCAAATAGCGAGCGAGGCGTGGAAACGTTCTGCTTAGGAGGTTGCTGGTTGAACATTTTCTTGGATGCCTTCTCCATGCTGGCGACCTTGAGGTTGAAGAGCAGCTTGAGGTCTTGCTTTCGACGGAGTTCCGTCTCCTGGGGAGAGGTTTTGTCGCTGTTGTCGTGATCCACAGCTTGGCTGGCCACCCTGCGCTTGCCACCGTGGTGACCGGAGCCCGTGTCATGACGCCGTGGTGAGCGGGACCGCTCGCGGCGAGCAGCATCATGCCAAGAACCGCGACCGTCGTTATTGCGACGACCATGCCCACACGGATCGCGTGGCCAGCGGTCGCGGTCCTCGTCGTTGTCGTCGTGTCGTTGCCCGTACATGTCGTGGAAGTCCGGGTGGTTGTCAGCTCGTTCCCGGCGTGCATGGTCACGACGATCCGCCTCCCTGCGCTCGTCGTGCCGTTCAGGAACCTGAGGTGGTGGGGGGGTGGAACGGCGGGAAGGCGGCCGTTGGCTCTTGGTCACCGTCCCTGACGCCCCAGTACCAGGGGAGGCGCCGCTTCTCTGGCTCGCCGACCGGTACGTCGGGGTTGTGCGGGTCGGTGGTGACGGTGGAGTAGTTGTGGATCTCCCGGACGTGGATGAGGACGCGGTGCTTGATGCCGCGCTGCCAGCGTTCAGGTGGGACCTCCGTCACCTCCACAGAAGAAGAGGAACCATCCATGGAGCGTGTGGTTAAGATGAGACACATCACCTTGGGGATTCTACTTGGGTTTGCAGTCCAGGCCCAAAGCTCAATGCCTCGGGTATCCGCCGGATGTAGCAGGTTCGTGTCGATGCATAGCAGGGAACAGGTGCGGTTGACCAGCCGATCGACAATGTCGGGCTGCCATGCGTGTCGCGGTACTCCGTCAAGGATGATGCGCACACGGTAGAACAGAGCTGCACCAAGTGCACCAGAGAGGCTTCGCCACGGCCGAACGCAGACCTCGGCGCCGTGGTACCTGAACTTGCCTTGGGAGTTGACTTCCTCGCAATGGCGCCGGTGTTGGAAGCGGATCAGGAACGCCCCGGGGCGGTGCCTGGTGACGTTGACGTCACCAAGGCGTATCCTGAACTCGGCGAGGATGGCGTCCTCTAGGTTCCTTGCAGTGGTGTTGGGTGGCACACGCATGGCCCAGGTGACCAAGGCGTTGCCTTCCCAATCGCGCAGCTCACGGTCCAACTCGAAGGAGGTGGGGATGTGAACGCTGTCTTCATCTAGCCTGAGAGCGGGGTCGCCCACATGAAACGCCGCCATCTTCGCTCGGTCTTTGGCTGGCTTTGCTTGCTGCTGTGGTGGCTTGGGAGCTCGCGGCACCCACCGCCTGCTGGACGGGATGGTAGAGTGGGGGACCTGCTGTCGAAGATTGGTGGTGGTGCGGCAGTGGCGCTGCTTGTGCCCTGAACGGAAGCAGCGCAAGCAGCGGACGGGATCTCTGCAACTGTTGGCGCGGTGGTCACGAGCAAGACACTTGAAGCAGCGCCCTTGGGTCTTCCTGTGGAAGGTAGCTCTAGCGGCAGAGGTCAAATTGAAGCGCGGCATGGTGCTGGCTGTTGGGGAGCGTCTTGAATGCTGTTCGCCTGCTCTGGCCGTGCTGGTGGAGTCGAATCGCAGCTTGGTTGGTGACCTCCTTGAATACTGATAATCTCAGATTGGATTGGAGCTCTTTCCCTTTGTCCTCCCTCTGACGACGCGGGTCCAGCCCGGCTCGCACTCGTCACTTGGTTGACGCGGCCGCACGGCCTTCGATGGAGCGGCGCGGCGCAGAGCCCCATCGCGTCTAGCATTGAAGCGGGATTCAGACCGAGAGGGGGCCTGGGCGATGTAGTAGGCGCTTCTTGGGGGGACAGTAATGGTGGATCTGAGCTGGCGTCGCGGTGGTTGGGGCTGGGGCGAAGGGGTGAAGGCGGAAGGGCCGAACCGAACTACCTCTGCGAAGGATGGTGGGTCAAGCTCGTGCTCAGGCGTGGCAGGGACGACGAAGTTGTCCAACGGGTCGACGGGGCCGGATCTGGGCGGCGGTGTCTCTCTCCAGAATCGGTCTGGATCTGAGCAGGGAGAGGCAACGGTGGCTTGCACGGGATTTGCTTTCTGGGCCCGTGGAGTGGAGCAGAGAGAGGCGTGGGTAGGCTTGGGGCGGCGGAGGAGCGTGGGCGGCGCCGCTGGGGCTGGCGACGCCGATGCGAGGGGGCGGCGCGGCGCGGGGTCGGGTGGCATCGCGGAGTAGTAATGTTTAGGGAAGTAATGTTTCTCTCTTGTAACTGTGGCTTATTTTACATTGCCTGGTTTTGGGGGTTATCTGTAACATGAAAGGATACATTGCAAAATCGATCTTTGATTTACTTCCATCATCGCCGTGGCGCCATTGTATATTCATATTAGACTTACCACATGGTTTGCTGCCATTGTTTTACCCACCCGCCCTCGTTCTTTGTCATTGGAGTGTCTCGTCACTGACACCATACAATGTCCATAATCGGTGGTCTCCAGCTACTGTCCTTGGTCATTCCTCGCTCTAAACCCAAATTTTGCATGAAAGGTCCTTCATTGACGTTGATGAAGGTCATATATTGCCGCATTCCAATCAAGAATTCCTCCCAAAAAAATGAAGACAAAGGTAAGGGTTTAGTTGCACAAGGTTTCTGAGGAAGCTATATAGAGAGCCTCTGCTACTGTAAACCAGTCGGCAAAGGCCCTAGCCCCTACATCTACATATACTCCAGTTGAAACATGCCATATCGTTTAACAAACACATTATCCCCTACGTATACTCCTATTGAAACATGCCATCATTTAACAAACACATTAATCGAACGCAACGGAAAACTCGAGCTACTATATACTACGTACATGAATATGATAATCAAGGCCGTTTACTAAAACATCACCCAAGCTAAGACTGCTTACTGAAACTTCATCCAGCAGCTAATAAAGATCACTTACAAAACCCTGAGCCTATCATCGTAGGAGATTAGGAGTAGCAGATAACGTAGGACCAATAATTAACCATGCCCATCTTTTCGATCGATCTTTCTCCACAAATTGAATCGATCAGCTTCCTAAGGCGAGGCGACGACAATGGAAATTAACTTAACTTACTCCGATCTTGTCGGATCAAGAACGTGTCCCATGAAGACGACAGTACCAGACACCTCCTCAACAACAAAGAAGGCGAATGGATGGTCGGCAACGAAGTCCACGCGGCGCCTCTTACATATCAGCGTCATGGTGCAAGCGGTGGATGCCGCCGCCTCCGTCCCCTCCTCGTTCACCTCGATGACCGCCTTGTGGAAAACTTTCTCCACCACCAGCTGGCCCTCGCCCTCCAGCATGTCCGACAGGTCGGCCTTGCCGGCGTCGAAGGCGGCGCGCATGCCCATGGCCTTGAGCACGCCGTTGATCTCGCCGGAGAAGGAGAGCTTGAACTTGGGCAGCCGCACGTCGCCGGTCTCCACGCGGTTCTTCGGCAGGTGGTCCCACAGGAAGCCCGGGCGGGAGGCCATCTTCTCCACGAGGTCGGGCAGGCCGTCGCGGGCGTCGGGGAGGAAGACGCACATCGAGAACCGCGCCCGCTGCTCCTCGTCGGAGCCTTCGCCGCCACCGCCGCCGCCGTCGCCGCGGCGGCGGCGGCGGCCGTGGCAGACGCCGAGGTAGCTGTCCTGCCAGTGTGGCAGCCGGTACGGTAGGTACGCGAGCTTGAGCACCTTGAAGCCTTCGTGCTCCGCGACGGCCTGGTCCCGCCGCCCGCGCATGAACGGCGCGAGCACGTGGCTGCCGTCGAGGCGGCGGAACTTCCTGGTGCCGGTGTCCTTGGCGTCGAAGGGCATCGACCACCGGCCCTTGAAGTAGACGGCGTTGGCGAGCACGAGGGCGGTATCGGAGTGCACGGAGCCGGGAGGGAGGATGGAGGTGATGAGATTGTTCGTGGCTTTCGAGACCCAGCTGTTGATCTCCTCTATTGCTTCATCTGCTGCTTTCTTGAAATCGGCGGCGCTGGTCTCGGCGTTGTAGGATTCGGAGGCGGCGGCGCGGTACGCCGGCGTGAGCGCCACCGTCTCGTCGTACCAGAGCCCGCAGGCGAAGGCGACGAGCGGTGCGCCGGGGCCGGAGGGGCGGGCGAGGGCGCCCCCCGCTGCGGCGCGGGCGAGCTCGGCGAGCTCGTCGCGCGACGCGGCGCCGAGAAGGGCGAGGAGCTCGTCCAGGGTGCCGTCGCGTGCCCCGGCCGCCACCAGGGCCAGCGCGGCGTAGATGGACACCGGCGAGAAGACGAGGTTCGCCTGGCCGGCACTGCCGCCGGCGGCAACACCGTCGGCGAGGCGCTTCGCCATGCGGAGCGCGAACGCCGTCAGGCCGGAGCCGGCGGCGCCGCGCGGCTTCTTGCTTGGTCTCGCCTCCTCCTCTTCCATGGCGCCGTGCGTGCGTCTATGTGTTCTCGGATCGATGGAAACAAACAAGACGGCGCACGGTTAACATATACTAGTCTACGGAGAGAGAGAGTGTGTATATATATAGATATACTCTGTGGCCGGCCATAGAATAGTTATTCTGTAGCCACCTCTTTTTACTGTAGTTTTATATAGTAATTTATTATAATTTCAATACATATTTATGGTAATTGAGTTACTATAACACATAGAGATATTTACTATTATATTATAGTAAATTACACTAAAATCTCGTGAATTACTGTAGTAATTATAGTAACTCAAAGCCGGCCATAGAATATATATATATATATAGGATTCATCGTGGGCTAGCTGTTCGACGGGATGCCGCGCCGCGACGCCGCCACCTTGAACACGCTCATCGCCGGGTACTCCACCCAGGGCTCCCGCGCGCTTGGTGCTCGTCGCGTTCTGGATACGCGGCGCGACGCCGTCGCCTTGGATAGGTTTACCTATGCTTCCATAGGACTCCCAGGCAAGAGATTTTTAACATGGACATATATACAGCATTTGTGCGATGAGGGCATGTTTGTTTGAGGTTATGCGTAGTTTTTTAACATGAAAAGCGAGAAGTTCGAACAAACAACGAACTTTTTGCGCAGCTTCTTGAAAGCTAAAAGGTCAGAAAAAGTGAGTTTATATGGGGAGCTAAAAAGTTTTGTGATCTCAGAAAGCGAAAAACATCTTATAAAAGTCACTATTGGCTTTTCAAAACCAAAAGCCTGCAACAGAGGTGCAGCTCAAACAAACAACCTTGAGAGTTTCATGATGCTGGAAAAGGAGCCAGAACAATTCACCGTCATGTCAGGTGTGATCAACGCTTGTGCTAATCTGAGTGTGCCAATAGCATGTCCAGGCCGGTCTCCGCGGGGCTTCATATGGAGTTTCATGACACTAAATGTGCTGATATGGTATAGAACAGAGAAAAAAGAGTTTCATAGTACGTGGGAGGAGTTTCATCACCATAAAACTCTTTTGGCTCAGGCCTTGTTTAGTTCCCAAATTCCACTCCTAAATTCCACTATGCAAAAAGAAGATTTTCATCACATTAAAATGTCGGCACATACATGGAGTACTAAATATAGATGAAATCAAAAACTAATTGCACAGTTTTATTGTACTTTACGAGACTAACATTTTGAGCCTAATTAATCAATGTTTGAATAATTATTCACAAATACAAACGAAATGCTATAGTGCCGCGTTTATGGCAAAGTCTCAACTTTACACTCCTAAAGTTGGGAACTAAACAAGACCTCAGTTACCTAGTTTCTAGTGTAGATAACCGTG
This sequence comes from Echinochloa phyllopogon, assembly GCA_033239725.1. Taxonomy (NCBI): domain Eukaryota; kingdom Viridiplantae; phylum Streptophyta; class Magnoliopsida; order Poales; family Poaceae; genus Echinochloa; species Echinochloa phyllopogon. Next base: position 46,854,048 of record BTCW01000015.1, read on the forward strand.
TAATAAAACCGTAGACCGGCATATCGCCGTATGCAGTCGAATCCGGATTCGATCAATTTACTCTTTGCGGCAATTCGTAGGTTGAGGATGTAATACGTGTACAGGTGATCCTAATTCTTAAAGGCCGCAAAGAAGACATCGGAGAGAATGCAGCATTACCTGGATACTTTGTCGTTGTCTCAAATGATCTTGAGCTATCCAGTGTATGGCCAAGAAACAGAGGCTGTACCGCTATTCAATAAAATTGGTGGATTGTGGTGTCATGATCTGTCGTGTTTCATTAAATTTTTTTAAAAAAAATCTCAATATGTATGGAGTATTAAATGAAGTCTATTTGCACAACATTTTTGATGAACGTAAACGACGAATCTAATGAGCCTAAGTAACCCATGATTTGCTACAGTAACGCTACAGTAACCATCTTTTAATCGCGCGATCAAATGACTCATTAGATAGATCTTATGAATTAACACGTGGTCGTGAAGATAGTTTTGTAAACTGATTTTATTTAATATTCCGAACAAACACTGACCTGTGCATTGCTTGCTGCAGTTTTTTTTTCTTTTTTTTTTTGAACTAACCGACACCAGACAGTGCCCGCCATCAGGGTCGCTGTACTCCCCCTGACCGTATGCGCACCGTGCCATCATCCACCTCGCATCCGCTCCTCGTTCAAATCCATGGACGGCCTGCGCATCCTGATTTCACATGTGGATATTGCTGTCCGTGTCCAAACCTGTGCGTCAGTGACGTGACGAGCTAGCTAGCTACTACTCCGTACTCCGTAGTCAGCAACCTCCACCACATCGCCATGGCGGCGCCGCCGGCACTCCGCCCGCAATAACTGTGCCCAACTCGCCGTCGCACGCACGAACCGGCGAACCAACCATGGCGCCGCCTGCGGCCGGCGTTGACCCCCGCAGCGGCTACTGCGCCGCCACCAAGACCTTCCACAGCATCCGCGCGCCGCTCCCGCTGCCGCCGCCGGACCTCCCGCTCTCCTTCCCGTCCTTCGCCTTCTCCCTCATCCCCGCCGCGCTCCCCTCCCGCCCGGCCCTCGTCGACGCCGCCGCGACCGGCGAGGCCGTCCCCTTCCCCGCCTTCCTCCCCCGGGTCCGCGCGCTCGCCGCCGCGCTCCGCGCCCGCCTGGGCGTCTCCCGCGGCGACGTCGCCTTCGTCCTCGCGCCCCCCGGCGTCCACGTCCCCGTGCTCTACTACGCGCTCATGTCCATCGGCGCCGTCGTGTCCCCGGCCAACCCCGCCCTCACCGCCCGCGAGATCTCCGGCCTCGTCGCGCTCTCCCGCCCCTCCGTCGCCTTCGCCGTCAAGGCCACCGCAGGCAAGCTCCCTCCCGGCCTCAACACCGTGCTCCTCGACTCCGCGAGGTTCCTCTCCTTCTTCCACCACGAACCCCACGGCGAGGGTGGCACGGCCGCCGGCACCGGGGCAGATGTGGTGATCCACCAATCGGACCCGGCGGCGATACTCTTCTCCTCCGGCACCACCGGCCGCGCCAAGGCGGTCGTGCTGACGCACCGCAACCTCATGGCCTCCAACGCCACGCGGGCGGCGGCGGCTGGAGAGGTGCTCCTGCTCGCCGTGCCCATCTTCCATGTATACGGTTTCGCCTTCTGCCTCAGGTTGGGGAACACGCTGGTGTTGCACACGGCGAGGAGATTCGACGCCAGGGCGGCGCTGGCGGCGGTAGAGAGATTTGGGGTGACGCGGCTCGCGCTGGCGCCGCCGGCGCTACTGGCGATTGTGCGGGCCGCTGAAGAGGACGAGACTTTGGTTGCCCGCGCGGCCACGCTTCAGGCGGTGAGCTGTGGCGGCGCCCCCATCACAACCGAGCTCTTTCGGCGATTCTTGCACAAATTCCCTGGCGTCTCCCTTGCGCAGGTTGGTTCTGCTGCTGCAAGTTCATGTCTTTCAATTTTTACTTGAGTAGTAGGTATTGTTCAGAAATTATTTTCACTAGTTCATACAATTATTCAGTTGACTTGAAAGTGTCTTGATCATGAAGTGCAATATCTTGTACTTCATGTTACTGATAATCCTCTACGACTATGCCTAGGTTGCTCAAATGGTCAATTAGGTCTATTTATGAATTATATGGATACTAATCGATTTTTCCATCTGCAAAAGGGGTATGGTCTTACAGAGACTACAGCTGGTTTTTGCCGTGTTGTTGGAGAGGAAGAAAGTGCACGGATTGGGTCCGTAGGTCGTCTTTCATGGGGCTCTGAAGCGAAGATTGTTCATCCTGAAACAGGGGTTGCCCTGCCTCCTTGTATGCCAGGAGAGCTTTGGGTCCGAGGGCCTTTTGTGATGAAAGGTAGATCCGCAGCCGTTATTTAGGAAAACAATATATGACAATACATTTTGCTCATATCAACAATAGTGTTGCTTCAATACGACCTTGTTTTGATATGTATTGTTATAATGGATCCACGGCGTATTCAGATATGCATGGACATGTGCCATTTTTGTGGAACTAGCATATGTCCAGACTAATAAATATCCTAGAAAAATCTCAAAGTTTTGCATAAGTTGACGAACATTTCAGCATTTAATAGTCTATTTGTTCATGAATGTTGTTTAAGCCAACAAAGATGCTACCGACCCTTGCAGTTATTTACAAAATTAGGCTACATGCGGCAGAAATATGCAATTTTTGTCAAAAGAAAGTTTGTATGTTGGCATTTTTATGTAGTACATTGATGGATGCCATCTGCCAATTTCAACTATTTGATTCGACATCAATTTTTATAATTTTGCCAGTGCATAATAAGATGCCTGTTCTTGATAGATTCTTTTGCTGGCACCCTTTATATTGGATATATAAAACTTTAATAACACCTTTTCTGTTTCGAGCAATAGCATAGGTTATGCTGGTGATAAGGATTCCACATCTGCAATTCTGGATAGTGAAGGGTGGTTGAGAACAGGAGATCTTTGTTATATTGACCAAGATGGAATCATTTTTGTTGTTGATCGTCTGAAAGAGTTAATTAAGTACAAAGGCTACCAGGTAACCGCTAGTATTTTAAATTATTCTAACGAACAATCTCATGTCCTGGTAGTGTCAACTTGGCTTCTCTCCTGATTGAATTTGTTTAATTCAGGTTCCTCCCGCAGAACTAGAGAGCCTGCTTCAGACACACCCGGATATTGATGAAGCTGCAGTTGTACCGTAAGTATACACAACGGAACACGAGGCAAATCTGCTTTTGTAAGACACCCCAGCGAAAACTGCAAGCTGACTGTTCTTCATGCAGATACCCTGATGATCAAGCTGGGGAGCTGCCAGTAGCATTCATAGTTAGACGCTCAGGAAGCAACTTGAATGAAGCGCATATCAAGGAATTTGTTGCTAAACAGGTATATGCCTCAATATAGCAATTCTATAGTGGGTACAGCAGTGGACCTAATCGTTACCATTCACCACTCAGGTTGTGCACTATAAGCGAATACACCGTGTCTTCCTTGTGAATGCAATACCAAAAAATGCAGCGGGTAAGATTTTACGGAAGGACTTGGCGAAGTTAGCGTTGCAGCATATTAGCTCCAAGCTATAGTATGTATCTGTATGTGTACGACCTTAAGTCATTTCTGTTGGATAAATAGATGGATCAGTTGCAGTGTGAATTCAGATATGCACGAACAATTATTGGACAATGCCATACTAGATAGACCAATTGTTTGCAAGCTGTGCAAATGCACAAAAAGATGCCCAGCTAATTTTTTCCCCTTATGTTGATGTAATGTAGGAAGAAAGAATTTCTTTTGCAAAGTCACAGTTACGGCAAAATCATTGTGAACACTCTGATATAATAAGAATGAGCATTTGTGTTCGCTAAAAATGAGGCATGTCAAGTATGCATCTAGAGAAGTTCTTTTGGATCGAGTAAGCCTGGGGCAGATAGTGACACTGCTGTGAGTCAGTCTCGAGAAGTCCACATCAGAGGGTCCATATTTTGAGCACATTGCAGACATCCTCGTGGAATTTTCGATAGCAATTCCTGGCCCATCTCAAAGATCAGATCTAGCCATGTACTGCATCTGCATTTGCGTACTTGCGTGAAAGACGAAGGCCCCATTTATTTCAGCTCATGACCGATTTCCAATGTTCAATTTTGAGAAATCCAAAAGCAAGATGACTCCCATAATCAAGAATTCACATCTGACTTTTCGATTCTTTAAAATCGAGCATTTAAAATCGGCCCTTTGTTACATTACCCTCTGCAGGCCTTCGGTTTTGGGTAATCCACTAATTCTAATGGAGATTCGTTTGATCCATAGACGTCATGAGATAAATGCTCAATTTACATATTTTCCTTTTTTTTCTATTTAACCCTGGCTGAAAAATATCGCTTCTGCTTTTGCACATGATAATTTGCAATTATTAGGCAAATAATCGAAAGCAAAGTAGATGAATGCACTGGCGATGGAGAAAATGAACTGCAACCGCTAGTCTTGATACATTAAAAACTATCTGGAGAGAAGATACGCAATTGCAAATAGAAACAAATTTGGAGCGGAAACGATAACATGAAACAAAGGGAAATGGTAAGATGGTACTCACGCGCATAAGAACAGAAATTTGTACCCCCCAAGTTTGCCCAGTCAATTTCGAGACACCAGTAAACTACACAAGATAAACCGTTCCAAGTTTGTTTCCAAAACAAACATGTGACTGGCCATTTGTAAAGATAAATCAATGAAATACTGATTATATGATAGCACAAAGGAAATAATTTCTACTTCCAACCATTTTGTTCGTTGACCAAATTTTGTTTCACGGGCTCACGTCTATTAGTGAGAGTTTACATCAAATGGCAGTGATGCATTATTTTATTCCACTGTAGCAGTATCTTGTCGGTGACTGAATGTTAATAGCTGATGCATCTACGGTGGTATAAAGGTTCATACAATAGTTCAGCGCCTCGCTGATTAGTTAAACAAAAAAAAATATTAAAGGCCGCAGTTCCGCAGCCCACTTAAAATAGAACTCTCAGGCATATATCTGAGGATCTTGCAGTGTTTCATGTATGACCAGCATATATCTGAGGCTCTTGCAGTGCCATGAGTCTATTTATTGCATTGGAACTGATTTCTGACCAAGTTAGAGAGGCCCGAATGTACCGTCGAAAAAAAAAGGAACTGCTGATGAGGTGGTTTTCTAGAATAGGAAGTAATTCCGAGCCAGTGGTACTGTTGGTGCCGGTTGGCATGTCAAAACCTCTCCATCAGCAGTAACTGTGTAGGTCTCGGGGTCGACTTCTATTTTTGGAAGCGCGTCATTGAGCTTCATGTCGAGCTTTGTCAAACATCGAACACCACTAACAGCTTCCACCCTCTTTTCTAATTTGTACTCCATTGCAACACCAGCTTCTTTAGCAACCTACCGAGAACGAAATTGATCTGTCAGCCATTTCAATTGGAAAGGGTAGACACAAGACAAGCATATTTTTTTGTTTCTTTTCCTTGATATGCAATCAAGTTCGACCAACAGCAATGACACTGAGAATTTAATTTTGGCTTTCAAACGCCAAGAATGTTATTTTTCTTGAATGAGATGGAACCAAACAATGTTGTTCATCCAGAATATATAAGAACAGGCACAGTTGATCTACCTTGCTCACAAATGCAATTGAATTGGAACTTCCAGCCTTTCCAAATGCACCAAACATAGGACGCATCACAACCTGCATCAAGGAAAAGATGATGTATGTTGAAACCTGGGCAAACATGTTGTGTTTACATCATGTCCGTGCTAAACCATGCTTCTCAAGTTATTGCCACAATAAACTTTGTCACAATTGACAAAGTAATTATTTACATTTGGGGAAAATTGCATTTCACTACTCACACGGAACACACGCACATCCCACTAAATAAAATACAAACTCATTTAACTCCCCAGAACAATTCAGATTGGACAATTTTTCTTTTTGTTTCTACTAGAATTATTTGGATTCAAGTTTTGTGAGATGGTGAATGACGCCATACAAAAACATATTAGAATTTTTTGCGACTACGGTGGGGAACATCCCTATACTGCTGTAACCATCGAGATATGAAAATGCATGGAACCACGGTTGGGAGCATGTGTATACTACTATAAACATTGCGATATAAAAATGCATGGAAAATAATCTCAAAAGGCCGACAAAGTATTTTTTCTAACATAGGTTATAATTCCATGCATCATCCTGTAAAATGTAACTTAAAACCAAACTTATTAATGGAGAAAAAAATAGACATATCATTAGGGGGTGAATTGATCTAGTTACAATAATTCAAATAAAATGAACCAAAATTTGTTAAAATGGTCAAATGGTCAAAGTGAATTAGGGTAGTAAAATGAAATTTTCGTTTATGTTTCTGGTAAATAGAAACATCATGGCAGAAGTATTTCTTTATATTCAAAGTATCTCAAGAAAGTATTCCATACAGGTTCAGGTGTTGGAATACTAGCATTGGGATCACCCATATTAGCCCATGCAATTGCGCCTCCCTTTATAACCAGTTCTGGTTTAGCGCCAAAGAAAGAAGGTTTCCAAAGGACAAGGTCAGCTAATTTTCCCACCTGTTCAAAATATGTAGGATCAGTTAGACCTTTAAGTGAGTTATTAATAGAGGAAATGCTGATCCAGTATTTCACTGTGTCTGATCACATATGTAAAGGATATTAATAATTAGGAGTATATCAATTAATGGTAGAACCAGTTGCACCTATGCAGAACATAATAACTACTCCAAAAGTAACAGTTTGTTGCCTTGTCCCTGATGCAGAATAGTATTTCAAGATCAACAATGACAATTCATACAGTTGCTGGAGCAAAGTGAAGAAAGCTGATACAACAAATTTATTTCATAAAGTTATTTTCTACGTTTTATCTAAATTGCACGAGTCTACCTGGTACATTAAGGAAATAAGAGAATTACGCATTGGTCTTCAACTTACATCAGGAATATCGAAGTAGACAATTCCCTTTTTCTTTGAAAGTACAATTTTTTAGGGACATGGCATAAGCAAGTTCTTTTTTTCTAACTTTAGTTGTTCACTGAATAAGGAGAATCTAAATAGAAAATTTTCTCTACGATAAGAGAAGAACATACCTCAACAGAACCAACGAAGTCTGAAAAACCATTCACTATTGCTGGATTTATGGTGTATTTTGCTATATATCTTCTTATACGGAAGTTGTCATTGTCCTGAGAAGCATTAGAGTCACCAGATCCAGGTAACTTACCTCTTTGGACTTTCATCTTGTTTGCAGTTTGCCATGTCCGGGTTATCACCTAAAAAGCCAACGTTCAAATAAATTAGCATAATTGAATCAACATATCTGTAATGCCATCACCTAAAAAGTAGTTACTCATTGGAAGATCTTTACCCCTCAACCTACAGGCATAAATTGCTCTAAGTGCACCATATATCCATTATAATACTACCATCGATAACAGACCCATCCAGAATTCAAGATGGTCACAGATTACTTTTGTGCGTTCTAAACATAAATGTAGTTTGCACCAATAGCAAGTACAGAGGTTCCTTCAAACCATCTTCCAGCTATGAACCTTGAGTTTGTCCCCAAGAAGGATAGAAAGAAGAGGTTTATGAAAAACAAAATCACCCTTCAGTTGTCCTCGGTATCAGCCTTTGTGCTTTTGGTTCCTAGGCTATTTCCTTGTTTCGTGTACTATGGTGCTTGCCAACCAAGCAGTGTCATTACCACATCACCAGCTCACAAGAGAAGAGGAATGTAAGTCGATGTAGCAATCATCATATTGATTGTATTCAGTAAATTTGCACGAGCATGTACAAAGCTAGTGCACTTCCTACAGATAATATATGGTACTGAACGGGCAAGAAGGTCCAGGCTTTCCACAAACTTTAGTAATAGAAACTATGAATTTAGGATAATCATGTGACAGACCTCTCCAATGCGCCCCATGGCCTGTGAATCAGATGATATAATACTTATGGCTCCCATGTCATGCAATATGTCCTCAGCAGCAATTGTTTCAGCTCGAATTCTAGACTCAGCAAATGCTACATCTTCTGGGATGTTTTTATCAAGGTGGTGGCAGACCATCTGCAATATAACATATAGCCAAAACATATGGCCATCAAATTTGCACACACTGTCTACCATATTAGCTTGGATAATTGTGTACCAGCATATCAAGGTGCTCATCTACAGTATTTGAGGTAAATGGCCGGGTTGGATTTGTTGAAGAGGGCAACACATTTTTTACCCCACACACTTTGATGATATCTGGAGCATGACCGCCACCTGCACCTTCGCTGTCCATAAGATAATACAAACACAATAAGAAAAATGAAAGATATATTTATTAATACCTTTCCCAGGTAAATATTAAGAGAGAAAATTTGTGTACTCAACAATGAAAGGTCTATCTAAATAGTGCAAATGTGTGGTTCTGGGCCTCGTTTATGTAGTGGTTGCCTTTTGCCTACAGCACCAGTGAGTCAGGGGAGGTTGCAAAGATAGATTGATCTACCACTTGATTAATCAAACAAATGTCATTCTCTTTACCTATGTAATAGTAGTAGAGCCATATCTAACGATCTTCAGTTAATTTAGAATCATATATCTAAGGACATTAACTTTAACACTTCTTAACAAACTACATACAAAGGCATATATGTAAGCCTTAGCTGCCTTTCCTATACTTCAGGAACAGGCTGATCCTCTTCTTCCTTGGGCAGGTGAGCTCCATGTGATAGACTGATAGATCATGTACTTTGGCTATGATATAGTCACAATTTCAACAAATTTTTGATTTTTTCCAAAAGAAAATTGAGGGTATATTTAGATGCAAATCAAACTATATAATAAAATAGAACTTTTGCATTATAATTCTCTGCGTTGCATACCTGTGATATGTATGTATAGCTCTATCTTTAAAAGCTGCAACTGTATGTTCCACGCAACCTGATTCGTTTAAGGTGTCCGTGTGGATATTGACCTGTCAAAATCAGGAAAGCATAGAAATAAGTAAAACGCGGTATGCCGAGGATATATAACATTAGACATCACCTGAATATCAAAATCTTCTGCAACAGATAAACAATTATCTATCGCAGCTGGGGTACTTCCCCAATCCTCGTGCAGCTTCAAGCCCATTGCTCCTGCTTTAACAATTTCAGCCAATCCTTCAGGTTTTGCAGTATTTCCCTGCACAGTTTTCCAAGGGAAACATGGACAATCAGATTAACAAAACAATAGAAAATCACTTTTCTTAAATGTTTGAGGTATTAGTCCATCAGGATACCTGCTCCAGTACAAATATATCAAGTTTTGGACACTGACGTGATTTCCAGGACATAATTTAAACTTTTTTCTATAATATATTTGTAACACATACCAGAACTATATTATTGTGAAACTATTTTTGATGCAAATGTACTTGTATCGATTTCAAATATCCAAACTCAGCACATAAAAATTACAGTCAAAATCTGTAATGGTTGAGTTCAGAAATTTTACCAAACAGAGCGAGTACATTCTAAAAATATTTAGTTCTCATAATACAAGGGAAACAATCAGAGAGTAATTTTGTTAGTACCCACAAGGCACTATTACAGGGCTGTATTTGGTTTTTGCCTTTTTAATAACAAGATACCTGGAAGACATTCATCAACTGTTTTCTGATTTAACATAAAAATATTTTTTACAAAATGGAAATTATGAAGATTTACATCATAAAGATTAATATCATCATGTTCTTTTAACTGTACTTCATCATTGAGACTATGTATTCAAGGCGCCACCCCGAAAAAACATTGGTATGGAACTGCAGCAGATTTAGTATATATTATTATTATGTATGATATACTGTAGTAGTTTATTTTTGCAGAATACAAAATTTATACCTTGCCTGTGAATCCCATGTTAATTGGCAATTGATCAGTGGATTGCAACATTAATTTCATTTGAGATGGTGCTGGAGTGCAAGTTGTGGCACAAGTTCCATGTGCTGGTCCTGTTCCACCACCCACCAATGTCGTGATGCCTACACAAATATAGACATAACTTAAATTTCTCATGATATATCACTGAATAATTCTGGTCACATGGTACATAAGACACACATCCCATTTTAAAGTTAAATAAGGAGTATCCTTTCATGTGTGATTAATGTTGCTCAATAATCAAGCAATTACAGGCCATCCAATCTTTCCTGGAATGATTTATGCTAGTTGACACCCTTTTTTTTCTGGAACGACGCAGGAGAACTGTGTGTCATTTTATTCAGGTAGGAGAAAAACGGAACAAGGGGGCTTAGCCACAGCAAGCCCCGAGGAACAAAAACTCACACCACACCCGAAACACCACTCAAATATAGCTTACAAATGCGCCACCGAAAAAACACAGAACGACCTAACAAGCCATAGCCTAATCAGCTACAGCCAACGACCAGGCAAGGAAACCCTGAAGATTAGTAGCACCAGCCATGCCCCACATACTACATTCATTGGCCACTGCCCTGAGTAACTCTGGAATGCAAGGCTGTGCCTGTTCAAACACACAAGAGTTCCTGTGTTTCCAAAGTTCCCAGGCGACCAGGATTACTAGAGAATTCAGACCCTTGCGTCTCTCCTTAGGGACCCCTTGAGTAGCCTTTGTCCACCAACTTGAAAATCTGGTGGTTGTCGATGTGGGCGCCAAGGCTGAAAGATGTAAGGGTTGGAGAATTGAGAACCTAACTTGCCTAGAGAAGACACAGCCCACCAATAGATGCTGCATAGTCTCCTCTTCCTGATAACAAAAAGGACAGGCATCTGAATGGGGCAGGCCTTGTTTTGAAAGACGGTCAGCAGTCCAGCACCTGTTATTGACTGCCAGCCAAATAAAAAACTTGCAGCGAAGGGGCGCCCAACTCCTCCAAATCTTCTTCCATGGTGCAAATTTAATTGTCCCGACAAAGAAAGCATTATATGCTGATCTACTGGTGTAGATTCCAGATTGGGTCAACTTCCATCTATATTGATCTGGTACGTCCTGTTGCAGGGTCATGCCATCCACAAGGTCCCAAACAGATAAAGCACCTTTGATGTCAGCCACCCAACGCCGATTATTGAGAGCCTCCGCCACTGTTTGTCTTCTGATTATTCTTTTGGGGATTGCTTGCATAAGATTAGGTGCAATCTCATTCATGGTTTTACCATTCAGCCACCTATGTTTCCAGAACAGTATTGTCTCACCATTCCCTACAATTGACTCCACAGCCATATTGAAAAGAGCTTGAGCAGGTTGGGGCAGTTGGATCTGAAAACCAGTCCATGGCCTAAAGGGGTCGGTTTTTTCAGCCCATAGCCAACGGATTCGGAGAGCCCAACCAAGTCTCTCCAAATTATGAATCCTCAACCCTCCATACTCTAGTGGCCTCTGAACCCTTTCCCAAGACACCAAACAATTTCCACCATTGGCCTGTTCTTGTCCCTTCCACAGGAAACCTCGTCTTCTCTTGTCGATAGCCTTGATAACCCATTTCAGGAGATCAAAAGCTACCATTGCATAAATAGGGGTTGCTGTCAAAACTACACGTACCATTACCAGACGACCAGCCCTATTCATCAATGAGGCTTTCCACCTTGGAAGATGATCTGCCACTTTATCAATTAGGGGTAACAATACCTCTTTCATGGGTTTGTGAATTGAAAGAGGCAGACCAAGGTAGGTGCATGGGAAGTTTTTAATTGCACAGGCCAAAATTGTAGTTGACACCCTTTGTTTGTTAAATGATATTAAATTATCAGGGTAATCAGATGAAGAATAGTTGGTTAAGTAGAAGTGAAGCAGCCTAACCACTTGCGATTGCCTCTTCTGCCAACTGAGGACATATAAAATGAACATGGCAATCTATGCCACCAGCTGTCACAATCATGCCTTCAGATGCAATAACTTCAGTATTAACCTGCAAAAAAGTTCCGGATAGAAATTTCTAAGAAAATATTTCTTTTATTTAGCAAATAAATACAAAACATTCAGGAAAAAGATGGTTACCCCCACAATCATGTTGCTATGAACACCATCCATGACATCAGGATTTCCAGCCTTTCCAATAGCAACTATGAATCCACCTTTTATACCAATATCAGCCTTGTATATTCCTGTATAGTCAATCACAACAGCATTTGTTATAACTGTATCTAGGCAGGAAGATTCTGGGTACCCTGCAGCTTGTCCCATTCCATCGCGTAGAACTTTTCCACCTCCAAATATGCATTCATCACCATAAACAGAAAAGTCCTTTTCAATCTCAGCAAAAAGATTGGTATCACCAAGCCTAATCTTATCGCCAGTGGTAGGTCCATAAATGCTTGCATACTTCTCACGATCAACAGTACAGTCAAATGGACCACCACCAATAAGACCTTCCCTGGATACAAACTTGAAAGATAGAATTTAGGCAAAAAATAAAGCAGCTAACTTTGTCATAAGTCGTCAATTAAATAGCAAAGAACAACCTTGCATCTGGATAATCTTCATGCCCAAAATTATTTGCATTAACCTTCTGCATCACCTCATTAATCTGTGAACTGTCAATAGGACCATCAGCAATGCCATTTCCACCTCTGATTACCTTATGACCTCCGATGCTTACAAGTGTAACACTTTTTGCGTCCCCTGGCTGAAAAGATAAATAAATATCAGATTCTGAAGGGTCTTATAATTGGTATGTGCAGTATATATGTTCATGAAAAACAAGTTGCTATAAGCATGGATAGAACAAAGCACCTCAAACCGAACAGCTGTTCCAGCAAGTATATTCAACCTCATGCCATAGGCTCTTTCTCTATCAAAAACCAGGTAAGGATTGGCCTCTATGAAGTGGTAGTGGCTTCCAATCTGCAGGGTAAAAAATAAATTGGAATTTATCTTAATGGTTTGAAGACTGAAGAGAATCAAATGTTTCTTTTTCAAAAAAAGAGGCTTGTATGCGTTCAATAAATAGTAAATGAGGGTGTAGTGCCATGTAAATTTAACTTATGAAACACAGAATTTACATTGCATACAAAATGGCAGTTGGATCGAAGGCATATCACAAGAAATAGTGTAAAATTTGGTTATAAGACAACTTTAGCTTCCACAAGGCTAAGAAAAATGTTTTTATTGGTTCAAGGAAAGAGAATGATTTCCTTGAAAAAAAATAAAGGGGGCTCCAACTTTACTCATCCAATGGATGAGCAGCACATTTCCTTTGGTGAAAACTTTCATGCTAAAGAATAAGGTTTAGCTTTATATTCAAAGAATTGCATTCTTGAAATTTATTTTTAAAATCGATTTAGATGCTAAGATCATAATGTCACATTCAGTAACTTCCATCAACTATTACATAGTTCTAAACATCCATACACATTCAACGCAACATGGTGGAACAGGACAAATGTTCTCTGACATTAGTGGTAAAAACAACACTGTTATGTGTTGCCAGTTCAAAATCATGTCTTGCTCTTGCCACAAGTGGTGCTAAAACATTAGCTAAGAGGGATGCTATCGTGCCACCAATTGAGTAACATTGAAATTTAACTATCGGTGATGCAATTTTGAAAATGAGTTTAAGCATATCCCCCTCTGTAAAAATTTAATAAAAAACAACTTAGCATTTTTATTTTGATAAGAAAAAGGTGAATAGAAAAGGAAGTTTTTGTAGATTTCCACCAAGGTCCAAATAATCTAGGCGTCCTCACCTGAACAGGTCTGTCAGCCTTGTTAACAACCTTCAAAGTTAAAGCCCTGCGATGAAGGTTTAGAACAATGCGGCCAGAACTGTAAATTATTTCACCAGGATAGTCTTCGACATCACTCCCGGAGAACTTGTCAGGTGAAGGCACTGCAGCAGTTAAATAATATTGTGTACAGTTCTTTTTTACCTTATTTTTTCCACTAAAGAACTATTCTTGAAAATGAAAAATAAACAAGCCAAAGATTTTCAGGAACAGAACTGCCTTGGAAAAAAACATTCTGAAATGGGTAGATCTCCACAGACTCCATAAACGAATTCAAAGAATTTATAACCATAATTCAGAAACAAAATTGAACATAATTGAATCAATTATGTTGATCAGAATCGATCAATTATGTTGATCAGAATCGATGACCTGGGAGAAAAGAACCATGCAGTGCTAGCTCCAAATTTCCATCATCCAAAGTAACAGGGTCATGTACAGTAACTAGTTTTGTTCCATCCACAAATGTTCCTTCAACCTAGATGAAATCGTGACAATTGAGACAAAAAATTTCAGACCTTTCTAAGAGCAAACATGGTCGTGTACTACTATCTGAACCCATGATTTTCGTTAAACAAATCTGGATGCAAATGGATGGAAATGGTAAGTATCATATAGTATGAGCAAAACACCTGTACAGTATGTAAAAGGTATGGAACAGCTGGAAGAACTTGTCTCCTGGTTGGGAAGGAAAAAAGCAAAACTGTCAGAGCTTAAGGGTTATATCACAACAACTGAACAAATATGTGAAGACAGCAGTCATAAGAGTAAGATCAGCACTCCAAAAAAAGCATTAGATAAGGACTATAAATGTATTGTAGTAAGATATGCTGATTTGTTCTTTTTTCTTCTTAGGCAGATGATCAGCGCAATAACTAAATCAGTGACACATCCATTTCAAATGACAAAAATAAAGTGGCAAGCATTGGAATTTTATTAGAAGACCATGCGCAGGTGTGCGGCTCTTCAACCAAGGAGAATGAAGAATACAAAATACAGTCACAAACATTGGATACTACTGACGACATAGGAAAAGGAGGCACAGAGCAAGTGTGAAATTAGGCAGGCACAGATCAAGTTGTTATGTTGCAGAATGACGTAATGATGCCGGAAGCATAGTGATTCAGGTAGAACACAAACCCACCTGCCCAACAGCCGTTTCCCCAAGTCCATCAGGTCTGTCACAGTTTTATCTCCATCACGGGTAAACTCAAGAATCTGTGGCAGGAAGTAAGACAGACTTTCATTCATTCATGTCAGCCGAATCTGGCAATAAAAGTGATCTCCAGACCAACAAAACCAGCAGCACTTTGCACGGGAGACTAGTTAGCAACTTTGGAAGAGGTAATTCCCCCATTGCATAGCTTCTTAAGGAAAGCTAACTGCCGTTGAGGGCATGGCCGTTTGGAAGAGGGTTTTTTTTTTGAAATAAGTAGAGCTAAAAATAAATACGCGGAATCTGAACATCCACTACACGGCAGCAAGGGGAATCTATCTGCATCGCTTTATGGGACAAGCTCATGCTACTTCGTGCATACTTCCATTAAAATTAGGAAAAGCTCACTATGCAAGCAGAATCCCAACAATCAGTTGCACATCCACAAGTACGTTACTCGCCCCGGAGAATGTTCGGACTATCCGAACAACAATAAATAAAACAAACGTGTTAGTTCTGACCAGAGCAGAAGTGGAATTATCCCACTCACCTGCGTGGCGATGAGCGCGACGGCCTCGGTGCAGTTGAGGCGGAGGCCCCGGGCGAGGCGCTTCTGCGCGAGGAAGCCCGCATTGTGCAGCGCGAGCTTCTCCGCCTCCCTCGGCACCAGCCTCATCCCACCTCCTCGCCGCCAAGGAGCGCAAGCGAAGCTAGCGGATTGCTCGGCACTTACTGGCGGGGAGGTCGACGACGCGGCGGCGGATTGGAACGGCGGCGCGCGTGGTCACCGTCGCGTCTCGCGTGCGGGCAGGGAAAGGGAGAGAAAGCGACGAGGAGGAGAAGTCGTCGCCGGCGGCGCTTGGGATTGGTCGGCCGGGGAGGAGCAGTTTGGCTGGATTCTCCAATGGCAACGGGGGAATCTGCGGCCGCCGCGTGCCGTCATCGTGGGCCCGCCCTACGCACACACGTGGCTTCCGGAGCTGGGCCCAGCAGCAGCCGCTCAGCTCAGCTTTAGTTGCCAACTTGGCTACGTTAAAGTTGACATTTTGTAATTAATAGCATTTCGTTTTATTTATACATAATCGTTTAAACATTGATTAATTAGATTTAAAACGTTCGTGTCTATAATTAATTTTAAATTGCATATGTGTCGGTATTTTGAATCTTCTTTTTGTATAGTAGAATTTAGAGGTCAAAGTTCCAAACTAAATATGGGCCTTGATGCCAATTTGGCACCCTAAAATTGGGAGTTTTAGGAATCGCGTGACACTATAGCATTTTGTTTGTACGTGTGAAAAATTGTCCAAAAGTTGATTAATTAGGTTCAAAATGTTCGTCTCGCAGTGTACGACAAAACTATGTAATTAGTTTTTGATTTCATCTATATTTAGTACTTTATGCATGCTATGATATTTTAATGTGATGAGAATTTTTTTTTCACGGTGGAATTTGGGGTTGAATTTGGGATGCCACGGCTTCTCCAAGCGGGCCCCACTCCCCTCCCTCCGCGTCAATCCACCGCAACCTGCGGCGAGCCCTCCACCCCAGTCCAGCACGGCCGCCGCCGCCGCCGAGGTTCCGTGCATCGTTGTCCCCCGTCACCCGCTCGTCCCCTCCGCCATAGCCGCCACACCGACCGCGCGCTCTCCTCCTCGCCGTAGCCGGGGCAGCACCGCGCCCAGGGTATTGATCCCGACGGCCGGCCCAATCTGGGACTCCGGCGCAATCTACATCTTCCATGGCGCTTGTTGTGATGTGTGGGCAGCCATGCAGCGGCAAATCAGCCGCTGCTGCTTGTCTTGCTGCTGCACTGCGCGCCTCCTCGACTGACCTTACTGTCCGTATCATTGATGAGTCATCGCTCCATCTTGGACGCAATGATAGCTACAAAGGTATTGACTATCATGTGTCTTAATTGTGCCCTTGTTTATGTTATTCCGATCAAACAATCATGGTTGTTCGTTCCCTTCTTAGATATGGTTGTGGAGAAAAACTTGAGAGGAGTTCTCAGATCAGAAGTTGATAGGTCTGTGTCACGTGACAGCATAATCATTGTCGACTCTTTGAATAATATTAAGGTGAGGGCAGTATCAAATTCTTCATCCTATTTTTGCAAATTTGCAGTAAGTAATCAGTTCTCAGTTAATAATAAAACAGTGCACTATTCATCATTATCTCTCAGCCTATCTTATAGTTTTACACTTCTACTCATCACTTTCACAGTCAGGATTGCAAAGACATGTTTTGAAAGTTTCCCTGACCCTTGAAGGGAGCTGGTAACCAACTGGTTTATGGAGGTAGGAGGTTACTGGATGGTTACCAGTTAAATCCTGGTCATAATTCTTTTGAAACTTTCGACAATTTGCTACTGCTAAAATACATTTATTTAGCCATAACAATAAAAAGGGAAGCTTCAGATTACATACGTTTACTAGGATTGTTTTCTCTCGGTACCTTTTAGGATTTCCAGTGACCCGTGGTAGCCTGGTTATTGCCCGGATTTTGAGCCTTTTATCTGTATCTGTGATATATGTTTAGAATTTGCTATGTATCATTTTGATATGATCGAAATTTCTGCCTTAAATATCAGAACTTAATCTTTTTTCCTATTATGATTGTATTATATCTTAAGCTGGTACATCAAATAAACATGTAGCAAGTGTGACAAGCCTCCTTTTCTGGTGGGATATTTTGCTTCAGCACAAGCATTCCGATACAAATTTCATAAATATACAGCATTCAGTTCCTATGCTTACTCTCAAGTGATGTACCGATGTGACAATCTAGTTGCATATGTGGATACATGCTTACTCTATTGGCTGACATTCATTGAATGAGTGATGTGACACTCAGTTGCAAGTGTAGGTCTGTAGGCTGACTTCCTCTTATTGCGACATTTGAACTGTTCTGTATAAATTCTCACATTACTTGTGATATAAGATAGATTCTGCAATTTGTGTTACATCATTTTACAGTTTTTTATGCCTCCAAACGCATTATGTTCTTGCAATATTACTGTGCATAGGAACATGTCTTAGGTATAGACAATTGACTTTCCCCTGATGACATGCAGGGTTACCGGTATGAGCTGTGGTGTCTTGCGCGTGCATCTGGAGTAAGATATTGCGTGGTAAGCCACTTGCTCTCTTGTTTGTGTACTTATGATTTTTCATGTTAGAATAATGGTTGTGCTAGCATAATACGAACAAACTGGAGTTGTAGCTGACATTATGTGTTACAAAATTATGGATTTTGTTAACATCAGAGTCAGATGATAATATTGCTTGCATGATGAGCTAACTTTTCAGACTAGCCTTTTATATTTATCAGTGCATCACCTAAGTTATGTTTCAAGACACAGCCTCACCTAACTCACTGAAATAAAGTTACAAAGAGGAGTCCATTTAAATAAATTAACAAATAGGACAAGTTGGAATTCATGACTATGTTCTGCATTATATTTTTGTCCAAGAGGACCTGCTAGAAAGAATGTAAATTTTATTGCGCTTTTGAACAGTTCGGTGAATCATACACTAGAAAGTGATTTCCTTTATACTTTCTCTTTTATTTTTCAGCTTTTTTGTGATACAGAAGTGGACCATTGTAGGGAATGGAACAGCAACCGCCAGGAGAAAGGAGAATCAGCATATGACAGTAATATGTAAGATTTAAATCTTTGTGGACTTTGCTGACTTGAAACTACTAATAGGTCACATATTGTTGGCATTCTTGTTTTGAACGGCCTCGTATTTCCTAGGTTATAAAATCTTTAGTTACTATATTGGATTTCTGTGGCCGGATAACAAAATTGTGCATTTCTGTCCAAGTACTGGTATGTGTACAATCAGTTACAGTTTCCCTCTCATTTGCTTTCCTTCAATGATGGCAGATTTGAAGATCTTGTAAGGAGGTTTGAGAAGCCAGAGAGGCGTAATCGTTGGGACTCCCCTCTTTTTGAATTGTTTCCATCTAGAGGTAACCCACTTTCTTCCTTTTTTAAAAAAAAAAGAAATAACTTGTACACATGATCTTGTACTAGTTATCGTCATTGTCTGTTATTAATCTTTCAGAATTTCTTCTCTAGATTTGCATATGCCATCAAATTTGTAGCCGCCCTGTTTTTTTGGTCTTACCATCAAATTGTTTGTTCCCTGGGTTACTACATGTCTAGATTGCTCCTATTTCATGTGTACGATTGTCTAACTCTAAAGTTGATTCAGAGCATCTCAAGTTCCACTAAAACAAGTAGCAATGAAAGATGCTGGTGCCTTATGAACTAGTAAATGACAATGCTATACTAAATATTCTTCTTTTTATAGTTATTTTAAAATATGCTGTCTGAAGTCAGTATTTGTTACTGCTTGTTATCAAGACTTAGACAGTCATGTGCATTGTGGATGGAAACATAGACCGGCAACACAGAAAGTTATTAGTTTCTTGTCATCATGGCCATTTCTGCGCATTTTTTGATTGACCGCACAAGGCAACTGGTCAGGTGACACTTGGATTGTGTGAAATGGATGCTGTAAATTGGAATTGTCGGGTGGGATAGATTTACTTGAGTAGTTGAATATAGGGATTAGGAAGAGAATGGGGCTTTAGAATGGGGATTATAATAACTGTTTGACTTTTAAAATCTGGTGTTTGGTTAGCTACTTGTTTTTAAACTATGTTTCAAAAGGAGGTGTTGCATCCAATAGAGAATGTATGGTAGTAGTATGTAGATGCTTTGATGTGCAAAAAATAGGAAGGGTCGATCAATTTTTTAAACAGTACTCTGATCTGCCTAACAGAGCATTGGACTTTTCATAAACTGCTTATGTGCACTGTGCAGCAGCTTAAAATAGGAAGAAAACAATGCGGCAACCTCATATTGCCTCATTTCTGTTTACATTGTGGTTGGCATATAAATCAATTTAATTAATCTGTTTTTTCTACTGTTTTTAATAGATGGAATAGTGGAATCAGCTCCTGTTATTGCTGAGGCTGTGTCATATTTGACAAAGAAAGTGGATTCAAAAACAAGAGATGTAAAAGTTCTTCAACCTACAATAGCCACTCAGACTGTAAGTGTAAATTATTGTTGTAAGAATGAAGTTGAAGTGAATAACAAGAATACTAAAGCTGCATGATGTTGTAACTAAACAATGTCTTCCTGGACTATTTAGTACTCTGCCAGTATGTTAACGTGTTTGGGCGACAATAGTTTTTGGATCTCTAGGTCATCCGGTAGTGGTATTGATATTAGGTTAGTTCAGCCCATGATATTGAGTACATACCCTTGAAATGTGCCTGTATGAAAAATGGAATTATTCAAGAAAAAACTGGCAGCTGCTCTTCTATCATGTGGATTAACCTTAGAATATTAAATGCTTTCCAATTTTCCTTTCCTGTGTGCCAGAAGGCAGTTTTAAATGGACATATATGCTTTTATTTTTCTTCCTGGATCTTGGCAGTTACTCTAGGATTTTCATGATGGCTTGGTATTTCAGGTGCGAACAACAGAGGCTAATTCCCTCTATGAGATGGACAAAGCAACACAGGTAATAGATGTGCCATGATTGGTAGCTGGTCTTTGGAAATATGT
This sequence comes from Echinochloa phyllopogon, assembly GCA_033239725.1. Lineage (NCBI taxonomy): Eukaryota > Viridiplantae > Streptophyta > Magnoliopsida > Poales > Poaceae > Echinochloa > Echinochloa phyllopogon. Next base: position 46,874,562 of record BTCW01000015.1, read on the forward strand.
AGCTCTATAACTCTAAAAGCCTTGAAAATGAGCTGCATTTTGCTTGCAGGAGGTGGTCAATGCCATTGTCGAAGCACAAACCTGTTGTCCTGGGCTTGCCATGAATAAGATTTCTGTTGGACCTAACTTGCCAACTATATCCTTTGCTCAGTGGAAAAACATTCTAGTAAATATTGTTATTATGTGACTTCATACAAATGCAATGTCAATGAGTTAAATCTAGGTTTTGATATATAACTTTGCTATCCAGTCTTCACATGGTATCAATCTAGAACTAACTCCACAAGTTAGGATGCTTGAAGGATTTTCCTCTTCTGCATTTCCACATGCATATAGTGAAGTGAACTTCAGCCGTGCTTGGTTTTTATACTATTTGAATTGAGATCCTTAACTAATTGTTACATTAATCTTCAAAGATCTGTTGGCCTGCCTGAGCTCCGAAGCCTGCGACGAACTTTCATCAAGCTGACAGGGCAGTACAGCCTGAGTGGGCCACCGCCCCCGACTGACGCAGATAGCGCAAAGAGGATGTTTGTGGACTACTTAAACCGCGAAGTTGGTGCTTAATTTTATTTACTGTGTTATGCATCAACATTTTCTGGCCAACTCAAGATGGGGACAACTAGTGAAGGAGAAGAAACAACCGATACTCTTCCAGGCTGCCGAAGGGACGGAGATTTTGCCTCACCTGATTGTATCGTAGGTATTGGATTCAGAAATGCCAGCATCATACTGGGAAACTCTTGTACCTGTGTAACACAGAAAAATCTAGGAAAATCAAACTTTGAAGATCCGCTTGTTTCAATTCTCATTCTTACTACTGAATCGGTACTTTGTGCGTCTTCTGCTGTCAATTTGAGTTTGAATGGTCAAAAGCAAAATTACGCCATGTTCGTATGGCTTATCAGCCACCAGTCAGCGGTACTTTTGTCTCAGAACAACTCAGCATCAGTAGTATTTTTCTCTCAGCATAAATCAGCACCAGCCCCTGCTACTAGCCAGCTGAACAGGGTGAAAATCGGCTAGTCAACAAATTTGTCAAGCTGGCAATTAGAACTAAAGAGGTATAAGTCTTTGACTTTTTAAGTCAAGCGATGTTACGGGACCCCAAATGCTGAGTTCAATTTCGACGTTATTCTCCACGCGTGTCATGGATTTAGATGTTTTGTTCCCACGGCACTTGTTACTAGCCAGACCATGTATGTAACGACAATCACCTCATCACGTGTGCACCGACAGTAAATCGATGGAACCTTTGTCAAAATTCAAAAGGGTAAAAGCGATGGAGCCTTTGTCAAAATTCAAAAGGGTAAAAGGTGAAGTCACAATGACACCATTGGTACAAAAACATCGCCTCCCATCATGCCAAATAGAAACCTTTCAAAAAACCTAAATGGCTAAATCTATTACTTCTAAGTTTTAAATCTTTTTAAAACTCTGTAACTACTTTTGAGTGCTAGTTTGTCGAACATAAGAGAATATCCAAGAGACTAGCCAAATCGTTTTCTAAAGTTAAATTTAACTATTGTTAGAGAAAAAACGTTTTCAACAGACTATGTAAATGAACCTCTAAATTTAGTGGCTCTTCATCCCACCTTATTCGCTAACTATTTTTAGCTAGGCTACCTCACTAACCATCTTTACAGAATCTGTTGGATTACTCTGTTATTTGTTAATTAAATCTATTTGAGAGAGTAAATAAACCGGTAAATTTTACTAGTCTTTTTAGTTTTAGATAAATTAGTCTTTTTAGCTAATCAAGTCCCTGGAGACCTAAACGAGATGATAACACTAGCTGGGATCTAGTCAAGTCTGAAACCACCAGGACCAAAGCCCAGCAACGTACGGCCCAACTATTTATAGTGCTTTGCTTGATGGGCTAGAGGAGGAGTGCTCACACAACCACGGCCCAATTACCCATCCATCGGCCTAGCCCATCCATCGTAACCCTAGCAGTCAGTCGCACGCTCAGGACGCGGCGGCGGCGAAGCTATCCCAGCGAGGCTGTGCGCGAGGCGAGCCACTCGCGGGAAGCAGCAGCGATCACTTGCGAGGCGGCGACGGCGAGGAGTTGTCCAGCGGGGCGCAGCGGCGGTAGTGAGCACGTGCGAGGCGTGTGCAGTTGCCCCAAGCGGCGGCGGCGTTGGGGGCGATGAGTATCTCAGGCGAGCTCCCCGGCGAAGGCTCCGACGGTGAGGAGGAGGTCTTCATCAACGAAGAGGACATCATCAACGAGATAACCATCGACGAAGAAGGTTGGTCAGCAGTAGAGTGCTAGTCTCCCTTCAACCACCTGCTTGCTCGCTTGCTCCATCGCCGCCGTTGCTTATTCTTGCTTGTCTTGGCTTTTTCAGAACTCCCCGACCGCGACGACGACGACGAAGACGGCGGCGACGGGATGGGTACGCGGTGGATTTAGTTTGAACTAGCTGCTAAGTCTAGTACATGTTTCTTTGTCTGCTTTTTTTCCTGTTATTTCTCGCTAGCTTGCCTCTTAGATGCTGTAGGCCTGTAGAGGCCGATTCTTAGGTTCAAATTGTTAAGATTCCTGAGATTGAGACAGTTTTGGGTCTTGCGCATAGTGATTGCATAGTGCCGTCTTATATATTTGAAAGTCTGGAATTTGTTTATCCTCAGGCTGTCAAACACGACCCTGCTACTTTCGTGATGCAGCTGGCTTGTTTGAAGCTACAACCATCAGCAACAATTTGGCCTCTGTTACCCCAGAATGCGTTAATTCTATGCCACGTCCCTTTGGTCTGAAAACACTATTAATCATGCTTGATCAAGCAGTTCCTCTTTAGTATTTTCCTATTCTTGTGCTATGATGTTTACTGTTGTATCACTACACTTGGAAGCGTGGATAATTAACATGGCTATTCGCCTGTTGCAGAGTTCACCAGGCATCATATATGAATGAGATATGATCGCCTATTACACTGCATTCTATGTCTCATTAAATAGTGTAGTTAGCTCTCCTTGCCATACTTTGCTATTTTCTTGCTACTAGTTCCATTGCCACTATGAGAATACTGGCTCCTGTCCTTCTGAATCTTTCATTTATAAAACTGCACTAGATGATGTGCTTCAGTTGCTCGCTTTTCATAATGTACATTCCAGGTCATCTGAAAAGCCTTGTTCATGACTGTTCAACTGATCTATTTGTTTTCAGGTGTTTCAGAAGATGTTGATGATTCTACATATATATTTCAAGGCCACAAAGGCAAGTTCTTACATTAGAAAATGAAGTTTACACCTGTTCTGGGGTGCTGATCAGTGTAGTAGTACACTAGTACTATGTTTATGTGTAATACGGTACAGTGACCTTCAATTTAGAACCACAAAGTAATATGTGCCCCGTATAATTTGGATGGCAATTTCCATGTTTCGTATCCTGGTTCTAGTATCCTACAAATCTCAGCGCCTTTCCTTAATAGCTATGCTAATACTCCTTTTATTTTCCTTTCCTTTTTCTGGGTACAGATGAAGTCTTCACTGTTGCGTGCAGTCCTACAGATGCATCACTTGTGGCTTCTGGAGGCAAAGATGATAGAGGATTTCTGTGGAGGATTGGATCAGCATATGGTGCTTTGGAGCTGACTGGTAGAGTTTGCTTTGTTGTTATTTTGATTTTTTTTATGCCAATTATCATGGGGATATCTCTATACTAGTTCTGAGATCTGTGCATGCTTCCATTTTGTTTATCTGTGAGGAAGACACGTTCTATGCTCTTTTGAATTCATGTAAACTAGCCACTTTAGTTCTCTTCTTTCATTATTGTTTTATATTTTTATGTAGTGTCTGGACTGGTGGTACATAGTTTTCTGTATTTGGTATCATGCACAAATTTCATGACATCTACATTTTTTCCATGGATGTAATACGTTTAGTGAGCTAGTTTCTATGTTTTTTCCTTCTTTTGCATATGTTAGTTAGCCTCTAGTCATTTAGTATTTTTATATGTTGTTGATGCATGAAGGGCGGGCTTGGTGCAGCGGTAGAGCCTACCGTCTGTAACCGGAAGGTCCCGGGTTCAAGCCCCAGCCTCTGCATATTTATGCGGGTAAGGTTTGGGCGCTATTACAACCCTTCCCCAGACCCCGCACGGTGCGGGAAGCCTACGGCACTGGGTACGCCCTTTTATATGTTGTTGATGCATGCTCAGGATTGCATTGAGGAAACTAACAGAACCATTGTTCTAAATACAGGACATAATGATACTGTCAGCACAGTAGCTTTCAGTTCAGATGGAAATTTGTTGGCCTGTGGAAGTTTTGATGGGCAGATAAATGTGTGGAGTACAGCTACATGTGCTCTTCAGGGCACCCTTGAGGGTTCTGGTTCAGGTTTTGAGGTGAGATGTTCGTCTCATTCAACTAATTTCCAGTATGAAACCCTTGATTTCTCATCACAAAATACATCACTGTTTGATGATTAGTCTCCTAGTAACTTTGATGTTCGTTTTTGTAGTGGCTTAAATGGCATCCACGGGGACATTTGATAATCGCAGGATCAGAGGACTGTAATGTTTGGATGTGGAACGCTGATCATAATGCCATTCTTAATACCTTTTCTGGACACAGTAGCACAGTGACATGTGGTGATTTTACTCCAGATGGTACCTTCACCGTTCCTTGATTGTTATGCATTTGCTTATTTATAAAGTTGTGGCTTGGTGGCTTATGATACTCTGTTCCATTTGAAGGTAAACTTATATGTACTGGGTCAGATGATGCATCTTTGAGGGTATGGGACCCAAGAAGTGCACAAAGCAGACACGTTGTTCGAGGTAAATTGTCACATAAAGATTTTAGACGTGCTTAGTCAACTACACACATGTAATTTATTTGATCTTTGTGTTTCCCTCATTGTAGGCCATGGCTATCATACTGATGGATTGACATGTTTATCAATTACTTTGGACTCACAAACAGTTGTTAGTGGCTCCAAGGATAATTCTGTGCACATTGTGAACGTAAACTCGGGCCAGGTAGGTGTGGTGTTTAATTAAGCTAGTCTTTGTTTTGTTCTCCACCATTTTTCTGGTTTTGGTCAATGCTTGGTCATTTTGCAGGTTGTTGGCTCACTAGTCGGCCACACCAATTCCATTGAGTGCGTTGGCATCTCACCAAGGTAATGTCTCACTCTCACATTGGTGGGCAACAGAATTTTGTTGCAGGTTGTGACCTTCTTGTCTGCAGCTACGGCTGGGCAGCTACCGGGAGCATGGATCAAAAGCTCATCATCTGGGACCTCGCGCATCGATCAAGCCGATGCACTTGTGAGCACGACGTGAGTTAACTGCTTCGCCATTGTCTTCTTTTCTCCGTCGCCTCTGGATGCACCTGTGATCATTCGACGAGCATTCGTGCAGGAGGGTGTGACATCACTGGCATGGCTGGGTTCGTCAAGGTATGTTGCGTCAGGATGCATTGACGGCAAGGTGCGCATCTGGGACAGTCTCTCGGGGGACTGCGCCAGGGAGTTCAGCGGCCATGGAGATGTGGTGCAGTCGCTGGCCGTCACCGCCGACGGCAACGCCCTGGTCTCCGCTTCATCAGATGGCTCCGCCCGTGTGTTCGACATCTCCATGTTCAAGTGAAGGAAAACTGGGATGGAGTAGATGGTTGATGTGTGCGCTATGGCTTTGTTTGTGATGTACGATGATGGCATGGAATGGCAATATGGTATTGTCAAGGAAACTCGTGCAATTATACTCTACAGCTCAGCTCTACTCCTAATTATTATAGATGAACAGAGAAATGTATTTGGAGGGTATGAAGGTAGTGCATTTTATTTTCTACTTGATTTTCTTTTGGTTCAATTTTGTGTTTTTCCTTCGTAGAAAAGGACGAGGAATGCATGAATCTGCCGTGTCGGTAATGATACAATAGGAGAGAATCCCATCTCAGATAAAATAATAATTGAGATGAAAATAAAGTGATCAATAACAAAGAAAAAAAAAGTATACAACTGCTCTTCTCTCCGCCAAATATAGAGAGGTAGAGGCGGTCGCCTCGCCTGGAATCAAGCCCTAGATATGGGTGCATCAAAGCCATCAGGTTGCCTCGAGGGGATGTAGCAGATGACACGGCTATCCGCACTCATCGTACTCCAAACACATCCTCTAAAAGGGAATATTCTATCCTGATCATCAAAATTTTATAGTACAGTTTCAGTTTCTCCGCATTCGTCGTACTCTATCTTCATCTCCTATACCAACCACCAATCCGTGGGACCCACATTATATATTATTTTTCCTCCCTCCCCCTCTCTTTCCTCATCTCCCCCGGCGGTCCACTCCCTGCCGCCGCCCTGCCCCTACCCTCCACCACCGCCGCCGACTGCCCTCCCCTCCACTCCCTGCCCCTAGCCCTCCCCCTCCCCTGCCGCCGCTCCGCCCCTTGCTCTCCCCACCGCCGGCCGGGAGCGAGCCCACGACGGCGTCGGAGGCGGACCAACCCGCATCGAATCGGGCGTCAGAGGTCGGGATCGAGCCCCGGCGGCGGCGCGGGCGGTCGGCGCCTTCGTCGTCCGAGGCCGAGGTGGAGAAGTCCCCGAGGACGGGGAAGCGAGCATGCGCGGCGCCCCTCCTCCCTGGACGTCATGCTCATGGTGCGGCACGGGCGGTACGGCGTCCGCGCGAGGCTGCGGCGGCGTCGGTGCAGCGGCTGGGCGGCGGGGCGGCCGCGCGAGCGGGGCAGCGGCCTGGTGACTCTGCCCATCCTCTCCCTCACGCGGGCGGCCGACGGCGAGGACGGCTCGCGGCGGCGGCCGAGCGGGGCGGCGGCCCAGCGAGGCAGTGGCGCTCGACTCCAAGGCGCTGCTGCGGTGGCCTGCTCCTCCAGCTCCCGCACGAGCCCCTGCGGCCAAGGGCGAGCGGCGCGGATCCGGGCGGCGGCGATGATGGTGCGAGCGCGGGGAGCCGCGGAGCGGGCGGTTGGTCGCGCGGGCCCGCGTCCACCGTGGCGTGGTAGCGCTCGAACGGGACTCCGCTCGATTTGTCGTTCGTCCTCGCCTTGGTAGCCATGTCGTATGCTTTTGCGTACGCCGCTGCAGCTCTTTTTTTGGCTCCCGTATCCCCTAAACACTGTAGCGGATCCTATCCCGTATACCAGTGCGGACAGCCTAAGCATCAGAGGGGTGGGGGAGGAAATGTTTAGGGAGCCAGAAACAGAAGGATTTCTTCTCATTTCTCAACAAGGGTAAAACACAATACTCCCTCCGTATTGATAAAGAATGATGTTTTGGACAAGATTTTAGTCAAACATTGAGAATATAAATCATGAATAACTTTTAAACCGTTGAGTTTGGAAATGTGAAAACCATATGAATATATTTGTCTTAAAAATACTTTTATAAAAGTATACATATATTATTTTTTAATAAATATTTTTGTAAGAATAAGAAATCAAAGTTACATTTTGAAGACTGTGTCGTTGTCCTAAACATCATTCTTTACCAGTATGGAGGGAGTATATACTAATTGGTGGATTTGTCGACATCATCGTGCATGTATGAGAGAAGCTCATCGGAACAGCATGTACTCTCCTTTCTGAGCCTCCTTATTGGAAGGCGTGCGAGCAGCTGGAGATGAATGGCCTGCTCTGCCTAGCTTGCAGGGAATCAAGTCCGATTCAAATTTGAAGACCTCTTGTATGCAGATGTGATTCACTTTGACCTCGGCCATCTTCCCTCTCGAGAAATCGAACCTGACGCAACAATTCAAGTTTAAAAATTGTATAAAATCGTCTGCATTCAGGTCAAAACTAAAGTCCAAAGATTCTACTAGTAATTCATGTATATGCAAGAGGATGTGATTGCATGAATGCAAGAACACTCGTGAGTAGCAAGTTTTTCTTATTACCACATGACTCTGCAGAAACTGTATAAGAAGGCGACATCCGAGGAGTGGAGGTGTTGGAGTATGACGGCGTCTCCTTCCTGCGCATGGAGACTCTTCAAGCTCGCCGTCATCTTCTTCTCCCACCTCCCCTCCGCGTAGCTGGCCATCTCCCACACCTCCAGCACCTCCTCGTCGGCGGCAACCTCCATGGTCACCAGCAGGCACAGCCTCCCCTCCACGGCCGTTATCTGCTTGCGCGCCCAGGGGTCATCCATCTCCTCCACCTCCGGCGGCAGCGGGATGAGCCGCCACGCCTCGCTCTTGAGGTCGAAGGCGAACACGTCCTGCGCGCCGGTCAGCCGGTCCGGCCACCGGAGCCAGTGCACGGTGCCGTGGGCGCGCACGGCGGGCGCCGCCGGGTGCAGGGACTCCGGGCACAGCGGCACGTCCGCGGCGCGGCGCCACGCGAACCGCCGCGAGTCGAACACCTCGCAGCGGAGGCGGTCACGCAGCGCCGGCACCGAGAAGCGGACGATCTTGAACTCGGCCACCGCGGCGGCGGCGCCCGAACAGGGCCGTGGCCGCCGTGGGGAACCGGACCCGCGGGTTGGGCAGCGCCCGCCACTGCCGCGTCGCCGGCTTGCAGATGTAGTAGAAGGGACGCCGGTGCGTGTCGGCCTCGACGCAGCACGCCAGGCCCCGGTGCGCCGCCACGGCCTCGAGGCGGACGTGCGCGGACGGCAAGAAGTCCAGCGAGATCGCCGCCGCCGCCGGCGAGGAGGCGTGCATGGAGACGAAGTCGGCGCGGTAGCGGTTGCGCTCCATGCTCTGGACGAAGTAGCCCGAGACAGCGGCGGCGCGGCGGCAGTGCAGCGGCGCGAACGCCGGCTCGTAGGTGATGCGGCGCCAGCGGGTGGAGACGACGCGGCACGCGGCGAGGTCGTCGAGGGGCACGCGGGTGAGCAGCTCGAACACCTGGTCCTCGGGCAAGCTGCCGGCGCCGCCCTTCTCCTCACCCTCGTTGACGATGCTGCTCATCTTCTCCGGCGACAGTGACATTGCCGGAGCTAGGTGTAGGTAACGGCCTGATGCTAAAACTCCTGATGAGTAACGAACAATAGCTAGTTGGAAATCACCGAGCTATGGTGGTTAAACCTAGCTGGTTTGTATATACTCCGTGTGTGTATATATATATATATATATGTATATATATATATATATATATATATATATATATATATATATATATATATATATATATATATATATATATATATATATATATATCTCGTGGGAAAGGAGCTCTAGTTGGCCGTCCGGGGGGAAAAACTTGGGCGGGAGCTGGACGACAGGCCATGAATGAATCGCAGTAAAAACTTGACATGATTAATTAACGCGCTGCACGTTTAAACATGAGATGGGCAACCAATATATGCGCGCGATTAATCCATAAACGGCGCGGCCAAGTTTAGTATTTCCGTAGCAGCCAAGTCTGGTCTGGTGTACGTTTATTTCCATGCATTCATGCAGGGATAGATTGAACAACAAAACAAGGGCTAGGCATACCTGGATGCAACTGCATTCATCCGTGCATGCAGCAGCTTGACCAGATCGATTTCTCACGAACACTCGAGAAGATAGCTTGCTTGGCGCTGAAGTCCCAACGGCCAAACGAGTCGCTAGCTACTTTTAATCTACATACAGACCGGTAAGTAGACACCTACAGTAGCTAGGAAGGAATGCGGTTAATTTCTGCGCCTGGGCTGTGTTTAGCTACTCCTAACTTTTCAAACTTTTCATCACATCGACATCACATCGAAACATTAAATATAGCAAATGACTCGTACATAGAGCATTAAATATAAGGTAAATAAAAAAACTAATTGCATAGTTTTGATGTACATACACGACGCACTACAAGAAATCATTTAATCTATGACGGAACAATTTCGTCACAGATCAATGAAAAACCGTCATAAAATAGTGTCGGTGACAGTTTTAGAAAACGTCATGGATTGAGCGTCATAGATTAAATCGTGCAACGTTTTAACGAAATTCGTCACAGATTGAAGTGATCCATGACGTTTTTAAACCGTCATAGATTGGCCTTGAGCCCGCGTAGCCCAGCCCAGGCCCAATGTTTGTGACGAAAATAAACGTCACATATAGCTGCCACGTGGGATCGTATTCGTCATAAATTGCATTGTCACTTATTACAAAGCTGACACGGTTGCTGACATGGATACTAACGTGGAAGACAATGTGACATGGCTTCCAACTTGGATGCTGACGTGCAGCCTCTAGGTTGTTGACATGGACGCTGATGTGGAAGACAATGTGACGTTGCTTGCAACGTTGATGCTGATGTGTCAGCCTTGTGCATGCTGATGTGGCATCCTGGTTATAGGCCCATTTTGCTACAGGCTTGGCCCATGTTATATTTTTTTCATGGATGTGATAAATCTGGTTTTAGGCCCAATTGTTTTCAAGTCCTGAAACATTTCAATCCCAATCTTTACATGGGGCCATCAACTTATTGCCCAATCAAGTGACATACCATTCATTCACATTATAGTCCAGACGACTAAAAACTTGCATTACATATATAGCACATTAAAAAACCAAATAAAAATATTTACATGTCACTGACCAAACCCTAGTAGCAAGATGATCAAACTCACATGTATAAAATTACAAAAAAGAGAACTTTCATTTTCATGCCCCGCTTCACTAGGAAGTCTGGTGAAGCGTTCCAGTATCAACGCATTTGCAAGAAGCACCTGCAGCCACAAACAACCAATAAATTACTAAACATCAACAGAAAATTTACAGAAAATCCATCCTCTAAAGACATTGCCAGGTGGAAGCTAAATCACACTAAAGGAAATTTTCATTGTTCTTTGAGATATAGATGATTAAACCAACAGCTAGTGAACAACTCAGCAAGAGTGGTAGACATTGAATAAAACTACTAAGCACAATATGGCGATCACCAAATACTAGTTCTGCGGGATTAAACAGCGGAGGTCAGTAACCTTAGAACAGAGCAGTTTTGCACAGCACAAGACTTCACTTAAGCGCTATTGCTCTGAACTTGTAGTCAGTCTCATGTCCATGAACAAAATAAAAGAACTTGTTTCATTACAGACCTGATGCTACTACTGACAGATCTAAATACGTTCTCAGAATATTGCACTATATAATGGAGTCAACAAGCAATCAACTATGGATGACCCATTCCCCACTTTCCCCCTTTCCTGCCACAAGAAAAAAGGATGACAAGCATGGAGCAAAACTAGAACTAGTTCAAGTATTTGGCATTTGCTAAAATACAAAGCGACAACAAGTTCACTAGAACATAATGCTCCAATAAACAGCATTACTACATATTAACATGAACTTTCCATCATAAGGCTGCACATCAACAGGTGTAACTTACCAGGTTGTCACAGTGCACTTGTAGCTGCGTGAACCATTTGTTTGAGGGACAACTCTAGCTCTGTTGCCTTTGGTCTTTTCAGATGCCGCCTGCATCAGTCCTTTAACTCCCACCTTGCTTCCTGCAAGTAGCAAATGAAAGAAACAACACAGGAAAATAATTAGTTGTTATTGTCGATATATTTAGAATGATGATGAATCAAAAAGTAGCATACAATCTTCAGAAACTCCACTAGAGATTACATAAACAGTTGCTGCATTATTTCACGAGTTAGGTTCAAGAACCAAAGAACTCAAACCATGTTGAGTTGCTACTGCAGTACTAATAGTACTAATCAAAAAGCATATGAGCTAACAGATTAAATCTACTGCACTCAAAACGATAAGCTACATAAACTAGTACAATTGAGTTCGAGTTTCCGAACAGCTACACATGTATATATGACAAAAATTTATTCTTCCAGGTTATCGATCTGCAAATGAGATATGAAAAAAACAGCTAAATTAATGATGTAATAAACCTGAAGAAAAATTAACTTGAGCGCCTAGCTACACCTCGACGCTGCATCCCGTGGGTTGCGCGAACTGGAGCACCGACACGGAGACATTGGATCAGCCGCCGGAGAACCGCACTGAGAGCACGTCGGGGCAGCTGACGAAGAGGTAGTAGCTCCCGGAGACCCGGCTTCCGACCTTCCACTTGACGCGGCCGTCGACCTTGACCTGCAGCGCGACGAACCCGGCAGCCCTGCCATGCCGCATCTGCTCACCTTGGGAAGAGCACCGCCGGCTGCGTGCTGCTCCAGTTCGCCCGGCACCTCACCTACCCGGCGCAAGTGGTGGCCTGATGCGGAGTTTGCTCGCGACCTCGCCTCTGTCGTTGTCGCCTCATCGGACCAAGCACTGGTGGCGCCGTCGCACCGGCGCGCAGCACGGATTTCTCTAGGTCTACGGGATTTCACAGCGGAGGTGAGGGGAGCGGTGGCTGGATCTGAGAAAGAGGTGAGAGGGAAGGGAGGCGCCGTCGGTCTACGGAGAAGACAGAGAGCTAGGGTCCTCCGCTGGCTGCCGGCCCTTTTATACATCTAAGGATCGATGCGAGCCGTTGGATCAAAGATGGATGGTCAAAACGAATTGGGCCTTTGAAGAAAACGGCCCAAGCTAGATTTCTCAGCCCGTTTAACCAGATCATTATCTATTTTAATTACTTAAAAATACATTTAATAGTAAATCACTTCCAAAATTTAATAAACTTATGTAAAACAATGTACCCGCAGTTTATTACATGTAAAAATGGTTTTGTGGTGCTTACAATTTTGAAAGAAAAAAACGGTTTCTCTTTCCAAGTAAATAGAAAAGGGACTCTTGTGAAGTAACATGTAAAAGCATTTGTCTTATATACCCCAGTACCTTTTTAACATGTAGTTGACTTTATATTTGTTGTTGTATATGAGATTAAAAACATAGAACTGATTTAATATTTTCTATATGCCAAATAATTTGGAACCATATATTGTTCAATAGATACATCTCTCACATAGTTTCTTATAACTCAAGTCAAACTTTGAGATATAGATACCTCATAACATTTAGGAACTTGTATGTACCTAAAATTTGAACACACCCTTTTGTTTACAACAACAATAGCAAATATAAACTTACATTAGTAATTGTTATGCAAAATCATGTTGTTTTTTTAGTCTCTACTTCGTTGCAAGAAGATAAGCCATATGGAAAGATCCAAGAATTAGGAATGAATTACCATACAAACAAACATCATTAAAAGAAATTTCGTGGTTCTATAAATTTTAGGAGAAAAAACCATCGAAGTTGGAGATTTTATGAGGGAGAAATAGTAGTAGGAAATTAAATAAACGGACTAAAAAGAAAAAGATGAAATAGTCTTGTGTTCTTCGTGCGTGCGGCCCAGGAGCGCACCTGGGCCCTTGCTTCGCCACAGGCCAGCAGAGGCAACGTGGACCAGCGTGGGCGGGATTAGGCCCAGGTGTCTAGGCGGACCGGTGCGGCGCGCGTAGGCGCAGCAGGGGCCAGCAGGAGGCCGGCCACACGCACACACGCGAGTAGGTGCAGCCCAGCAGCAGGCAGGTCAGCAGGTGAGTAGCGACAGGAGCAGGTTTTAATTTCTCTCTGGGTGAACAACAGCTTGGCATTTATCTATGTGGATGAACAACGAGCTAACCTCACATTGATATGTTCTGATTGACAAACAACATATAGTCATTTGTTTTTTTGAATAAACAGTGAGCTAATCATTTCTTAGCCTTGTATGATTCCTATAGCTACCAGCATCTCGGCATAGCACTTGTTTCACACTCTAAAGGTCCAGGTTCCATCCTGGGTGTTTGCAATTTTTTTCATATTTCTCCCATACAAAATATGATGTTTTTAATTTATTATTTGTGACGAATTTACTAAAACATCACGATATTTTGGGTCCGATTGTGACGAAATCAATAAAACGTCACAGTTTTTTGGGCTTCACATCCACAACTGCAAATTAGTGACGTTGTCTGAAAACGTCACGAAAAATCCGTCATAGATTAAATAGTTTCTTGTAGTGACGAGACGAATCTTTTGAGCCTAATTAGGTCATGATATGATAAAAAATTACCATAAATAAATAAAAAAGCTACAGTACGATATAGTGTTCAATGTGATTCTTTTCACCACTTTTCACGGATCTAAACGCACCTGTTTTTTTTTTTTTTTGCAGTGGCGACCAAGCAACTGACGACCGGGCGCAAGACAGTCAATCCGATCCATTGTTGGATTCAGATTGGGTGGGTTCCCAAGGAAAGAAATAGGGACGCAGATGTTGTCAGATATAGGATTGAAATCCCTGGACCATGCATGTACTTGTTGGATGGATCTTACGCAAGGAACATCGTTGTAAAATATAAGGACGTCACACATATACACCAAAGCAAAGTTGACGCCATACATAACATTAATGCAAATGGGGGGCATGCGCTTGATCCCAGATCATCTTCTGTTGGATTCAATCATATACACCGAAGAATAATCCTCCAAATACTAGAAAGCACATCCTTTTTTTAGAGCCACCAAAGACTGGGTTAGCGTGAGCCTCTCAGTCCGCCTCCGACTCGGACCACAGCCACACTGTGTAGTGCACTGCAGGCTGCCTATTGGGCTTCAAAAATTTTGGGCGAGTCAGGAGTTCGACATGGGCTAATGTTGGGCCCAACGAATAGAATGTGTTCTTGGTCCACACACAAATTCCAGAACGAAATCCTTTTTGCAAGGAAGCCACTGGTCTGTCCACATTCCACAGATTTCATAAACTCCAAATGAGCTTAGGAGACACGGCAAGAACCAAGGAATGCCTGCACCTGTGAGCAGATCAAACACCAGCGACCTTCTTGTTCAATCTCATGGAGCGAGCCGCCAGTTTGGACTCTGGAGAATCTGACTCAAATCATGAGAATGGGTTCAGCATTCATAAATTCGGGATGCATTCAGCAAAGCCTTCCCAATATCCATATTAACAAACGCGTGGTTACAAACACTGATACACATACAGAGTCAGAACTGGTGATGTTTTTATCCACTTCTGTCAAATTACACATGAAGGAACTATCAACCAAACGCACGCGCACCCGTGAACAAGCATCAAAACAGGTGAGGGCATCAGTGAAATCAATCAACCATGGGGAGCAATTCCTCTCCAATCATGTCAAACTCCTGCACTACGTATTCTTCTACCACCACCATGTGTACATCAGTCCATGTCATTGTCACCGTACCCATCTCTGTCATAACGCTCACTTCAGGGAGTAAGAACCTACCAAGCCAAACGATCTCCGGTCAGTTCGTGGAGCCAAACTGAAGTTCATCCCAAACATCTCCTTGAGGGCTTGCTCGGGCTCTAGAAGGTCGATCAGCCTCGCGACAAGAGAGGCACTCTCTCTGATATGGTCCATGTCAGTCTGTGTCCAGATGAGACGGGAGAGCTGAAACCTTCGTTGTTTCGTGCTCAGATCGATGCCCCATCTGCTGTAGACGCTCTCTTTCTCCCCGTTGGAGAGCTTCTTCAGCATCTGCTTGTAGAGAATATCCCTTTCTCGGCGAAGATTCTTCAAGCTGTCAGCAGAATAAGTGAAAGTGTTCCATCACATATAGGGTTTAAATGTAATGCAAAAGCCAAGCACCGAATTGCTAATCATAATACATACAACAAAGCATGTACCTTGATGCGGTGGCAGGATTTAGTTCCCCTTGTGCTGCGGGTTCTGCACCGAATGAGCTCTTAATGAAGGACAGTCTCCTGTGCTCCACTTCCATGTATATGTTGTCTGCTGGATCTCCCTTGAAGAAGAGGAAGAAGTAGGTTCTGTGCACGATGGAGACATTGCATTCGTGCCACAACTCGATAATTTGTTGCTGTTTTTTCTCAAAACCAACTGTCGGATGGGAAGGAGATTCGATGGGACTCAGTGCTATATCTACACCGACGTCTTTAACTGATTTCATGGCTGTCGAGTCATCTCTAAGGGCCTGCTGCTTGAATCAAACATAAGTCATGAAAAATCAGCTTGGAAAGCTAAAGCATATTGATATGTTATTCAAAAGCATGATCTTCACGCGGGTATGTCAGCTAACTCCATGTTGTGCTTCCATACCGAGCATGGTATTTTAAGAAAAACATAGCAGAACAGTATACAGCAGGATGCCGATGCCTAGTTTTTAGTGCATTGTTAAGCAAGATCGTGCGTGATCCTTGAGCTAATGTGAATGTAAGGAAAACTGAAGAGGAGTCCACTCTTACCAAGATTACTGCCTGAAACTCCTCAGGTTGGTCTTCATGGAAAACTTTTGTGTTCTCTTTCGACTCCGTGACACAACTGATGTCATTGACAGGGGTTTCTTGTTCTTCATCACTGGTGCTCATTTCATTGCCTACTTCATCACAGGTGCTCATCTCCTTGGCAACTTCATCAATGGTGCTCATTTCCTTGGCTACTTCATCACTGGTGCTCATTTCCTTGTCTACTTCGTCACCGGTGCTCATGTCCTTGACAACTTCAGCAGATGTTACTTCACAGGAAACAACAGAGCAGTCCAGTAAGCAGTCTTCATTTTGGCAATCATCATTCTCGGCATACAGGCTTCTCCTGACCTTATCAAGCCTTCTGGGAGCATACCTAAAGATTTCATCAGGTGGTGTCCTGCTAGTATTATCAGAATCATCAAACCAACTATTTGGAATCACCATGAAGCTAGCCCTGCAGCTGTTACTTCTAGCCAATGCACGATCCTTGGAGCTCATTATGCACCTCTTCAGACTCAAGCATTCATGAGGGTAAGGTTTGCCAATGTTGTAAGAATTGTTAGAATCACATGTATATAGTTTGATATGGCTTTCTCTAATTCTGTCAGATTCACATTGATACATTTTGACAGAATCTTCCTCTATCTTTGTTATATTCTCAGCTTGCTGCTCGTCTTTGTTGGGATATGTTCTGACATGATCTTCTATTTTGTCTGTTATGCTTTCAATCCCTTGCTGTTCATCAGATTGTGGGACTGCGTCTTTGGAGGTCACCTCTACATCAGGTGTTTGGATCTTGGTGTCCTCAGGGAGTAATTGGGCGAATTCATGGTTTCTGCTTCTTACATGCTCATGTACCTCTATGCATTGGACTTCCCTGCAGTGCTCTTCAGATACTTCAGATGCAGTTCTTGATGCTGCTTCCTTCATATGATATGGCTCTATACCATCAGAGCTATGGTTGCTGGGAGGGTGCCAAGGTGAAGCCAACTTCTGATCCCATGTTTGCCGAGAAAGATCCCTTGTTTCACCAAGGAATGCTGAGTCATTATGATCACTACTACAGACATATGATCCATTAAACGATGCATAATCTTGATCTTGGTGAGCAACCCCATAAGCATCAGCAACAGAAAGTGCCTCTTCGGACACATTTCGTGCAAGGGACTCTGATGACCGACTATGTTCATCCTATAACGAGTAGGTCAATCCGTGAGATGTTGCAGAATACAATGATTCTAAAGGGAAAGTAGGTATATGTGAGAGAACAAATACCCATCGCTTTGCAGTGTGCTCGTTGCCATGGTCATCGCCATCACCTTTTAGTAAACAGTTAAGTTGAGACTGAACTGTATCCCTTTCCTCCATCAATTCTTTCAGCTGTTTTTCAAGCTGGAAAGAATTTATAGAGGAGTGTACAGTACATAAGAGACTGGGCGATTCAACTAACAGTGTTCCAAGGACTACAAAAATTTAGAAGTGAAAAATGTACCAATGTACCTTCTTAATCTGTGCATCCTTCTCTCTCAAAGCCTCAGTGTGAGTAGTGCAAACAGGCGACCCAGGAAACTTCAGCTCATTTTCTAATCTCGCAAGTTCTCTCTGTAGATGCTTTACAAGTGCTTTGTCAGACATCACCACGTTGACGTGTGCATTTGTAATAACCTCCTTTGCGCAGGTTGCAAACAGAAGAGTGTTCCTGGATTGCTCAATATGAGTATGCGCAGGGCTCATTGTGCAGATAATGGCTGTTCTTGCATTGCCACCGAGAGAGGAGTGTAATATACGGGTCAGCTTTGAATCTCTGTAAGGGATATGGCCATTTCTTCCCTTGCTGCATAAGGAACATATAGGACTTCAGACTAAAGTAGATGAAAATAATGCTGCCAAATCAAGTAGAAACACCAAATATTTCAAAGTTAGCTTTTCTAATTAATATGACTGCAAGTGGAAAGGATATATGCAAATGCAAACTCCAAAAATCAAATCTCTTAACAGAAATTCTTCAGGAAAAATGCAACTCATTGTCATTACAGAGTTTCCTGCTACAGGAGTAGAGGAAACAAACCTGAGTTGACGGACAACCTTTCCCAGTGTAAGCAGACTTCGGTTGATATGGCTGCCTTCTTTTAGCCTCATACCAGCCGAGGCAGTCTGAGATGCACGCTCACTTCCCGCTAGATCAACAAAGTTCTGTCCAAATAAAAAAGAATTATAAGCCACACAACTTTCCATGCAAAAAATTATAAATGTAGAAGGGTATTTCATACCACACAGGCCACAAGGGTGCCTGAGTTTCCTCTTCCTAAATACTGTCTAGCAGAACTTTCAATTGTCTGGAATTGACAGGATATGTCAAAAGGCTTCTGTTAAAAAAATAATAATGTAGAAACATACAGGATAAGAGGGGCACTGACCAATCTGAGTATTTGATGGGATCTGGAACTTGTTTCATTCAAAGCAGTTTCTCCAATCTGCCTTTGAGCTGGAGCACAAAACCAAATGAATCAGATGAAGTGGGAAAAACCAGACACGTCTTTTGTTTCCAGCAAGTTCAGTTCCACACCTTCACATACTGCTAGAAGATCCCTAAGATGATCATAGTCCCTCAAAGTTTCCTCAGTGAGTCTTTCTACAGTAGTCCCTTTCTGTTCAAACAACAATATGAATAATATTGATTACAGTAAATAGGATAATGAAAAAGTAGGACAAATTATGGTGAGTTGAGATCAAGGAGAATAGAGTACCTCTGGATCATCTAGAAGTCTAAGAGGCGCCGAGTCATGGCTCAGAAGGTCCCTCACAGCTTCATTGTATATTTCTATAGCCGAAAATCTCAAAATGAACTCTCTTTCAGGATGCTGCGGTACATAGAAAGAATTCAGGTGCAAAGAAACACAAGCAATAAAACAATAATGACACACGGGCAGAAAGAAAGAAAAAGCAAGCAATGTTAGTAGCGTGGACGCACCTTATCAATGTAATCATAGATGTCCAGCATACTATACTCAGTTATTCCCGTCATTGTGTAAGTCTTTCCACTGCTTGTTTGCCCATAGGCAAATATGCTTGCTGTCAAGAATAAACGCATGTGTTAGGCTACACATTTCATCGGAAATACAAGTGGCAGAACACAATTGCTCCGTCGTTTCTCCTGTGCATACAGTTAATTCCACTGACGACTGATAGAGCAACTTCTTTTGCTCCTTCCTCATAGACTTGCCGTGTGGAGCAACTGGGGCCAAACACCCTATCTGATGGGGACAAGAAAGAAGCACAATGTGAGCAATCAACTGCCAAAAAAAAAGTGCCCAAGAACACCAAGAAACTAGTTTCCGCTACAAAACCCAACAAATCGGGGTATGCCCAATTTTGCAACAAGAAACGGAACAATCTGCTGCTGCTGCTCACCGTAGGTGTAGGCGGTGGGGAACATTGCGCGCTCCGGGACGGTGCTCCGGAACATGATGGTGGTGGGGCTGATGCACTCCCAGTCGGAGGTGTCCCCGGCCTCCCTGCCGTTGAGCGGCCTGAGGCGCACGGACACCAGTATCCTCTCCTCCTTGGCCTCCGCCGCCATCTCCTCGCCCGCCGCCCCCATGGCTCAGCCTCTTCCCCCTGCACACCCCTCGGAGCCAGCCAGGAGCAGTATCAATATCAAAACCTCCCCCCTTTTCTTTATGCCAATTTCACCGGCAAACCCCGTCCTCCCGGACCAAATAGCAATGGCATTGCGCGCGACAGCGACGCTCCCCCTCGGCTGGGAAAACGGCAAGTTTCGGACGCGTGCGGTAGGTGCCCGCGGGCCGAAAGCGGCGTGGCACCGAGCGCGGCTGGATGGAAGTGGACGGCGATCCGGCGGGAGACCACACAAGCAACAAGGACAAATTACTACTACGCGATAGGGCTCTTGCCCGCACATGCGCCGGCATTACTACTGCTCTCCCCTTTTGACCAGCTGGCTGGTTGCCGGGAGAGCGCATTATATCGTGTCGACGCCGCCGCCGCCGGCGCGGACCGCGCTGGAGCCCCGCGGTGGCGCCGCGACGGACCATGGTCCCCGCCACGCGCCTGGCCGGTTCCGGAAAAAATAATCTTTTTTTCTCTATGCGCCTCACATGGGGGGAGGACGGACCCCGCAGCGAGAGGAAGACCCGATGATAATAACCAAGCCAAAGCCATGATTTTTCTTTAGTGCTCACCAACTACTAGCTAGCACCGGCGTGAAGGTTTATCAGCAGGCAAGGAAGGAAATCAAGGGGGAGCAAATAAGAAGCAGCATGTGTTGATTACCTGCTGCGACGGCGCAGGCGCGGCCCAATGCGGGAGATGCGGAGATAGATAGCTGGAGGTTGGAGCAATGCGGCCGGCCGGCCGGCCGGCGGGCTAGTGAGCGGCGAGCTGGCCGTCCCCTCGTCGGCTCATCTCTCGCTCTCTCGTCTCTGCAGCTGCGGCAATGCTGGCTGGGAGACGAGGGGGAGGAGGGATTGGTAATGGTGGCCGCGGGTGGGAAGAAGACGCCGGAGAGGGGTGGTTTGGTGAAAAAAAAAAGAAAGGATTTTCTGCTGGGGAGCCTTTCTACCCATTGCGGTC
The DNA here is from genome assembly GCA_033239725.1 of Echinochloa phyllopogon. Taxonomy (NCBI): domain Eukaryota; kingdom Viridiplantae; phylum Streptophyta; class Magnoliopsida; order Poales; family Poaceae; genus Echinochloa; species Echinochloa phyllopogon. The sequence goes on from BTCW01000015.1 coordinate 46,895,249, forward strand.
AAGAGGGCGCGCGTGGGCCCGTCGAAAGTTCAAAGTGGGACCACCTTGTCTGTCTGTCATGTGCTGGTGGCCCCTTCCAGCAGCCAGCGGTCTAGTCAAGTCTTTTTGCTGAGCCAGTTCATCGCAGGGCCACCTTGGGCTTTTTCGGCATCTGGGTTTGCCTCGGATGGCAAAGGTTTTTAATTGCTTTACTTGAAGTGGTAAATCCTGTGGGGGGTACTTCTTGAGTTCTTTACCATGATCAATTATGTGGCTTTTTTTAAAAAAAGGAGAAGCTATTGTCCATGATCAAAGTTGTGTGGAGCAAAGCTAGCTAATGATGTTTGATAGATTATTTTGCAGTCATTAGAAAATATGAAATATCCTATTATTTGAACTAGAGGTTATCATATCTGGGGAAAAATATGCTAGTCCGATGTGTATGCACATGGGATGGATCCTTTGTGTTTATTTTAATTTGGCGCACGAGGTGCGCCGTGCGGCGCATACTCTGATGTGTTTTAACCAGCCGCAGTGGATATAAATTTGAGGCCCGGTGTCTTCTTCTCTCTATATAATCGCCGCGGTTCTTCGGCCTAATTTATTTTAAAAGGTAGTGTAGAGCAACATATGTGTATAAATAAAGATGATTAGTATCACAGGGCTCAAAAGGGACTTGTATTGAAATAAGCTATTCATAAAGCTCGCGCCAGTCATAAAACCATACATTGAAACTTTACCATTTCACTGTCAATGTCTCAATGAAGTCCAAAACGACGGACAAATATATATATATATATATATATATATATATATATATATATATATATATATATTTGCTCCAAACACACCGAACTGCACGATCCAAAGCCATTGATATATGGATTGTGACACTAAAACAGCCTCACAATCTCGATTTGACACAGCAACTGTGCGACTAGCTTGCTTAGTACAACACCTTGGACATTAGACCATAATCTATGTGATGATTATGTTTTCTATTTTGCTTGCTATCTTTGCCAAAGAACAGGCATGAGGTAAGCGGAAGCTTCCTGGCGTGGAGCATGGACTATTCCCTTGTTCCTTAAACATTTCCAGACGCAATAATATATAATAATGTGTCCTCTTGTTCCGTGTCACTTTCCTGGTTGTTAAAACAAAACATTCTCATCACTGTCAGACCATCAGAAAACATCCCCTAAATCTATTATCATTTTAGATAAAAAAACAATGAACACCAGTTCCAGGTTCCAGGAAAATAAAATTTAAAACAAGTCCGGCCATTAAACATCGCCACAATTAATTCTACTCTAACCGCCACTTTGTTTATTTTGTTTGGCACAGACTTGGTACTGTTCATTGTGTTTCAGATTACTAGGCTGAATCAGCAAAGTCTTCTCCTCTGTCCCAATTCTTTTTAAGAAGAGATAATGAAACTGCGAGATGTGCCAAGCAGCCAAGCAGGCACTGTGCAAGTAAAGCTTTGCTTAGGCCCTAAACAAAGGACGCTGATCAGCTGCAGAATTAAAGCTTCAGATCTTCGTAAAGCTCAAAAGCATCTCACCATCCCCAAGCAATGGCACGCTGTTGGTGGCGGGTTAGTTTAATCCATGTACTTGATTTCCAGCACACAAAAGCTGAGTAGATCCTAACGTGTCTGCTGCTGAAATGGGAGATCGATCGAGTAGAAAGGAGGCAACGCGGATCAGAGGCCATCAAGATGGGTGAGTGAGTGACGAGGATTCGTTTCCTGCTGCCTCCTCCTCGGCCGTAGTAAACAACGTTATCTGAAGAAAATTCGCCAGGTTCTTGCTGTTGGCCTGGCTCTGAATTTCACAGCGTTTTGTTCATCTGAAACTTTCTGTCGATCAGGTGTAACACTTCCGTCAGTCAGTCAGTCAGTCAGTCAGCCAACATTTTAGCCGATGAACCAACGACACCGTTTGGTCGGAGCATCGATCAGGTGCTGTGTCACTGGCATGCTTTGCCTACTCGTGGGTCAGCTTGTCCTGGCAACAATCAGCAGTGTTAAGCATAGTTAGTGAGTGTGGTTATGGCAGTGGCCCTCTCTTGCTTGCAATATTCCATATGGCATTATGACTCGTGGATAGTACTCCTCCACATGCCATGATACCCAGACGGCCGGTCGGACTGTTCCTGGCACTGTAACACTGGCGACGCCATTGCTAGTCTGCTCGTACAGTGAGTGCCGCTGCTGAAACTGAAAGGGAATTATATACTTCATCGAAATAGAAAAAGAAACTGAAAGAGCTCAAAACTTGTGTGGTGTGGCCGTGGAGTTTCAGACCGGCCAAACCCCAACTGCCGCGGCCACTGGCTCTCAAGGACAATCATGGCTGCCTCACCGTTCTGTTATTATGTGCTCTCGCCATGTGCAGAGCTACTACCCAATCCGTGCATGCATGAACCGGCAGCTCCATCGATCATTATCCGCTAAATGATTCACGGTTGGGAGTGCAGTGCAAGTACCATCATATGCGCGCGGCATCTATGACAAAAATCTCCCCTAACATCATGTGTGTTTGTGCATATGATCAATCATTGGAGAACAAATAAGTTAGAACAGTTGTGGAAACTGCAAGCAGATCGAAAGAAAAAGAAAAGAAAATACTTTGGTGAACAGGAAGGGTTGACGAAGAGGATGTGTCGGACTGTCGGTGACGCTGCTTTTGCCGGCGTTTTCAATGGACGCCGCCGTGGTGTCATGGCAGGGACGACGACACTGCCCGGCACGTCAGGGAAGGGGATCGATACTGCTATTGGAGGAGACGACCTTTTGGTTTGTTGGCCTTGTCTCTTTTGACCTTTTGGTCCAATCCCCATCCGCTCATTCAATCAGAGGTCGATCAGGCACGGGCACGAGCCTGATGATGAGACGAAGACCGAGGCACCTGTTTCTAAGCCTTTGCTTTGAAGGATTTTCCGACTATTATGACATCTAATCTAGTGGCACTATTAGATTGCAAAAAAGTTGTGATTAGATCAAATGTTGGATTTTTATAAGAGTATATACGGGTGTGAAACATTCACATGACATGGACGGTGTTGGTGGTAAAAAAAAAGAGTGATCATTTCTTGGTGAGGTAGCATTTGTTATGTGCGCTACACATTTGAGAGTATTGCTGTCTGTTTCAGACCCAGCTGTGAGAAAGCAACAGCGTAGGAAAGCTAGGAACGTCTACCTGAATTAGTCGGTGCGTAATGGATCGAGTTAAACTCGGAGATCTTTATTTTGCCCTTTCAAAATGGAAGATTGAGAAAGGTGTAACGTTGGTGTAAATTTCGTTGGGTTGCCCCGTTGTGGAAAGAAAATATGAGATGAAAGGTGTAATTAACGCGGTTAGGTAAAGCTGGTACCAAGTAGTTACTCGAAGGAGCAGGAAAACGGTGAACTTTGCAGAGTTAGGTCATTCTCGGCCAGATCCCAAAAACAACTCCCAAATTTACTATACAAAAAGAAGATTCTCCATCACATTAAAATGTCATAACATGCGTGGAGTACTAGATATAGATGAAATCAAAAACTAATTACACGGTTTTGTTGTGCCCTGTGAGACGAACATTTTGAGCCTAATTAATCAATTTTTGGATAATTTTTCATAAATACAGACGAAATGCTACAGTCACGCAATGATTACGAAGTGACATCAAACTCCCAAATTCATCGTCTAAACAAGGCATCACCTTGGTTCCAACACATGCAGGACATTACAACTGTGCATAGAGACTGCGAAGGCTGTTTGTCTGAAACTCTGAATCGATAAATGCCTGTGGTGCCAGCCAACAAGAACCTGCATGGACCATCCCATCGCGTGCCAACTGCCAGGTGATCGAGGAGGAGAAGCTGTGACACACGCACAATGGTACGGACCACACAATGCAACACCATCAGTTCGTCTTAACCCTGAATTATGTGTTCATCATGGGATGATTCTTCGTCTCCCTTTTGCTTGCAGAGATTTGTGCTTCAGCTTTGAAACGTCCGACACCAAGCCCTAGTTTCCAAAATTGGGAGTTAAATTTGGACCTTTTAGAGTGCGTGTGCTACTGTAGCATTTCGTTTATATGTGTGAAAAATTGTTCAAAAATTGATTAATTAGGCTCAAAATGTTCGTCTCGTAGAGTACAACAAAACTGTGCAATTAGTTTTTGATTTTATCTACGTTTAGTACTATATACATGCTATGACATTTTGATGTGATGAAAATCTTCTTTTTCATAGTGAACTTTGGGGTGGAATTTGAGATCTAAACAAGGCCCAAGCAATATAACCTTGTGCACAGCACCAGCCCTTTTTGCAGAGGGTGAGCCGTCTTTGGCGGACATCTGACGGTCGGTGACAGGTCGTCCTAGGTTCGTTTTCTTTTGCTTTCTGCGTAATGATGAAGGCCTGATAACAAACACCCATCCAATCCCAAATTCCCAATGGTCCAATCCGCCATCTATCTTACCGCGCTGTGGACGTAATCGATAGATATCCTGCAGGCACAAATAACAAGATAGAATCATCGCATTTCTGCTTCTCCAGCGATGTCGGTGGATGACGCTTTCACAGCGAGCGTCCAGACCTGAAGGAGTCTCTGAACATTTCTTGAGCCCGTGCAGCAGCTGAACCCAAGGGGAAAAGTTAACGAGCAGTGCACGCGTTTCAGGCTCCGAGTTGATGTGCACTGCTGCCTCTGTACCAACTGTAGGCATGTGTGTAACATGCCAAAGGCAAAATTTATATATTATCTATCTATCTATCGTCATCTTCTTTGCACGGACGGGGTATGATCAAACCATCGTGTGTGGTTGTGGCACCGTACCCAATCCGAACACGGGGAAGGAAAGGGCGATGCAGTGGCAGAGGCAGAGCAGAGTAGATAGACTACACAGCTCAACAGACAGGATCTGTTGAGGTGTGGCTGGGATTGCATCGACTTGTAAGAGAAAACGATACTGGCTGTGTGTTCAGTTCCTTCAAACTTTTCAAATTTTTCATCACATCGACATCTCATCAAAACATTAAATATAACAAATAATACATACATAAAGCATTAAATGTAGGTAAGTAAAAAAACTAATTGCATAGTTTTGATATACACGACGAGATGAATCCTTTGAGCCTAGTTAGGTCATGATAGAACAACAATTACCATAAACAAAGTGCTATAGCCCGCTACAATATCCGATGTTACCCTTCTCCCTTTTTCACGGATTAAACACAGCCACTAATCCTGTGTGTTAGAGAATTCTGTCGGTTGTTCCGAAAAAAAAAACGGTTCGCTTCCCTTTCGGCCCAGCATGTGGGTACGGTTCGGTGATGTGTGTTGAACCGGCCTCTTTTAACAGAAGGAAAGAGAAAGGCCCGAGCATAGTTCGCTCAATATAGGACGGCCCATGCACACCACAAGGCGGCGCTGCGGCCCTGCCCATTACTCAATCTGCTGCAAAATGATAATCGGCCCACTTAAAATTACTGTACCTGCAGGGTGCACCGTGATATCACTCACTGTTCCAATCCCATGAAAACTTTTACCTGAGAGGAGGAAAGTCCACTAGAAATTAGCCATCTCGCGGTCAAAACAAACAAACAAAGAACCTGGTCGTCTCTTATTGTTCCTTCCTTACGCATAATGAAGTATATTTTCTTTAACCAAAACATTAGAAAAGTAAAGTATGGATTCAGGGTTTTTTGTCTAGAAGCATAGACCAAAAACCACACAGCTAGGAGATGCCGCAACATCATATCCGAACAACTGTAGTTCAAAAAATACTGAACAACTAACAACAATTCCACTGAACTTCGCTGAACCAACTTATTAGTTGATTACAACTCAACTAAATTAAACAGTCCTCTCTCTCCATTGTTTTTAGCACGTACAAAAACCAGCGGAGCCCCCTTTCACAACTCATCGGAGCACACTGAATCAAAGGAATCAATCTATATAAATAACATCGACTCTATCAGCATAAAATGACGGTGCTTGTATACCTAACCGATATTCTTTCGTCCATAATCTCTCAAAAAAGGGGTTCTCGACCAAAAAAAAACTACCAAAAGACAACCCTGATATTCTTTCCTAGGTTCCATCTTTCATATGCTACAATGCACACTATAAAAAATAGCTAGGTAGATACAGCTACAAGCTTGTTCCCGTTTGGATCCATAGTAAACTTTAGCCGCTAAACTTAGCTGCATGCAAAAAAAAATGCATGATCTCTCTAGCTGGTTGAACCCAGCTAAAACTAGATAAATCATACTTAGGGATGAAAGTACCCCTCCTAAAATCAATGCAACCATTGCTCTCTTTTTTTCTATTATTTACATAAGGGGTAGCATGGTCCAATCACTTCAATTAGCTGAAGGATTTAAACACCCCAAGCTAAAATTTAAGTGCTAAAGCTTTAGCTTAGTTAAAGTTTAGCTCTAACAATTAATTAGCCAAGCTTTAGTTTTTTTAATAAAAAAATCTTTAGTTAGAACGGATCCAAACATAATCTTACTTAGCGGATAATACAGTATACCCGGCTACCAACGACCTTATTACAGAGTTACAGTTACTTCGATACATACCATACACGGGCTGGCGCGTGGCCGGCCGGCCGGGCCGGGCCGGGTCTGGCTCCTTTTTCTCTCTGCGGCCCTGTTGGTATAGCGCGGTACAATTCGCTGCCAAAAGCAAATCGGATCAGGAAATTTTAAGCACGCAGTCTGCTCCCATCAGAGATGCATGCAGAGATCGATTTCAGAGCATGCAGCAGCGGCAGCTGCAGCGCGCGGCGAAAAGCCGACACCTTACCATACGGATACGGCCGGCCGACCGGCGACACAATGAGTACGTATAGTATCATAGTATGTAACGCAGAGCAGGCGCCGGAGTACATGCTCTACTGTAGTTCAGTCGTAGTATCATACCCCTGAACTCGGCCGGTCCTGAGATTTTGGGGGCCAGGGCGAAACAAAAGGCGGGGCCTATATCACCAATAACAACGATGACAAAAGTGACAATATATAAATGCTACCACCTCTGTTACTGTTATTATCATGTTGACAATAATCAATAAAGATGCATAAAAAAGTTCATATCAATAATTTTAACATATTACCTTGAAATTTTCTTCTAAAATATCAATCCCATCCAATAAAACTTTTTTTGTCTCATTGCCTGATGAATACTTTATGAATGACATGATGGTGCGGAAAATTAAAAACAATTAGTAATGAGACAAAGATATAGGATCAACTCAAACATATATTATCAATTATCACTCCAAATCCGAATATTATATATCTTGATCGATGTCCAATCAAACGATTATCGATAGCCTACTGCATGCAGCGCACAATGTTGATCATCATTCACCAAGCAAACATCTAATCAACAATTCGTAGCAAACGTGAAACAACGTGTTCTCCGGCAACGTCTTTGCCTCTATGGACCCAGGGTGAAATCAATCTGTGCTGAAAAATAGGATCGGGCCGGACAGGACTCGAGTCAAGTCTCCAAACTCTAGGCGATGGACACGAGGAGTTAGTCGCGTATCAGACTCGCGATTTATTTTTCCCCCTCCGTTGTCTCGCTGAACTGAGTAAAACATGCACCGTTGTACCTGTACACAGGTGTCACACCCGGATTTACACAAAACCCGAATATGGCCATATGTGTGCCCAGGAAGTCCACAGACACATACAGCGAACAAATATGGTAAAAATCAGAGTACAATGCTTATTTCTCAACATAAAGTAGCGGGTACATCAGAGTTTGCATAAATGAAATACATGGACAGCGGAAGACTAATACATCTCTCTAAGCGTAGCCGCAATCCCACAGGGACTCTAACTGGGAGAACGCCAACTCAGAAGTACGGCAGATCCTCCGGAAACTCCACCTCATAGTCAGCCTGACTCCAATCTGTTACCCGTCCGGGATTTTGCCCAAAATGATAATAATAGCAAGTGTAAGTAACAGGATTACTTAGCAAGTATAGCACGGGTTATGAGGGCTCAAAAGGCTTGACACTGGCTTAACTGCATTAGCACTTTTAGTTGGTTCGTTTTAACTTTATCCAAGTTACTACAAGTGATTGAGATCCCAGTTGTAACCCAATTAATAGTATAAGTGACATTAAACAGGAATAAATACCATATTCTAATCAAAAAGGATCCAGGCCGCTCGTGACCCTGAGCAAGGCTATCATGATAGATCGTACACTCTGCAGAGGTTTCGCCCTTTACCCACCAGTCGCGTAAAAGTTCAAAAGAACTTTGCACCCAACCACGCACATCAACACTTCCGAGGTGTGACTGCATAGGGACGCTACGAGGCTTTCACAAGACACCCTAACAAGATAGTAGCCGCTGCAGTAATACAAGGTGGTGAGTCCTTAGGCACCGAGATCGACGTACGCCCACGGAGTCACACCATGAGGGGGTCGATGGCGTCCAGAGCGCGGGTTTCCACCCCAACAATGCGCAACGTGCGGAGTCCTCAATCGCTGAGACTCCCAACACGGGACTGGGTCTAACGAGACCTAGCCGACGGGGCTACCGTCCTCGGTGGAATCGGGAAAACACCCCGTGCCTTGCCTCCCACAGCGCCGCTGGCCCCTCGGTAACCACTATCAAGCTAGAGCCGTACAAGCTACTTGACCAAGACCAGAGCCCATATAGTTCCGGCGGTGGCGACAGGCTCCTGGGTTGCCGCTTTAAGAACCGGTCCTTATAGGGAGACACTAGAGCAAAGCACACAGCACATGCTCTAGCCCCCTAATCCAAGTTGCTAAAAAGTAAGTTTTATCATTAATGTTGAAGTGGACCATTAAGTCAATATTAACAATTAAGTAAAGGTGACAGTAATTGCGCCTAGCAAAATACTACCCATACGCATAAACCCATAGGAATACAAGGACAGGGAATTAAATGCTAGGAAATAACCTTAATGGTAAACAATATTAGACACATGCGTATGTAATGAACAGTGTATTAAAAGTGAGATAGGTAGCAAGGATTGTCCGTGCTATAACTTGCCTTCCTCGGAGTAAGGCTGCTGCTGAAACTCCTGCTCCGGCACGTCCTCAACGTACTCGAAGTCCAACGCTACGGGCTCACCGACTGGACACGATCAACACGCACGTATTCCAAAACAATCATCACATGCAAGCAAAAGTAATTCTATTAGAACAGTACACCAAACAGTAAAAACAGTACAAAAACAGGAGCTAAAAATATTCCACGCGTCGCTACGAACACATGAGCGCGAAAATCACGCAAATCGGAGCTAAAACGTGAAAGTTATAGCGTTTCTAAGATTCGGGGGCTTGCTGGCAAAGTTTTAAAATTTCCAGGGGCCTAAACGAATAAAACAGGACCTATTTGTAATTATTTTTGAATTAAAAAGGACCACAGGTTAATTTCCCGAAAGTCCAGGGACTCTTTAGCAAAATTTACAGCGCTGACCGGTACGCGCCGGGTTGACTTGCGACGTGGCGCAACGTGGGCCGTAGGATTTTGATCGGGCGGCCCAGGACAGATCGGCTCGCCGGGGAAGATGACAGTGCGGCGGCGCCGCCGACTCCCGCGGCGGGGATCGCCGGAGTTGGGTGAAATTCAAGCTACAGGCCACCAATTGGGGCGGGGTTGGGTGCTACGTGCTCAGGAGAGCATGGCGAGACCACTGGGGGTATTCTTGACGTGCGCGTGTGGGCCTAGGGGGGCGCACGGCGGTGACCGAGGCCCGCCCGACTCCGGCGAAGCATTGCGCGCTCGTCGGGGCTCAGTTTCGGGTGATTCGCGCGGCTAAAGGACCAGCGGGGGACGGGTTCGCTACCTGCGTAGAAGATGACGAGGAGAGATCGTCGACGGAGTGGGTCGACGGAGAGGGGCGGAGCTCGTCGTCGGGGTCGTGTCGGTGATGGAGCTGCGCCGCACGAGGGCGAGCTTGGAGTGGCTCGGCGTGCTCCTGACAGCGCGTTGGTGCTGCTCCGTGGCTCGGTCGGGGTGGAGGGGCTCCGGAACGCGAGGACGACGGCGAGCGGCGGAGTACGGCTCGGTGGCGCCGGGAGCGGCACGATTGGGGGCTGTGGCGGCGCTATGGTTGCTGGTGAGAGGGGGATGGGTGCGGGGTGCGGCGCTCGGCCGAGTTAAGAAGGCGAGGGGGGGTACTGGTGGGCCTCGGCGTGCGTGATCCGCGGCGCAGGCGATCGCGTGCGTCGGCCGCGCCATTAGCGGGCGGGGAAGAAAGGAAAGGGGAGGGAGGGGGATGACTGGTGGGCCCCGCGAGTCAGTGAGGGGAGAGAGGGGGAAGGGGAGGCTCGGAGCAGGCCGGCTTACTGGGCCGGAAACGGTGCGGAGTGGGCCGAGCAGAAAAGGAAGAGGGGAGGGGGAAGGAGGAGGTGGGCTGGGCCGCGAGGAAAGTTGAGGGGCGCATAGTGGGTTTCGGAATTAAGACCAGGGAGCAAAAACGAACTTCGGGCCTAACAACTATTCTAAGGCTCCAAACAAAGTGATTCAAATTTGAATTTAAATATATTTAAATTCTTGTTTGAATCACAAGCAATACAAAAATAAATGCAGCAGCATGAATGCAACAATAAATGTTTCTATCACCTATATTTGATTTTAAATTTGTGAAAATTATTATTTAGTCTTTATAAAATAGGTGAAAGCATTAAATAATTAATTAATTGCCAAAAATTTTAAATTTGAGTATTTTGGGTGTTACAACAGGGGCGGACCTAGCGTATACTGAGTGACGGCACGGGCCGCCACTCAAATTCCAGAAGTGCAGTGTAATTGAGCCATGATTACTGTAGTAACCACTGTAGCTTCCACAAGAGGCCGTCACCTCAGCTCTGATACCAGTTTGTTGGAACCAAACGTCGATGGTCGACGCCGGCGACGCCGCGACACCGGCAAGTGGTGTTCATGGCGAGAAACACAACGCACGCAAGTGAGAAAGAGGAACCCGTGGAGTATTTTCACCAGGCAACAACACCGGCTTTGTGATGCATCTTGATTGATATAAAACAGCCCTCCCGATCCGATTTCCCCGGCACGAAACGCAGCTGCACGGTGCGCCATTCTTTCCGGGCGCCCGTGCAACATGCACGGCATGCCGGGGATGAGAGCCTGACGACGCGGTCACGGCGTGTAACACCCCAAAATTTTTGGATTTTGGGATGTGATTTGTTAGCATAATTAATATAATGATTTTCTCAATTTCCTAAAATTTTCCAAGCTTTATATAATTAACAGGGAATTTAGTATAGGAAAATTTTGTTTTCTAAAATAATATAGGATTAATATTGAGTGCCTTGCATTTGCATTTAGTGGTTTTATGTGTGTAGAATTTTCAAAAATGTGTTTAGAAGCCTAATGGGAATTTTTCTAGATTTATCTAAAATTTATTCTCATTTTCCTAGAGCATATTCTAATTTTTAGAATAATCAAAATTATTTTCATGAGTTCCAAATACATTATTTGGGTTCCTCATGTCCAAATCTATATCTAGGATTTTTCCTAGGATTTTTGGAATTTTTGGAGTATTTTTCTTGGTTCAAATATGAATTCTAGACTTATCTAGAATTATTTTATAACCAGGAAATTAATTATTCCGAAAATTAAATCACCTTAAATCTTAGTAGACCAGCCCTGGCCCAGAGTTGACCCAATTTTAGCCCAAATCCATCCCATCACTTTGTTGGGCCGAATTTCAAAGCCCATTAGTGTCTCTAAAAGCCTATTAGCATTGAAAGAGGCTAAACCATGTTTTAGTCCCATATTGCTAATGGACGTGGAGGTGAGAGGTTTTCTCGCTATATATACAAACCACCTCTTCTCTAAAAAAGGCTAAGGAGTCCCCTTGAATGGGAATCCCTAAGGTAGCCTTCTTCCACCATATCTTCCACAGGTGCCTATTCTTCATCTCGTCGTCGCGCCGAACCTTTCGTCGTCTCTGGGTTCATGGATTTTCAGTAAGACCCTCAGCGAATCTTGTAATTTTCTATCATATTCGTTTAGTATATACTCTTTCGTAGAAAAGTCCTTGCTAGCTTTAAGTGCCGGAAATTTTGTTTAGTCCATAGTTTCCAACATTTTCTGAAAATTCGACTAGATTCCTGAGCTGCTTACTGTTTTGACCATAACTTTTGATCCCTTTTACCAAATCCAGCAAATAAATACATTTTGGATATCTACAGAAACTTTCCTACAACTTTCATTGAAGACGTCGGGTCAAAATCTGGCTGTAACTAAGTCGAAAATATTTAAACAGATTTCTGCACAGATTTTCACCCTCAAAAACAGATTCTTAAAGGACCACTAAATCATGTGTCGTTTCTGTACAGTAGCTCCTAAAATCGTGATATTTTCTCAGAAGATAGGTTATCAAATTATGAAGCTAACCCAATTGGAATCACGTTAATCGGATGTCTAGAACTCGAGATATAAAATAAACAAGCAGACTGTGTCAGATGGTGACGAGAATTGATCAAGCCATATCTTTCTTGTTTTAGCTCCGATTAGAGTGATTCTTTCGCTCACGTGACCATAGAACCAAGCACTATCCTTTAGCGCGCTCTTTTAAAGCTTTTCCTTTGATTGGTGTATTGTTCTTAGTTGTAAATTGTTTGTTTGCTTGTTTAGCTACTTGTGTGCTCGATGATTTCTGCGAGTAGAGGAAGGTCATTCGAGAGATTCAAGATCAAGAATTGAAGAGTCTGAGCAGCTGTATAATGGATTTGAGGCAAGTTATAGCACGGACAATCCTTGCTACCTACTCACTCTTTTAATACACTGTTCATTACATACGCATGTGTCTAATACTGTTTACCATTAAGGTTGTACCTAGTATTTATTTCCCTGTCCTTGTATTCCTATGGGTTTTTGCATATGGGTAGCATTTTGCTAGGCGCAACTACTGTCACTTTTACTTAATTGTTAATATTGACTTAATGGTCCACTTCAACTTTAATGATAAAACTTGCTTTTTAGCAACTTGGACTAGGGGGCTAGAGCATGTGCTGTGTGCTTTGCTCTAGTGTCTCCCTCTAAGGACCGGTTCTTAAAGCGGCAACCCAGGAGCCTGTCGCCACCGCCGGAACTATAATGGCTCTGGTCTTGGTCAAGTAGCTTGTACGTCTCTAGCTTGGCAGTGGTTACCGAGGGGCCAACGACGTTGTGGGAGGTACGGTGCTGGGTGTTCTCCGATTCCACCGAGGACGGTAGCCCCGTCGGCTAGGTCACGTTAGACCCAGTCCCGAGTAGGAGTCTCAGCGATTGAGAACTCTGCACGTTGCGCAGTATGGGTGCGATACCCGCGCTCCGGACGCCATCGACCCCCTCACGGTGTGACTCCGTGGGCGTACGTCGATCTCGGTGCCTAAGTTTTCACCGCCGTATAGTACTCCAGCGGCTACTGACTTGTTAGGGTGTCTTGTGAAAGCCTCGTAGCGTCCCTATGCAGTCACACCTCGGAAGTGTCGATGTGCGTGGTTGGGTGCAAAGTTCCTTTGAACTTTTACGCGACTGATGGGTAAAGGGCGAAACCTCTACAGAGTGTACGATCTATCATGATAGCCTTGCTCAGGGTCACGAGCGGCCTGGATCCTTTTTGATTAGAATATGGTATTTATTCATGCTTAATGTCACTTACACTATTAATTGGGTTACAACCGGGTTCTCATTCACTTGTAGTAACTTGGATAAAGTTAAAACGAACCAACTAAAAGTGCTAATGCAGTTAAGCCAGTGTCTAGCCTTTTGAGCCTTCATACACCCGTGCTATACTTGCTAAGTAATCCTGTTACTTACACTTGTTATTATTATTTTTGGGCAAAATCCCGGACGGGTAACAGATTGGAGTCAGGCTGACTATGAGGTGGAGTTTCCCGAGGACTTGTCATACTTCTGAGCTGGCGTTCTCCCAGTCAGAGTCCCTGTGGGATTGCGGCTACACTTAGAGAGAGTTTAATAGTCTTCCGCTATCCATGTATTTCATTTATGCAAAACTCTGATGTAAGCGATACTTTATGTTGAATAAATGAAGCAATGTGCTCTGTTTTACCATATTTGTAAGCTGTATGTGTTACGTGGACTTCCTGGGCACACATACAGTAGCATTCGGGTTTTGAGTAAATCCGGGTGTGACACGGCGCGGCTTGAGCACGACTCCAAGCCACCCGCGATTCTACGCGAATTACAAACGTGCTTACAATGTAACACACACGCCTAACAATGCATCTACATGCCGACCCATTCTTTGACACGATTACAGGATGAAAGACCCAACACTCGTCTCGTGTAGTGCCACGTCTCATTTTTCTGATATGGAGGAGAGAAAACAAGTGTGAGAATGAGGGCGTTGTTTCATTAAACAAGTGCCTTGTGAGTTAAATTTTAGGACTATGAGACAACTTCTCTACTATTGTATGAGTTCTTATTGCCATGCAACTTGTAACATTTTCTTTTTTTCATCCATAATTAAATTAGCGGATATATATGGTGTTATTAAGATAATCAAAACAACAGCCTATTGCATAACGCGTCAATGCATGAGACCGCATATTAGCCGACACCAGTGTGCAGTTGCCCTAAGAGGGCTAGCGAGAGGATGATGTGCCACGTATAATTGGTTTGGTATGTTATAGTATTGGTTGTAGGTGATATAGGGATAACATAGAGACCACAATTAGCTCTATGATTAGCCATGCTTTTTTGTGATCTACATGCTTTGTAATTCCTTTTCAAAGTTTAAAGAGAGCATGCGTTGCAATTTGAAGTCTTCCAGAAAGAAGAATAAATATTTTGGAACAAATAACACAAACTAGGCCAGAGAGAAACATTTCAAATCCAGTGGGGGTATTCCACTCCTCTTAAGGATATGTATAATGCTACCCGCAAAAAAAAAGATATGTTGCAATATATTTAGACTCATGTACTTGAAGACAGATAGTGTTGTGATATCATTGTGCAAAAGTTAATAATCCCTACACACAATACAATCTTGATGCTTCAAAATGAGCTCAACCTCCTATTATTAGCACCCGTTAATAACCATATCGGTGCAAAACTTATATTAAGCATCTTATCCACCTTTTAACCACCCGATGCGAATGACATATATGTCGTAAAAAACCCTGTCTTTTAGGCTTTTAGCTAAAAACATCTCATCTAAACACCCCCTTGTACATAACCTAGTCAATTATTTGCTTCTTAATCCCCTGGATCTATATATATAGCTCTAGTCATGCAGTAGTCTCTACTGACTATAGCAGCTGGTAGCATTGCCTTTTTGTGTCAAGGCCGTTGGCCTGTACCTGTGTCAAGAGAGCACATGCATGCATCATATCATGCATATCTCGGCTGGGGTGCTGATATCACACGGTAGCTAGCGGCTGAATCCTTGGATTCTTCCGGCAGGTAGTAGCATGCAGGAGCCCGGCCAACGCTGGAAACACGGGGGCTCTGCCACAGAAGATGTCTGCATATATGCATAATTGCAGCTACTCCTATCTCCACCGGAATTGAGCATTGTTTAGATGTTGAATTTGGGAGGTCGAATTTAGAAGTTCGATGTCACTTCGTAATCATTGCGTACTACAACATTTTGTTTGTATTTGTGAAAAATTGTCCAAAAATTGATTAATTAGGCTTAAAATGTTCGTCTCACAGAGCACAACAAAACTGTGTAATTAGTTTTTGATTTCATCTACATTTAATACTCCATGCATGCTATGACATTTTGATGTGATGGATAATCTTTTTTTGTATAGTAAATTTGGGAGTTGATTTTGGGATCTAGACGAGGCTGAACAACGACGTGCAGGTGGCCGGAACACTCGAGACACGGCCTGAACGAAGCCGGCCGCGGACATGACAGCATGCTTTGCTGCTTGATTTTGCATGTCGAAATTCTTTTGAGATGCATATGTCTTTGTGCTGGGGATTAACGAATTTTGCAGCTCTAGATTCCTAGAAATGCGAGCTGCCGCGCGCTCCATGCATGCATATGCAGCCTATGGCGATGAATATACTTATATAAATTCTGGACAATTCGAGGTGGTACGTGGTACGAATGCATTAGTTTATGTCGGCCAGACCCATGCTATAATAACATTCGGAATAATGCAGGTAACATGATTCGAAATTAAAAGGCCACCGCCTCACAGGACCTGATCCAACCCGTTCATGCAAATGTGCCTTTTGGTTTATGCACAAGTAAACTGATGTACTGAATACAGGAACACAGGGTCCATCAATACAAGACATATTTTGGTATTTGTAAAATCTTCAACAAATTCTTGATGATACAAGTTTCTCTTACTACAGTATATTATCAATTGCTATAAATCAACATAATTGTTGACCAAAACTAGCTTACAACATTTATTTTTTAAAATATTTTCTATATTGGTACAAAACCAACATAATCTTTAAAGCACCGTGGATATATATAAATATATGACTTATACTATAAACATGCATGTACGTGTAGTCTGACTAATTGTTGCTCAAAACTCACAAAGTTGAACTCTTACAACCCAAAATATATGTCTCTGAAGTCGAAGGAGGATGATACCACTCCAATATTTTTAATTCAATTAGGTGTGGTGTAGAGAGGGCAAGATTCGGTTAGTTATCTGCAAATAAAAGAATGCTGCATATGCATGCGTGTATGAACTTTCCTGTGCACCAGCAAAGCACATGCATGTTTGAGACAGGAAAGCAGCAAATATTAGCTACGCTGACCTGCTTTCTAGCTCCTCAACTAAAGAACTGAAATGCGGATCCAATATCATATTCGCGCCCGGAAAGCTGAATCGATGCTATGTGTAATGGGGATCCTATATCATATTGCGCCCAGAAAGGTGAATCGATGCTACACGCCCGTTAAACTACTCCATCCATACATCCTGCCCGCTGTAGAATAAGAAAGTGCACGAACTGATGCTCTGCTTATCCCTGCTAATAATACCACATCACAAGATCTCGAGTACGCAAATCAACAATAATATCTCTCGCTGTCACCTTGATCATGCGTGATCTCTAGCTAGCAGCGCTGCAAGCTAATTAATAACACGAATTAGCTCACAAAACTTGATTTTGTACCAGGTTCTGCACTGGCTCGCAATAAATAAACAGGCCGTGCCTGCAGGCGGCGGCAATGAACGAAGCTCGCTGAATTAGAGAACAGCTAGCTAGCGTCAGAACGAACGAAGGCGATCGAATTTGTCCGCCATCTGATGATCGATCTGCTCTGCCAGCACCAGCAGCAGCAGCTAGCAGCGCATATAATGGTGGTGACGTGGTGATCCGGCCAGTGTCCAGGACCAGAAGGGACGAGGACGATGGCGACCATGCATGCAGCAGCTGGAAAGCGTCGATCTCGACACAGATCGATGAACTGCTCGGTCGATCTGGTTGCATGCAGGCCCGCCGGGGAGAAGGGAACACCGATCTGACCAGGAGCTCTGCCGATCCGGCCAGAGCGCCATCGGGATCAAGCTAGCTAGTTATCTAATACTCTATCTAGCATGCATATGCAGCCGATGGAGAGGCCAAGAGGAGGAGGCAGGCTAATGAAAGCGAAAGCTCAGCTCCCTGCTGCCGCCTGCAAGGATGCATATCGATGATGAAGGACCCCCGGCCGGCCTGTAAATCCTGGAGCTTTGCGGTGGTTGATGAGGAGGCACGTGACTCGGATCCCCCTGCTGCTTACCGGCGGCAGCCGTCCTTTCTGGGACCATGCCATGCCGGGCGCGGCAACCACAATATATGGCGGATCGATGGCGCCCGGCCTAGCTAGCTTGAATTCCTCTCTTCCTTCTCCCCACTCTACCTATACCCCTCTCTACCCTCTACCCTAAGGATTCCCATCATGAAGAACCCTACCTGCTCTACTAGGACTAGCATGCAGCTTCTTTCCTACTACTACTAGCTGCATGCATGCCTGCACTACTGCATGCATCATCCTCTCTCTCTCTCTCTCTCCCTCTCTCTCTCTCATGAGTGAGTGAGAAGAAGATACTCCGAAGCGGGTAAAAAGAGGAGAGAGAAGACAAGAGGGAGCACGCATTACTGTAGCGACGGCGATAAAGTTGACACACGGTACACTGCATGCATGCATTTGCAGTTCTCGCTCTCGCGTCTGCTGCCATCTACAAGCTATAGCTACATATATACGGAGTATCATCAATATACGTGTACTGCATATGGATCGTTTCTGCAGAAGAATGTGTGTATATATGCGGCGATCGATCCGATCCCGTGTCGAGACATATGCATATACATACGCACGCACGTACATGCAATGTAAATCATTTTTCCGGCACAAACTGCTACTGCTCATCTGCTGGAAAAGGAGATGAATAGTGCCACCGCTGCTGCATCCGTCGCATCCTTGCCACCTTATTTCCTTCTTTTAGAGGCGCAAAGGGGAACGGCGAAAAGGGGTGGCGAGTGGCACATTCTTCCCATCCAGTACATGTTGTTGCAACTATTCTCGACAAACACATATGCCCTTTCTGCCTGATGAATTCTCACGCACACACAAATCTCAGTGAAATATTTGCACAGGCATGCATAATTATTCTGCCGTGTCATGTTTTTAATGGCCCTAATTTGTGACCGTACCTATGGAGTCAACATCGTGTGGATCAGATTATGGTTTCAAAAGTTTGCGGAGTGGTTGATTTTCACCTGATACTTATATACACAATAACCTACTCTGGCCCTCCATCCAAAACAATTATGAAAATTTCTAGTTTGTCATAATTCAAACTATTCTAAGTTGACCAAAATTGTAGAAATATTTATGAGATCGAATTAACATCGTTAAATCTATTATAAAATATATTTTAATTCCATAATTTATTTATTTGGTGTAGTAGATCTTAATACGTATAACTCCCGGAAAAGAAAAGGGAGAATGAAAATCTAAGAGGGTTGTGCGAATGAGATGCTAAACACTACTTAAAGAACAAACTCCAAATACGATACGCTACAGAAAGAAGTCTTATTAAACAGTGGCTTGTACGTTGCTGCCTTTTCTAATTAAGATATGTATGACAGATTAGAACACGATACCCGGTGCTATAAATAAATAACCGCAGCCTACGTTGAGGTTATAACTTATTCTTTGGCCAAGCTGTACATACCATACTATTTAATCTTATGTTAGATTAGGACGCGAGTCCATTATTAGCACAATCCTCCGATGGTGCAAGTCTCGTACAAGCACACACACCTAGTGACAAGATCCAAATGGTAATTAATATTTAGTGACTTTCAAGTGATGAAAATCGGCATTTCCTAAAAAAAACTACAAGTTGAACTTTCAAGGAGCAGGCCGGGGCACAACTGCACAATGAAAAGGCCAGCGTAGACACTTGAGTTCAAGGCGAACGTTCCAATTAATAACGTTATGAATATTATAATTGTTTATGGCAATATGTGATATTCGTCTAAAAATCCATGCGTGCATCTACAATAGATTAATGGTAAACTATTTGAAAGACATTAATTTCGCAAACAGTTCCATCTGGATTTTTTTTGGTTGAAAAGGGAACCGGAATATTTAGAGCATGCATAGAGATAGCACACTTTGATCGTTAACTATTGCATATAGTTAATTGGAAATGCCAATAGAGTGGTAGGCCTAATCAATCCCTATCAAAGCCTTTATAAGATTCAAAAGATAATGCAAAATACTACACAGTAAACTTATAATTTGCTATCAGCTTTGACTTAGTATATGCATGATCCAGAATAGGAAACGTATGCGTGAAATTTCTCTAGCAAAGTTCCAACGGCGTTATTGATTATTGTTCCAGCTAGCCTTTTGATTGAAAGGAACAGATCAAAACCAAAGAGATGAGACCAAATCAACATGCATGCATCTTTGGAGTTGCGTGACAAATACATTATTGTATTAACGACAGTGACTTCTGTCTAGGTAAAGAATTGACGAACAAGTGCTTAGACAACAAATTAATTCTTGTTTTTTATCCTCGCACATGCACAAGAGTTTGAAAACAATAACATATAGTTTGATCTTAAAACATTTTTACTGTACACATTACAGGTAGGCTTATAGCTTAGATCCTCTTTCGTAGAGGCAACATACATAAATGTAATCAGCATCCTACTGAGAAACAGGTAAGGCAATTATATAGATAGGATGGTATATTAGGTTTACTTCAGATAATATTCATGTTTTTCAATATTTGGTAATAATGCTGTTCACACAACAGTAGCCAAATAAAGGCCAACTAGTACAGTGCCCATGATATCCCAGATCTGGTACCCTAGGTCAAAATGTCTTGTCCTAAACAATCGCTCCATGTTCCCATAGAATCATCAATATTTTTAAACAAACCATCAACAGTATGTAAATGATAGAATCGACAGATAATTTGACAGACATGTATGCATAAGCACACTACAGGGGAATCATGTGGTTAAGTTTACAGGGGAGTGTACATGACAATCGAAACATATATAAAACATCGGAGATTAATAAGATGCACTCATAATATGAAGTTTCCGTCAAAATTGTGGAAAGAACGCAACCACTGTATCAAGTTACTGTTCCAGGTAAACCTGGAAAAAATTCAAGGGCAACCACACTTATTCAGAAGGAAAAAATCCCACCAGACAAATTTGCAATTATTTGGAAATTGATATTATTTAATTTTAAGCAAAGCTAAGAATGGGGCAATGCTATTTATTATTATAATATAATTCCATCACATGTGTCAAATCATATTAGCACATTCACAAAAATGTTAGCCCACAGCAAGAGATATGTCTAACATCAATTAAAGGGTAATAAGGACATCAATTAAAGGGAAACTGAAGCTTTCAAAATGCATTAGAGTTGATCAAGGCAAAAAATAATATGTAACATAGCATTCACGCTCCAGTGCACTTTGACGTTGATACACGATGTGCAAGTATATATAGAAAAGAAAATGGTGGCATATGGTAAATATGAATCACACTCTTTGAACCTTTAATTAAAAGCCCTATATGAAGCATATATATAACACAATTTGTCCTCAATGAAGATTAAATCACAAGATCCATTAAAATAGATGAACCACAATTTAAATTATCAAATGCCAAACACGTGTTTTGAAGGTTGGGAGTGAATCATCATTTGATTTAATCTCCACAAATGCCCAAAGTTACACATAAATGAGCATGAATGACCAGTATTCATTGCCAAGTAAGTTCCTAATTGTAGTACATCGTTCAATAAACAATGAATGTGTTTCTCACGATGAAATGTACATATTGAGGGGAAAAAAGGTGAAGATGCCCTTGCATGGATAATAATAATATTGCCCAACAAAAACAATGCATATTTTTAATCTCGAGTCCTGGTATATGAAAGTGTATGATTTTGATGATACACCCCTTATATATATATAATTAATCGCACTATAATAGTTAGTAATCCAGAAAATCCGGTGGAAAAAAAAAGAGAGAGAAAACTCATAAGAACCCTCCCATTATTTGGAGGGAAATAGAAAAGGGTCTACATAGACACTGTTTGTTTTACTTGGGCCATATATATCCCAGATTCACAATGTAATATTTATTAGTTACTCTATGTGCTGCTGACCCGTGGCAATTGTACTGCACGTGTATATAAGAAATTATGTGTATAACTGGTTGAAATGACGATTAAACTATGGTGTACTGTATGGCAAAATAATTTGCTTGAGATGACAACTGAATTGTGATGTGAATGTGATGCGATATGATGGAACTGAACGGGATCCGACAGTCAGGAAACTGTTTGCGATTACCAAACTGGGAAACATTGGAAACGCTAATCAGCACTGATACGATGCAAGCATTCTCTTCCAATCATCTCATCATTTGATTCTTCCCGAGACATATCTGACTCTTCCAGCCTTCTTTGAGCATATGATGACTCGGAAGAAATAATCTCTCTCCTCTCCGCCTTTCCTCTCTCTCCTCGATCTCCTCTCTCTCGCTCCCTCTCTAATGAGCATAACCCAGCAATCATTCACTCCAAATTTCCAACTAGAATCAGAAGTAGCTACTAGCTAGGAAACTAGGGCTCAGCTTTTGAAGAGGAAAAGCTAAAGCAAAGGCGTCACACCTTATGGAATAGACACAGATCGACACACAGGAGTAGAAATTAGATGGCACTGTATATTCATTCTTTCAGCAAATATGCAAAGCAACCTTAAATACCCGGCCGTACTGGAACTATATTTGCAAGGCATCACCAGCAGGGGACAGCATCATCACCACCATGGAACAAGATGAAATAAAGGAAGAAACAATGGCGAGAGGGAGAGAGCAGTATCAATCAAGATAACCATTCAATTGTCCCAAGGCACCAGATCGTTTTTATTTACCTAACTGTCGATCATATCATCAGGTTTTAAAATTTTAATCATGAGCACTGCTCCCTAGCTGGTCCAAGCTTTATGCTTCTAGTAACCTGATGGCCTAGCTACTACAGTAGTATATATGATCCTAAGGAAACAGTGACGAACACCAGCGGCCGGCTCATCAGTTTATGCATCATTGAGAGTGAGATCGATCGAGAAGAGACCGAGGAAGAAAAATCTACTGACAATTTGATTAGAGAGATGATGATGATATTTCTACTAGTAAATAATAAAAGCAAATATCAAGAGACATGGGATTGAAAGGCCGATCGACATGTCTAAAGGGAACGAAGAAGCAGCAGTAGGGAAGCCGTCAATAATCGTGGTGGCCGTTTGATCACCTTGGATGGCCGTGGAAGAAGGGCGCGCCGCCGTGGCCGTAGGGGCCCGGCGTCGGGTAGGGGTCCATGACCACAGCCGATGACGACACGGGCCCCGCCACGCTGCCTTCGCCCGCCCCGGCCGTGCTCGGGGAGGACCCCTCGGCGGCGTGGCGGTGGTAGCCGCCGCCCGCCGCCGCCGTCGGGTCCGGGCCCACGTCGTGGAGGATGCCCTTGAACACGTGGCCGGCGATGCTGACGCTGGTCTGGTACGCCACCTCGGCGTCGGCCTCGTCCACCGGGCCCAGCCGCACGCACCGGAACACCGCCTCCGAGCTCACCTCCCGCGGGAACCTCTCGCCGGCCACCGCAACCGCCATGTGCTGCTGCTGCTGCTCTCCTGATCGATCAATCATCATCATCAGACATGAACGTGATGCTTATTAGTTTCAGTAGATTAGCAAAACTCGCTAGCTAGCTAGCATATATAAGCTAGCTCGTGATGAATTATTGCTAATTGGTAGATAGATAGCTGGTGGAGGTAGCTAGAGAGGAGTGCAATTTGTTTTGTACCCGAGGAAGTGGTGGTTGCCGTGGTGGAAGAAGGCTGGGCGCCGGCGTCGCGGGGGCGCTTGGACGGCTCGGCGGCGCCGGTGGCGAGCTGCTGCTGGCGCTCGCGGCGCTTGGCGGCGGGCACCCAGGTGGACTTGACGTGGGTGGGGCAGTCGAAGCCGCGGCTCTTGCAGCAGGTGCGGCAGCGCATGTGGACGCAGTCCTTCTTGGCCTGGTTGCCGCAGTCCTGGCAGCTGATGGTGCCGGCGCCGGCGCCGGAGGCGGAGCCCCGCCCGCCGCGCGACGACGAGGAGCCCACGCCCGCGGTGGCGGGGTCATCGGCGAAGCGGATGATGTTGGGCGCGTAGAAGTGGTGCTCCTGCGCCGGGTGGTGGTGCGGCCATAGCTGGAAGCCGCCCGCGCCCCGGGGCGCCGCGGCGGCCGTCGTGTAGAGGTACGCGGCGGCGGCGGCGGCTGCGGCGGTCGCGGAGTCGGAGCCGGAGGACGAAGGGTTGACGTGGGGGTGGTGGTGGTGGTGGTGGTGGTCGCCGCGGCCGTGGTGTCCTCCGCCGCCGCCGCCGCCTCCGCCTAGAGGGAAGCCCGCCATGCGGCCAGATCCATGGATCGCCCGTGTCCGGCTAGGCTACTGGTGGTGGGCCGGTCTCCGCCGCCGCCGCCCTCCGCATGGGCACGCCGCGCGCGCGCGAATTCTCTGAGTATCTAGCGCTTGCGGCTGCTTGGGTCGCGCGGGATCGGAGGGGGAGCAGCACGCGGCGTATCGATCTAGGGTGCGCGTGCAGGCGTAGTGGGGGTTCCCTAGGATTTTGGCGTGTCTGCTGCTTGGTGCGCGTGAGCCGAGCCGAGCTAGGAGACGGGGGAGGGAAGGGAAGGAGAGGAAGGCCGCACAGCAGCTGAGGTGAGCGCTGGGGGACTCGATCGACCTCGCTTTAATTTTTGTGTGGTGAGGCGAGTGATGATGGGGAGGGAGGGCCTGCCACGCCGCCAACGATCCTGCACGCTCCCAAAACGCCCCCATTTAATACTCTCTCGCTGTACTCTACGACGTCGTACTAGCTACTCGTATTTCCTCACGAGTGTACGAGATACTCTCTCTCTCTCTAGTCTCTCTCTAGCTTAGCTAGAGAGAGAGAGAGACGTTGTTGCACATGGAAAGAGGCACGAGCTACAGCGACTGTATAGAAAAGACGCGGCGCGCGGACGTCCGCTGGCTCCAGCGGGAACCGTCCGATGGCCGTTGGGCCACGCACAGCCGTCGCAGGCAGCAGGCGCGCGCGATGATGGAGGCAACAAGTTGGATTAAAGAATCGGGGAGGTGGCGCCGCGGGACAGCAGGAGGCGATCTAGCGGAGATGTCGTACATGGCAGGGCCCTTGATTTCCTCCGCCCGCCCGGTTGCAGCAAGTCTCGCCCTCCCCGGTTTCTAGGGCGATCCAGCACCGCCACTCACCGTTGACCTAGCTCATCAAGTACACCAAAACATTAGTATATTACGGAATACTTACTCCGTATGAGAGACTAATGTATCGGAGCTGATCCTCTAAAGAAGAGAGGTCTCGAGCCCTGCTAATGCAGCTAGCTACTGTTCCGAGAGACAAAAAAATCATTTCTTTTTCCCGCTGCCGCACTGTACAATTTTTCTGGTTTTGACTTTTAACAGGGCAGAGTATGTAGGGGTCAAGATAAAGGGAATAATCATGCTTGTCATGCAGCATAGATCGAGTACTGTATATATATTTTACTTCTCTGCCACAAACGACTGGCATGCTCCCTGAGATCAAACAGAGATAGATAGATAGTACCGCGTGTGCCTCGGTTACTGATGGTTTTCTCTAATCTTTTTTTTTACATGCATGTGTCTGTGTACATACACACGCTGCGCGCTAGCTTGGATTGTTTAGTTTAATCCATCCCAATGACCCCCGATCAGAGTAATTTCTCGGGGATGCATGCAGGTTACCTAGCGCTAACCAACAACCACGCACAGGTAGATTCTTCCACTGCATGCCGCCGAACAAAACTGTTGCTTACTTTTGGCTCCGCGTTTCATACTGATAGTACTTGTGCTTTCCCACCAAAACAGTGGAAATCAACAGTGATACCGGCAGCAATGTTTCCTCTGGAAACAGACAAAAGTGGTTGCGGGATAGATTCAGACGACGAGCCAAGGATTTTTCTCGTTTTCTTTGCAGTAAGGAAAGGAACGGAGGTACATAATAGGGAGGTGTACAGTAATTAATATATACTCACTCCAGTACGTACATGCAAAGCTTACTGCTTAATGAGTTTAGGCCACTGACTTAGTTTGTTTCACTCTTAATTGTTGTTGCTTCCAAATCCAAATTTGTTTATTTTGATGAGTTTTAGGTCCTCCACTGTCACAATTAAGTGGCATTTCAGACATGGTCTACAAAACCCAACCTTTTATTACATATAAAACTACAAAGTATATTTTTAACTATATCAAAAGACAAAGGTACCCATCATTACCAAACAACTTAACTAATAGAAAGTAACTTGTACTCAAATTTTGGAGATGTTGATCTACTTCTGACAACCTCATCAAAACATTGCTACATACCTTTGTTTCGGTGTTCCTCCAGTGAATATACCTAGAATACTCACAAAAAAATGAAGCAAATTTTCATGAATTGAAACATTATTGGTTGCATTTGATAGAAAATGTATCAATCTATCCATCGATTATAAATTTAACAAAATTCTAGAAGAGTACTTGATGATGACTCTAAAAGAGATAAATAATGACCCTCTCCTTATGCCAATTAGCTTGGGGTTAGTACCAGTGGCGGACCCATCACCCAGCGAGCATGGGAAGCCGCCCAGGCTTTGATGGAGTAGCGCAAAGGAAGTTTGCTCCCGCGTCCATTCAAATCAGCCTTGCTTGTGGCCGTAAATGAGATGGAAGGGGGGGCTGGTACAACCTTCGCCGCCACCGGTTAGTACCAAGAAATAGCATACGTAATCCTTGTTCGAATTCGATACTTCAATGCTATATAACACACAATTGAAAAAAATGGTAGTTTTCTAGCTGACAAAATTCTAGTTGTTGAATCACATTGTCATGAACCGGCCAGCTAATAGTACGTGAATAAACCGATCTAAATATATAATTTTACAAGCATGAATCAATAGTTCATGCTTCGAAGAAACATGGAGCACAAACTGTTTTGTAGGAAATTAACTAGGAATTAGCTAGAAATGAATGCTCTAGATTGATGAAATGATCTGACACTAAAAAAAAATCGAAGGCCGTGAACTCGTTATACAAAATGGAAGAAACGAGACGAGACGCAGCAACACTTTCATATATATCAAGCAGGACTGTACCTTGGGACAAGTAAACATAATGTACTGCATACAGGCTGAAATTTAAGCTCGAACATGCATCGACAGAGTACTTTACATATACACTGCAGGGAACTTTATTGCCCTTGGTGGGAGCCATGTATATGTCCTAAACATTCATTCCACACGTCAGAGAACTCGTACAACTCCAGCTCCGGCCGGTTGCAGAGGCCCCAGCAGGGCACACTACGGGAAACCCGGAGTTTGCCGAGTGTCTGGGCACTCGGCAAACTCCGAAATACACTCGGCAAAGGCTTTGCCGAGTGTAACACTCGGCAAAGGGGTTACGGCATAGCTTGTGTCGGCAAACAGGCCCTTTGCCGAGTGTCTTCTGTCGGGCACTCGGCAAAGGCTTTGCCGAGTGCAAAGCCAGCACTCGGCAAAATAAAGCACTAACAGACGGCCCGGCGCCGTCCGTGGACGGCTGTTAGGGCTAACGGAGCCTTTGCCGAGTGTGACACTCGGCAAAGACACCAGCCTTTGCCGAGTGTTGGACCCCGACACTCGGCAAAGCCTGGTTAGGGGGCAGGCCCTGGACAACCCTTTGCCGAGTGTAAGGGCTTTAACACTCGGCAAAGGTTGCATATTTGCCGAGTGTAAAAGCCAAGACACTCGGCAAAGAAGGAACACTCGGCAAAGGCTGTTCCAGAAATGACAGAAACAGCCTCTTTGCCGAGTGTTAAAGCCAATACACTCGGCAAAGGCTCAAATTTTTTTCCTGTTTTTATTAATTTTTTGCGTTAAAAGGACCTCTCAACAAAAACATCACAGTCAGTTTATAATAGGCATCACAGGCAATTCATATATATATATAGCCACTAAACCATCAAACAACCATAAACAACCATAAACAAACACATATAGCTCGTGCTCCTGGCTCGAATCTGGGAGAGTGTGGGGGTAGAGGCCGTGTCGATGGTGTTGTTGGCAATCAAGTACCGCCCGTGCTTCTTGCCTCCTCCCGCCCTCATGACCACTTCTCCATCAATGTCGTGGGCGGTCGGATCCCAGTCTGGCCCGTGGACCTCCTTCGCGACCTCTTGATATGCTGTGAGGCGACTGTGGACGCTGGCGTTGCTGTATGCCGCGGGCCCGTCCTCCGGGTTGTACCGGACGTCGGAGGTCGCCTTGCCCTTGTGGGCCATAGCAAAAGCCTCGAGCTGTGAGCAAGGCGCACCACCATGTGACGCCGACTGAAAAAACAAACAATATGAATTAGTAATTACACAGAATAGAGTGAGCGAATATAGAAATGACTCGGCGTACCCATTTGGCCCTGTACTCCTCGAGGCTAAGGCTGCCCTGATGGTGTGAGACACCGGGCATCAGCAAACGCCGCTCTCGGCAAAGGTCGTGCTGAGCGGCCCACTCGACGCTGCACCACTTGTCGACTATCACCTCCCAGCACGTGGGATGCGGGGCGCACCACCACGGAATCGCCTACAAGACATCAAGTGTACGACATATAACAAGATCGAATTTAGAGTACTTAATCTTAGAATAAAACAGTATCGATTTACATACCGCCAGATACTGCTCCTTGGTCAACTTCATGTTTCTTGCCTCCGTTTTCTTCACGGAGATCTTGAGTGCCGCGAAATAATCAATTACGGCCTGCACGCGCGCCTCGTAGTGCAGGTCCTTGACAAGCTTCCAGCAGGCTGCATGTGCCACAGCATCCGCCGAAGCCTCCTGTCCCGGGGCGCATCTGTAAAAGTCCTGCGCACATATACACGATGAATGTTGCATTATTTGTAGATTGTTCAATGAAAGTGTTGTGTTGAGCAGTGTAGTGCAACGAATACTTACCCAAAGCTCTCCCTTTACCCGCTCGGCCTTGTTGTTGAAGATCCTGCGCTCCCGGTCCTCCTGATCGCCAGCGGCGACGTAGTGGTCAAAGGTGTAGGCCGGCTCCTCCCTGCCGCCAATGGTCACCAGACCCGGAAACAGCTCCCTGCAAAGAAGACCCAGGATGCCGTTGACTTTGCGGGCGTGACCAGCGCCTGGGGTGACCATCACCCAATTCCTGCCCAAGTGATTAAGATAAATTGTTAGTCCATATTGTGATTTCCAACATATGAATATGAAACGAGAAGGTCTGTGTAACATCTAAAATTACTTACCTTGGAGGGCTGGGTGCGATCACGGGGCGACGCTCCATGGGTATCGGGCGCTTCGGGAGTTGCGAGGGGCCTCGCTGCCAAAGGGCCGAGTTCTCAGAGGAGGTGGACCCCTCTACGTCCTCGCCCTCGGGGTCCTCGGACCCGTGCTCCTCGGCCACGTGCTCCGCTGCCTCGTGCTCCTCGTCCTCGCGGTACTCGTGCTCCCCGGCCAACAAGAGTATGGGGCAGCCGTCATTCCATACGGGTTGAACCCATCTGTTGCCAACGCAACACGCACATTCCGAGCCTCTCTAGCCTTGTCATGATGAATCCCATCAAAGTGCTTCCATGCTTCACCATCGGATGGATGTACGAGCTTATCAGGATTGTATCGCACTCCACTTTTGTGCCATGTCATC
Organism: Echinochloa phyllopogon; assembly: GCA_033239725.1. Taxonomy (NCBI): domain Eukaryota; kingdom Viridiplantae; phylum Streptophyta; class Magnoliopsida; order Poales; family Poaceae; genus Echinochloa; species Echinochloa phyllopogon. The sequence continues at coordinate 46,924,442 of BTCW01000015.1, forward strand.
TGTTTCGCGGAGTCCTCGGTCATGTAAAGCCGTTGGATCCTCGATATAGGTGGAAGGTACCGTAGGATATTCACGGGTATTTTGCTTTGCTTCTTCTTACCATCAGCACCGACTATCTCCACGAATCTAGAAGCCTTGCACTTCGGACATTGCTTTGCGTCCGCAAATTCTTTCCTAAATAAGATGCATCCATTCGGACAAGCATGTATCTTCTGATACGGCATCTTAAGTGCATTTAGAAGTTTCTGTGCCGCGTACATGTTCTTTGGCAAGCCGTGACCTTCCGGAAGGAGGCCACCCAAAATTGTCACGATGTGGTCAAAGGCGTCTCGACCCAAGCTAAACTGGGACTTGACGGCCAACAGACGTGCAACGGCATCCAATTGAGAAACCTTAGTGTGCGAGTGAAGTGGTTATTGTGCCGCTGACAACATGTCATAATAAGCCTTTGCAGTGGCCTCCGGCTCCTCCTCCCTAGGTCCATCATTGAAGTGTGCTTCGTCGTAGCCATGCAACATGTCCCCTACCCCTGCCTCATCATCAAACTCCTCGATGCGCTGCCTCACGGCCTCGTCTCTCACACGATCAACGGCTTCACCATGGCGTGTCCACCGAGTATAGTTCTCCGTAAATCCATTCCTGACGAGATGTTTACCCATGACAACTTCTGTTTGGCGTTTACGATTGTCGCAAACCGCGCATGGACAGAAAGTAGTTGGCACCCCTTTCGCATTGGCAAAAGCTTGCTTCAAGAACGCATCAGTCTTGGCAATCCATTCATCTGTACATTCACCTTTACTTGAGCGGCCAGTGTACATCCACTCACGGTCATCCATCCCTTTACATATCACCGAGCAATAAATTTCTTCCATACCAAATTTATAATAATAAATGCATCTACCGGATGCTAGCTTTATGTCTAATAGGTAAAGATAGGTCCTAATCCCACCCGAGGATGTGTAGACGGGTAGTTTCCATGCTCTACTCGTATCCAAGACGGAATTTCGGCAGCACCTCCCCGCTGTTCTCCAAATACACGTCCAATTACGGAGATTGCGTATTCGGAGAACAACAGGGAGATGATGCCGAAACTCAGCCTCGGTACGAGTAGAGCATGGAAACTACCCATCTACACATCCTCGAGCTGTCCAAAAACGTGGACAATTCGAAACAGATACGGTTAGACATATGCAATGATTCACATATTCACAACTGTATCTCTTTCGAACGGGAGACGCCTAACTAGGTTACGTGACACAGTTGTGTACAATCTTGGCCTGTTGTATTTAACTGTACGGTATGAATTCTTTGTCATGTTTTTGCGTATCATACAGTAAATAAGATGCCATATCATCTTTCTCAAGACGCAAGAGGAAGACGACCCTTCATCTTATTTACTGTAGGAAACGCAAGAACATGGCAAAGAAGCCACACGGTAAAGATAAATACAAGAGACGAAGAAGGTACACAACTAAAAAACTGAGCGCGTATGGTTTTGCATGTGCTCACCTACGGGCTCGACGGCGGGCGAGTCGGTGACGCTCGTGTCGGTGCAGACGGCGGGGAACAACGTGCGGCGTCGGGGTCCAAGTAGAAGATGGTGCAACAGCCTCACTGAAATAAAAACAAATTTTTGTCAAATAAAAAATTCGGCAGCACCTCCCCTACACGGGGAGGTTTCTGAAACCACACATTCTGAAAAAAACACGGCACGAAGGCCGACAACCATATACACAATATTCATGGCACTTGTTTGACATGGCCTAATCCATTTGATAGCAAAACAAAGGCCGACAACCACATTCATTACTCAATTCTACCAAAAATCAACCAATTCAAAATATACCAATTCTAAATCTAACAACTACAATTTCACATCAATTTCATAATTTCACAAAGAAATTCATATTACTACTTCCTACCACAAAAATAGCAACTACCACATCCTAGTTTTGCAGCAAAATGTACAAATTAACAAAGGTAACAAGAGGACGGGCGGGGTACCTACACGAGATGGGCGGGCGCGGGGACAGGAGGACGAGCCGGCGGCCGGGGAAGGAGCGGGGACGGGCCGGCCTGCGCGGCGGCCGGGCCGGGGCTGACGCGGACGGGGCGGGGACGGCCGGGGCCGGGGCGGGAACGGCCAGCCGGGGCGCGGGCCGCGGACGGCCGGCCGGGGCCGGAGCGGGGACGGCCGGCTGGGGCCGGGCCGGGGACGGCCGGCCGGGGCCGGGGCTGGGGCGGGGGCGGGGGCAGGGGCCGGCGCGGGGACGGCCGGCCGGGGCCGGGGCGGGGACGGCCGGCCGGGGCGCGGGCGGGGACGGCCGGCCGGGGCCGGGGCGGGGACGGCCGGGGCCGGCGTGGGCACGGGCGGAGGCGGCGGCCGGTGCGGCGGCCGGGCCGGGCGGAGGCGGAGGCCGGCGTCGCGTGCGGGGAGCGGTGGCGGCGGAGGGAAGCGGTGGCGGCAGAGCGTGCGGCGGAGGCGGTGGCGGCGTGCGGCGGCGGCGGGCGGGGAGAGAGGCGGCGGCGTGGGGAGAGAGGCGGCGGGCGGGGAGAGAGGCGTGTGTGGGTTGGGGCGGCCGTGTGGGCGGTTAAGTCCCCCGGCCCAACCCCCTGTTTGCCGAGTGCCCTGGATCGGGCACTCGGCAAACAGATCTGATACATGGCATGTTTGCCGAGTGTCTGGCCCAGGGCACTCGGCAAACAGGCCTTTGCCGAGTGCCTACACTCGGCAAAGGTGCCACGTCGGCCAATGACGTGGCCCGCGCGGCCGCGGGCCGGCCAGCCCACATGGCCTCTTTGCCGAGTGCCCCAAGGAGAGCACTCGGCAAAGGTGCTCTTTCCCGAGTGTAGCACTCGGCAAACATTTCCCAGACCAATTCTTACATACCAAATTTTTCAAATTCGGTCAAATACACATCAAAATATCTTGTCAAATACATTCAACAATGCACATTTTATGCTTAGATGAAATGTTTTCATTATTTGAAGCATATATATCTAATAATTCCTTCATATATTTCATTATTTCATGCGGAGAAGGGCGTAAAAATAATTTAAAAAATATCAAATGGGTCCGAAAAAATATGATAACTTCAAATGAACCAATCTACGTCGTCTATTGCCTATAGAAAAAGTTATGAACTCAAATTCTAATTCAACTTCACTTCGTTTCGAAATCCGGTTGTCTCCATCTCAACACTCCGAAACTTCTATGGGGATATGCTCCGATTGGACATGGCCGTATATATAAACTTTTCGAAATCGTCTCAACTTTTTGCCACAAGCTCCACATAAGATATAAATAGCCTTTGACAAGTATCACGGAAAAAAAAATAAAGTTTGGAGCCCAAAAACATAAGTTTAAATAAAAAAGGCCAGCCTTTGCCGAGTGTTTCTTGTAGAACACTCGGCAAAGGAATGCTTTGCCGAGTGTTACCAGCTGAGCACTCGGCAAATAGGAAGTTTGCCGAGTGCTGAGCTGGCAACACTCGGCAAAGCCACTATTCCATCCGTGCAAAAAACACTTCTATTGAAAATTTTCAAACTTTCTTGTTTGAATTCCAAGTTTTTTCAAAAATATTTTCAAATTTTCGAAATGTTTGCCGAGTGTCTATTTTGTACACTCGGCAAAGCTGTGCCAGTCCAGCCGTCCCCATCCGCCCGTTGGCGCGCGCCGTACGTGCTGGACACGTGCCACAGCTTTGCCGAGTGTCAGGAAGCTAACACTCGGCAAAGAGGATGCAGCCCAAACGGCCGCCCACGACCGTTGCCGGCCGTCTCGCGCGCTGAGCACGTGCCACAGCTTTGCCGAGTGTCAGGAGGCTGACACTCGGCAAAGAGGATGCAGCCCAAACGGCCGACGACGGCCGTTGGCGGCCGTGTCACGCGCCGAGCACGTGCGGCGTCTTTGCCGAGTGTCCCTTTCCTGACACTCGGCAAAGCTCATCTTTGCCGAGTGTCGGCGTCCTGACACTCGGCAAAGAGTTTGGTTGCCGAGTGTTCACTCTTTGCCGAGGGCCTCCCTGTGGACACTCGGCAAATAGAGTCTTTGCCGAGTGCCCGATATAATACACTCGGCAAAGACGGCGACACTCGGCATACACCCGGTTTCCCGTAGTGGCAGCGCCGTCCTTGCACGCACACATAAGACAATATAAACGTTGCACACAGTGCAAAGCGTAAGCAAATAGTACACGCGCGGTACGTACAACATATATTTCTGAGGGTATAGCAGAAGATAAAGAGCTCGATCTCTTCTGTTTTTGAAACGAACGCAGCATCCATGAATCCCAAATCACCAATAATAGCTGTGTTGCGCCCTTGTTTTAACACTGCGCTACGATGCAAATCCCTACGTACCAATAGCTACAATTCAACATCGATCAGGTTCACTCGCGCGCGCGCTGTGATATACTGTAATATTTATTTGCAGTGCCAGAAGTTTTAAAAAAAGTTGCATTAATTAGTTGACAAGCACTACTCCGGCCCTAGCTATATGGATCATTATATTTACAAGTTGTAGATGCCGATGACAGTGCTTATTGCAGCCTCAGCAGGGGAGTGGGGTCGTATTTATAGGCACGGGCAGGAGGGGGGGCTAATCTGATTCAGATATATAGAAGCTAGGGGGATACTATTACTAGTCTGGTCTGATGCAGTCTGAGAGATGGATAATGCATGGCAGCACGCGTACGTCGGTGAGAATGCCAGCATACAGGAGCTAGTATATATGCTGACTTGGCGTACGGCAAGGACCTGCACCTGCTGCCTGCCTGCGTTAACATGCAAGCTGCCATCGCGGCTGCGTCCTTGTACGTCCTTTGCTGTGTTGTGTGTGGAGCTAGTTCCAGGGCCTGCTGAATTGCAGCTGATCGATGAACTGCATGCGGCACGACTGCGCCGGGTTAATTAATTAAACAGGCGCTCTGTTCTCTGATCATCTCAGGCATGCATGTGACGCGGTTTAATGCCCCTTTCTTGTCTTGCTTTAGTGCATGCAGCAGGCACTGATCGAGCTAACAGATCCATTGCTGCTTGGAGGAGCATTTGGTATTGCTTGTGGATGCATATATATGTCAGATCATGATGCATGTGTGGTCTCTCGCGATCTCCCCTGCAGGATTCAGCAGAAGAAAGAATTGGGGACGTCTAGCTTTGTTTACATATCATGTATATATGGCACAGCTTGCACATCATCGATCGTGCGTGATGGAAACTATCCATCTGTTTGACTCCAATTGCGGCCCCGATCTGCATTCACCACCTACCCGATGTTGCACCTCACATTCCGTGTCCTAGCTTCTTCCCGGCCCCATCCGCACCCCACCAATCATTGACAAACGCACCATCACCCCCACATGCATATACTGCAACCCTGAATCACCATAGTTGGTGTCAGAGATTTTGTATACCTCGGTTAATTTGGTCGCTTGGTTGTGTTTACATCCCTGAAAAGGGAGTGAAAAGGATCTTATCGGACACTGTAGCGCACTATAGCACTTTTCGTTTGTTTGTGATAATTGTTGTCCTACTATGTCCTAACTAGACTCAAAAGATTCGTCTCGTGTACATCAAAACTATGCAATTAGTTTTTTTTATTTATCTACATTTAATGCTTCATGTATGCGTCATTTGCTATATTTAATATTTTGATGTGACGTCGATGTAATGGAAAGTTCAAAAAGTTAGGAGGAACTAAACACAACCCTTATCATCTTACCCGTTTTCTTCTCCACAATTAATGTACAACGATGGAATTTCACTGTTGGATTCGTGCCCTTTGACAGTCTCGAAGAGAAAGCCTCCGGAGGTTGATTTAAGGCATCCAAACAAAGGCTTAGTCGTTCTAAGGTCCATTAGCTAGCTCGGTACAAGGAGCTAGTGGGATAGTTACTAGCCGGTAGCCGGATTGTGTATAAAAACAGATACATTTTAGACGGTTCTGGGAAATGTTTAACCACCCGAGGATCGATTAACACATTGGTAGCCCAACATTTCATATATCTCCTACTTTTTTTAAAAAAATAGCATGTTTATATTCTAGTATATAACAGATAGAGAGTATAAGAAAAACTGTAAATCAATTCCAATTTTCCATGGCAAGTATATATTTCAACGAAAAAAAAGAAAGGTTGGGACAATGACTGTACTGGGTGTCATGTCATGCATATATAGGGTATGGTCCACAGCACACATAGGTGTATGCCCACACGCAGACCTCTCAAAGTGGTTCGTGAAGGCGGGGGTATTATTTGCATTTGGCACCGTCGAGCAAGCAAACTAGGTCGATCAATCGCGTATTTGCCGTCGTACTGTGTGTAACACCCTAAAATTCCATCACAAATAAATCATAGCAACATGGTTAGATTTAATTTTTTTTAAGGACTTAATTAAAATTTTTAAATTAATTTAAGCCTAAAAATATTTAAACATCATTTAAATAATTTTGGAGCAATAAGTGCTTGTGCATCATATTTAAATTGCATGTCTTTTGTTTGATTTGTGTGAGAATTTCAAAATCATAAAAAAAAGTCTGGAAAGCCTCCCTAAACTCTCTCTCAATTTCTCTTTCTCTTCCTCAGCCCAGCCCACTCACCTCTCTCCCTTTTCCCTCCCGCCGGCCCATCCCTCTTTCTTTTCCTTCCCCGGCCCAAGTCACTGCGCGGCCCATCTCCTTTCTCCTGGCCCAACGGCAGCCCGACTCTCTCTTCCCCCCTCTCTCGCGTCGCTGGCATGTGGGCCCCGACTGCCAGCTCCTTCTTCCACCTCCGACCGCGCCACCGCCCGACCGCGTCGCTCGACCTCTCGGTGCCCCGTGTCGCTCCCTCTCCCGTGCCCTTTCCTCTCCCCTCCACCGAGCTATTGTAACCGCCACTCCACCATCACTCCGCTCCCCCTTCCCAAAACGCTCTCCCACCGAACTCTCCCCACCGTCGTGCGCCATTGATGGCCGGCCTCTCCCTTCCCCTCTGCACCGACCCATCCTTTCCCTCCCTCCGCTCTATAAAAACGTCGACCGAGCCACCAAGAACCCCTCTTCGCTCGCTCGCACCTCGCACACACCGCGCGCAGCTCGCTCCCGCGCCGCCGCCAACACCGTAGCCCCGCCGCGTCGTCGACCCGCCGCCGTGGCCGCTCTCCGCTCCGTCTGACCACACAGGAACCTTCGCGCTGAGGTAACGAAGCTCCCCGACCCATTCTCGCTCTCTGTTACACTGTCAGTTTTTATATCCAAGTCCAGCCCTGTCAGTTTTGCGCGTTAGCCCTCGGGTTTTAACACGTATTTATGTTTTAGTTCCTGGTTTTCGCAGTTAAGCCCCTGGAAGTTCTAAAACCTTGCCTACAAGTCCCTAAACCTTGTTTTAGCCATATATTTTCCGTCTTAGCTCCGTTTTTAGCGTTTTTGGTGTCCAAACGTTCGTCTTTTCAAGCTTGTTAGTTTTAGACACTTGTTTTAGTCTGTTAGAGATGTTGATGTACTGTTTTTCTTATTGTTGTATGTTTTAATCGTAGATCTCGTGCCAGTTGCAACCGAGCCGCCCGTCGACGCAGATCAAGAACAACTTTTTGAGGAAGAAGATCTTTTTGTAGACCAAGGCAAGTGGCCCTCCCCGCATATTCTTTTGTCCTATATAATTGCATGACAACTAAAGTTTACTTTTATTGCATTAATTTGATGGGAACACCTTTTTAAGGATTTACCTAGTCTTTCATCCATGATTTCTTGTAAACAACCCCGATTTAAATAATGTTTTGGGTTAGTTATGCTTAGCGTTGCTATACCTTGGGAATGATAAAATTTGGATCTCTATAAAATGTTGATTATATCATGACAACTTAATGGTTAATGATGGTTAATGCAAGAGAACAATTCTTTAATCGGAACATGGAGAACCACCCAAGAAAACAGTGCAACCATGGTGTCAAAATGGGCTCTGACCTTAGCCGATTAATTAGGGGTGTGATCGTACTGATGGCCTTATCCGAAAGGAGCAGAGGGGGTCTGGGGTTGCAGGGGTACAGCTCGGTCCTCTTGGGGTAGCAGCCTTTGCTAAGGTGCTGACCATTAGGGAGGGTTGTGGTCCGCCCTAGCTGTAACTCTTGCGGGTTGTTGGACTTTTGCATACCTTTGTAAAGGCTTCGAAGTGGACCCCTAGCCACTCACCTTGGAAGTGTTTGAGGGCCTAGCTAACCCGGGCAACATGGGGAACACGAGCTATGGTGAAAGTGTACAACCTCTGCAGAGTATAAAACTGATATATCAGCCGTGCTCACGGTCAAGAGCGGCTTGGACCCTCACATGATAATTAAACTTAAAGATGGAATCTAAATCGTGGTTTTACTCGTGGGTTTTGGAATAAGATGTTCTTTTAAATGCTTAAGTGGGTTGGTATAAACTTACATCTAGTAAATAGGAAATTACTAATAAAACTTGATCAACTCTAAAAAGATCACTGCTGTGAACCATAGCCTATCCTTGTGGCCTCGCATTTTCACCCCGCTTGCTGAGTACCTAGTTAGGTGTACTCACACTTGCCATTGCTGATTCAGAAGAAGGAAATGGAGAAGAATACTACAGCGACTACGACGAGTTTTGAGGCTTGCGCTTCCCCCAGTCAAGATGCCTGTGGAAGATGGAAGTTGAAGACACCTCGTTTAGCTATCGCTTGTTCTACGATAAAGACCTTCGTGTCTCTCGAGAGTGTAATATGAATATTATAATAAATCCCTTGTACTTTAGAATACTGTGTTTTGATATTACACTCTTTTGTCTATCATATGTGTGTAAACATGATCCTGGCGCACATATGAGATGCACTTGATTTTCCCTCGAAAATCGGGTGTCACAGAGTGGTATCAGAGCCGTTTTGACTGTAGGACGCAGCCTTAAGTTAGAACTGGTCGGAAATTAAGGACCCAACATCTAGAAAGCCATGTCATCTTTCAAAATTACCCTATTTTCGCATAAAAATCTAATTTATATTGTTGTTTGTTAAAAAGATCTCATCATTTTGATTCATTCTATACTGAGTCAAAACTTTTTGCCTTTGTCAGATGGTTCGTGAGTACCAGACCGCTTGTGCTGTCACCGGAGGTTCACGCCCAGCTGGACCGTCAGTTCCCCAGCACCCCGAGGAGGCACCGGCTGAGGAAGCCCCGGTACAGGTACAGCCTGAGGCACAGGCAGAGGCACAGGAGGAGGAGCCACGTCAGCTCTTCGACGGCACTGTACTTGAGGTGGACGCCGACGGAGACATGGTGATTCCACAAGCTACTCCTGCTGCCGGCGACACTGCACCAGACGCTGCTGCTGGTGACCCAGATGACTCTGGGGATGACAGCGACGAGGAGGAGCCCAGTGACGGGGATGACCCCAACATGGAGGTTGATGACCAGGAGAACGACAACAACAACGACGAGGAAGAAGATCCAGAGGAGCCTCGCCAGCGTGGTCCGGAGTACCACCTACACGCTTCGTTGGGTGGGACCGGACAGTTCTGCAGACTTTTGGAGGAGTTACTGGGGTTCTTAGAGTTCACTCTAAAGCCTCAGTATGTGGTCGAGCACTTTGAGGAGCCCGGCCTGGAGGACTACTACACAGCTCAGGTACACATCCGGGTACCTCAGCCAGAGGCTTCCGGATGTAGGATCCGTTCGACGCACTACACATGTGTTCCCTTCTCCACCGAGGACGCCGCCATCAACGACGCTGCCAGGAGGGCACTTTACTCCTACAGCTACCGTTTCCGCGACCAGCTGCACTACTCCGACTTCCGCCACGTACCCAACCGACCTGTTGGTACCGAGGACACTGTGGTACCAGCTTCTCAGACAGGAGACGACCGAGTGGACGTCCTTGCCCGAGTCACGGCTGCACTCAACACTGACCTGGAGGGAGCCACCTCCGAGATCGAGGGACTGCACGGGAAGCTCTAGGACGCTCAGGCCAAGATCGCGCAGCTTGAGGCGCAGCTTGCGGGGCAGGCACCCCCAGAGGAGATGGTACAGCACTGCACCACGTCGTCTCCACCGCGCAAGAAGCTTCCCTACGGCACCCCAGGAGCTACCACCAGTCTTGGCTAGGAGTCTTAGATGTCTACCTTTTTCTTTTGTTAATAATTCCGTTCCTGCGAGGACGATGCGTTGTAATAATGGTTGGATGGTTGAACACATGCTTGAGTTGGATCCTTGTGATGAATGAATGCTTTTGTGGAGTGATGGCCACAACTGCGTTAATAAAATAATTAGTTTAATTAATTAATCTTAGCCCCCTTATGCTTTTACCTTACTCATCTTTATCTGTTCAGTTCTTATCTGAGATACCTTTCTCTAACACTCAGATGGTAAACACCAGGTCAGGAAGAGGACGGGATATCCCACCTGTGATACGAGCTCATATCGCAAGTCAGCGAAACCAAGCACCACCTCCCCCACCAAACCCACCAATGGATCCGGCTATGCAACAGTTTCTAGCTGCCCAAACTCAGCTACTGCAGACTCTCACCGCAACAGTGCAGAACTTGCAAGCACAGCAAAATCAGCCACCACAACCAGCACCAGCACCACTACCGCCCAGAGACAAGCACAAGGAGTTCATGAGCCACCGTCCGCCCACTTACTCTCACTCATCAGATCCCTTGGATGCTGATGACTGGCTAAAAGTTGTCACCAGGAAGCTGGAGATGACACAATGCACCGATCGTGAAATGGTGCTATACGCTGCAGGCAGACTTGAAGGACCAGCGGCTGACTGGTGGGATGCGTACACCGTTGCACATGCCGCACCACAGAACATCACCTGGCAAGAGTTCAGGGATAGCTTCAGAGCTTACCACATCCCCTCTGGAGTTATGAAGCTTAAGCAGAAGGAGTTCCTCGCACTGAAGCAAGGCAACATGTCAGTCAGCGAGTATCTGGACAAATTCACCCAGTTGTCTCGCTATGCACCTGAGGAAGTCAACACTGATGCCAAGAGACAGGAACGATTTCTGGACGGACTTATAGGGCCACTCAACTATCAGCTACAGAGTCACATCTTTCCAGATTTCCAGATTCTTCTAAATAAAGCTATTGGCCTGGAGAGCAAGCGCAAGGAGATTGGTGAACACAAACGCAAGTTCCAGTCTCAAGGACAGTCCGGCAGTAACACTCGCCCCCGCTACAATTCCCCTCAGGGTTCTTACTTCCGCTCTGGTGGACAGAATGGAGGTTATCCACAGAACATGCAGCTGCAACGTTCATTCCAGCAGCCTCAACGCTTCAATCAGCAATCACCCCGCACTCCGAATCCTCAGCAGAATCGGTCAAACAACAACTCAGCCACTCCCCGCCCAAACAATGCCACAGGCGCTCCTGTGAGAAACAATGCTCCAGTACAGCCAAATGGGTGTTTCAAATGTAGAGAGTTAGGACATTATGCCAACAATTGTCCTCAGCGTGGGGTGAACACTCCACAGAAGGGATATGGGCAAAGGTCCGAGCAGTCTTCCTCTCAGAACCGTCCTGGAAACTCCAATGCACAGGGCAACAGGGCTCGGCGGAATTATGTTCTTGGAAAGGTGAATCATGTGACCGCTGAACAAGCTCAGAAAGCTTCAGAAGTTGTACTTGGTACGTTCCTTGTTAATTCTATACCTGCAACAGTTTTATTTGATTCTGGGGCAACGCATTCATTTATTATTGAACAATTTGTGGCAAAGCATGATTTATCTATGAGAGCTATGAAAAAGCCCTTACTTGTTAGTTCTCCGGGCGGAGAAATGCAAGCCAATTTAATATGCCCACAAGTGACTCTTAACATCATGGGAGTAGATTTCCCAGCTGATCTGGTAGTTCTAAAATCTTGGGGAATAGATGTAATTCTGGGAATGGATTGGTTACACCAGTGGGATGGATCTATTCAGTGCCGTAAAAAGTCAGTGCTCTTAACCAGCCCTCAAGGAGACAGAATTGAGTATGTGGCAACTCCCTCATTGACAGAAGACGGAGTAATAAATTCTATGGAAGGCAAGACTCTGGAAGATATCAAAGTAGTGAACGAATATCCGGATATATTTCCAGATGATTTACCAGGTATGCCACCTGACCGAGATATTGAATTCAGCATCGAACTTTTACCTGGTACTGCTCCTATATCTAAGAGGCCATATAGAATGGATGTTAAATACTTGGCAGAACTTAAGAAACAAATAGAAGAATTGTTAAGTAAAGGGTTTATCCGTCCTAGTTCGTCACCCTGGGGAGCCTCCACTCTCTTCGTAGACAAGAAGGATGGCTCTAGAAGGATGTGTGTAGACTATCGATCTCTTAATGAGGTCACTATCAAAAACAAATATCCCTTGCCTAGGATCGAGGATCTGTTTGATCAGATGAGAGGTGCAAAAGTGTTTTCTAAGATAGACCTGCGATCTGGATATCATCAATTAAGAATCCGTCTAGAGGACATTCCTAAGACAGCTTTCACGTCCAAATACGGATTGTATGAGTTTACTGTCATGTCCTTTGGATTAACAAATGCTCCAGCGTACTTCATGTATTTGATGAACAAGGTGTTCATGGATTATTTGGACAAGTTTGTAGTGGTGTTCATCGACGACATTCTGATATTCTCTCAGAATGAGGAAGAACACGAAGAGCATTTGAGGCTTGTGTTGCGGAAGCTTCGAGAACATCAGTTATATGCCAAGTTCAGCAAGTGTGACTTTTGGTTAAAGGAAGTTTCATTTCTTGGTCATGTTATCACCGATGGAGGAATAGCAGTGGATCCAAGTAAAGTTCAGGATGTGTTGAACTGGAACCCTCCAAAGAATGTGCCTGAGATCAGGAGTTTTCTCGGATTGGCAGGTTATTACCGCAGGTTTATTGAAGGTTTCTCAAAGATCGTGAAACCACTTACAACCTTACTAGAAAAAGGAAAAGAATTCAAATGGGATGATAAGTGCCAAGCTAGTTTTGAAGAATTAAAGAAAAGGTTGACTACAGCCCCTGTATTGATAATGCCCGACATTCACAGAGGGTTTGACGTATATTGCGATGCTTCGCGTCAAGGTCTTGGGTGTGTTTTAATGCAAGAAGGAAAAGTAGTGGCTTATGCTTCCAGACAACTGAGGAAACATGAACAAAATTATCCCACACATGATCTAGAATTGGCTGTCGTTGTACACGCGCTGAAAATTTGGAGACATTACATGATTGGTAACAAGTGTCAGATCTTTACCGACCATAAGAGTTTGAAGTATATCTTCACTCAAAAGGATCTCAATCTTAGACAACGTAGATGGCTAGAGTTAATCAAGGATTATGATTTGGATATTCAATATCATCCCGGAAAGGCTAATGTTGTGGCAGATGCTTTGAGTCGAAAGAGTCAGGCAAACATGCTTATAGCTCGGTTAAAACCGCAAGAGTTGTGTTGGGAAATGGCACGGCTCAACTTGGGAATCGTTGCCCAGAGTGAATCTATGACCTTGGAAGTCGAATCAACGCTTGAACAGGAGATCAGAAAAGGGCAGTTGACAGATGAAAAGATCAAAGAATACGAAAAGTTGATTGATTCAGGAAAAGTTCTAGATTTTAAGAGAGATGATCAAGGAACAATTTGGTTTAGGAACAGGATATGTGTGCCAGAAGACGATCGCCTTCGTGAGACTATACTGAAAGAAGCTCATGATTCGGCATACTCTATTCACCCTGGTAGTACCAAAATGTATCAGGACTTGAAACAAAAGTATTGGTGGTACGGAATGAAAAGGGATGTTGCAGCTCATGTCGCCTTGTGTGACATATGCCAAAGGGTAAAAGCAGAACATCAAAGACCAGCCGGTTTGCTGCAACCACTGAAAGTACCTGAGTGGAAATGGGAAGAAATTGGTATGGATTTCATTGTAGGGTTACCTCGTACACGCGATGGTTATGATTCCATATGGGTTATCGTGGACAGGTTAACCAAAGTTGCTCATTTTATACCAGTTAAAACCACTTACTCAGGAGCCAGACTAGCAGAGTTGTACATGTCACGGATAATATGTTTGCATGGAGTTCCTAAAAAGATAGTGTCAGATCGAGGCACTCAGTTTACATCACGTTTTTGGAAGAAGCTACATGAGTCAATGGATACAGAATTGAATTTCAGTTCGGCATATCATCCACAGACCGATGGTCAAACTGAAAGGACGAATCAAATTTTGGAGGATATGTTAAGGGCTTGTGCTTTAAAGCATGGAGGTAGCTGGGATAAAAGTTTACCATATGCAGAGTTTGCTTACAACAACAGCTATCAATCTAGTCTCAAGATGGCACCGTTTGAAGCCTTGTACGGAAGAAAATGCAGAACACCCTTGTACTGGAATCAAACGGGTGAAAGTCAACTCTTTGGACCAGAAATTATAAAAGAAGCTGAAAGACAAGTCGAGATAATTCGGGAGAATCTTAAAACCGCACAGTCACGCCAAAAGAGTTACGCTGATCCTAAGAGAAGAGAAGTGGTATTCGAGGAAGGAGATTATGCTTATCTCAGAGTATCACCTATCAGAGGATTACGAAGGTTTAATGTCCGAGGGAAGCTATCACCTCGTTTTATCGGACCTTTTAAGATATTGGAAAGAAAAGGAGAAGTGGCATACAGGTTGGAATTGCCAGCTTGATTATCGGGAGTTCATGATGTGTTCCATGTGTCACAGATGAAGAAGTGTTCAAATGAGATTAGGGTGGAGCACTTACCATTGGAGGATTTAGAAGTGAAGGATGACTTGACTTATAAGGAGTATCCTATCAAAATCCTAGACAAGTCACAGAGGGTCACACGGAGCAAGGTGATAAAAATGTGCAAAGTTCAGTGGAGTAATCACTCAGTGGATGAGGCTACTTGGGAAAGAGAAGAAGAACTTATGGAAGAGTTCCCTCAGCTGTTCTCCAAATCTTCCTGAATCTCGGGAGGAGATTCTCTTTAAGGGGGTAGGATTTCTAACACCCTAAAATTCCATCACAAATAAATCATAGCAACATGGTTAGATTTAAATTTTTTTAAGGACTTAATTAAAATTTTTAAATTAATTTGAGCCTAAAAATATTTAAACATCATTTAAATAATTTTGGAGCAATAAGTGCTTGTGCATCGTATTTAAATTGCATGTCTTTTGTTTGATTTGTGTGAGAATTTCAAAATCATAAAAAAAAAGTCTGGAAAGCCTCCCTAAACTCTCTCTCAATCTCTCTTTCTCTTCCTCAGCCCAGCCCACTCACCTCTCTCCCTTTTCCCTCCCGCCGGCCCATCCCTCTTTCTTTTCCTTCCCCGGCCCAAGTCACTGCGCGGCCCATCTCCTTTCTTCTGGCCCAACGGTAGCCCGGCTCTCTCTTCCCCCCTCTCTCACGTCGCTGGCATGTGGGCCCCGACCGCCAGCTCCTTCTTCCACCTCCGACCGCGCCACCGCCCGACCGCGTTGCTCGACCTCTCGGCGCCCCGCGTCGCTCCCTCTCCCGCGCCCTTTCCTCTCCCCTCCACCGAGCTATTGTAACCGCCACTCCACCATCACTCCGCTCCCCCCTTCCCGAAACGCTCTCCCACCGAACTCTCCCCACCGCCGTGCGCCATTGATGGCCGGCCTCTCCCTTCCCCTCGGCACCGACCCATCCTTTCCCTCCCTCCGCTCTATAAAAACGTCGACCGAGCCACCAAGAACCCCTCTTCGCTCGCTCGCACCTCGCACACACCGCGCGCAGCTCGCTCCCGCGCCGCCGCCAACACCGGAGCCCCGCCGCGTCGTCGACCCGCCGCCGTGGCCGCTCTCCGCTCCGTCTGACCACACAGGAACCTTCGTGCTGAGGTAACGAAGCTCCCCGACCCATTCTCGCTCTCTGTTACACTCGTTTTAGTACCCGACCGCTCTCGCCGGAGTAGCCCGCCGCGATTCGCCGCTGTTCGTCGTCGTCTGCCACCCTCGGCGTGCAATTCATGACGAGGACCCCCTGAACACGTTCGCCAACCTCCCAGCTACATCCAGAGCCTTCCCGCGTTCGAAACCGTGGCCGGGACCTTGAGTTCGGTGAAATCCCGGCGAGTCCGCCGCCGCCCCGCCTCTGTTCACCGTCGACCGCCGGCCTCACCGCGCAATCCTCAACGAGATCACTCCCAACACGTTCACCATCTCACCCCGGTTCTGTAGCACTAAACCACACCCAAAACCGAGCCCCGCAGCTCGAGTTCGAGCTTCTCCGGCGAACTTCCGGCCCGGCGCCGCCGTGCGTCGGCGTCCCGCCGCCGCCCGACTGCCCCCTTCTCTGCCAGCCGTCCATCGCGAGATCAACGGCCCAAATTAAATCTGACCCGCGTCAATCCAGCCACGTACCGGTCAACCCTGGCCTTTTTGCAAAAGAGACCCCAAGCTTTTCCTTAATCAACCCGCCGTCCTGTCTAGTTCAAAAATAATTAGATTTAGGTCCTGGTTTTTATACAAAACACCCTAAGCTTCTCTGTTTTTATATCCCGAAGTCCAGCCCTGTCAGTTTTGCGCGTTAGCCCTCAGGTTTTAACACGTATTTATGTTTTAGTCCCTGGTTTTCGCAGTTAAGCCCCTGGAAGTTCTAAAACCTTGCCTACAAGTCCCTAAACCTTGTTTTAGCCATATCTTTTCCGTCTTAGCTCCGTTTTTTGCGTTTTTGGTGTCCAAACGTTCATCTTTTCGAGCTTGTTAGTTTTAGACACTTGTTTTAGTCTGTTAGAGATGTTGATGTACTATTTTTCTTATTGTTATATGTTTTAATCGTAGATCTCGTGCCAGTTGCAACCGAGTCGCCCGTCGACGCAGATCAAGAACAACTTTTTGAGGAAGAAGATCTTTTTGTAGACCAAGGCAAGTGGCCCTCCCCGCATATTCTTTTGTCCTATATAATTGCATGACAACTAAAGTTTACTTTTATTGCATTAATTTGATGGAACACCTTTTTAAGGATTTACCTAGTCTTTCATCCATGATTCCTTGTAAACAACCCCGATTTAAATAATGTTTTGGGTTAGTTATGCTTAGCGTTGCTATACCTTGGGAATGATAAAATTTGGATCTTTATAAAATGTTGATTATATCATGACAACTTAATGGTTAATGATGGTTAATGCAAGAGAACAATTCTTTAATCGGAACATGGAGAACCACCCAAGAAAATAGTGCAACCATGGTGTCAAAATGGGCTCTGACCTTAGCCGATTAATTAGGGGTGTGATCGTACTGATGGCCTTATCCGAAAGGAGCAGAGGAGGTCTGGGGTTGCAGGGGTACAGCTCGGTCCTCTTGGGGTAGCAGCCTTTGCTAAGGTGCTGACCATTAGGGAGGGTTGTGGTCCGCCCTAGCTGTAACTCTTGCGGGTTGTTGGACTTTTGCATACCTTTGTAAAGGCATCGAAGTGGACCCCTAGCCACTCACCTTGGAAGTGTTTGAGGGCCTAGCTAACCCGGGCAACATGGGGAACACGAGCTATGGTGAAAGTGTACAACCTCTGCAGAGTGTAAAACTGATATATCAGCCGTGCTCACGGTCAAGAGCGGCTTGGACCCTCACATGATAATTAAACTTAAAGATGGAATCTAAATCGTGGTTTTACTCGTGGGTTTTGGAATAAGATGTTCTTTTAAATGCTTAAGTGGGTTGGTATAAACTTACATCTAGTAAATAGGAAATTACTAATAAAACTTGATCAACTCTAAAAAGCTCACTGCTGTGAACCATAGCCTATCCTTGTGGCCTCGCATTTTCACCCCGCTTGCTGAGTACCTAGTTAGGTGTACTCACACTTGCCATTGCTGATTCAGAAGAAGGAAATGAAGAAGAATACTACAGCAACTACGACGAGTTTTGAGGCTTGCGCTTTCCCCAGTCAAGATGCCTGTGGAAGATGGAAGTTGAAGACACCTCGTTTAGCTATCGCTTGTTCTACGATAAAGACATTCGTGTCTCTCGAGAGTGTAATATGAATATTATAATAAATCCCTTGTACTTTAGAATACTGTGTTTTGATATTACACTCTTTTGTTTATCATATGTGTGTAAACATGATCCTGACGCACATATGAGATGCACTTGGTTTTCCCTCGAAAATCGGGTGTGACACTGTCCGGTTTGGATCGATATAGTTGGCGATGTGCTGTACTTGTACATGTACATGGACGAGCAGGAGTAGCTCGACGGTAGCCCCTACCATACAGTCCTTTTTACAAACTTAACACTAGGAGTCTAGGATATATAGCACCGCTAGCTTATCGCTGCAATTTCAATTGGAACCGGTACGCGGTAACTGATACTATGATACACCGCGTTGTCGATCACATAATAATGCAACCAAACAAACAAAGCTCGTAATTAATCATTCCCCTGTAATTTGTTGATCTCGTTTTGCATTAGCGTTACTGCTACGTACAGTCAGCAGTATTTTTCTCTCTGCACAAATCAGCACCAGCCAACCAGCAGTATTTTTCTCTCGGTACGAACCAGCCCCAGCCCCAGCCCCACCTACCACCAACCAGCCGAATAGGGTTGTACTCTTTTGAACCAAGCATGCAGGCAGCACCTACTGGCTGGTGATGGATATGGAGTAATATTGGATGGAATACTACTCTTTTGAACCAAGCACATACGCAACTGTCCATCCTATACTCCCTCCGTATCCCCGCGTACTCGTAAAGAATGATGTTTAGGACAACGACACGGTCCCCAAAATGTAACTTTGACTTATTATTCTTACAAAAATATTTATTAAAAAATAATATATGTATGTTTTTATAAAAGTATTTTTTAAAATAAATCTATTCATATGGTTTTCACATTTCCAAACTCAATGGCTTAAAAGTTATTCATGATTTATATATTCCCAATGTTTGACTAAAATCTTGTCGAAAACATCATTATTTACCAATATGAAGGGAGTATCCCTGATTCCCCTGTAATTTGTTGATCTCATTTCCATTACCGTTACTACTCTTTTGAACCAATGCAAGGCGGCATGCAGCACCTACATACAGTACTGGCTAGTGATGGATATGGAGTAGTATTGGATGGAATGGGAATAGCAAATTAAGCAGAGGCGGGAGGCCATGGCATGGCGCGGGCAGGGACCGATGGACGCGTATGGGAAGGCGTTAAAGCGAGAGTTAAGGTGCGCGGCAGAAAAGTCCGGGCCCAAATAATGGCGCGTCCTATGGCCGCCGGCCTCGAGCCGTGCGCGCTGTACGACCCGGTTGACCTGACCACTGACCTGATCGACCAGCAAGCACCCCGAAAGGGAAGGCAACGCCGGGATCGCCATGCATCCATGGCCCAGCGCCCCAGCCACCCCACGGGCTCAGCTCGATCAATGGCCTCTGGCGCCGCGCCGCCCAATGGCATCCCCCCGATCCAGCGGCGGCCGCAGCGTGCAGGAGCAGGAGCAGGAGGGCCACCAGCGCCCGCGGCCGGGGCGAGGAATACGATGCCGCCGGGAGTACGTCGACCGCTGGCGGAGGGGATTTGTCTTTTCCAAATCCGGCGGCCGGGGCGGCGCGGATCCCCACGCCTAACGAACCCACCCGCCCTGCCCTAGGCCGAGGCCAGGTCACGAGGTCCTTCCCATCCCCAACCTGGCAGCCTACCAGTACCCGCCGTGCCCGGTGCCGGTGCCGGTGCCGGTGCGCGCGCCGCCGTGCCCGCCGCGCGCGCGCGCTTCCACCGACCGACCCCCCCACTCCCAGCGGGAAAGGGAACCGGCCGGGGATATGCCATTACCTACCAGCCGCATGCCGACATGCACGGAACGGAGCCCTCGTGGAGATCACTTGCTGGCAGGATTTGCAGGCCAGCCACCGGCTTTTACCTGACGCGACGCGAACGCGATACATCCATCCACATCACGCGCGTTATCACCACAGGCGCGTCGACCGTGACCCGCCTGTCCGATTTGACACGTCCAGCAGGGTTGCGTTCCATTATAACGGCGTGGCGCCGCAACGGGAGGGAGCCCCGTAACGTACTACTGTGTTATCTCTCTCTCTCTCTCTCTCTCTCTATCGCCTTCTCTTCTTCCGTGCTTTCAGTTTCAGACTACTCCATCAGATGTTTCTGCTCACTCACAGTCCCTTACGCTGACAGTCCTCTCAAGTCCCGATCAATCACCCCCACCCAATCCACCCGGGCCTAATTTTGCAACCAAAGAAGGCCTACCAGCCCATTTCTTGTTCAGAGCCCTGTCCCTCCTCCATGTAATACTGACGGCCTGTTGAGAATTTTAATGGGCTGGCCTGTGACTTCAAATAAGGTCTACCAGCCCATTTCACTTTCAAAGCCCATCACGGTTTCCTTTGTTTCTTCTTCCGCTTGGATTTGGACATCATTTCTCTTTCAGGCGCTGAAGAAGTAGCCTTGCTATTCACGCTGAAACTGACGACTCTACGATTCTGACAGCAAACAGATTAATGGCCAGGGAGGGATTAGCAAATAAGACTAAACAAAACACGCAGTGATATATGCTGATTGGGTAGTACATACATGCATACCCAACGAAAGGAATGCGAGGATCTTTTGACTTGCTGGCTCCAACTGACTCTGGCAGACAGCAGCCAAGCTGACGCTGCTGCTGCTGGAGATCATAGGCCGTGCAGCAATAGATTAACGAGTGCCGAATTGTCCTGGACCAGGACAAAAGCGACATCGATGGTGATGCGTGTATGACAGAAATTTAACAAGCATACATGCAGCCAAATTGAAGAGAGATCTGGAGAGATAATGAACTGGATGGAGATCACGGATAATGAGACGTGGCCTGCTCACGCTTTCTTCTTCTTCGTCTTCTTCTGTCTCCTTGCAGCCGTGCTGATCCATGTATGACGCGCTCGTTGAGCAAGCAAACGTGTGACAGAAATTCTGGTTTGGTTATCCACAGATGATAAGGGTGGCAGAGGCAGCCAGTGGTCAATGCTAAGCTAGCAATCAAGATCAGGAGATCTCGAACGATAATTGTGGGGTGGGCTAAATGAGCACTGATCCCGTTTTAGTGGTGTCTGTCGCGTATACTGTATTTGTTTTCAATAGGTACTACTCCCTCCCTCCTAAGAAAAACAAAGTTATTCTACAGTTCAAATAGGAAGATCCCTTATCCATACTAAGAGCAAAATAGGTTTTTTGATTGGATTTGAAACTCCCTCTATTATATTTTTTATTCTTTTCCACTTTTGCTTTTATATATGTATAACCGTATAACCCAAAATAAAATCTTTCTTATCTTATCAAATTTGCCTTCCCTTTTCTTTTATCCAATTTCCCTTCTATTTTCTTATAGTTATACATACAATTATGTATGTATGTATTATATGACCTACATTCTATGGGTCACATAGACATCCAAATTTTTGTAAAAAAAAAGAGTCGTTGTACTCCATATCTTATTATATATGCATGCAGTAATTATGTGTTAAATGTGGCTAATAAATAGGGACAATCCATGGAGATCATTTTGCTTCTTTGTTAATCTATCGGAATTTTTTGAATAACTTCAACTTGCTTTTTTGAATGGAAGGAGTATGTCAGCACAATCATTTTAGCCATTGCATCATGAATTGTACGTATGCTCTCCAGTCAAAAAGAAGTGACGTGCACATCAAGGAAAAAAAGAGAGAAAGAGTGATGGTTACTTACAAATTAGTTTTTTAGTTTTACAATTTACTACGTATATTTTATCTATATCTAAAATGTTGTTTATTTTGCATGAGATGAGATAGTGATATGTGACCGGAGAAGGGAGTACAGTTATACTGAAATGGTCTCTCGTCTTCGAATATGTACCCAAGGAAATTAAAATACGCAAGGAGAAATCAATGGAAATAAAACTCGATATCCAGAAAGCATCTGTTCACAGGTAACGGAAGAAATAATGACATGATGATTTCTACAGCACTGACCCAAAAATAAAAGCAACAATTAACCACTCCAGCTCACTCGCATCCAACACTGGCACTACGTTATTTATTTATTCCTTTATTGCCCACGGTCACACACGAATTCAACGGAGCAGAGAACCACCAGGTCAACGGAGCAGGAGGAACTCGCGCACGGCGGCGAAGAGCTCCTGTGCCCTCTCCGGCACGAAGAGCTCGGACGCGTGGCCCCCCTCGTGGTCCGTCTTGGCGACGACCTCGACGCCGCCCTGCTCCCGGAGCCACCGCGCGAACTCCCGCTGCCGGTCGAGGAGCGGGTCGCCGCGGTTGCCCGTGACCAGGCACCGCGGCAGCCCGGCGAGGGCCTCCGGCGCCATGGCCTTGGCCGGGTTGCAGAACTCGTGGTCCCGGTCGGCGCCGACGGGCAGCGCGAGGCTCCAGAGCTTGTCGCTGGCCTCCAGCGGCAGCATGTCGTCGTCGCCGGAGGCGGCCTCGGAGGGCGTCCGGTCCACGCCGCCGAGGTAGGGCTGGTGGAGCATGAGGCCGCGCACGGCGGCGGCCGGGGCGGCGCGGAGCCCGGCGAAGAAGGCCATGTTGCCGCCGGAGCTGCTGCCCATGAGGTAGCAGCGGGAGAGGTCCCCGCGCGCGGCGAGGCATGGGTCGTCGGCGGCGGCGTCGCCTAGGAGCCAGGCGACGGCGGACGCGGCGTCGTCGTAGGCGGCGGGGAGGCGGCACTCGGGTGCCAGGCGGTACTCGAGGGAGGCGACGACGCAGGGGACCGCGGCGGCCATGGCCTCGCAGTGGGCGTGGTAGAAGGCGGTGGCCGGGGAGAAGAGGACGAAGCCGCCGCCGTGGAAGAAGAGGATGATTGGGAGCTTCGCGGCCGGCGGCGATGGCGGGACAGCGGGGAGGTAGAGGCGGAGGTAGGTGCCGAGCGAGGCGTCGAGCGGCACGTCGCGGGAGACGACGGCGGCGGCGGAGGAGGAGGAGGGCGGGAGGAGCGGGACCTCGGGGCGCGTGACGGTGCCGTCCGGGTGGACGGCGATGCGCATGAAGAGGTTGTTCTCCTTGGTCATCGCCGGGGGCGGGGCATCGCAGGCGGCGGCGGCGGCCGGTGCAGCGTCGGTGATGTCGCCCATGGCTCTTCCTCTGATCCTCTTGCTCTCTGTTTCCTCCTGCCTTGCGGTGGTGGTGGTGATGGTGCTGAACGGGGCTGGCGTTTATAAAAGCAGCGTAGAATCGGGCAGCCTCGTCGGACGGGTGAAATGGGCGCGGTGGAGGAACGGAAAACGTGGCCATCGTAGCAGTAGCGCGCAGACACGGGCACGGCGGTGGGTGACGCCACGTGACATGACCCCAGCCTGCCACGTGACATGACCCCAGCCTGGCCCAGTGACCCTGAAGGCTCCCCCCCGTTTGCTTGTCTTTGCCTGATCGTCCACGCGGAAAAAGCCGACGTTTTTTTAAATATATATATATATATATATATGAAAAATTGGTAGGGATGCGCTAGGTTTAAAATATGACGAGAGATATATGAAGGAATTGAAAGTCGTTGTCTTTTCAAGCCTACTGTAGGTTTAAAATATGACGAAACATAGATGGAGGAATTGTAGTTGCATAGACCACCCCAAACGGTAACATTCACACTGCTCCTACCTTGTACCTGCCCGTGCCCATATAGTGCGTTCACCACCACCTATATCCTCCTCTTCTTCAGAAATCAGAGCTGAACAAAACCAGTGAAAAGGACCGTGTCGTTGTTCCAGTACAAGACATGTGGGCACTGGGCTGACGGTAGCCAACAGCAGACGGATTTCGTTTTCCGACAGCGAATGGTAGCCAACAATGACGGCAACGAATTATACGGGCCCCATCCATGTCCTAGCAGATCCCGTTTCTTGCGTGCGGTGACGCCTGCCTGGCGTGGACAATCATGGCTTGTTAGTTTATGCATTCATTCATCTAGGCTTGTTATGATCAGGACATACGATTAATTGGCTTGTTTATAATTCCAGATCGATCTGACATGATTTGATGGCGCTGCTTTGTTGCTTGTAATCTCAAGGCATAGGGGTTGCTTGCGTACACTGAATTTATCATAAAAGACTCTTCTTTCGGAATTCATTTTGAATGTTATATGTACGTGCCAAGATCTTTGATGCATCATTATCTTTAAAAGAAAACAGTATGATGGGCCGTGTGATGTTTCAGAGTTTCGGATCGAGGAGATTTGCTTACATAGATGGATATCGCAGGTGGGAGTTCAAGAGTCGTTTCAATTTGAGTAACTGTGCCTTTCGGTGACAAAAACACTAGTACTCCCCGTTATTCTGAGATGAATAACAACTGCTCGCTGAATTCAAAATATCAAGCCACTAATGCGTGAGTTCAGCTGTCTATGAACCACTCACTCACTCACTCTTTAGGGCATGTACAACCCACAGACAACAACTGTCTTTTTGTTGCCACATAGATCAAATGAGCTGATGTGGCTATCATTTAATGAGGAAAGAGAGTGTTGTTGTCTACTATCTCGTCTACTGCTTTGGCTCGTGCTCCCATGCAAAACATCAGAAACCAGAGTGCGTATTTATTATCACACAGACAGCTAAATAGACAGCAGCTGTCTAAACTATTGTAAAGCTGACTATTTAACTGTCTGTATGTGTTAAATAGACAGCAGCTGTGTGTCGTACATGTCCTTACGAGCCCAGGCAAAAATGAATGAAGAGAATAAAGAGGCCTTCGTCAAACTTCGGCCCGGATGGGCCACACAGTCTGCGTGGGCCGTATCTTCCTTCCACGGCCTGTCTACAGAATACTGGGCCGTATTACGGAAGGCTCGTGAGTCTCGCGTTGGCCTTGTGTGCGATTGCGTCGGACACGGCCCTCATGATCACGCCAGGCCCATTCTAACGGCCATTCCGAATTCCGGCTCGTCTGAACTAGAATATGTAACGTTTTGATTGTTAGACATGAATTTGTTCTATAAATACTTTTATTTTCTTCAAACTTTCCTACTAGCTGGCTTATTTTTATGGCACTAAATTAACCGTTCTTAGTTAATTATTCATTATTACAGCATTGTTGTGATGCTTATTTGTCCTATGAGTGGAAGCCGTGTCCTGACTCCTGAGTAGAGAAGTGTAATGGTGCTTTGTTTGCATTGTAAGGTACAAGTACAATTGCGTAGAGATCGACCATGTTATATAACTCGAGAAAGTATTTATTTGGGATAGAGATCAATGAATAATTGTACAAGGCATCACATGATCTCATGTTTTACAAGTATTATTATTGCATTGTATGGCCAATTTGCTCACCTCTTTCTAACAACTCGTGTCAGTCCAGAGTTATATGAGATAAGCCGAGTACGTTTGAGGCAACATCACATTTCAATCCTTGTTCTAACTAGTTCCGAGCCCAGCATGCTGCGTGCCCCGTAGAGATGTGCGTGTTGGCCTGGTGCCGGATTTGAAACCTGACAGACCGGGCACTGACAGAAACAGAATCATTTATTTGGTGGCGGAAAGGTTTTGCTACGTTACTTAGGTTCAGTTGTAAAAGCAACAGAAAGGAGGAGCACTGAGCCATGAGAAGGCTGAAAAGATAGACGAACCGTGTGGTGGTTCTGATCAAAACTACATACCATAGCATTGATTAACAACAATAATGAAGATTACAACAAATATACTCCGTATTTTTGAATTTGTTCAACAGATATACCTTTCCTGGTCGCACGGTCATGGAAGTCAGATGATCACCTGCGCAATGCAAGGCGCGCGAGACCAGCCCGGCGATCTTCCGGCGGTCCTGACCTGATCAGCGGCCTGGGCGACGACGTGCTCGTGCGCATCCTCGAGCTTCTGACGGACGCGGTGCGCACGGCGGCGCTGGCCCGGGATCTGGATGGACGACGCGGCGCGCGGCGGCGGCGCAGCGCTGCGCTGCGACGAGCCGCGGCGCGCGCGTACGTGCTGCGACTGCGAGACGGCGAGGATGACGACGGTGGTCGTCGTTGTTGTTTGAGCAAACCTTGTGGTGTGTCATGCAAGCTGGGGCGGCCGTCAGATGACTGACGGGGATGGGCGCAAGGGGCGGCCGGAGCGCGGCGTCAAGCAGCGGTGGCGTTCATGCGACGGCACGGGGTGGTCGGTATTTGAAATACCGTCCACCCCCTAGGGGCCTACAAGCCGTCCAATCGGCCTTCTACGGCTCAGATTAGGCGCATCGCAAGAGATCTTCCTCGTCGAGCTCGTCCCCGCGTTTGGCCAGATCCCAAATTCTACCCCCAAAGTTCACTATGCAAAAAGAAGATTCCCATCACATCAAAATGTCATAGCATGCATGGAGTACTAAATGTAGATGAAATCAAAAACTAATTGCACAGTTTTGTTGTACTCTACGAGACGAACATTTTGAGCCTAATTAATCAATTTTTGGATAATTTTTCACACATACAAACGAAATGCTACAGTGTGCCTCGGTTTTCCAACTCCCAAATTTGGGGTGCCAAATTGGCATCTAAACAAGGCCTTGATTCTCTCTGTTTTTTTAAAACCCCTGCCCCTTGTTAATTGTTATCAGAGAAGAATCATAGGATAACTAGTAATACAATAATATAGTTTCCAATTATGGATACATATTTAGCTCCGGCAACGAAATGTCGCGTTCCACGATGATGGCAGGAAATTTGTTGCATGCTCAAGTGAGGACATCAAAATTAAGTATGAATATTGGATGGTACATCAATCGTGCATGATCCACGAGGAGGGGCAAGGTTTGTTGCTTATTACTCAAGTGGGGTTTGCATGTGTGTCGTGTCGTGTCGTGTCACCGGCGGATTCACTATCCAGTGTAGTATCTGGACAAGGACTAGGCGGCGTAGAGCTCCGGCCTGGACAGCCTCGGCGTCGGCACGGCCACCAGCGGCGTTGCCTTCTTCATGACGATGGCGAACCTCTCTTCCATGTCCAGCCGCTCGCCGGCGGGGAGCTCCCAGTCGAACGCCTGCAGCAGCATCGCCAGCGAGTAGGCCGTCATCCGGTCGGCCATGGCGACGCCGGCGCAGATCCGGCGGCCGGACCCGAACGGCAGGTAGTCCATCTCGGCGCCGGTGAAGTCCAGCCTGCGCCCTTGGTCGTCGCCGCCGGGCATGAACCTCTCCGGCACGAACTCCGCCGGGTCCTTCCACACGGCCGGGTCCCTCATTATGGCCCACACGTTGACGAACACGCGGGCGCCCGCCGGGACGCGGTAGCCGCCGACGGCGGCGTCGGCGGCGGGGCAGTGCGGCACCATGAGCGGCAGCGCCGGGTGGAGGCGCAGCGTCTCTTTGACCACCGCGTGCAGGTAGGGAAGCTGCGGCAGGTGCGCCTCCTCCACGACGGCGTCCCTCCCCACCACGGCGTCCAGCTCCTCCCGCGCCTTGGCCCGCAGCCGCGGCTGCCGCATCAGCTCCGCCATGGCCCACTCCACCGTGTTGGACGTCGTCTCCGTGCCCCCAACCACCATGTCCATGAGCAGGGCCTTGACGTTGGTCATGGTGAAGGCGGTCTTGCCGTCGCCGCCTTCCTTCTCGAGCTTGAGCATGTACTCGAGGAAGTCCGGCGCGGGGGGCTCACCGCCGGCCTGCTCCTGCTCCAGCTCCTGGTCGGCCCTGACCCTCTTCTCGATGATCCTGGCGAACATCTGGTCGAAGCGGTCCTTGAGGACGTCGGACTTTCGCCGGATGCCCTGGAGGTCGAAGCGCGTGAGCGCCGGGAAGAAGTCGGAGACGTTGGGCGCGCCGAGCATCTCGGTGATCTCGGCGACGAGGTTGCGGAACTCGGCCCCGACGGCGGCGCGCTCGTCATCGCCGCCGATGTTCCCGCCCCACAGCGCGCCAGTGATGACGTTCATGACGGTGAGGAACATCTGCGCGCCGACGTCGACGGGCTCGCCCGCCGCCGCCCGCGCGTGGAGGTGGCGGAGCGTGGCGGCGAACTCCCGCTCGCGGAGGCCGCGCACGGCGTCGAGGCCGGAGGCGCCGAGCATCTCCCGGACGCAGACGCGGCGGAGGAGGCGCCACGTGGGGCCGACGGGGTTCCAGACGATGTTCTGGCCGCCGCCGTAGGAGATGGAGCGGGCCGCGTCGGGGACGTCGCGGCCGGAGAAGGCGAGGTCGCTGTCGCGGAGGACCTCGCGGGCGAGGGCGGGGGAGGTGACGACGACGCCGAGCTTGGAGCCGAGGCGGATGGAGAAGACGGGGCCGTAGGCGGCCGCGAGGCGCGCGAAGTAGGCGTGCAGCTGCGGGTCAAGGGACAGCAGGCTGCCCACCAGCGGCAGGCCCCTCGGCCCCGGCGGCAGGTTGTTGCTTCGGCCGGCGGCGGAGAGGTAGAGGAACGCCGCCGCGGCGGCCGCCAGGAGGAGCGCGGCGGCGTAGAGGAGCGTGGCGGCGTCCATGGGCGCCAGGTGGCCGGAGGCGAGCGAGAGCGCGGCAGACAGTAGCTGGAGCTGTAGCTGGGTGCGTGTGGGGATGTGTGGAAAGCAATAGAAAGAGGCAATTGGATATTTTTTGGAGGGATGGCGGCCCTGCCGGATATTTCTCGTTGGGCAAACTCGATGGGGATACGAGCGGCGGGCCGGCGTTTGTTTGTCGCGCTCGTCGGGGCCAAGACGACGAGTAGCGAGCGATATGATGGGCACGGGTTTGGACTTTGGAGGGATCACTGCTTGTGCGGCCGGCGTCGCCTTCCGGCGGTCTCCATTTTGTTTTGTTTTGCATCGCGTCAGGTCAGGGACGACGCCATTGCCGGCCTCGTCGGGATCGAGGTCGAGGTCAGGGACGACGAGGCAGGGGCTTCTTGGCCTTGCCGGAACAGCTACCTAATTAACCAGAGATGTCATGTAGTCATGTGTTTGTACTTTGTAGTGCCTCACCTCAGCTCGCGTCACGCCGCCCGGGCGCCACCGACACCGCGGCCTTTGCATCTCTGCTATTATACCCGAGATGCTCGTTATTATACTACCGGTATCATCGCTGATCTGATCTGTATACTGGTATCAAATATGTTGGCACGGTACACGCGCTCTCTAATATGAAAATATATATATACCCAACCCAAATATATCTTAATTATGTGTCGCCGTTCGTTCAAGGAAACCAAGGAAGGGACTAATAAGTCTGGTTTTCCTATCTTCTTCAATTTTAAACTTAGGCAAGACAACGATCAAGGCCCCTTTGGTAGGGCTCTTCCGCCGGCTCCTTGACTAAAAAAACGGCTCCCGCGAAGGAGCACCCGAGGAGCCATTTTCTATTTTATACTAAGCCTATGAAGCTGAAAGAAGTGGCTCTACGCAGCTTTAGTTATAAAAATACATGAGAAACTGTTTTGTCAAACATATTTCTAAAACGGCTTCAGCTTCGTCAGATAAGCATCAGTTTTCTTTGGCTACAGAGAATCCTGATCGACCTAGGCGCCATGCAATGCAAGGAAGGAGACCATGACCATCTGCAGCACTGCTCTTTGCAGATGTGTGGACCCGGACCCACACGCCAGTGACTTGACTGCAGGACAACTCTACTGCACCCCGTCGAGACCGCCGCGCGCATTCCTACCACGACAACACTGAACACAACACAAGGCATGCGTGACGTCAGTCTTGTGGTTTCGTCATGTTGAGCACACGCATTGCATCATAGCAGTCACCGCCGCCGCTTGACTCCATCGGTTTTGAACTCCCCCGGCCAGAGCTGCCGATGCCGTGCCGTCGGCGAATGCTGCACTACCCTAGCTAAGCCTCTGCTCCAGTCTGACCACGACAACGCAGCCATGGATCTCAGTCGTCTTCGTCATCCTGAGCACGCATTGGCGTCGATCATATCAGTTACCGCTTGACTTCATCAGTTCATCCGGTCCAAACTCCAGCCAAGCTCCTGGATCGTAGCAGCCGCCACTCCCTCAATGTTCAGTCAACAGCACCCAATCCTCTGTGGAGGCCGCGAGCGCGACATGATCGCCGAAAGCAACAACTCGTACAACCGGTGAGCGAGCATCCAACGCCCAACACACCCAGGGGTAGGATAGATACATATACATCGATGGCAACCGGCCTCCTGCTTCAGTCTCCATCCTATCCAGTATCGATCCATCTCCTGTGCAGTGAGCACATCATATCTTTTCTCTACACTGACAACAATCAGGGTCGGGGGCACTGTACAATGCTGCAGGAAATAAACCAAGATCCCCATGATCACTGAACATCAACAAGTGCAGCGACGCTGTCCATGGATTTACCCTCTGCAGTAATTGAGCTTCGATATATCAGACTTTGAGCCGGCACCGGCCGCTGATCGAATTCTTCAGGGAATGAAGAGTTCCTATCACCTCAAGTGGTTTGGTGCAGCGTTGGAAAATGAGCAAGGAGGTGACTGGGATCACTCAACAAACACCCTACTTTCCTAGGGATACAGGCGCAAGATTTCATTCAGAGGCCTTGCTTTTGAGGGCAGCAAAAACTGTGGCTCTATCATCCCTAGCGTTTCAGTCAAGTCGGCTTCTATCAATTTTTTCAAAAAAAAAAGTCGGCTTCTATCCGGTTGGAAGGATCACGTCAGCATGCCGTGGCTGTTACCGTTACAGAATCCATACCAAACTCTTGCTGATTTCATATACGTGTCATACTGTCATTCTTTCATTTCTGGTGTGCTGCTGCTTACGCATTCCATGGAGGAGATTGCATTGGCAGCTAACTTGGCAAGAATCAGTCAAAACTGTAAATGTACACGTATGTCACAAGCATGTATGTGAGTGTGACCGGGAGTATGGTCGGCGTCTAAGTTGTTCCGAACTCTGAAATTGCCATGAACTGCTACAGGGAGATGAGATCAGATGAACTAAACCTCCCTGTCGCCTCAAAGCACAGCCTCAACTTGCACAAACCAGTAGGCTATACTGTTACGTGGAAAAGAAGAAGAAAGCAGAAACCTGCTGAAGCATTACACAACCAATAGGCTATACTGTACCGTAACTTTGCCCATAGAATGTATTATATGTTTAGAAATGGACTGTATACTTGCTTGTACAACTTCTCGTACTGAGAAACTTCAGGGTTCTAGCAACACAAAACCCTTACTTTTAAGGGCAAGATATCACTATTCTATGCCCTAAATGCGCCTCATGCCTATCTTGTTTTCAGTCTTATTCGTGTATGTATCTGTTGTCTATACTAGGAACAACGCAGTGCATGCACACCTGCAGTCATTCTTTCTCTGATCTTTACAAGTTTGATCCATCTGAGCTGTGAGGCGTTGAATTGTCGATCAAGTCCGAGCTGCACATGCCAAAATCTTGGTAGTCAAGCAGCCAATCTGTTGCTCCATCTCCATCCCATAGCAATGTCCCCTCCACATCCACGATGCCAAGCACATCATCGTTGCTGCTCGTAAAATTCAGCCAGGGCTCATCCATGGCCAGATCAGTCTCTGACAGCCAATTCACCACCTGTTCCTGGTCTGGACCATTAGTGGTGTTTCCTGACTCCAGCCAGCTAGACTGCTCCGACGACTCAGAAGGCAGTTCCATGTCCATACGGCTGCCATCCTTCACAACCAGCACGTCTCTGGTGTCACTGGATTTTGCAGATGTATCAGTGGATTGTGAAGTAGATGCCTTGGAGTTGGACAGAGGCTGGTGTGTGGCTGGGTCAATACCCATCTTGATGAGCTTCTTCTTGATGTGCGTGTTCCAGTGGTTCTTGATCTCGTTATCCGTCCTCCCAGGTAACTTGGAAGCAATCTTGGACCATCTGCACAGACTAAGCCAATTAGGAGTGAAGAAAAGGCTAGTAATATTTCGCCTTTTGTGAAAAAGACCAGCCAAACAGCCCTTTTGATTCATTTTGCAGCCTCCTGAATTTGAAGCAATGTATTAATTTGCAATTTTCCATCGTTTTCACAATTCACAGATGCGTGCTTCATGGTTCAGAAATGGTGTTTGTGCTACACGTGGAGCTTGAGAGTGACCTGACCGGTGCTATCACTATTGCCCTTCAATTTTTGAATGCCCTTCAACTCACATGCAGATATGAAGTCTACATCAGCGTATCATTAACTATAGATTCAAAGAGCAACAGCTAAGAAAAAATAGCAATTACACTTGGTGTTTTTTAAATAACTTAGTGTTTCCAAGAGCACCGAAGGATATGAAACAATCAAGAGGTTACAGCTAAACTAGAGACAAGAACAGAAATAAAGTAAAAGGGAAATGCTTTCCCAACTATAGGGCAATATTGCTATAGGGTTATACTCCCTCTATTCCAAAATGTAGCCCATTTTAGTTTTGTTCAAGTCAAACTTCTCTAACTTGGACCAAGTTTATACAAAAATATATTAATATCTATACTGCCAAAGAAATGCAGAAACAAGACATATTTTTGAACGGATTTAATGAAATTGATTTGATGTTGTAGATATTGGTGTATTTTTTCTGTAAACTTGGTCAAATTAGAAAATTTTGACTTAGGATAAAACTAAAAACAATTTACATTTTGGAACGATGGAATACTATGCAAGATGCAACAAGCTCAATAATCATGAAAACCTCTTTTAACTCTCTAGCAGATGTCGAATAACTAGGTAAACTTGGTTAACTGATCCTGGTATTGGAGTACTTATTTCTTTCTTACTACAGAACTTTATCGTAATCGATGGCCGTGGAGCACCAGGGGTTTTTTACAACAATACCATGCGCATGTGACTACTATTATTGGTGCTCATGAACTCAGTTGATTCCAAAATTGTGCCATCATTTTACAGTAAGTAACGCTGCTATGCTTCATGTAGACACTTACAACGTACAAGCTAGAAGCTCCCAAGTCAACTGAGTATGGAGCAGGTATTCCTCGATCAATATGTTCTGTTGTTTCCTATGCACTTCTGAACTTAACCAAGGAATTCACCCAGGCAGAGGAACAGATGCAAGTAGCTTATTGTACCATAACACAATAAAGAAGATAGATTAACATACAAAATGTTGTATCTGCATCCATGCACACGTGTATACCATGCAGGATAGTATACCTATTTCCAAGCTTGGCATGGAGGTCAATGACGAGCTGCTCCTCTGCAGTGCTGAGGAGGCCACGCTTGAGGTCAGGGCGGAGGTAGTTAGTCCACCGCAGCCGGCAGCTCTTCCCGCAGCGCAGCAGCCCTGCCAGTTTAGGCACTGCTCGCCAGCAGCATCGGCCGTGTGTCAGGATGAAGCTGATGAGCTTCTTGTCCTCCTCTGCTGTCCACGGCCCCCGCTTCACACCCTGCTTGTCACAGCACGGCTGCCTCCCCATGGATCAATGCACTGGATCAAGCACTGAGTTAACAAGGCTATTGATAAGCTTCTACTGCATTTTATATATGCCGCGAGCCACCAAACTCTGCAGACAAGCATCAGACAAAAGGGTCATGAAAGCTCCGTTACAACTGCAATGGATGTCTGCCCGTATATATGTATAGCTCCGTGCAATTTCAAAAAATGTCTTGTGCTTTTCACACTTTTCTATTTGCTGATGGAGATAGTGATGGTGATTTGGTTAATTTAGTGTGATCTGGAAGCAAGAGTCTCAGTCTGATGTCGTGTTTAAGTTTTTGTTAAAGAAACAGTTACTGAAGGCATTGCAGCATCATATGGTGTACTGCTAGAGTCCATGATCATGTTCACTCAAACAAAAATGTGTCAAGATCTGTGACCAAGTCGATTCTTGCACTTCAATATCCCACTATGGTACAAGGGGTTGGTAGTATGACCTTAATTAATTAGCATAATGAAGCGAACAATAATCAGCTTACAGATAGATTAATTCAATTTCCTAGTTAGTCCTACTCTAAAAATGTCAGTTTGATTGCAAATGATGCCACATGAACCAAAAGTATGATATCTCCTGAGTATAGAAGCGGCAGCACACCTGATGTTTTCAAAGCTTTTGTTGCTTCCATTCCCCACAGGGGTATATATGTGCGTCGCCCTTGTTGCCATCTTAAGGAACTATATTACAACAACCATTTCACCATCTTGTGCACAATAACATGTCAGAGCATGAGGAGCAACCTGACCTCTAACATATGTTTATGGAGGTATGGAGTATGGACCAATATGATGACATTGAGCGCCATGCCACCATGATGTTAATGTTCCATCAAAATTTGCCGAGAAAATTGAAACATTCAGGCAGTCAGCATCCCAGGCTCCTAGCTCACGGAGACTGGTAGCGTCATCATGACAACCAACTGTGTAAGCTTAATCTCTGCAGAGTTCTATTTGCATATCAAGTTAGTACACCAGATAAGAAAAACAATAGTAACAGATTAATTGATTAGATACAAGGAAGTGGTTCATCACCGTAACAACCCTAAAATTCCTATAGGTTTTGTTGAGTGCAAAAATTCGAATTTAAAAATTTTTGGTGGAATTGTGTGCATGCAAACCAACATATAAGAGTGTCTTCATTTTGCTCCCTAAATTCTTAGGCAATTTAAATTCAAATTTAAAATCCATTTGAAGTGCTAAGGATGAAATAGTGTGATTTGGATTTATTTGGATTTATTTGGATTTTTGGTTGGTTTGAATTCAAATTCTAGATTTGAATTCAAACTCTAATTGACTAAACTAATTTCCAAATCCTATTCCTGTTCGTGGGCCGAATTCCCGCAGCTCAAGTCCAAGAAACCACCTTCAACTCTTCTGCTCGAGCCAGCGAACCCAGCCAGCCCAGCCGGCCTTTCGGCCCAGCAGCGGCCCGCTCTACCTCCCCGCCGCGTCCCCGCCGCGTCGCCCGTCTCCTTTCGCTGACATGTGGGCCCCGCCTGTCGGTCGTCCCTCTCCCCGCGTCATCTTCCACCTCTCGCTGCTCTCCCTCTCTCCCGAGCGCGCCGCCCGTGAACCCAACCACCCGGCCGGCCCCATCGCTCCCTGTGCGGCCCGTCCGATGCGCGCCGCGTGTCCGCAGCCGCCTGGCCATCCCAATCTCGCCGTCCGTGCCCGCCAAACCCTAGCCTAGCGCCTATTTAATCCCGCCGCCGGCCTTCTTCTTCCTCAAGTCGCGCCGCCCCTTTGGGGTTCCTTCCAGATCCAATTCGTGGGAGGGGAGGAGTAGGTGAGAGGTAGGGAAGGGCGTGGAGCAGTTGGAGCAAGGAGAGGAGAAGCCAGTCGCCTTCCCCGCGTTGCCGCCGAGAACCGGAGCGCCGCCGCCCGTGGACTCGTCGACGAGGAGCCGGACCAGGGACAAGAGGAAGCGCACGAGCACCGCCGGACTGCGTCGAGCCTTCCCCGAGCTGCAGCGTACGACGACGAGACCCTAGGTGAGCTAACCGCGTTTCGCCCCTTTCTCCTTTGTTTCCGGCGGAGCGCCGCCGCGCGTGCTCGCCGTGCCAAGCCAAGCCTTCTGTGTGCCAGCCTTCGAGCTGTGCATCTTCTTGTGCAGGTTCCAGAGCCGCTGAATCCCTTTTGCAGACCGTCGTCGCTAGATCCCCGCAGCCGAGGCCGCCGCGGCCGAGCTCTGGTTAAAACAAGTGGGGGTATTTCTCTTTCAGCACTGACTCCTTTTCCCAAGTGGCTTCCCTTTCTGAGTGATTGCTCCACTGTACTTTACAAAACGGGATAGCTGTGCTTCTGGTCTCTTTGACTGCTCTGTCTAGTATCCTCTCTGGGTACTCCAGGTACTCCAAGGTATCCTGTAGGTCTAATGCCTCTGTCTTGACCTCATGTTCTGGTACTCTCAGACACTTCCTCAGCTGAGATACATGGAACACTGGGTGTACTCCCGCTAGTTCCTCTGGTAGGTCTAGCTTGTAGGCTAGCTTTCCTACTCTCTCCAGTATCTGGTATGGTCCCACAAAACGGGGTGCTAGCTTTCCTTTCACTTGGAATCTCTTATGCCCTCTGAGGGGTGACACTTTCAGGTAGACGAAGTCTCCTACTTCGAACTCCAGATCTCGTCTCCTTTTATCTGCATAGCTCTTTTGTCTGCTCTGAGCTGCCTTCAGGTGCTCTCGGATCTTGGCCACATTTTCTTCTGCCTCTACAATCATGTCAGGACCAAAGAATGTTCGTTCTCCCACCTCTGACCACATTAGAGGTGTTCTGCATTTTCTGCCATATAATGCTTCAAAGGGTGACATCTGCAGGCTGGCCTGGTAACTGTTGTTATAGGAGAATTCTGCATAGGATAGACTCTTCTCCCAGTCTGTGCTGTAAGCTAGAACACATGCCCTTAGCAAATCTTCAAGAACTTGGTTCACTCTTTCAGTCTGCCCATCTGTCTGGGGGTGGTAAGCTGTGCTATACTCCAAGGTTGTCCCGATGGCTTGATGTAGAATTGAGCTGTGCCAGAATTGAGCTGTGAATTGGGGTCCTCTGTCTGACACAATACTTTTTGGTGCCCCATGTAGCTTGAGAATGTTGTCTATGTATAGCTCTGCCAGTTTGCTTACTGAGTGCGTACTTTTGACTGGTATGAAGTGAGCTACCTTTGTCAGTCGGTCAACTACGACCCAAATGGCATCATTTCCTTTCTGAGTGCGAGGTAGGCCAACCACAAAGTCCATGCTGATATCTTCCCACTTCCACATTGGAATTTCCAGTGGTTTCAGCAGTCCTGCTGGTCTTTGATGTTCTGCCTTGATTCTTCGACAAGAGTCGCACTTGGCTACATACTCTGCTATGTCCTCTCTCATTTTCTTCCACCAGAATTTATCCTTCAGATCCTGATACATCTTGGTGCATCCTGGGTGTATCGAGTACTTGGACTCGTGAGCTTCTGTGCAGCTAGGCGGTGTAAGCGAGTAATAACAACTCGATCGTTGATCGAGGTGCTGAGGGGCTGCACTCGGGCAGTCCCTATGGGGTACCTGTTGCGGGTACATGGTTACTGGTTACTTGGGGTTGGTACTCGGTGAGTACCTGAGGAGTTTGGGCGGCAATACCTGTTATGGGTGCCGATTGCGGACCGTTGCGGCGGATCGCTTGTGTTGCAGATACTCGCTTTACCGAACAATTAAGGACCGAGTCGTGCCCCCACTTTGGACTTGGGAATTACCGTGCTCACCATCTACCCAGTATGGGGAGGGTTCCAGCAAGCCTACTCTAGTACGGCGCC
The DNA here is from genome assembly GCA_033239725.1 of Echinochloa phyllopogon. Taxonomy (NCBI): domain Eukaryota; kingdom Viridiplantae; phylum Streptophyta; class Magnoliopsida; order Poales; family Poaceae; genus Echinochloa; species Echinochloa phyllopogon. The sequence goes on from BTCW01000015.1 coordinate 46,961,466, forward strand.
GAGACTGTAGGAGAATCGAGTTTGATATGTGTAGGGGGGATTCGTTGCGGCGTAATCTCCCTGATTTACCACAGCCCCCGACTGGCCCCGGTGGGAAGGTTTCACGACCCTGGGGCAGATGTTAGATCGGATGTTTCCCGAGCCCAGGGAGACAGGATTGGCGCCGTTACTGTTTAGGGTCTTTGCTGTGGGCTGTGTCTCAGGTTGGTTGCGGACTAGCCTTGCAGCCCGGATGGATTCCTGGAGTGCCACCTCTGCAGAGTGTAAACTATACGTATAGCCGTGTCCACGGTTACGGACGACCCATTTCTGAGAAGCCCCGGCTAGCATGGGAATCTGCTTTCTTACCTCATCCTTGAATTGGGTTATGAGAGATTGGTCCAGCTGAGGCTGTTGAGACGAGGTGGGGAGGGAGCTCACCGAGTCGACTAGTGAGTGAAAGGTGTTGGTGGATATGATTTGCGGGAACCTGCCGTGGCAGGACGAGCCCGATGGGAAAATTGTGAGGCTGATGGTTGGTTTTGGGGGGTGTATGATGTATGTGTGTGAGCAGGAGTTGGTGATGAGATGAAATTGGGTTATTGCTGCTGCTTGCATAAGAAAACCCTGGCTTAAACCTTGATTATTTCTATATCCTTAGAATAGGCCACCTTTAAAGCTTGCATCATATTATGGTTGGTGACGTGGACCTGTCCCATTTCCTTGGGGACAGACTTTGGGTTCTCAGGTGAAGATCCCGACCGCGAGTTCAACCAGGACGGGTGGTACGACTGAAGGGTGTGCGCTACGCTCAAGGATGCCTGTGGAGGAGTGGTCCCTGTTGTTCTAGCTACCGCTGCGTAGATGTTTCTTATTGTCGTTTTAGCCCAGAGGGCTTGTACCAGACGCTTTGTCTTTATATGAGTCATGTAATGAATCTTTTATCGCTGTATGGATGTGATATTCGACTGAGATGAGTTCTGTACGAGATAGCTGCTATTCCTGGGACTATCTCAAGGGTACAGGGAGTCGGGTTCTCGTCGGTGAGAATCCGGTTCGTCACAGTTGGTATCAGAGCCATACTTGACCGTAGCGCGTAACCCACAGAACGGAAACTTAGGACAGAAGCTCTAACTGAGTCCTCTATTTTATATGAAACCCCTTGGACTATTTGAAAACTATATAAGTACATCTCATCTATTTGCAAAACTTTTACCCTTACCTTACCTTACTAACTTGCTAACTTACTAACAACCCACTAACTGTCTGGCAGATGGAAGGAAGATCAGCAGATGAACGACGAGAGATCAGGACCACAGGAGCAGACTGTGGAGGTTTGGCAGTGCTACTGAGGGAGGTGCTGCGTACAGTGGGAATAGATGTGGACAACGTCTTCTACGAGGGATGGACCTACGGACCTGGTGAGGGAGTACACACCCGGTTGCAGATGGTTGTACCCAATATCCCTGGACGACCAAGGTCACTGATGCTACGAGCAGCTACCAGCGAGAGCACTTTCAGTCGGGCAGTGCAGACTATAGCTATGAGGATACTCCGACTTGCCACACTTGTGTACCAGAGTCAGCTCAGCCACACTCGTTTCCGGTACCTACCGCGAGCTCTTGAAGATCCGACAGACAGAGACGCAGTCAGCTTGCAGGCTCACGCAGCAGACCGAGAGCGGAATGTGACTCTGCGGACCTCAGTTCAGTGCATGATTGAGCAGGAATACTTGAACATTGGCCTAGAAGAGAAAGTTGCCAAGCTGAAAGAGAGGCTATGGAAGCAGGATATCCAGCTGATGGAGAAGGACAACAGGATCGCCTTACTTGAGGAGCAACTCCGAGCTAAAACAAGGGAAGTCAGGAACTTGGAGTACGAAGCTCGCAACAACAGACAGTTGGCAGGACTGATCCGAGCAACTCACCATGCTCGAGATGTTCGCCTGGAAGATCAGCTCACAGAAAAAGACAAGGAACTAGCAGCCAAGGAAGAAGAGATAGAAGGACTGAAGGAAGAAGTATACTGGTTGGACAGTCACAACTCAGAACTCCAGGAAGAAGTGGACAGCTACAAAGAGAAGAATGGACGAAACTACCAGCTGATGAAGTACCTGAGTCTTCAACAGATTATGGCAAAGGATGAAGCTCGAAGGACCCTTAGTAGTTGGGTAAGATCAGACAGGAAAAGAGTGGCAGAAATGATCGCAGTGAACCAAGGACTACCAGAAGAACGCAGAGTTGAACCCAGGACAGAGAACTACAGAGTTTCACCAAGCCGAGTTGAGCCGATACCACCACCTGAGGCTCGAACCCTTACTTCCGAGATGACAAGACTGAGACAAGAACTGACACACTTAGAGAGGCAGTTGACAGAACCTGAGATGGACATAGTGAGGTTGGCAGCGCACCTCACGGACACCCACCAAGACAACAGGCAGTGATCAAGCAGCAGACAGAGACTGAGGCTGTGAGGTTGGCAGCGCGCCTCACAGGCACTTTCAGCAGTATGGGACAGATGCAGTAGGCAGTATTAGCAGATGTCAGCAGATGATGAGAGTTGTATCTATCTTCATGAGTAGATGTTTAGACTTAGTAGATCATGACCACCTTTTGGCTCAGCCACGATGTAGCATTCGCTTAGATGTACTAATTCTCAAGGTTCCAGGAGCTGACCTCGGGATAGTACTCATGTCTAGGGTGTAATGCTGTAATGATTGATCGATCTTTTTGGCTGTTCTTGCAGTTTTATTGTTGTTCGTCTTGAGTGTACTTTAGTGTTGAGTCTATTTCATGTGTGCAGCTCCTACTCTAGTTACGCTAACCTAACCCTTACCGACCGCCACTAAATCTGCTCTATGAAAAATTCAGCAATATGTCGATCCGAAGATCCAACCGACTGCTTGCACGTTTTGAGGAAGCTGAGCAAGAAGAGGCAGCAATGGCAGCTAGAGGCAGAGGACGTGTCAGAGGTCGAGGTCGTGGAAGAGCAGCAGTTGCAGTTAGAGGCAGAGGTCGTGGACGCGCAGCAGGCGTGCTCCAGCCCGAGAACAACGCACCAGGAGAAGAACAGGAAGTGGAAATGCAAAAACCAGCAGTGGAACCTCAGCAGAACCAGCAGAACGAACAGCAACCACCGCCACCGCCTAACTTGGCAGAAGTGATGACTACTCAAACACAGCTGATGCAACAAATGGCACATGCCAATACACAGATGATGCAAGCTATGCAACAGATGCAGGGAAATCAGAACCAGAACCGTCAGGGACACCGTGAGGAAGACCTACAAAGGAAGATTGAAAGGTTCATCAGGCTGAAAGCACCCACCTTCGACTACTCGGACGAACCACTCGACGCACACGACTGGTTGCGTACCATCGAGACGAAGCTGGACCTGACAGACTACACTGAAGAGGAATGTGTGGCCCTTGCGGCGCACCAACTTGAAGGAGCAGCAAAAGCGTGGTGGGAGAGCTACTGTGACTCTCACGCAAACCCAGCTCAGATCACCTGGCTAGAGTTTTGTGAAGCTTTCAAGGAGTACCACATACCAGAACAAGTCATGGTGCATAAAGCAATGGAATTCAGGACAATGACCCAAGGAAGTTTGTCTGTAGCTGAGTACGCTCGACACTTTGCTAAGATGTCAAGGTACGCTCCTGAAGACGTCAACACTGAGAAGAAGAAGCAGTTTTGGTTCCAGCGTGGTTTACACAGAGGTCTGAGGACAGCACTCGCAGCGAGTTCACACAGGTCACTAAGAGAGTTGATTGACAGGGCTATCGCAGTTGAGAAGGAAAGAGTGGGACTTGAAGATACCTGGCGAGAGAAGAAAAGAAAGGCTGAACAGTTGCACAACCACCGGCTAAGTCAGAGACCGAGGAGTGGCCAGAGCAACATGCTCAGGAGAAGCTTTCAGCAGAGCAACAGCCAAGGAAGCTCAGGATTTAACAGAAACAGTTACCAGGGTAACCGAGGCAGTAACAGCAACAGTTTTGGCAGCAGAGGTAACAACTACAACAGCCTTGGTAACAGAAACAGCAGCTACTCAAGTCAGGGAAACCCCAACTGGAAGTCGAACAACACACCCAGAATTGGTGGAGGGACCACAGTGGTCTGTTTTGCTTGTGGGAAGCCCGGTCACAAGTCCTTTGACTGTCCGGAGAAGAAGAACAAACAAACCCCAGCCAAGGCACCGGCACCTGGAGGACAGGACAGGCAGCCAGCAACAGTGCAGAGAGGACGCCTCAACCACTTGACAGAGGAAGAAGCCGAGGACGCTCCCGACGTTGTGCTCGGTGAGTTTTTAGTAAATGGCATTCCAGCTTTGATATTGTTTGACTCTGGAGCAACTGGATCCTATATCTCGACAAAGTTTGTAAGAGAGCAATCACCCCCGACAATACCTAAAGCTAGACCTATAGTCACTACTTCTCCCTTAGGAGAGCTTAGGTGCACTTTAGAGTGCCCCGCAGTTAGACTGATGATAGGAGGCCAGGAGTTCGAAGGAAACTTGACAGTCCTGGAATCGGATGGAATTGACGTGATACTAGGAATGGATTGGCTTACAGAGCACAAAGGAATAATCAGTTGCTCACCCAGAACAGTTGAGTTGACACACCCTAGTGGAGTCAAAGTAACAGCAGAGCCACAAAGAAGAACAGGGAAGAGATCCAGAACATGTATTCTGAGACAGTTGGTATACTCCATTGAGAAACAGACGATCGAAGAAGTACCTGTAGTATGTGAGTACCCGGACGTGTTTCCCGAGGAACTACCAGGACTACCACCAGACCGAGACGTAGAGTTCATAATCGAACTGCAACCAGGCACAGGGCCTATTGCTAAGAGACCGTACAGAATGTCAGTGGAAGAACTGGAGGAACTCAAGAAGCAGCTGAAAGAGATGCTTGAAAGCGGTGTGATTCGACCAAGTGCATCCCCATGGGGATCGCCAGTGTTGTTTGTGAAGAAGAAAGATGGGTCAATGCGCATGTGCGTAGACTATCGATCCCTGAACGCAGTAACGATCAAGAACAAGTACCCATTACCTCGAATTGATGACTTGCTAGATCAGTTGAAGAAAGCCAAATACTTCAGTAAGATTGATCTGAGATCAGGATACCACCAAATGAAGATTAGAGAAGGTGACATCCCCAAGACAGCTTTTGTGACTCGGTACAGGCAGTACGAGTTCACCGTTGTGTCATTTGGATTGACCAATGCACCTGCTTACTTCATGAACATGATGAACAAGGTATTTATGGAGGAACTGGACAAGTTCGTAGTGGTGTTCATTGATGACATACTAGTTTACTCAGAAACAGCCGAAGAACATGAGAAGCATCTGAGGATTGTACTAGAGAGGCTGAGGCAGCATCAACTCTACGGAAAGTTCAGCAAGTGTGAATTTTGGTTAGAGAAAGTAGCCTTTTTGGGTCACGTGTTGACAGCTGAGGGCGTAGCAGTCGACCCAGAAAAGATTGAGGCAGTAGCAGAATGGAAGCAGCCAAAGAGTGTTACGGAGATCCGGAGCTTTCTGGGATTGGCAGGATACTATAGGAGATTCATTGAGAACTTCTCCAAGATTGCCAAGCCAATGACCGAACTACTCAAGAACAATGTCCCATTCGAGTGGACGGACAAATGTGAAAGGAGTTTCCAAGAACTCAAGCACAAACTCACTACAACTCCGGTATTGACCCTGCCAGATATTCGCAAAGATTTCGTAGTCTATTGCGATGCTTCAAGACAAGGTTTGGGATGTGTTCTGATGCAAGAGGGCAAGGTTGTTGCCTATGCATCGAGGCAACTGAGGAAGCATGAGGAAAACTACCCCACGCACGACTTGGAACTGGCAGCAGTGGTACATGCATTGAAGATCTGGAGGCACTATCTGATTGGCAACAAGTGCGATATCTACACAGATCACAAAAGTTTGAAGTATTTCTTCACCCAATCTGAACTGAACATGAGGCAAAGAAGATGGTTAGAACTGATCAAAGATTACGATTTGGAGATACACTACCATCCTGGCAAAGCTAACGTAGTGGCAGATGCCTTGAGCCGAAAGAGTTATTGCAACAACTTGATGATATAAGAAAGTCAGCCAGAACTAGCGAAAGAGTTGTACATGCTGAAACTCGAGCTAGTAGAAGAAGGAAAACCCCAAGAAATGAGGGTGGAGTACAACCTAGGAGACCGTATCAAAGAAGCACAAGGAAAGTGTCCAGAAATCCAAGAAGTAAAAGAGGATATCCAACGAGGAGTAGCACCTGACTTCCGGATAGATGAAGCAGGGACAGTATGGCTGAAAGACCGTATCTGTGTACCACAGGACGAGGAAATCAGGAGAACAATTCTCACAGAAGCTCACGAGTCCAAGTACTCGATACACCCAGGATGCACCAAGATGTATCAGGATCTGAAGGATAAATTCTGGTGGAAGAAAATGAGAGAGGACATAGCAGAGTATGTAGCCAAGTGCGACTCTTGTCGAAGAATCAAGGCAGAACATCAAAGACCAGCAGGACTGCTGAAACCACTGGAAATTCCAATGTGGAAGTGGGAAGATATCAGCATGGACTTTGTGGTTGGCCTACCTCGCACTCAGAAAGGAAATGATGCCATTTGGGTCGTAGTTGACCGACTGACAAAGGTAGCTCACTTCATACCAGTCAAAAGTACGCACTCAGTAAGCAAACTGGCAGAGCTATACATAGACAACATTCTCAAGCTACATGGGGCACCAAAAAGTATTGTGTCAGACAGAGGACCCCAATTCACAGCTCAATTCTGGCACAGCTCAATTCTACATCAAGCCATCGGGACAACCTTGGAGTATAGCACAGCTTACCACCCCCAGACAGATGGGCAGACTGAAAGAGTGAACCAAGTTCTTGAAGATTTGCTAAGGGCATGTGTTCTAGCTTACAGCACAGACTGGGAGAAGAGTCTATCCTATGCAGAATTCTCCTATAACAACAGTTACCAGGCCAGCCTGCAGATGTCACCCTTTGAAGCATTATATGGCAGAAAATGCAGAACACCTCTAATGTGGTCAGAGGTGGGAGAACGAACATTCTTTGGTCCTGACATGATTGTAGAGGCAGAAGAAAATGTGGCCAAGATCCGAGAGCACCTGAAGGCAGCTCAGAGCAGACAAAAGAGCTATGCAGATAAAAGGAGACGAGATCTGGAGTTCGAAGTAGGAGACTTCGTCTACCTGAAAGTGTCACCCCTCAGAGGGCATAAGAGATTCCAAGTGAAAGGAAAGCTAGCACCCCGTTTTGTGGGACCATACCAGATACTGGAGAGAGTAGGAAAGCTAGCCTACAAGCTAGACCTACCAGAGGAACTAGCGGGAGTACACCCAGTGTTCCATGTATCTCAGCTGAGGAAGTGTCTGAGAGTACCAGAACATGAGGTCAAGACAGAGGCATTAGACCTACAGGATACCTTGGAGTACCTGGAGTACCCAGAGAGGATACTAGACAGAGCAGTCAAAGAGACCAGAAGCACAGCTATCCCGTTTTGTAAAGTACAGTGGAGCAATCACTCAGAAAGGGAAGCCACTTGGGAAAAGGAGTCAGTGCTGAAAGAGAAATACCCCCACTTGTTTAAACCATAGGTAATCACAAATCTCGAGGACGAGATTCCTGTGAGGGGGGAGACTGTAACAACCCTAAAATTCCTATAGGTTTTGTTGAGTGCAAAAATTCGAATTTAAAAATTTTTGGTGGAATTGTGTGCATGCAAACCAACATATAAGAGTGTCTTCATTTTGCTCCCTAAATTCTTAGGCAATTTAAATTCAAATTTAAAATCCATTTGAAGTGCTAAGGATGAAATAGTGTGATTTGGATTTATTTGGATTTATTTGGATTTTTGGTTGGTTTGAATTCAAATTCTAGATTTGAATTCAAACTCTAATTGACTAAACTAATTTCCAAATCCTATTCCTGTTCGTGGGCCGAATTCCCGCAGCTCAAGTCCAAGAAACCACCTTCAACTCTTCTGCCCGAGCCAGCGAACCCAGCCAGCCCAGCCGGCCTTTCGGCCCAGCAGCGGCCCGCTCTACCTCCCCGCCGCGTCCCCGCCGCGTCGCCCGTCTCCTTTCGCTGACATGTGGGCCCCGCCTGTCGGTCGTCCCTCTCCCCGCGTCATCTTCCACCTCTCGCTGCTCTCCCTCTCTCCCGAGCGCGCCGCCCGTGAACCCAACCACCCGGCCGGCCCCATCGCTCCCTGTGCGGCCCGTCCGATGCGCGCCGCGTGTCCGCAGCCGCCTGGCCATCCCAATCTCGCCGTCCGTGCCCGCCAAACCCTAGCCTAGCGCCTATTTAATCCCGCCGCCGGCCTTCTTCTTCCTCAAGCCGCGCCGCCCCTTTGGGGTTCCTTCCAGATCCAATTCGTGGGAGGGGAGGGGTAGGTGAGAGGTAGGGAAGGGCGTGGAGCAGTTGGAGCAAGGAGAGGAGAAGCCAGTCGCCTTCCCCGCGTTGCCGCCGAGAACCGGAGCGCCGCCGCCCGTGGACTCGTCGACGAGGAGCCGGACCAGGGACAAGAGGAAGCGCACGAGCACCGCCGGACTGCGTCGAGCCTTCCCCGAGCTGCAGCGTACGACGACGAGACCCTAGGTGAGCTAACCGCGTTTCGCCCCTTTCTCCTCTGTTTCCGGCGGAGCGCCGCCGCGCGTGCTCGCCGTGCCAAGCCAAGCCTTCTGTGTGCCAGCCTTCGAGCTGTGCATCTTCTTGTGCAGGTTCCAGAGCCGCTGAATCCCTTTTGCAGACCGCCGTCGCTAGATCCCCGCAGCCGAGGCCGCCGAGGCCACGCGCGGCCGTGGACGACCACGTGCCCGCGCGTGTGCACCTAGCCGTGCCCCAGCAGTCGCTGGAGGCCACGAGCGCGCAGCCAAACCCAGCTTGTGCCAAGTTGCGAGCCAAACCCGAGCCGCCGTCGTGCTCGCCGGCGTTCATGGCCGTGCCATCGCCGTCGCACGTCGGGAGCCCAAGACAAACCCTAATCCGAGCCTTTTTCACGCCCGACCATCTCTGAAATACCTATTAGACATGCAAACTAGTATGCTAGTGCTTTACCTTACTCGCATGATAAACCTGCACTGCCTTTGTTATTATCCTGTTACCTTGCTACCTACTACTCACTTTATAAATATGCTATGCTATGCATGTGTTGGGTTGGTTGTGATTGATCCTCTTGGCGTGAGTTGTGGGTGGTTTGGGAGGAGTAGTGCAGCTAGGCGGTGTAAGCGAGTAATAACAACTCGATCGTTGATCGAGGTGCTGAGGGGCTGCACTCGGGCAGTCCCTATGGGGTACCTGTTGCGGGTACATGGTTACTGGTTACTTGGGGTTGGTACTCGGTGAGTACCTGAGGAGTTTGGGCGGCAATACCTGTTATGGGTGCCGATTGCGGACCGTTGCGGCGGATCGCTTGTGTTGCAGATACTCGCTTTACCGAACAATTAAGGACCGAGTCGTGCCCCCACTTTGGACTTGGGAATTACCGTGCTCACCATCTACCCAGTATGGGGAGGGTTCCAGCAAGCCTACTCTAGTACGGCGCCGAGACTGTAGGAGAATCGAGTTTGATATGTGTAGGGGGGATTCGTTGCGGCGTAATCTCCCTGATTTACCACAGCCCCCGACTGGCCCCGGTGGGAAGGTTTCACGACCCTGGGGCAGATGTTAGATCGGATGTTTCCCGAGCCCAGGGAGACAGGATTGGCGCCGTTACTGTTTAGGGTCTTTGCTGTGGGCTGTGTCTCAGGTTGGTTGCGGACTAGCCTTGCAGCCCGGATGGATTCCTGGAGTGCCACCTCTGCAGAGTGTAAACTATACGTATAGCCGTGTCCACGGTTACGGACGACCCATTTCTGAGAAGCCCCGGCTAGCATGGGAATCTGCTTTCTTACCTCATCCTTGAATTGGGTTATGAGAGATTGGTCCAGCTGAGGCTGTTGAGACGAGGTGGGGAGGGAGCTCACCGAGTCGACTAGTGAGTGAAAGGTGTTGGTGGATATGATTTGCGGGAACCTGCCGTGGCAGGACGAGCCCGATGGGAAAATTGTGAGGCTGATGGTTGGTTTTGGGGGGTGTATGATGTATGTGTGTGAGCAGGAGTTGGTGATGAGATGAAATTGGGTTATTGCTGCTGCTTGCATAAGAAAACCCTGGCTTAAACCTTGATTATTTCTATATCCTTAGAATAGGCCACCTTTAAAGCTTGCATCATATTATGGTTGGTGACGTGGACCTGTCCCATTTCCTTGGGGACAGACTTTGGGTTCTCAGGTGAAGATCCCGACCGCGAGTTCAACCAGGACGGGTGGTACGACTGAAGGGTGTGCGCTACGCTCAAGGATGCCTGTGGAGGAGTGGTCCCTGTTGTTCTAGCTACCGCTGCGTAGATGTTTCTTATTGTCGTTTTAGCCCAGAGGGCTTGTACCAGACGCTTTGTCTTTATATGAGTCATGTAATGAATCTTTTATCGCTGTATGGATGTGATATTCGACTGAGATGAGTTCTGTACGAGATAGCTGCTATTCCTGGGACTATCTCAAGGGTACAGGGAGTCGGGTTCTCGTCGGTGAGAATCCGGTTCGTCACAATCACCTCGGTTCTTTTCTCCTTCTTAATGCAAAGATATGTAGCTCACTTTCATGCTTACTAAAAAGCAGCACACGACTGCTGAGTCATTGTTATTCTGTAACTCAAAGCAAAGAAATGATAAGAACTATAGTTTTCTTAATCCACCAAACTCTTAAGAACCTATTTCATAAAAAATGGGGAAAAAGATCCATCTTACACTCAGAAATGACAACAAGGGACAGGTTAAGAATCTGTGGGTATTCAAGACATCTGCCGACATGAGGAAGAAATGACTGCGCTCTGTAACCAGAAAAGTAATGTCGATTCAGTGAAACATGATTTGGAATATTGATATAAGAAGGGGAACCATCTATCAGTCAATCATCAAACTCGTCCATGAATGCTATTCAGATACAGTGTTGGCCAGCAATGGAAGTACTATTTTGAACACAACAGCCTACAGGAGCTAATTTATGCTGTGCCTGGAAGCAAAATGTTATCAACTGCTGATAGAAATCTTTCGGGATACAATGCTAATCCATCCATAAGAACAGAACCTGCCATCAATCTGGCCTTAACAGAATCTACATATGCAAAAAAAACTTTAATCTGCGTAAGGCTTTGCACTAAAACTAGAGCATCTTATTACTTATAGACAAGTATAGCACAAAAGGACTGAAATTTGAGCAGATTAGTATTTCTAGATGAATGCAGTCCAGTCTGCAAGATGCTGTGTGCTATCTCAGGTATACTGCAATAATAAAAGACAGACTTTCGGTTGAAGAAACAATAATCTCATTTCATCTAGAAATATAGATATTTTGGGTGAGGTAAGAGGAAAAATCCATGGAAAGAAAGAGGCCACACCACAACCATTTCATCTGTTAAATTGTTATTCTCAGTGTACTGCTTCTATGTCCAGGTACTGATGTGTGTTTCTGTGCTGAAAAGTAGAAGCAGTAAACAGAAGTTTGCTTTTCGAAGATAACTAATGGCATGATGAAAATCATATTTTCCTAGGTCAATAGGTCTATTCCATCCTGCCTTCCAGTACTTATGCAAGAAGCTATAGCTGTGATGTGCATTTCTAGGTGACATCCAATGCAAATCACGCAATAGGTGTTATACTGCAGCCATGATAATCAACATTGCTTTGCTATTAAAACACAATATGAAACCTTCCAAAACAATTTTAGAGGTAGCACTCAAGGATCTAGCACCATAAAAATTTTCACTTCAACACTGAATTCAATGGACCTAGAGAAAAACTAAAAGGAGAAAACAGCATGAACCCTAACTTTTGGTTGTAGTCTTTTCTTTCATCTATTTCTATCATAAATGTCACCCCTTTTCCCCTTAGAGTTCATCAATAGACGGTGGTTAATTAATTAAGGCAGTCGCTTGCTTCATAGCATTTTGTGGGCAGTTTGTATATGTTTCTGACTGATGCCCTACAGCTCTACATATGCCTTGTCAGCAAAACAAAAGGGTATACAAACAAGTGGTATTATCTCATGAATGTCTGTGTGATCATTTTTTATGCCATGTTCGCCTCCTATCAAACCATTTAAATTTCCGTTTTCAAGTAACCTTACCAGATGAATCGAACAATCCCAACTTGGAAGTCTTAGCCTATCACTTTCAAGTTGGGGATTGTGATTCATGAATGATCGAGCTGGACAGGTCTGGTGAATGATAAATATAAGACACGCAGCAGCAACTATAAATCGTCTGTCTCATGCCTGCGCACAGCATAGTGTAACATCTTACAAGGCAATACTTAATCTTCCTGAATCTTTTGTGGATATGATTACTGCTCATGTTACGAAGAAGACTACCTTTAGGAGATACCATTAAACGAGAGTGGGTCAAGTATCACCACATCCCATCAGCCAAATTCACTGAATAACAGCCTGGGTTACCAACCTTCCAGCTAAGACAAGGTGCAACTGATGTAGACTGACAGGAAGTAACAATTGATTAGAGGGAGGGACTACATTTTAGGCTTTGAAACTTGATCTCCTATCCAATTAGATTTTGAATGAAGAGGTCCTCAGTATCCCATCCCACTATCTTTATCACAAGGACTTTCTGAAAAGGTTGGGGAAAAAAATGACTAGGCTTTCACAAAATATTGTACCTATCTCTTCAAAGAGAAGCCAATTTTAAAACTTACTCCCTTGTAAATGTAGTTTCTGCCCGACTAAGTCCTGAATATTGGTTACTCACTTTATTTGGCAGATAATTAGCAGGAAAGGCATTCCGTTTTAATTCAGTGGAGCAGGCTGTACTGACATGTGCATGATGCATTGATACGGACAACATCTAGTCACAAAATTTGAGTTGGAATGTATCTCTCATGCATTCATTTGCGCTTCCTGGAGTATGAGCGGCGACGCAGCAGGCCAGCAATGGTTATTACATGCCTCGATTGAATCTCCCCTCGGAATGCAGCACATGCTAAATTATATGAGAACAGGTACAAGCTTTGCAATGACTGAACAGTAGCGACAAAGGAACAGGACCTAATTGATCACTCTCTGTGACCAAATGCCATGACTTTGGACAAACCCTCATTCCGAGACGAATCAGGAAGTTATGTAGCACCTGTGACGCCTCTGAGCATAATTAGCAGTGATATTCGAAAATCCGAAATAGCGAATCATTGCACATCTCAGATGGTCACCAAAATCACAGGAGGATGCATGTAACTTCAATTCATAGCGATTATCTTGTCGGCCGAATCAGTAACGGGGGAACCGGGAACGGAAGCCTCTCCGCAGCTTCTCCAAAAGTAGATTTGATCCATTCCATCATATGCTCCTAGGCGAGAAACATGAGGCCTCGCTCGCCCCCACCAGAGATCGCGGGGGCTCGGAAAAATCCAGGGCCGGAATTCGCAACATGTGGCCGGAAGCAATCGAGCGAGGGGGAAGCAGAACCTTTGGACTTTTGGAGGGCGCGGGGGGGCTCGCGCCGACGCGGCGCGGTGACGCGGACCTCGCACCCTGCAGCCGGGAGTGGAGCTCGGCCGCACCGCACGGACCCTCCCGCCCGCCCGCGTACCAACCACCTGCCCGGCTCCTGCTCCCTCCGACGGCGACGCCCGGAGAGCGACGGAGGCGAGCCGGCCGAGGAGGATCCCGTGGGTCCCATCGCCGCGGCGGGCGCGTCTGGGGAGAAGTGGAGATGGACGGGATAATTAACTATTTGCCGTCACGGAAGACACTCCTCGCCTACCTATTTGCCACCGCCCCGACGAGAAGTCAACACATTTGCCATTTTCACTGACGTGGCACGAGCCAGCGTGGATTAAACATGAAAATGACCGTAATGCCATTGCCTCTTTTACCGTTAGCCATCCACTTCTCTTTCTTCTGCCACTGAAGCGTGGGACCCATATATAAGGGCCATCTTCAACCTCTCGTTCAGGTTCAGGATCATATGACTTCGTTCAGCTCACCGACGACCGCGGCCAGCGGTGGCGTGAGTGTGACCACTCTCGTGTTCGCCCAAGTGCTCCGTCCGCTCGGGCTTCCGGCGATGCTCGTCGATCGCGCGCCAAGGAACGCCGCTTGGTGGAGTCCATCCGCGTCCCGTGCCGTGCCGTGCCCGAACGCCGCCTATGGCTGCGTCGCCAGGCCAGCCAGCATCGGCAAACGGAGATCAACTTGGTATGCACAGCAAGATCTCTCCAACGGGCTGCTGCCCAATGCAATCCTGACGGCCGCCGCCCCGACATCCACCATCGTTCTCGCCGCGCGACGGGGGCTAGCAGAGGTCCGATGGCTGCGGCTCGCATCGGGTGACGCGGAGGAGCCAACCGACAGCGTCTCGGTCGGCCGATCGAGCGTCCCGCTCGCGTGCACAATGATCGGCGTCTCAGGATCATATGACCTGAGCCTGAACGAGAGGTTGAAGATGGCCCTTGCATATGGGTCCCACGCGTCAGTGGTAGAAGAAAGAGAAGTGGATGGCTAACGGTAAAAGAGGCAAGGGCATCATGGTCATTTTTCATGTTTAATCCACGCTGGCTCGTGCCACGTCAGCGAAAAGTGGCAAATGTGTTGCCTTCTTGTCGGGGCGGCGGCAAATATGTAGGTGTCATTCTAAAAATAGCTTTTGAAGGAGTGTCTCCCGTAAGGATGGCAAATAGTTAATTGTCCCGAGATGGACAGCTAAGCGATTCGACGACACGGCCCAGTAGCAGCATGATGATGGGTCTCGTCGGATCTGGACGTCGAATATTGGCCCATCGATACAGCCCAGGAAGCCTGGGTTGTTATAGCCGGTCGATTTCCTTTGCCAAGCCCACGTCCTATATAGATCGCAATCTCATGTAGCCCAGTGTGAGACTGGCCCAACTCCGTCCGTCCTGCCGCACACCGCACGGCACGACGGCTTGGTCCCGTCCGGCGTGCCGTGCCCTGTTTTCACGTACTGTACTGTGCTGTGCCTGGTGATGAGATGATCGCATCACGAGTTGCCGTGCAAGTCGCCGTCGTCGCCTCGTGGTGGCGCCCAGGCCCCACTGCCCGCACCACGAGGCCCATTAACAACTCGCGCCGGTCGGGTCAAACAAACACCGGGTGGATGCCCGCAACGCTCCGTACCCGCTCTGTCTCACCCACGAATTCCACGACGCGTCGCGAGGATCGAGCGACCTCGGGCACCTATGCCCCGGAGATTGTTTAGGTGGTGTTGGTGAGAATTGGCTGCCTATTTTTAATCTGGGGCGTTTGGATCCAGATGTTAAAGTGTATCACTTTAAATAAGTGATAATTAGATATACTAAATATAAACTAATTACATAAGTCATGTCTATTTTGCGAGACGAACCTAACAAGCCTAATTTTACTATAATTAATATATAATTATCATACATTTACTGTAGCATTATATTATCTAATCATGATGTAATTAGGCTTGATAGATTCATCTCGTAAATTACTCCTCGTTTACGTAATAAATTTTTAAATTAATCTATATTTAATACTCCTAATTAACGTATTTATATCTGATTTGACGGCGCTAAAGTTTAGCGCGTGGGAAACAAACAGGGCCTTAAATCTCGAATTGAAGAAGTTGATGTTGACAGAACGTTATAAATACGTCACTGTAATATTTCGTTTATATTTAGAAATAATTATCCAAACATGTTTAATTAGTTTTTGATTTTATCTACATTTAGTATTTTATGTATGTGCCGATATTTTGATATGATGTAAATCTTCTTATATAGTGGAATTTGACCCTAGACCGTAATCTGACACGCGTATCTGGATAACACTGCCAAGCCAATTTCCTAAGCATTTCTTGGCGTGGCATTTCTTCCCCCAAGGAAAGTGATCCAAAATAGTCCTCATCAACTCCGCCCTGTTCCCGAGGTAAATTTGGGTCTTTTAGAGTGCGTACGTTACTAGCATTTCGTTTGTATGTGGGAAAAATTGTCCAAAAATTAATTAATTAGGATCAAAATGTTCGTCTCGCAGAGTACAACAAAACCATGTAATTAGTTTTTGATTTCATCTACATTTAGTATTCCACGTATGAGACGACATTTTGATGTGATGAAAATCTTCTTTTTCATAGCGAATTTGGGGAATTTGGTATCGCCTCAAATTGACGTGACTAAAGAAGGGGTATATCTTGTACAGTACTCCGTACTATTATGGTGGCATTTTCAAGGAAATTGATCCAGAATATAAATATAACAACCCAATCTCCGATTAAAAAAAGTACGAAAAGATTTGCTTGCTGCAGAGGCCCCCGGTCCCACAGGCGGCGTCGCGTCCATGAATGCCACGAATCGAAACAGCTGCAACAACCCGACCCGACCTGACCCGACCCGTCCTTAACTCCGCCATCCCTCCCAGTCCTCCTCACGCCGCACACGAGCCGCGCCCACCCGACGGAGCTCGCCTGCTCGCGCCTCCACCACCGATCGGCCACCGCGGAAGGGGTAGGGAAGAGGAGGGGAGATGAGGGGTTCGTCGCGGAGGCCCGTGGCCGCGGTCATGGCCTGGGTGCGGCGCCAGCCGCCCAAGGTCAAGGCCTTCCTCGCCGTCGTCGCCGGGATGGCCGCGCTCGTCTTCATCCGCTTCATCGTCCACGACCACGACAACCTCTTCGTCGCCGCCGAGGCCGCGCACGCGCTCGGGATCGGGGTGCTCATCTACAAGCTCACCAAGGAGAAGACCTGCGCCGGTTCGTCCCGCCCCCGCCCCCCTTCTCCACCGCTGCTGCGACCCTACCCGCTCGATCCGTCGGGCTCGGTGATTCTCGATCCAGATTGCGACAAGCCATGCGTTTGCCCCCCCCCCCCCCCCCCCCCCCCCCGCGCGGTTATTGTGATTTCTCCCCGCTGGAAGCCCCGGGTGGTCCTCCGTTTCTATAATAAGCTTATTAATCTCGTATTTAGTGCGGGCCATGTTGCCTGCTTCGACGGATTTTGCATTGCTTATCGGCCTGATTCGATCAAGGATGCCTATAATTTTTTTTTGCTGTTTCGGTTAGGTTGTATGGATCGACGAATCGATTTACTATTTAGCAAGTGAGGTCATTGTCATGCAACTTGTGCAGTGTCGGGCACTGCGATGGAAGTGAGTGTGCTCGCTATTACGAGAGAAGATTCTCAAATTGCTCCATGGTGAGCCTTTAGTCAAAGTTTTCTATGGTGGTATCACTGGGTGAGCCCAAGCTAAGGATACGAACGTGTGCCTGTTCGATTCAATGTCTTCCTTTGCTTAAAGGCAACAGTGATTTGTCTATTTAGAGTTTCAATAGCAGGTTTCAGGCAGTTTGTACTTTTCTCCAGTTATGGAAGTGCAGCTGTGTCCTTGGATTTGCATGACATAAGGGTAGTGGGTAGGTGGTAACCCTGAGACTGAGAGCTGCCATGGTTTGTGCAAAATTGGGAAGACTGTTTGCCGGGACAATACCATCTCTCACTCCTCTGGCCGCAGAGGTGGTGGTGGTGGTTTTAGTTTCGTTTTGTCCCTACTAGAACACCTTTCTCATTATGGAATTGTTGCCTTTTGCTTTCAGCATCTTTCCTGGTTATCCTTTCAAAGAATTATGTGCTTAAATGCTTTGTTAATGCAAATCAAGGATTTATTGAGGGGTGTAAGTGTAGACATTTTGACATTAAAAGAATAGGCAATATTAATTGTATGGTTTATAGACAGCATCATCTTTTTGGTTATTGTATATTGTGGCCACGAACAAATTTGTGGATGGTTTATGAATCTATCTGTACGTGATCTCTGACATATGAGTGTGGACAAGTGACTAGATTTAAGATCTACTAGACTGGTATATCATCTTTTATCTAAAAATTGATCCTGAGATAAATTTGACATTTTTATTTGTTTCTTTTTTTCATGGTTCACGATATGTAGCTTTATACCCATGCTCTAATTTTATCCCTTTTTTCTCTTTCTTGATTTCTTGCAGGACTTTCACTCAAGTCTCAGGATCTAACAGCAATATTTCTGGCTGTTAGGTTGTATTGCAGCTTTGTTATGGAGTATGACATCCATACGATTCTGGATACAGCTACACTAGCAGCTACTCTTTTTGTTATTTATATGATTCGGTTCAAATTGAGGTCAACATATATGCTGGACAAAGACAACTTCGCACTGTACTATGTGGTAAGAACAATACTAGATCCTTGACTGCAAAGCTAGCATCTAGGCTATTTTCAACATAAATGTGTTGTATTTTGTACTATATCACTTCTCCTGTGAATCTGGTGCCTGAAATTGTATTTTCATAGTGTCTACTTGTTGTTTCATATTGCTCTGCTTGACCCAGACTTTTCAAAAGGTCAAGCATTTTGGACCAATGAGTCCCACCTGACAAATAAGAGCATTTCGGGCTTATGCTTTAGCTGCCCATAATAACCATCATACTTTGATGACACCACCCGTAGAATTGACTTTACCTCAGCTTATGAGTTTTACCTATGTTGGTGGCTATTTCTTCCCATTTATCATTTGTTTTATTAGCCCACTTCTTCTGGTATTGTAGTATCTTACTAGACTTCCTTTCCAGGTATTGCCCTGTTTTGTGCTAGCGTTTTTGGTTCATCCTACAACATCGCACAACATAGTGAACAGAATCTGCTGGGCCTTTTGTGTTTATTTGGAAGCTGTTTCAGTGCTGCCCCAGTTGCGCTTGATGCAAAATACCAAGGTGAATCTTTAAATATACATGGGCCCTACAATCAGTATCCAATTACTCTATTTATCTGACCTTTTCTTTCATGTGTTTTTGCAGATTGTTGAGCCATTCACAGCTCATTATGTGTTTGCACTGGGTGTTGCAAGGTTTCTTAGCTGTGCACACTGGGTCCTTCAGGTTCTTGTCTTTCTGTCTCCCATTCCTTTTCATTTTCTTTGAAAAAGAACTACCATGCTAGTTTGGTTTCCTGCTTTTCACCAAAGAGTCAGCTGGTCATGGGCCATCTGGCTCTGAGGCCCCAAAGGGGGGCAAATGCCTTCCATGTCTGTTACAGACAGTATTACACGATCAGCAAAGGTCTGGACTTCAAAGATATCCCAGGCTGACGGGAACACTGTAGAAACATAGTTGGGTAGAACAATTCAATACATCATGCTTGGTGATTAATGAAACAGCAAAATGCCTTTAAAAAAAATACATGTGTTTTACCTGTTATTATGATCATCTGTGTTCATGTGCATGCAGAACATACTGTAAAGTACTCTGTTCTACCTCATTCCCTGATGTAGTATCTTAGGACCTACGGTTTCAGCAGAAATTTGTTATTTTATTTAGTGGTCCTTGGATCTTCCTTTACTTATCAAGTTATGTTTGGAAAAAAAAAACTTCGTTGATGTTTGCTTTATGAACCAATTTCTGTATACAGAATGTGTGGTACATGCGTTCATGAATTTGAATGTGTTTTGCAGAATTCAAGTTTTTTTTTATCTGACATAAGCTTTGATTACTCTGTTTTTGTAGGTCTTGGATACTCGTGGCCGTTTGTTGACTGCTCTGGGCTATGGTCTGTGGCCATCAATGGTGCTTCTCTCCGAAATCGTTCAGACATTCATCCTCGCGGATTTCTGCTACTACTATGTGAAGAGGTACGAGTGATCTACCTTTTCTTATTCCTTGTCATTCAGGTAAAAGCCCTGAGCTTTGGCTAACGAGTGATTCCTGGTAACTCAGTGTTTTTGGTGGGCAACTGGTGCTGCGACTCCCGTCCGGGGTGGTGTAAAAACTGCAGCAGGATGGTTTCTTCTGTGCCCATCATACAAAGCAACAGTCACCATGCTACTAGTGCCCAAACTTTAGCATTGTCAAGTGGATAGCAAAGCCTCGTTCGCTCTAATTTTCCTTTTTTTTTCGAGTTGTAAACTGTTTACGTGAAAACTGTACCAAATACCGGTGAAACGTGTAGGTTGTCCATCTGACTCTTTCGTCCAGGCTAGAGTTGTTGCAGACTTTCAGTTCCAGAATAGAGACACAGACGGGATTTCCCATTTCAGATTTTCAGTGATGGTGTTCATCTTTCGCTGCGCTATAAGCGGATGCTTTGATTTTGCGTCGTTGTGCTCAGCTGTTGATTGACGGGTCTATGAGCCCATTCATGTTGCTCGATGTTCGTGCTGTCAAGTGCTTCCTAAGATGGGCCCGAATTTGTTTAGTACTCCCTTCCTTCTGAAAATACTGACGTTTAGGACAGCGACACGGTCACTAAAACACAACTTTAACCTCTTCTGTTCATATAGTTTTTACATTTGTAAACTCAACAACTTAAAAGTTATTTACGATTTATATTCTCAATGTTTGACCTAAATCTTGTCAACAACTTAAAAGTTATTTACGATTTATATTCTCAATGTTTGACCTAAATCTTGTCCTAAACGTCAGTTTCTTCCGAACGAGGGAGTAGTCCAGAAAGGCTGCCCTCCATTAGGGGGCTGACACTTCTCTCTCAAACAAACTCAGGCAGAAGCATATGTGCAGAGGTCAGCAACCCAAAGTTCCGGAGAACACTCGTAGAATATCCATGGTGCACCCGGTCAAGAAACGAGTTGGCACACTTGCCGTGAACCGGCTGCCTGCCGCTGGCTAACTTCGCCGGCAAGGTAGAAGTCGGACACACGTTTCAAACTTCTCCCCCGTTCCGTTCCGTCTGCTATTCCCCAAGTACTAACCTCGCCGCTTCGCCTCCCTTCGTGAGATCAATATTATCTCATCACTCATCAAGGTAAACTAACACCTTCTCTTGATTTGAGCCTCTGACCGCACCGATCATCTTGCAACGTGGCGTTTCCGTTTCACACGTGCCGCACGAATCTTTCGCAAAAGGTTCTGCACGAAATCTGTGCGTGGAGGCGACTGTGGCCGACACGACGGGCCCACCGTCACATGATGCCGACCTAGCCCCTCTCCGGTCGCCACCGGTTTAAATCGGAACGCGACGGGCTCAAACCGCCGCCGCCTCCCCCACCGCTTCCGCTTTTCGCTCGCGGCTCGCCGCCGCTCTTTAAGCCGAGCGCTCGCTCGCTTTCCCAGAGGTAACCCACGCACGCACGCGGCACGCCACTGGCTCCCTCCCGTCTCCGTCCGTCCGCCCCTCTCGAATCCCTCCACCGCGCGCGACGCGATGGACGGCTCCTCCAAGGGGATCGGCGGCGGCGGCGGCGCCGACAAGCCCAGCCCTGATCAAGACCAGAACGCGAGCCCCAACGTCCCGGCAGCGGCGGCGGCCGCCGGAGATGACGGCGCCTCGGCTGCGGCGGCGTCTGATGGGAGGCGGCCGTTCACCAGCCTCAGCCAGGAGGAGGCGGACCTCGCCCTCGCCCGCGTCCTCCAGGAGCAGGTAAGCGCTCGAGATCTCGCCGTGTTGGTTGCGTTGCGCCCGTCCCGGGACGGCGGCGCCCATGGGGCTGGGCAGTGCTCTCTCCGAGGCTTCGCCGCTGATTCGCCGTGCGTTCTGCTGGGTTCGCGGCGCAGGAGCGGGCGTACATGATGCTGACGGCGCAGCACGGCGGCGGCGAGTACGAGAGCTCCGACGCCGGGAGCTACGACTACGACGAGGACGAGGGGAGCGACTACGAGGAGGAAGGGGAGGGAGTTGGGGACGCGGTCGACGAGGACGAGGAGGTGGCCGACGCGGAGGGGGCCGCGGCGGACCTGGACCCCGCGCTGTACGAGGACGACGAGGCGTTCGCGCGCGCCCTGCAGGCCGCCGAGGAGCGCGAGGTCGCCGGCAGGCTCATGGCGCTCGCCGGGATCGGTGATTGTGAGTGTACATTGCGGATGTCGGAATCCGGTCACCTTTGATTTTTTTCCATTTCCCCTGTTAGTATGTGGCTTAGTCTGCCGTTGTGTACCAGGGCGAGCAATGGACCAGGATGATGGCGAGGAGGATGTGGAAGAAGAAGATGGGGATGATCCACAGGTGACATTTCTTTCTATTCTCACCATGAATCGATTCTGGTAGGCATGCATGCTCAGGCAATCATGAACTGGCTGAATTGGAATTTGTACCTTTACATAGTACTGTAAAGAAATCCTAAGCTTATTGTTGGTAATGATGTAAAACAGAGGCACTAGTTTGTTTCGCCCGTACTCGCCATGAGTAGTGAAATGTTTTACCTCATCATTTCTCGTCCTAGGGTGCATACACTAATAGTACACAGATCAAATTCTTTAGCCAGTTGTCAGAATTGTGTTGCTTGTCAGTAAGAAATGGAGTTTTAATGGAATTGGCTAGAAAAAAGTAGAATTGGGAGTTCAATTTTCATGTTCGTCTTGATGAGTTGGCTGTTGAGCGATAATTATATAGCTGCTTCAATCTGAAATTGCATACCAGTACAAATTCTTCTATTTGGAAACAGTTCATATGTTCTTTGTATATCCATTGAAAAATCATCAGGGAATGACGCCAATATCTAACATTTAACTCTTCATGTTATTTCAAATTTTAGGATGCATGGGAAGATGTTGACCCAGACGAATACTCTTATGAGGTAATTAATCTTTTCTGGAAAGAATCGGATGTGCTCTGCATTTTGATCTACACTACCGTGTGTGAAGCTGGAAGATGCATTATTAAACATTCATGGTTGTGGTAATCTCAGGAGTTAATTGCATTGGGTGAAGTTGTCGGTACGGAAAGCAAAGGCCTGTCTGCTGATACTATTGCTTCATTACCTTCAGTAACTTACCAGCCACAAGACAAGCAAGAAGGCAACATGGAACAGTATGAACCCCATTCTGTTATGCCTTGTCGCCCCAAAAAGCAGTTATGTGTGTAGAGTCGTATCCTGATCAATCAAATTAATTTGCAGATGTGTTATTTGCCGTGTGGAGTTTGATGAAGGTGAACAATTGGTTGCACTTCCTTGCAAGCATTCATACCATTCTGAGTGCATAAACCAGTGGCTGCAATTAAACAAGGTAGCCACCACCTCCACCATTTACCTTCTGAATTACCCTGCCATATATGATATCAAATACAGTAGATGTCCTTTTAGAATGCGTGCAATCATACTTCAGACATTGATCATTAATGCACACAAAATGGTTAGGATTTGACAGATGAAAATCATTTGTGGATTTGTCATGAAAAAACCTCATATGGTTATATTTTCAAAAAGTTCTATTAAAAAATAGTTTTAGAAAGTAATAGAACAAGTATCATTGCCCTAAACATGTAAAAGTAATAAAAGAGAGGTAGTAATTCATTGGAAAGTGTACCACATCCATCACAATTCACTCCAAGATACACCATGTGACATGCTGAAGCAACCGAGAATAGCTCGTGGTTATCACAAAATGTAAATATCAAGCAAACATCTGAACTGTA
The DNA here is from genome assembly GCA_033239725.1 of Echinochloa phyllopogon. Lineage (NCBI taxonomy): Eukaryota > Viridiplantae > Streptophyta > Magnoliopsida > Poales > Poaceae > Echinochloa > Echinochloa phyllopogon. Next base: position 46,984,898 of record BTCW01000015.1, read on the forward strand.
CAAAGATAACATATATCCTTGATTTTTGCAGGTTTGCCCAATGTGCAGCGCTGAGGTTTCCACCTCGGTGAACAAGTAGGCATAACTGTCCTTCTGGAAAGGAATAGGGGGGCAGCCTGATATTTTAGATCAGGCTGCCTGATATTTATGTGCCATTGGTGAAACGAAAGCAGCATCAACTGTTGAATTGTTCAGGGAAACAGGGGAAATGGCCGGTGGATCTGTTTGGCTGTGTGTCCCCCTGTTTTCTTCAGTTCAACAGGCTTCAGTCGCCCCCCGTACCTGATGCTGACTTTCATGCCCATGACGCTGGTTGTTTATGCATTCCATTAGACCGCTGATGATTCGTGCATGATTCATTGTTTGTAGATGTAAAATAACAATCATATCAATAGCCAATAGTGTCATTCCTGAAGATGCTGGTTTTGTTCAGATGAGTTGTGCCATCCGATAAGTATTGCAGAGCTGGTAAGTGCGATCGCCGTCGAACCAGCCTTGGATCATGAGTCGGACTGGTTCGTGCCGCAGAGTATCTGCCGGATGATGGAGCTGATATTTAGGTTTCGGCTTGAGCTTGAGATTCTGCACCGCAGTGGCCTAGCGCATGGGGTGCGCTTGAAGAAAGAAAACTTGCATTTCTGCTTGAGCTTACTTACGCCGGTAGCAGCTGTGGTAGCGATTAGCGGCGAATTGGCCATTTCTGCCAGCCATGCGCCGGTCCCAAACTGCGAGGCGGTTGGCAGTGGATCCCGACCGTTGGTTGACTCGACAGCGCGGTGTTCCGATTCCGGCCGAACCAGCGGGTCAGGCCAGCCAAGCCAAACCCGAGCTCGACCTCGACGCACCCACCTCCTCTCCCCTATCCGCGCGTAGAAAACCGGGGGAAAAGGCCAGCGCCGCCCACCGGCTATAAGACCAGCGCGGACGCCAACGCCTCATCCACCCTTCGCTCAGATCTGCGATTTGCCTCCGTCTGATGATCTCCGCGCCCCTGCTGCTCCGGGTGTCGGCGCCGAAGGCCGCCTTCGGGACGCCGCCGCCGCCGCCGCTCCGGTCCAAGCCCAGCAGGATCCGGTGCGCGGCTGTCGCACCAGCGCCGCCGCCGGCCGCGACAGCCACGCTGTACGACGTGCTGGGGCTGCGCGCCGGCGCCACGGTGCGGGAGATCAAGGCGGCGTACCGGCGCCTGGCGCGGGAGCGGCACCCGGACGTGGCGGGCGGGGCCGCCGCCGAGTTCGTGCGCATCCACGACGCCTACGCCACGCTCTCCGACCCGGACACCCGCGCGCGCTACGACCGCGCCGCCGGCCGCCCACGCCGCACCTGGGAGACGGACCAGTGCTGGTAGTAGCACCAGGCCGTGCTTGTGAATAGTAGTTGCCGCCATGCGGCCATGGCGGATCACCTTGGGAATTTTTTTTAGCATCGGTGACCATCATCCCCATGTGGCGTGCGTGTGATCTCGTTTCCGTTCCTCATCTTGCTTGCACTCTGTGTGTAATCTTGACAAGGGATTGCGATTTGCTTAACAAATTGACCTGACCTATGTAAATTTGTAGTTGATTGACGCGAGCTCTCAAGGAAGTAGCCCTGCCTCTGCCCTTTTCAATCTACTGGTTTTTTCATCTCTTGTTGATTCCAATACGGCGTGCGGTTTCACATTTCCGTCTTATTTCTTGGACTGCAAGAAGATGAAGAAGCAAGGGAACGCGTCGTGCTTCGCTGTCGTTCATCCCGATGCCACCGAGACTCATCAAGGAACATTGACCTCATCCCGCCTCCGTTTTGCTTCCAGACTTTCTTTCCTCCTGTCCGAAGGTCAAAACTCTAACGTTCCTATTGCACCGGCGGCTTTCCCCTACAGGCTCTCGAATCTTCCCATGTCTTATCTTGCGCAATTCATTTTTCTTCTGCAAAATACCAATACAAACTCTACCTATAAAACAATCTCAAAAATTAGAACGGCGGATATTAAAATTGGCAAAGTCATCATTATCACCCTGTGCCTCGCCACTACTGGGTGGGTCACAAAGATAAGAAACCACAATTTTCAATCCCAGTTAGCATTTTAGTGGGATTTTGTGCCATACGAATTCAGAAGATGAAGTTGGGCTGCATATACTTACCCAGCCATCGGTGGTCATGAGCACGGGCGCGGGGGTGGAGAGGCCCTGGACATAGCAATGCCAGCCAGCGCTGAAATGTTTTCTTTCTCTCAAAGTACTGCTCCATCCGTCTCATAATATAAAGCACGCACGTACTTTAAGATTCAAACTTAAAAAGTTTTAATCTATAGTTAATCTTTCATAATAAAAACTTTATCTAACAAAAATAATACCATTAGATTTGTATTTCAATTTACTTTTATATAACTATAATTTTGTTGCTACAATTATTATAGTATTGAAGATATTAAGAGTCAAACGTTGGTATGGGAGACTGTGTCAAGTTTGACCGCGCCTTATATTTTGAGACGGAGGGAGTATTTCTTATTTTCAGAAGAAAACATATAGCGTATGCATAAGATCAGTCTGGGAGGGAGACTATGGGATTGGGTACACACTCTAGCCCTCTGTACCAGCAGTCGACAAAGAACAACAAGAACGTTTGGATTTTGGAACGGGGAGGTAGAAGAAAGAGAGACGTCATCTTAATCAAGCTTATTTTTCATATGCATACTAGGTAAGTGCCCGTGCGTTGATACGGGTATGATATATGGAGTAAAAATAAATCGGGCATACTAAAGTTCAATTTTGATGGCTGTAGGATCGCACTGAAGTCCATGAAATTTAGTACTTTTATTTTTCGCAAAGACATGGATGGTAGGCTATAAAACCGTGGTTCAATATAATAAATATCTTAAGTATCTCGTACAAACGATAAAGATATTTTAGCTTCCATAGGTCCTGTGGTAAATAACCAATACGAGAAAGTGCATTCTCTTGTCAACAACTATACAGTCAAATCAAGTAGTACAATCTCCAGCAAAATATTGAATTAATCGATGCTATAGTTTTGATACGAGATAGTCTAATATATTTTCCCCGGTGATTTGGCTAAGATATGTTTTCGCGTCGTGCGTAAGTCGATTACGATAATTATTTTCTTTATGTGCTAAGACATCGATTAAAGTTTTGCCGCACTGTTATACCATTCTGCATATAAGTCAGGTAAATATGTAAATCTATAGGAATTGTACCGTAGTTTCATGTCCTAGAAAATCCCATTATAAACTGTGTTGGGGGCATTGTGCTGTCGATGTGTTTTACGTTTGGCTCTGCCTCTGTCGTCGCCACGACTATACAGATTGGCACTGCAGGTCGCGTGCATAGTGCACTGAAGCAATGCCAGTGGCAGTGGTGGAATGAAAAGAGCCGGTAGCCATCCGCAGCGCTGAAGAAATGGCGGACTGAGGAGCTGCGGCCTGTGGTAGAGAGTGATGATTTCCTTGGAACTGGAACAGTAGAGCAAAACAAAAAATGTAACCAGCAGCGGAGGCAGATGCCAGGCCCAGGCGGAATCTTCTTCCTCTACGAGCGATGAGCACAACCGTCCTAAGCCGATCAACCTCAATACTCAGGCAGGCACATGAAAACAACAATGCACTACTCCAAGTCAAAAGTAAAAAAATAATTTTTGGCACCTGGACCGTGAGTTTCTGCTCCCAACTCAAGTCAACAAAGTTTGTTTAAGCGCATGGCGCTCAATAACATGGTATACATTGTCACATCGACACGGAGACAAGGCCAAATTCAGTGTATTTCCTTCTATGATAAGGCAATTAGATAGCATACAACTTTCTATTTGGTAACAGACCTTGGCTATAAACTCACAAATTCTACGAACGGATCAAACTTTCAAGCCTTAATTATTTTATAATTAGTCTGTTTAGAAATTGCATAGAAAAAAATTCACAGATCCTATCAATCTATATTTCATTGAAATGAAACATATTGACGGTAACCTGGATGAAATTTTCTAAGTGACCAAAATTTGGGTAAATGAATTCATGATTAGCCTGTTTAGAAATTGTAAATCCCAAAAATTGACAGATCCTGTCAGTCCATGTGTCATTAAAATGGAACACATACACCTTGAGTGCCATAATAGAAGTCCCAATTCATGAGACAAGAAACAAATGGCCTCGAAAGAACTACAAAATCTTAGGCATTTCAATGTACACATCATGTGAAAGTGGATCACACAGAGACAGACCTGCGAGTGATTTCTTAATTATCTCTTTTTGGTTCAGCAAAAAAACACACATAGTTTCTCAAATTTATCCCTTTTTGGTTTAGCAAAAAATTGCACAAAATACCTTTTAGCCATCTGGAACAAGTGACTGGTCATTGACAAAGACGTACCTTAACCCATGAGAGCAGATCAAAACTATTTTATTTCAAACATTTGAAGATTAGAACACGAATTATTTAGAATAACGGGGAAAGCAACACCGATGAAAAGAGAAAGGAAGTATTTGGTCACACCTAGAATAAGACCACATCATCCCCTTGGTGCAGAACCCATGATATAAGTCTAGCTGGGGTTTATTGGCCAGCCCGTTCTTTTTTTTAAAAAAGCAGGAGTATTGCTCAATCATCTCTTTATTGGCCAGTTCTTCCATTTTTAGATAATTGCTTGTCACTGTTTTGGGTTATTAGGAAATTATTAGCACAACCAAATAGTACCAAACCAAAAAAATGAAAAAAAAACTTAATGCACAGAAAGAACTATATTCTGACAACCGAGAAAAATGTGATTCACCTGGTAGTACTGGTTGCGACACAAATAGATACACAATGTGTTGAGCACCAATTTACAGTGACTGGCAACAAACATGATCAAAGATTTGAATGTGCATTTTTATTTGAATGCATGGGCACTGCTTCTCTGACAGTAAACAAAGCAATATTACCACAACCAATTATTACCAAACAGAAAATATGAAAAAGCTAACCTGAATATATTAGCACACACCACGTGCGGTCAAATATTAGAGAACCATGACATCACAAGCATATTGCCAAATTTACTACTACTAATTGTTTGGGACATGCAGAACTATAACAATAGGAAATATGCTCGTGCATTGCTATGGGTAAAGACTTTTCAAAAAACTCATTCTGATTTGAATTGACATAATACAACACAAATACTATGATTTAATATTTATAATTGTAATCCTTTAATTCGGGAGTTACAAGTGATTTAGTCAGGTTGGTTCTTAGTAAGTTGAATTCAGGATTCAACAGGGTTTATCAAAACGTCAAAAATATTGAAAAAAAATCCATATTAGAACTCGTGATAATTTTGTAAGTGGGCATGTCAAGGTACCAAGCTAGGACTAAGCAGATATCATGCAACCATGGTGACTACTGTCATCACCATTTCATTTTCTCTCGTCAACCAGTGCTCATTGACTATCTGTTCTTCCTCTCTGATACTTCCTTCTCCATGAAGCTCCACATCACTGCACAGCGCCGGCACCTCTCCTATTCTTTTCCACACCATCTCCACGCAAAATCCAAGCAACATCAACCAAGGACCAGAACCACCCTTTTTTACCACCTATGTTTTTTCCTTCCTCACAGGCAATAACAGTGCAGATCACGAACCAGGGCTACATGTTTGTTCCTGTGTAGCTTCACACCACCAAATCCCCCTCCTTCTCTAGTAACCTCTCTTAATTAGATCCTAATCCAAGGACCAGAACTCTCCATCGAGTGCCGAACAGCACAAGCCTCACCAAATAAACAAAAAATCAAGAAGGAATTTGGGAAACAACAATGCATAATTGGAAATAAAAGCATCAGATAAGCAATTGACGTATTTCGTTGTATATAAAGACAACATATATTACCTCCAAATTGTTTTCACAATGACGGGTTCAAGCAAATTTCTAAGCAAGAAGAACCCTAAACGAAGAGTTTTATATATGGGACATAATTTCTACTTTTCCAATAGATCTCCATCATTTCTTTTAAAAGCATTACTTCTGATAGAGGGACCTCACTGACCTTTGCGCGGAGTGGGATATGACAACCTCGGCTAGATGTTCTGGTATATTATGAAATTGTTACCCCCAAGGAAACAATGTTCGATGAGCCCGATTCAGAAATTCAACATATATTTCTGCAATCAAACAAATGGTCACAAAATTAGGAGCAGAAAAAATATTCATAATGAGCAAGTAACATATAAAAATGTATAGAACATTTGGCAGCATTTTCATCCGTGAGCACCCAAGAAAGGAAGCATAAACATGGAAGCTGGAATGAAACTATACTCTTCAGTCATGAGGCTCACGGACATTCCAAGACTCAAATTGTACCATCTGAAATATAGACTTAGCAAGAATGTGCAAGCTCAAGTGAATGCCAGTTCATCAAACAATGGTAAGAACTAAGAACATGTTGTAACTTCCATCTTTATCATTGTAAGAACAACATAAGAGTTTGAAACTTGTTACTAACTTGCAGCCATAGGATGTACAACTGTTGCTGATAGGATGCCTGGAACAATTGCGCCAACAGTGAGGTACTAAGGACTCTCTGCTAACACTGTAATTGTATGTAATATGAAAACTGAAGCCATGCACTTCAGATGCAGTTTGAGGTTCAGAGGCAGTTAAATGAACAACTTGAGGTGAGTTACTGCCGCAAGCAAGATAACACTCTTATCGTAGATGTAGCTGAAGAGTATATTAAAGTGTAGGTGATGTAGCTGAATAATATATCATATTAGATGGCTAACTTTATTCTATTAGATACAAAAGAGCTACGCTAACCATCCAATTAGCAAATTTTGGTTCGATCTTTTAGCCTGCAATGCCAATCATTCATATCAGAAAAAAATCAGATCAAATACATCCAGGTTACATGAGGCAGACGGAGGACAGTTCAGATCGGAACCAACCAAAAAAAATTATAAAAGACATCACGTATTCTATCGATCCATTCATTTAGCTGCGCAGGAGATGTTCTGACCATGGGAGTGGCGGCGCGACATTTGCAAATTGACGGGAGTCATCGGAAGTTGTTGTGTCGAGCATAGGAGCAGTTGCTCCTCTCGTCTCAGCGAATGGTGACACTGGTCGTTGCAGGGAAGCGCGTGGTCCGCGACGGGAGAGGTGACCATTTGAGGCAGCATGCGCGGGTGTTCGCTCCGAGGAGGTAGCACTGCAGAAGAGGAGGAGGTCCAAGCTCGGGAGGAGCCGGGATCCGCCGCCGCCGCGCTGCTCGCGGTGGCTGCTCCCTCATTTGGGATCTACAGCTGCATTGCTCCGCACGAGGTCTCCTCACCACCAGGATCCGTCGCCACGCGCCAGAGCCGCCGATGCCTAGGCTCATGAGCTGCAGTCGCCGTATCGCCGTGGAGATGCATGTGGAGCCCTGGAGGAGGGAGAGAGCCTAGGGTTCGGGGGAGTGCGTGGATCGGGGTGTGGGACGGCATAATCGGAGGGGGCGTGGCGGCCGCCATCACCCGCCGTTGCCGCATTGCGAGGAGGAGGCGGCCCGGGGTTAGGATTCGGGAGGTGGTGGGGAGGCGGCGACAGGGCGGAGGTGGTGGGGTGTGGTGCGGCGATAAGGTTTGGCTGCGGGGGCGGGTGCTGGCGGAGGGAGGCGCAGGGGTCCGGGGCGTAGGGTAGACCGTGGGACCCACAGCCGAGTGCGGGACCCACATGTCGGCGCCGAAAAAAAATTCGAACGGGGCAGACGTAGGCGGACGGACGGCGGTCGCGGTTCCTTGGACGTGCTTTTTAGCAGTGGGAGATTAGCGACTTGCTTTCCTTTCACCCTGCATTGGTAAAGCGATTGAGGCGCCGAAACAACCAAAATTGTACAGAAATAACGTTGGGCTCTTTCCCGTGCGCGAAAATGAACTTTTTCGGCCAACCAATGAGGCAAATGGCCCATTTGGTAGAGCTCCACGCGAGGGTGGAGTTGGAGTTGGAGGTGAACGAGCTTATTTTTTTAGCTCAACCAGCTTCACTTGTGCCATGTGCAAAATAGCTCCACCTCTCACAACCAACCCTCAGAAGTGATTCTCCGTCATGGTCATTTGGTGCAGCTCCAGTAAAAATAGCTCTCTGAAGCTGTTTTTGGAGCTCTACCAAAGGGGGCAAAGTGTCAATGATCCATGTTGGTACAATGACATGCCGTTGCGCTGCCTCTGTTTTGTCATGGATGAGCGAGGCAAAGTAGAAGCCAGTGATGTGGTCTCATCGTGCTCCATCTGGGCCGTCCATCCTTGATCCAGCGGCCTATGATCCAACACCGGAGAATACGAACGGACAAGTGCGCGCGCCTCATCCCCTTCCCCGCCTCCATCCATCCCCACGACCACGATCGCAATGGCACCATCTCGCCATCTAGGGCAGCCCACTGCACCCGGCTCGCCTCCACCCTTCCTCTCCCCTTCCAAATTTAGCTTCCTCACCTCCGGCATCACCGCGCTCGCGTCCCCACCTTCTCCCTCAGCCGCCGGCGGACGGCACCCGGCCGGCCGGCCGGCCGCGACCCGGATCGAACGGTTCCTCAGTTTCCTGGCGGCGCGGCATTGATCTTGCTCGATCTCCCGTCGGACAATTATCGGCGGTGATGGACGACCTGAGGGCGAGCCTGGCGCGGCCGATCCAGCTGGCGGAGCAGCTGATCAAGTGGGCGGACGAGGCCCAGGCGCGCCGGCGCGAGTGCCAGGGCCTCCGGTCCAGGATCGAGCGCCTCTCCACGCTGCTCCGGCAGGCGGCGCGCGCGGAGCTCTACGAGCGCCCCGCGCGCCGCATCCTCGAGGACACGTCCAAGGCGCTCGACAAGGCCGCCGCGCTCCTCGGCCGCTGCTGCGGCGGCCATGGCCCCCTCCGCCGCGTCCTCACCGTCATCCCCAAGGGCTCCTTCAGGAAGGCCTCCAACCTGCTCGACAACTCCCTCGGGGACCTCGCCTGGATCCTCCGCGTCTCCAACTACGCCGCTGGCGGCTCCGACGGCGACGATCCGGACGACGACCACATCGGCCTTCCCCCCATCGCGCGGAACGAGCCCATCCTCTTCCTCGTCTGGGAGCAGATCGCCGTGCTCCAGTACGGCGGGCTCGAGGCCCGCGCCGACGCCGCCGCCAGCGTCGTCTCCCTCGCGCGCGGCAACGAGCGCTACGGCCGGCTCATCATCGAGGAGGACGGCGTCCCTCCGCTGCTCCGGCTCATCAAGGAGGGCCGCGCCGACGCGCAGGAGAGCGCCGCGCTCGCCATCGGGCTCCTCGGCCGCGACCCCGGCTGCGTGGACCTCATGATCCTCGCCGGCGTCTGCACCTCCTTCGTCAAGATCCTCAAGGACGCGCCCATGAAGGTGCAGGGCATGGTGGCGTGGGCCGTCTCCGAGCTCGCCGCCAACCACCCCAAGTGTCAGGACGCCTTCCTCCAGCACAACGTCGTGCGCCTCCTCGTCTCCCACCTCGCCTTCGAGACCGTGCAGGAGCACTCCAAGTACGCCGTCGCCTCCAAGATGTCCATCCACTCCGTCGTCCTCGACAAGAAGAGCAGCTCGCATGAGCCGCCCTCGGACGCCGTCGGGGCGCACGCCGGCACCACCGGCACCGCCGCCTCCATGGCCACGAAACCCGTCGCCGGCGGTGCCAGTTCGAGCGCGGCGGCGGGTCCCGGTCCCAGCGGCAGGCCCGTGGGCGGGCTCGCCGGGACACGGCTGCACAACGCGTCCATGTCGGCGGCGGCGACGCGGGGGAGGGACTACGAGGACCCGGAGATCAAAACCTACCTGAAATCCCACGCCGCCAGGGCGCTGGGCACGCTGGCCACGGGCAACCCCGCCATCTGCAAGAACATCACCGAGTCGAGGGCGCTGCTCTGCTTCTCCATCCTGCTCGAGAGGGCCACGGGCGACGTGCAGTACAACGCGGCCATGGCGCTCCTCGAGATCTGCCGCGTCGCCGAGCGGCACCCCGAGCTCCGGCGGTCGGCGTTCAAGCCGACGTCGCCGTCGGCCCGCGCCGTCGTGGACCAGCTCCTCCGCGTCGTGGAGAAGGCCGACTACGACGAGCTCCTCGTCCCCTGCATCACGTGCCTGGGGTGCCTGTCGAGGACGTTCCGGGCGACGGAGACGAGGATCATCGGGCCGCTCGTCAGGCTCCTCGACGAGCGTGAAGCCGAGGTGAGCATGGAGGCGGCGGCGGCGCTGACCAAGTTCGCCTGCACGGAGAACTACCTGCACGTGGACCACTGCAAGGCGATCATCGCCCACGGCGGCGCCAAGCACCTGGTCCAGCACGTATACTTCGGCGAGCAGGCGGTGCAGACGGCGGCGCTGGTACTCGTCTGCTACCTCGCGCACAACGTCCCCGACGACGATGAGCTCGCGCAAGCAGAGATCCTCACGGTGCTCGATTGGGCGTTCAAGCAAGGGTACATGTCGCAGGATCCGGTGATCGAGAGCTTGCTGCCCGAGGCCAAGATTAGGATGGAGCTCTACCAGTCCAGAGTAGCAAAGGGGTACTAATGATCATTGATCAAACAGTTTTGTTGAAGAAAGGGAATGTGAAGAAGACAACTGCAGAATGGCTGCTTCTTCACATCATAGCTGACTCATGTATATAGATTCATCAGGTAACTTTACTCGGTCTGGTTAACCTTTACATTTGGAACAGACATAGGTGAACAAAATTTGAAGTAATCCGTGTGGTTTTCATGTTTTGTTGGGACCTAGGTTCTTATACTGGAGGCGATTGGTAAATTTTTGTTTGAGGATATCAGAAAGTTTTGTTTCGTAGGATTTTTATGCTCCTTCTCAACATGTATCTCATTTGGTGGTGAACAGTGGCATAGCCCTTTCTAGGGGAGATCATTAGCCCTTTCCCAACCTGTATCTCATTTTTGTTAGAGGGTACCAGAAGGTGTTATAGGCTTCATTTGATGTCGCTGAGTCTTGACTGTATCTCTTTTGGTTATGAACAGAAGTACAGCCCCTTTGTGGGAGGAGATTACCATATTGTACTCTGATCTGATCAGTGTATATTAGTTCTTCATTTGCCGAGAAGAGTTTATTTGACTCGAATCATTTGGTTTCTTTTCTGACTGTAAGAAGTCCGTCCATATGCTTTGCTAATTCAGGAACATCTAACCGTTCTGATTTTTTGTGAACTCTGGACAAAAAACAAATTGGATCTTCATTGTTGATTTGAGAAATTAGTGTGAGCAGCGTCCTTGCTTGTTGCCCCTCTTATTTTGAAATATATGATATTTAGAACAAGTTGATTACTATATATTTGAATTAATTAGCTCGTCCGAAACGTTATGTCTTTAAAAACGGGGAGATAATTATGCATCAGAACGATTAACCTCCTGTTTCCTCAAAGTTCAGTTCGCAGGCATAAACCGCCATGTTCTGAATAAAACATTGCAGAGATTAGGCTTCATGCCTGTTGTTTTGCCCTTTTGCAACTGCAGGAAAAACAAAAACTACCCATTTCTTCACATATTTAGAAAGGATATAGTATTATGCATCCACAAAATGTGTTACACAGAATTCAGAACAGCTTAGCTCCTGTTTCCACAAAATGTTCTGAGTAGGTAAAACATTAGAGAAAGGCAAATGGTTTCATGCCTGATGTCTTGCCCTTTTGCTACTGCTTTGTAGAAGCAGCCAATTTTTCAGTTTCCTCAGTTAAGAAAGGCAAATGGTTTTCAGATTTCCTGGTAGCAGCAGCGATTCTCTTATGACAAAAGAAAATTCTGCTGCCAACCCTTGTCCTCCATTTCTTTATGCTATGGCCCGATCGTTTCTGCTGGTGTCTGTCCTATTTGGATCCGATTCAGACATGATGCAATCAACATCTTATCGTCATGTACACCGTCGACTTCATCCATTCTCAGCCGTAGACAATTGCTCCGACGAATTGATAGGTGCTATGTCTTATTGCATTGAAGTAGCTAGCGCTGATGTCTCCATCCATTTCTATTAAGCCCTTTTCTCTTTTCTTTTTTGGGCGAGGGTGTGAAGCTTTTGATCACGAATGGTTTTGTTTGGTGTTTGGTCCCGAGTAAATTTTACTCAGATCTCGCGCAGAAACTGAAAAGGCGTGCGATCACTCACCTGTGTTTCACTTTCATCAGAAGATTCATCCACTCGTCGAATCTTATCTCGTCGCAACTTGCACCGGCCAGAATCTGACCCCGAATCCAAATGCAGGGCAGGCCTGCTCCACAAGATGCTGCTGCCTGCTACTGCTAGTGCTAGGCATTCGATCCATCCTTTGATGATAGCCAAAGCCCAAATGTAACGTAACGTAGCATGCGCTTTTTTACTGAAAAAAGCTCAGACTGACCATCGTCCCAAATGACAGATTCCTGTTTCGTGGTAAAAAAACTAAAAATAAAGTTGATGCTAGGTAGACTTTAGGTAGTTTGGTAGGCAACAGTAGCTTTCCATCAAGATGAGCTGCAAAGTGATGTGCTGCCACGAGGATGAAGCCTGATGAGTGATCAGTGACGATGACGCATCGCTGCTCACCCAACAGGGAAAGGATGCATATATAATCTGTCGACGTCAGGCCCCGGCCGACATTGCAAAGGAACCTGTCGCTCTCTCGTGCTTTGACCCCGATCGTTCTTGCCGGCGTATACATATGTAATATTGGGAGCCGATTCAGATGGACGTGCAATCAGCATCTTATCGTGTCATGTTGTACACGGCCGGTTCCGTTCATTCTATCTCAGCGGTAGACAATTGCTGCGGCGATTTTGTAGCGTTGTACTGATATACAATGAAGTCGCTGAATATTCATATTATGTGGTCATCGCCCACTTCAAGTTTATGATCAGAGAAGGTTTGGTTTTGAGTGGATTTTATTCAGATCTTTGGAAGAAAAAGGTTGGTTTTTGTTCATCTGTGTTTCATCGTCAGAAGATCATCCATTCGCTCATAGCTGATTTTAGCGCTGCAGGCGAATCTTATCTTGGTTACAACATGCAACGACTTGGCACCTCGTCCAGAATCTGTGCCTGAATCCAAAGGCAGGTCGGTATGCTCCACAAGATGTTACCACTGTAGATTCGATTCATTCATCATATATGAACAGTCAATGAGACGTGGTAGTATGCTTTACCGACAAAAGTTGTCGGTGACATCCAAACTGACAGATCAGATTCTATCAGCTGCAGAGTATCACGTTCATCTTTTCGAAGCAAATTGGTACGTGCTCATCTTTTCCAAGTAACAGTCCCAAGGAGCAGGAACGCGATTGGTACGTGCTCCAGCAGGCGACCATGGCTTTGCATCAGGATCAGCTGCAAGAGCCACGCCACGAGGACGCAGGGCCCCTGAAAAGATTCTGATCACGACCGGTCACGCACTGCTCACCCAGCAAGCAAGCAAGCAAAGCCACTGTTGCCGCGGCCGGTGACGCCGCCGCCGCTCGTCGGCCACACCGCGGGTCACGTCGGCGGCGCGCGTCGACGCCGCCCACAGCCTAGGCGGCTTCACGACGCACGCATGCTTACTCGCCGGCACGGCGATGCTTTTGTTTCCTTTGATTTCCACGTGCCTTTTTTTCCTTTTCAGAAAAGGGAGGAGCGAGGCCAACCAAAAGGGCTCGAGCAGGACGAAGCCGCCGGGGCATCGCGAGAGGAAGAAGGAAGCCAAGCCGTGTGTGTGCTCACTGAGTCACTGTGGCTTTCCACGGCATCCTCTGGTGGCGTTCTTGACTTGGTGTGCGTGCGTGTCTGCATCTCACGGTAGCTTTGCTTTGTTAGTTTGCTTACGTGCGAAGAATATAGACCCGTTCGGCTGGTTTATCAGCATTTTTCTCTCTGCACGTAATCAGTTTTAGCCGGTAGCCAGCCAGCCGAACAGTTCTATCGTCGGAGCTAGACCACGGCGATGGCACGCACGTGTACCCCATCTTTTGCTGCTGTTACGCGCTTGGCCCTCGGATCATCGCCGATCGGATGGCTCGTATAGTACGGGAGCGGGACACTTCCTTCGGCATTCACATTTGAGATAAGCCAGATCTAAAAGAAACGACCATAGAAAGGTGTCAGCGTCGATAGCACACGATGTGTGATAATACTAGCACGCACAAGCAAGAGAGCAAGACGAGATACAAGGCAGGCAGAGGAAAAATCAAGCAAAGCAATATGCCCCTCGACAGACCCACTACAGAAACACCAATCATCGCCCAGCCACCGGCCAGCGAATCTGGAATTTTGTATTACGTGTATAACATGATAAATTTTCGCGCCTGAAAAGAGACCAAATTTGCGCTTGTCTTTTCCATAGGACCCATTCCAAACTGCTGACGCCTATAGCTTGGCTTGACCCGTGCCGCGAGACACAGCACGGGATTGGTCGATTGATCTCGCCGGCGCACCGGCCCCCGGCGGTTATAAAACCGGCAAGCGCCAGTGGGAAAGGTTTCCACGGCCGCGCCCACGCCCGGCACGCCTCCCGCCCGCCCCACCTCCCGATTCGCCCGCCCAAGCGAGAGGTGAGTGAGGTGGGGTCATGGCCCGTGCCAGTCGCGCCCTCCTCCTCCACTCCTCATTCGCCGCCGCCGCCGCCGCCGCCTTATAACCCGGCCGCCGCTGCCCCGACTCCTCCTCCCGCTAGCTAGCACCAATCGCCCAGTCTGACAACCGAGCTCCCCAACCACCAGCACGCCTGCCTCGTTCTTGAGTCTTGAGCCGCGGCATCGATCAATGGCTTCTCGCCGGCTGGGCTCGCCGTCGCCGGCCTCGATCGCCGTCCTCATCCTCTCCTTGTTCCAAGGTACGTGGCGACTGATTCGTCGGCGGCGCGCCCGTAATGCTCTACTGTAGCGATTATTCGCCTTGGATTTCTTTGGATTTGGGGGGCAAAGTTGGGAGCTTTCGGGATTGGTTTCGATTTGAATCGTGGTGGCTCTCGTCTCGTGCAGGGTCGGTGTGCGGCATCACCTTCACCTTCACCAACCGGTGCACCGACACGGTGTGGCCGGGCCTGCTGTCGGGCTCGGGGACGCCGCCGCTGGAGACGACGGGCTTCGCGCTGGAGCCGGGGCAGTCGCGCTCGCTGTACGCGCCGCAGGGGTGGTCGGGCCGCTTCTGGGGCCGCTCCGGCTGCGACTTCGACGCCTCCGGCAAGGGCTCCTGCGCCACGGGCGACTGCGGCTCCGGCGAGGTCGAGTGCCGCGGGGCCGGGGCCTCCCCGCCCGCCACGCTCGCCGAGTTCACCCTCGACGGCGCCGGCGGAAAGGACTTCTACGACGTCAGCCTCGTCGACGGCTACAACCTGCCCATGCTCGTGCAGTCCGCCGCGCCGGACTGCCCCGACACCGGATGCCTCGTCGACCTCAACGAGCGCTGCCCCGACGAGCTCCGCGCCGACGACGGCCGCGCCTGCCGCAGCGCCTGCGAGGCGTTCGGGAGCCCCGAGTACTGCTGCAACGGCGCCTACGGCAACCCCAACACCTGCCACCCCTCCCAGTACTCGCAGCTCTTCAAGTCGGCGTGCCCCAAGTCTTACAGCTACGCCTACGACGACGCCACCTCCACCTTCACTTGCAACCACACCGACTACACCATCACCTTCTGCCCCAAATCAACTCCATCCAGGTACTTGTTGCCTACCTCTTGCCCAAATTCTCAATCGTCTAGCTCGTGCAGTTTCAGCTCCAATTTCAAGTTGCAGATTACGATTGTTTGAGATAGATTTACTTGAGGAAGATGAGATTGTGATTTGGAATGGGGAATGGGGAAAAAGGGTTAGGCTCGGAGCAAAGCAAAGAAGCTTTGATTTGCACTCCTCTCTTGCCATCTTTACCTTTCTTCTGTCCCCACACGGCACCTTTCAACCTTTGTGTGTTGGGTTGGGTCTGACTAGGAAGTTGCAATTGCCTGGTTGGAACTTTGGAACTGCTAAAAACACATCATACTGACGGAGGGCCTCGAATCATCAGTTGCTTAAATTAGTCTCACACAAATTCATTGGTATCAACCTCTATGCAAACTGACAATCTTTTGTTCTTGACATTTTGCAGCGATAGATCCAAACACTCATCTCGGAGGCCAAGCCACGAGCAGCTCGAAGATTCAGTGTGGCTTGCTTCCTTGAAGGCAAGCAACGCCGGTGCTCTGGCAGGAGCATCATGGTCGGCGTCCATTATGCTCCAATCTGCCGTGGCAATTGCTGTGGTAACCACACTTGTTGCCTTGGAACAGTCTCTGCTCGGCTTGCTATGATTCGGTGGCAAGGTTGCAGTTCTTGATCCATAGGAGTGATCCAAGTTGTTTTCAGACCGAAAGAGGATTAGAGCAGTAGTAGTGATGAGCAACGAGGAGGGAATATTGTGTAGGCTTTTTGATTTGTGGATAGGCTCTAGAAAATGAATTATTAGTTACAGGTTGGCAATTGCAGCTCCATAGATGCCATTGCATTGGTTTATTGCCTTTCAGAAACATTGCTCTTTACATTCTTCTTCTTCTTTGTGCATCAACTGTTTTCCTTTTGGGGCATGATTGATGTTGCAATGGTGATCCGGCTGCACTTTGGAATGAGAAGAATAGGAGATCTGATACTCTGTTGTCATCAGGTCCCTTTCTCCCAATTTTTTCCAGCAAGGCGCACATGGCTAGTGCTGGTCTGTGCTGAGAGAAAAATATTGCTGGCTGACTGGTGGCAGGTGGCTGGTGCTAGTTTGTGCAGAGAGAAAAATACTGCTGGCTGACTGATGATAAGCCAAACGAAGATCATGGTCACTTTGCTTTATCCTCTTATGTAGCAACCACAAGAATTGAATGATAAGAAAGTCAGTGACAGATCTCATCTAGAGGAAAAAGTTTGAGATTCTACTGGTAGTGCGATACTCCAAAATTCTTTCTGATCAGATCAGGACCGAGTATTTTATCTGAAAGAAAAAAAAGGAAAACAGATAACCCCCTTTTTTTAGAAGGATGAAAAGGGGAAAGAAGATAGGAAGAAAATTAGGCAAAGTCGTTGATAGTGCTTATCAAAGGAAGGACAGTGGCGAGTTATCATTAAATTGATATAACATTGAAGCAAAGTAACCAGAATTTGACAGAACAGTTGTGATAGATTACTCCTAGCCCTTCACCTGTCAGTATGATCTGTGGAAGCATAGGAACACCTGGTAGCCATGGATTTCAATTTTGTACCCAGGTAGGATTTTACTCCAAGTAAAGAAGATAAATAAACAGAAATAAAAGAAATTGATCTGGGCTTGGAACGTGGAAGAACAAGAACATTCTATTCTGGGCTTTTGGCTTCGCATTTCGACCAGAGTCTCATTCGGCCCAACATTAACCCATGTTCAACTCCCACCACAATCTTCGTGGCCCAATAAGTAGAATGGAGGCGGACAGAGACCCACCCCGACGGGCGGCGGCGAGTTATTTGGTTTCTCGAGCAAAAATGGCCACGGCCAATCGCCGGCGGAGCCGGTCTCCTCCGGGCAGTGGCGCTTGACGTGCGGTTTCATAATTCAGGGTTGAAAATCATACTTTTATGATAGTTTAATGGTGAAAATATGATTTTCCCTAAAAAAAATGCACTTCTAACACTCCTGCCTGAAGCTACTATAGGGTATAACATCGCCAATAT